>LR990363.1:11481558-12106558 GCA_905147345.3 Mythimna impura
AGGTAGGTACTCCAGTTACAACTGATTGTGATAATTAATCGAAAGTAACAATTAATTATCACAATAGTTTCCATAGTGATACTTTCATAATCTAAATGTCTTTTTTTTCATGATTTCATAATTTAGTCACACAAGCTGACTTGAAGGACAAAACAATTAAGCTTAAAACTATAACGTTACAGAGGGAAGACTATGGGAGGTTCGAGTGCCATTAACTACATGATATACATGAGAGGAAACCGGAGGGACTATGACAGCTGGGCAGAACTTGGCAACCATGGTTGGAGCTATAGAGAGGTCAGTTAACTTTTGTATCAGATGCCAGCGCAACAAAAACCCTGTTACTTTATAATTATGTGCTGTAAAAGTATAAACGGGTGCTATCACTTGGTTATTAATTTCAAGAAACTTCAAATTTAATTTAATAAACTTAATATTTTAAAACTAAAGCTGTTCTTTATTTGAAAGCGTTAATCACAGGAACTACTGGTTCAAATTTAAAAAAAATATTTTAGGGTCGGGTAACCCATTTATCGAGAAACTCATAAAATATGACGCTACAACCGAAAGGAGTGGAGCATT
Source organism: Mythimna impura (assembly GCA_905147345.3). Lineage (NCBI taxonomy): Eukaryota > Metazoa > Arthropoda > Insecta > Lepidoptera > Noctuidae > Mythimna > Mythimna impura. Next base: position 11,482,141 of record LR990363.1, read on the forward strand.
AGTCAAAAACTTCGGTAAAACCACGAGAGACAGCTAGATTATTTTATATGTTTAATTTTGAATGTCGAATAACCAAACTGAGTTCGACTCAAACTTTAATCAAACTTTCAACAAATTATTATGATTATCGTTGATTTTCTTCTTCCTGCCCTTATCCAATATTACTTGGGATCGGCGCAACACGTTTTTTTCTTCCAATCTGTCCAGTCACCCATCACACTATCATTAACTCCTTTTTCTTTCATATCACTCCTTACACAATCCATCTATCTTTTCTTTGGCCTCCCTTTCCCTCTCAATCCATCTACATGAATACTCAGGATTGTTTTAGTAACATGCGTTTCATCCCTCTTCTTCATATGACTATACCAAGACAAACGATTGCCTTTCAACTTTTCGGTCATTGGTGCCACTTTCAAACTTCCTCTAATATACTCATTTCTCACTTTATCCATTCTCGTCACACCACACATCCATCTCAACATTCTCATCTCCGCTACATGCAATCTTTTTTCATCTATCTTTTTCACAGCCCAACATTCTGGTCCATATAGTATGACAGGTCTTATCACGGACTTGTAAATTTTTCCCTTCAACTTGAGGGGCATCCGTGGGTCACAAGTTGTTCCCGTGACTTGTCGCCATTTCATCCATCCTCCGTTGATCCAATTTGTTACATCACAGTCTACCTCACCATCCCCTTGGACCAGCGACCCGAAGTTAAAGTCAAAGTCAAAAGTTTTTATTTCACATAGGCCTACATGGGCACTTATAAAACGTCAGAAGCTAGTGCACGGTTCCAAATTTGTCGTTTTCTACGGAGAAGAACCGGCAAGAAACTCCATGGTTACTCTTTTAAAAAAGTGGTTGTTTACAATATTTTCATATTACAGTATTAATAGACACTATGTAAGAACAGTGTAGACCAGTCAATATTGTACGCAAAAGCACAATAAAAATAATCATATTAAAAAAAAAAAGTGAGTCGTAATAGGAAGTAACCTAAGAAATCGCGGAGTCTACAGTGTTCTCATAATGTGAATCATTATAAAAAAAAGAGACTACACAAAAAAGCAAGAAAAATAAATAATTATAATTATCAATAAATGACATGTCAACAAAATAAATTACTAACGAATTTATGGTGGTTGGCTTCTAATAATATAAAAATTATTGCAAAAGCAATGTGTTAGAAGAAGAAAAAAAAAGAATATATTACAACAAATACCGAGGTACCGAAAGTCGGAGCAGATCGGTATGGGCGTTCCTTTCTATTCAATTTTAGGCCAACACTCTCCAGTCGGTGCCACAATATCTGTTCTGATTATGATTATTGTTAATGAAGATACTTTTGAAAACCAAAATTGTACACTTTACAGGTCTTGCCATACTTCAAGAAAGCAGAAGACAATCAAGACGTAGAAGCTCATGACACTCACTACCATGGCCAAGGTGGTCCTATCAACGTTGAACGGTTTAAGTACCTCGACATCAACTCTATGATGTTAGTGCAAGCTTTCAAAGAAAAAGGTCTTCCTATCACTGACTTCAATGGTGAGAACCAATATGGAACAGATATAGCTCAAACAACCACAAAGTTAGGTCAAAGAAACTCTGCTAACAGAGCATACATTAGCCCTATTAGATATAAACGCTCTAATATCCATATAATAAACAATGCTTTTGTCACTAAAGTACTTATTGATCCTATCACAAAAGAGGCGTATGGAATTGAGTATGTTAAGAATGGAGAAATACTCGCAGCGTATGCAGATAAAGAAGTTATAATAAGTGGTGGTACAATCAACTCGCCAAAACTATTGATGTTGTCTGGTATTGGACCAAAATACCATTTAAAAAGTCTTAATATTCCAGTAATAGCAGAGTTGAGTGTAGGCTTTAATTTACAAGACCATATCACTACCGATGCTTTAACTTTGGCTTTGTCAAACAAAACATCAACAGCTGTAACTCACGAACAATTAATGGAGGAAATACACGAGTATTATGACCAACCTTTTCCCAAACATGGTCCATTGGCCTCAACTGGTACTCTTACTGGAACTGCTTTCATGAGTACTTATTACGATCATGACGTTCCAAATATACAGTTTCATTTCGATGGGAGAAACGTAAAAGATTTCTACGCTGATCCGACAACATATTTGGCAACAAACATTTTTCCTTTAGCATTTTATGATGGATTATCAGCTAGGCCTTTACTATTGACTCCTAAAAGTAGAGGGTTTATTTTATTAAATACTACAGACCCAATATTTGGTCCACCATTGATTTATTCAAGATTTTTCACTGAGAGGGAAGATTTGGAAGCTTTGATTGATGGACTAAAATTCGCTGTTAGTTTAGAAGATACTGAAGCATTTAGAGCCAGTGGAGCTAGATATGTCAGAATACCTGTTCAAGCTTGTTCAGGTTTAATTTGGGGTACAGATGAATATTGGACTTGCCTGCTAATTCAGTACACAGCAACTATATTCCATCCTGTAGGTACTTGTAAGATGGGACCTAAATGGGATAAAGAAGCGGTTGTGGATCCAAGATTACGAGTGTATGGTATTGGAAAACTAAGAGTAGTAGATGCTTCTATAATGCCATTGATTGTCAGAGGAAATACTAATGCTCCGACAATCATGATTGCGGAGAAGGCTTCAGATATGATTAAGGATGAATGGTTATAATTTTAGTTTGTACTTAAAGTAATTGATTATGATAATTTAGTTTATTTATCGCTTCCACGCAAATCTGGAAGTAGAACAAAATATAATGAATCAACAAGAAAATAAAACTACTCAACGAAGTGATTAAATGACCACTCAGATTATTTTGGAGACGAAAATGATTAAACACAAAACAATTATTCAGTACAATCTATTAGTCTCAAAAATATAATACGAGTCAAATCAGAAACAAAGAATATTGAAATTGTTGTAATTCATTTTTTTTTTTCAGTAATTGCAGATATTTAAGTTAAACTTATTACAATAATTACGCTAAGTAGTTTTAATGTAAATAATTGTACATAAGTGTTCTATTTAAAGTTGAGACCAAAAAGTGTTCTTATTAATAAGTTTTTAAGTAAATGTAAGCTTTTCGCAAATATTTAATTAAATATTTTTTTATGAATGTTTTCTTTTATTGAAAACCCGCAAATTAAATTTTAATTACATTAAATTAATCGATAAACTATTCTAAACTGTGTTAAAGTGTATCACAATCTCCAAAATATTCGAAAATATCGACAATTAAATTTATCCGTTAGTTCCAGCATTGCCCAAGTTAATATGCAACTTTTGAAACTGCTTTTGAATTTGGCCAAGGTTAGCCAAAATACATCGTTCCACGTAATGTTAATAACCAGTATTGTAGTAACATATTTCTACGCCATTTTAAAACTGTAATGGACCAATTCAAAACACTGAACAAAGAACAACCACTGTTAATCATAGGCTTCCTTCGAACATTGATATCTTGACTGACCTTGTGCGTCTCACATCGATTAGATTCTTGCAATATTAAATATTTTAATTTTCCGCATATGTGTAGTTAAGCCTACTACAACTTTGCTAAATGCAATACATGAGTTCCAGTTGAACTACACAAAATTTTCAAATTTCGAAACAAATTTTTGCACAAGTGGGTATCTTAGTAAATACAAATGTAGGTAAATGAAACAAGAAAGTTGGTAACAAAGACCAACAGTATGCGGCTGAATCATCTAGCAAGATGCCGCGGCTTGGGCCATGAGATAAGAGGATAATAAAATATATAAGCAGTAGGTGTAATGACATTTCTAGCTAGACACATGATTTAAGAAGAAAATTGTCATTGGGATCACCATCTATTTAATATATACATTATATTTGAAATATATTCAAAAGTGGTATGTTACTTTCTTCTCTACAGCCTGCATATCATTTAATATAATCTTTACTAAAAAAACAGTCATGTGTTTTTTTTAACAATTTTATTTTATTACTTCAGTAATGTTGGGAGGGATGCCAAATTATCATTGATAGCGAAATGAAGGCTTTATAGGGCTATTGCCTAAATAATGCTAATAAAATGGTAGGCCAATAGAAACGCCATTGTCATTATGTCCATATTGTCCTTAAAATACATTAATTTACCACAACAAAATAAGATATATCTTCGAAAAAAGTTTACCCGCACACTTTATTGCCTCAGCCGAAGACCCATCTGCCGTTCCTACGCCCCCATTATCTACTTCCATAAACCGCTGAGAAGCAAACAATCTGTAGACTCTGTCCTCACTCTAAAATCACTACCACACTACTTTGACCTGCCACCCCTCTTTCAGTCCACCAAAATCCAGGGCATTGAGGAACTTTTATTGATATATTCAGAGCTCTATCTCCATTGGTTATGTTATAAATTTTACAGCGTAGTAGACTTAAAACTTCATCAAAGAGCTATAAATAAACAGGAGTGCGTCTTCGGTGGTTTCTAACGTTTAAAAGCTTCGTTTTAATACTTGTACGTGGGGATTTAATGGTTATTAATCTTTAGTTCTATGGGTTTAAATCGAGGACAGTATTTAATGATATTGGGAAATGGAATGCGGAATTTCCGCAGTATCTACTTCGCTGATGTCTTAGATTGAATTTATAGTGAGCGATCATGGTTTGGTACATTTAAATGTTAGTGTACAATTTTAAAAAAATACGACATAATTTTGAAATTATGATTAAGTCTAGATCTAGGAGTTAAAGCACCTATTATGTTTGAGGTTGCAGGTCCGAAACCGAGTAAGTACCAGTATGATTTTTTCAATTCATATTACTTTCCTAAGTTTATCTAGGACATTACTGACAGCCCGTGCCTCGGAACGCTCGTAAAGCCTATGGTCCCGGTTGTCATTTGTAGAACTTTGAGCATTGGTCTATTCAAGGAGTATAGTGCTGCCCAGGGTGCAGGCCCTAGGTTCTGAAGGTCTGATAGGCAGTCGCTCCATGTAAAACATGGGTATGCAGCCACATCCGGTCAGACTGGAAGCCGAATTCGAGCTAGTTGGGAAAAGACTAGATGATGATGAATGTAAGATGCAAATAGGGCAGTTGCAAGAGAATTATACTTGATAATGTACAATATAAAATATTAAAACAAATAGTATGCCATGGATAAAGCACTAACAAATCCAATCACGCGCAATCACTACATATATTTAAAACACTTGTGAAGGAATATTACTTGTCCTTGTAATTTTGTTTCGTTTTTAGCTGTATTAATTGTAGTTGTCACTTGTTTCCTTGCCTATATAATTATTTAGTATGTATGTATTTAAGTATGTATTTTAGTGTTACGAGTAAGTATGTCCTTTGTTTTTGTCTCCAATTGTTTATCTTTTTTTGTAATGCACCAAGTGCAACCCCATTTAATGTCCAGACAATCTCTTTCCATACCAGGTTGCCTGGAAAAGATCGCAGAATGCGATAAGGCCGCCAATTGTATGTTTTTGATATAAGGCTCATATGTATCATTTATTATCTTGGTGTACAATAAAGTATATATAAATAAATAAATAAATAAATCCATAAAAGTGTTTTAGTATAATTTATTTTAGCATTTATATTTTGGAAGATGATTCTAAAGTTTCTACATATAACATCTTCTCTCAAACTTATTATATTTCGAACAAGAACTCATAAAACATACTCGCAGCAATCAAAGATATTCTTCAAAACAAAAGAACTTCCACGTAACGACTCCTCCGGGACACATCAACACAGGTATGTAGTACTCAATTTCAGTTGAACATACTCCCATAGAATAACACCCACCTACAAAAGGTTGGTTCTATACAACGAGCGAGCACAGGTGCACGCACACATAGTCGCATATATACGGTGATCTCAAACAAATGCCAATCGTAAGTGTGCTTGCACTCGCTGTACGTGTAGCGTGTCTATGTGTGCGTGCGTTTTTGCTCGTTATATGGAGTTGTTTTTCTGCTCTATTCCGTGGTCTAAACTTACTTCAGCATCTCCTTATTGTTGTATTAAACGTCAAAGTTTTCGAGATTTATTCCTTCAATATAGCTTTCAAGATCTATGTGAGTTATTTGTTTTCTTGTTTTGTAGTTAGGGTATATTTAAAATGTTAACACGTTTTTTGGACTTTGGGTGTATCATTATTTTGATATATTTGGTTGAGTTTATTGCAACAATTTTAGGTTTATCTGATTTATACAATTGATAAGTAACCTAACATAACCTAACTTGATTAAGATTTACTGTTAAATCTAGTGTAAGACTCTATTACTATCTATTGGTATTTTAGTATCTAGTTACTTCATCATCTTCTTTCTACCTTTGTCCCGTATAATTTAGGTTTGGTGCAACATGTTTTTTTCTTCCATTCTGTCATATCACCCATCACAATATCACTAACTCCTTTCTTATCTCCCCTCGTAAAATTAATCCATCTAATCTTTGACCTCCATCCGTCCACATGACGTGTACTCATAACTCCTTTGGTAGCTTGCATCTCATCCGGCCTCTTCACATGACGAGTAGACAGCTACTTAGAAATTGAAAAAACTTGCAGGTTCAAACAAGAGAAAACAAAAATTATCCCGTGTACTCCCGTGGATAAAGACGATATTAAAATATTGAAAGTCATACGAGAAAACAAAATAATTTTACGCAGTAATTAGCAAACCAAATATCTATCCAAGAAACGACATTTACCAAACCGTCCCAGCAGTAGAAATAATTTTGGTTGATTGATGACCAAAATATCTTCTAGAGAACTCAGCAGGTACCTGCTATTACACCTTTCCACAATATCATTTCTATATTTTTTTTATCTACTTTATAGACATATCATTCGATTAGTATATACACCACTAGTTTTTAATTAGTAAAAATATTTAAAGGGCTTACTAGAAAAGGTCTTGTTATTATTTAAGTAAAGTCTCAATAAATAATATTCATAAACCGCACAGTTATTAGCGTTTTTATAAATCCCAAAATGTCACTCAATTGATGGAAATATTGTACAAGCTATTGATTATGAATGAAAAACAATGGAAAAACACTGCGCGTAGTATTTTCGTAGCATTTGTTATGAATAATTGATTCAATTATGAATTTACCAATTATGACAAATTTTCATGAACAATTTTGGGATTTCATTTTTTTTACTTTTGACTACGTAAATATTATTAGTAACAGGTACAAGTAGAGCCCAATTTTGATTTGTACTAATTAAAAATAAGGGGTGTATAGAGATTACTGAGGATACCCTGGCGCTAATTTGTGAGGAGGCCCGACCCCAAATAATGGAAACAGGAGAAGACAAAGAAGAAGAAGTATAGTATATTTTTACGAAAAATCTCCTTACAATTCAACCTCCGCCAAAACAGTGTCAATGCACCCTAAACAAACATTTTCACTAATAACAAAGAAATAAATCTGAGCTAGTTGACACGTAACAAAATAAAACAACACAAGTGCAGCACGCGGCGCCGCTCGTGCGACACCTAATTGTGTGCTCTTGTTAAAGTTCGCTTTAGACGTAAAAGAGTTTCTAGAAGAGACTGGTTTTTATTGGATTAACAAGATTGTATACTTTTTTATGTATTTATTTATTATTTTCTTTATTGTACACCTCATAATGTGGACAGGATAAACATTTACAAAAACGAATTGTACAATGACTCGTTTTACCTCACAGGGCAATCTCTTACAGACAACCTTAAGATGGACTGAACGAAAGGAGGTAGATTTAGGGCGGTGATAAAGGTCAGAGGACCTTTGATAACGACATATTGTGGTGTATATTCTAACAGTGCGGAGAACTCTAATACCGAGATATTATTATACAGGATTCAAATTTTAGTTCTTATGTTATGTCATACATAGATGTCGCTACATACTTAAAATACGCTCACATTAAAATTGCAATCTTATCGCGGTGACAATTAAGGTCAAAATATATGCAAATATGTGACAATTTCAAGTTCCATTAAAATACGGAAATTGTCGATTTGTTATGAAACGATTGTCAAAGAGTTAAATATATTGGAATCGATAGAGTCTATCATAAATAAATATTTTGGAATCTTAACACTTATCATCATCGCTGTATGTGCGTGGTAAATGTCAGTTCCAGTAACTATATGCAGACGTTGTCCAGAGAGCTTTTCTCTGATTTATATACCATTGTCACGTGCCGCAACGACTTTGAAATAACAACTTACTGATTGTTGTTAATCTTTTAACTTGACTTGAATCTATAGGATATGGCTAACCGTAATGGGGCACTGAAGAAAAATGTCACCCAAAAACAACGCCTAATCAAGTCTTCGGGATCCGGTGGGATGTTGGAGTAAAAGGGAGGGGAAACATTGGAGACACTAACGTTTACCTGACGTTCCCTCAAATTTTAGACTTTTGACCTTGAGATCAAGGTCATTGACCTCAAAGCCAAGGGCATATTTAGTGATGTCTCTGATGTTTTCCTACCCTTCTACTCCCATATCTCACCGGATCTTAAAGGTTTAATTAGGCGTTGATTTTGGTCAAAAATTTTAGTATTTTTTCCTCAATACCCCGTTTCATAACATATGACCTATGACCAAGTTAATTAAATAAATCTTACATTTCCTCACATTTTATACAATTGACCTTGAGATCAAGGTCATTTACCTTGAGGTCAAGGTCACATTCAGTGTCTCCCGATGTTTCCCCTCCCTTCTAGTTCCACATCCCACTGGATCCCCAAGGCATGATATCGAATAATAAATATTCATATAATGTTAATCGACCATGTGACTCAAAGTAACGTTAAGGACCCGATAATTTTAATGCATGAACATCAATTTAAACTTACTTAAATACAGACTTTAGCATGGTGTTTTTAAGTAAATATTTAAGTAACCGTTCATATTAATAACGCCCTAATTAAAATACCTACGGATCACAAAGAAACAATGAACTTTGTTATGCAAGAAATAAATTTTGATATTTTAAATTTTCTCGAATTCTGAATTTAATAATAAATTTTTCCTCAAATTGATGACTAGACTAGTTTAACGTAGGTATATTTAACATTAAATTTATCAAAACATTTACAACGTTTCAGATTTAAAATAAAAGTCACAACTCATTTATAATTAGCTTCCTATGGAAATAAATAAATTTACGCTGATATTCAACATAGAGACTAAAACACGACTATAAACCTGCAGATTTGTTAAGTCACCACACCACTGAAACGCAAAAGACAACTGAAAAAACACGGGCGGGTTTCAGCCAATAAAAGTCTGATAGTCCCTCTCGCTCCACCAAGACCGAGAGAAGTTATTTGCTGCTTTGAAAAAATAAAGGTGACACACCATTACACAAAACACAAATAAACAGCTAATTGTTCTCTAAATAAAAATGTACTGAACGAATTATCCTGGAAACGAAATCGTCTTTGTTAACTAAAATAGCAATTGTTATTGTTAGCTACAGAGAGAACCAACAATTACTTCAACGACTATCCCAGAGACATCCAACAGATTTGTCGCCCTAACTATACAATTGACTCTAAATTAACTTGACTGAGTGTTAAATGTCTTTAGCCTAGCTTTATTTTAACTAGTTGTTCTATTAATTGTATTGAAGTAAGAATAAATGTTTAGTTTTGGTTTTAAATTATTGTAAGTGATTATGTTCGTGTGGTATTTTTAATGTTGGGTGTCTTAAACGCAAAGGGCAACTAAAGGAACACATGTGGATTTTAGTAAGTAAAAGTCTGACACTCTCTTTCACACGATCTAAAACGGGAGAAGTTATTTACCATCTTTAACGAGAAAATTTAGTAACAGCAATTTTGTAAATAAGATTACCTTGAACAGTAGGTACCAAACTTAGCAGTGGTGGCTCAGTAGCCACCACTGCCTTGCTGCACTGCACTGCACTGCTGGACTACCACTGGGTAATTGTTATTTAATTAAATTTATTTTAATTGTAATTTAATTATTTTTATTTAATTCATTTCAATTTAATTTATTTTAATTGTAATATTTAATTACAATTAAAATATTTATTTTAATGTAATGCATTCTAATTGAAATTTTATTTCATTTATTACTTATCGATGTGCTGTGAATTACTCTAATGTATTGATTTTGTGTCAGAACTTAATTTAATTTATTGATCAATCTATTTTTAACTTAACTTAATTTTTAATTTAATGCTTTTAATTTCTAACTGTTGTGTTGAATTTATTAGTCTACTTTTTTAACTTGTTGTAATTAGTAATTGTTACCTTTTCTGTATTGTTTTTAGTATAATATTAATTAGATAATTATGTTCAACCAAAAATAGTGCATGTGGTGTTAGCCTATAATTAATTGCTACACTAATGAATGTAAGTTTCGTTTTAGCATAATATAAATGTATTATGTAAGCAGTTCTTGGCTAACCAAAAAATAATAATAATAATGGCCTCGAATTACGAGTTCAACGTCACATCGTACAACTTACGAGTTCAAACCCAACCAGGTGCTTTAGTTTGTGTAATTTATTTTAAATAATAATTTACCAACGCACCCTAGGCCCACGTAGTGGATTACGGCCCATTCTCTCCTAAAATGGAGGCAGCTGTGTGAACAATATAAGGTTGTTTATGCTTATTACACTATAGAGGTTGCGGTAAATAAAACAAAATAAAGCCAAAAGTACAGTTGGATGGAAGTTGGGACAATATGTTTTAGGTATCAGTAGTAAAAGCAGATATTAAATTTTTCAAACTTAAAAAAAAATCTGCAAAGTGAAGTGCTTTGTAGATATCAAGTAATAACGGAGAAGAAATAAAACTGTAAGTTTTATTAGTAATGTAAATTTTATGCACCACGCATTGGCGGCCGCCGCCGGGATTCCGATCCTGATTTCCGGCCACCGGAGGCGCGGGCTTGCGGAAGGCGGGCAATGGGTGGCCCGCCGTCCGACCGTCCGGTAACCATCCGGACCGAGCCCAAGTCGTCGACGGCGCGTATTGTTCCGCGCGCGCCTCAGGGAGATGTCAGCAAATCGTAGGGGCCCAGCAGGGTCGAAGCCTACTGGGGCCATGGGTAGTGTGAAAACGAAACCGGGGCCCTGGGACGAAGGCAACGAAGGAACAGGAGTGGGTTTTTAGTCAGTAAAAGTCTGACACTATCTCTCGTTCCGCCCAAGAGCGAGATTTGTCATAAGATGATTTAAAAAAAAAAAAAAAAAAAAAAAAAAAAAAAAAAAAAAAAAAAAAAAATAGTCTCGATGATAAACTGTACTGAGGGACAAACTTAACTTTGCCATTGGGTAACTGTAGTCTTTATATATCGACATAGGTCGCAGTTAGATCACCAATCGTAAACAAGTTTATAATCAAAAAATATTTATTTTGCGATGTAACTACATCCATTTACTTGTGCTACACGGCATTGTTTTTTATTTCATCTATCATGATTCTAGGCTAACAGGACAACAACACAGGAAATGCAATATAGGCTTTAATTCCTTTACAAGCGTCAAAATATATGCCATAAATAGGATACAAACGGCCTTGATTTAGAAGAGTTGATTTTCACTGCTCCAAAGAATAACAGGGCAAAGGATATATGATACTCATTTCAGCTTAATACCTCCACGCATATGTAAGAAAAAGGGTCTAGACAGAAAGACAACACAGTAATCCTATAAGGGTGTCGTTAATAAATATTACAAAACGCTTATCAAAAAATTAAAAATTACTAGAGTTTAATTAATTAGAGTTGAACGGAACAATACACTAAAATCAATATATCTACATAGAAAAATACAGTAAAAAAAATCAAACCATCAAACGAAACACCTCCACAAAGCCAAGTACTTACAAAGCCAGATATTAATTAATAGGAAACAGAATAGAACCACATCAGCTAAAATTCTGCCGATGACATTTGTAAACAGGGGAACTGAGAGCTGGGTCAAATATTAACTTATCCTCAAGTTACTATACGCGTGGGGTAGGAGAAAAGAGATGGCGAGTGAGAATTGTGAAGATGTAATTAGTATTAATATCATAAATTGGTGTTTGCTAATCGATCACGCGTCAATAGCTAACTGAATTTGTATCTAACTTGGTATTCGGATATATCATGACTCGGATTAGGACTTAAATAGAAACGGAGTTAAAAAAAGGAAAATACAAGCTGATGATACCATAATTATGAAGAATTTACGAAAAAAATAGAGTATAAATAGCAGTTCTAAAGTAAATTTACAAAATTTATTAAAGACTGTCTTTGGTTATCAATGGTTTAAAAGATCAACCTACCAAAAAAAAAAACCTACAAAATTTATCAACCTACTTAACAACATAAATTGAAATATATTAGTTAAGAAGTCATTAGTACTAATTGTAATGCAAATACAAACTAAAAAAAAGACAAACAGCTATTACTTTTTAACCCACATACTCACGCAATCTCCTCAACTTTCAGGCACACGTTACACCAACGTTCACACGCTGCTGAGGCATTGTTGCTGTAAAACAGACAGGTACAGAAGGCCGGCTCTAGATCTATACAGCAAACGAAAACGCACGCACACATAGAAACACTTCACGTATAACGGGTGCAAGCACACTGACAGCTGTCATTTGTACACATACATCTTTGTGTACTTGCGCCAAGCATTTTCGCTATTTTTTTTTTTAAACAGGAAACACCAAATGATTTCTCTGAATCTAGGGTGTGAGCAAGGGGGAATGTCAGATTTTTACTGACTACAATCCAGGTGTGTCCTTCAGATTACCCTTTGCATTCCTGCGGTTCTAGTAGACATCGGATCTACTGGGCTGCTACAGTGTTGCTGATATCTCTTTGAGACAAGTGTAGAACACGATATGCCGTCGACTCGAGCTCGGTTATTACCTGCCGGATGGCCGCACGGCAAGCATTTACTCGTCGTCTGCAAGCTCGCGCGGTTCCTGTGGTAGCGGGAGGCGTGTAAGGTTGTATGTTACCTTACGATTGCGGACATCTCCTTCGCTCAATTTAATGTTTCGCAGAAGGAGCACCTGCTTACCATTCCCTCTAACCCTGGACCATGGCCTGATCTTGGGCCGGATTCAAGTGATCGCTGCCACTGATCGCCTTCACCAGGACACGGTGGTACTCCGCCTTAGTGGGGCAGATTTTCGCCGTATACACCACTGACTTCGGGCAATCAGCACAATGGGTCACCACCTGGGCGTGTTTTCCATTTGAATTTGAAACTGAAACCTCCCGAACAGACCATGCCCATTGAGGACCTGAGTCATTTCTCAAAGAGGGGACTTAACGCCGTATTCATCGCAGGTTGTGTGGAGTCAACCTTCTGTAGTCTCTCTGATTCAGTCTGTACGGCCAAATTGCTCGGAAGTTCGCTTCTTGCCCCAACTTCTCTAAAACATACAAAGCTTAATGGATTACACGTCTTGTTTTACTTGACGAATGCTAGCTTTGTGCTGTATGTTGTTTTACGAGAATGATTTCTTTTTGTCAGGATGTTTTGGTTGTGTAAGATGGAAATATATGGTAATTTTCTGGCATCATAACGTTTTATTTAAAAAATTAGTCTAGGAGTTTTTTTTTTTAATCGTTTAGGTAATAACCTATTATATTCGTTCTAACTTATTAAATACATTTTTGAGTAAAAAATAAACATTTATAAATACAATTTATGCAGATTATTAATATGGTTACTAGCATTTAAAAAATACTTGACAACTGTAATTACAGATGGCGTCAAACTATTCCACATCACTGTCGACTGATAACGTGCCCAAAAGGCTGGTGGCATTGCCAAATTATTCGTGTGAATAAATAAAAAATTGCAAACTTTTGATAATGATTAGACATCTCGCAACATGTTAATTGATTTTAGAATAACTTGAACTTTGATAGACGTAATCATTTTAAATATTTCTTAAATTGCGTTTTAGATTTTGACATTGAACGATGTGCCAACAATGTAAACTTCTTAAAAATTCAATAAATTTCAATTAGAATTTATATTAAAAATCAAAAACCTTTCTGAAAACTCCAAAACATTTCAAACACTTATCATCACGAAACGCATTTTAATAAAAAAAAATGCATTCACAAAGAAAATTCCGAATTTCCAGAATCCAAACAAAAGAAAAATCTGCAAGTTAAAAATCTCAGACACCCCTAGAAAGTAATTAAAGAGAATTTAAGGCATTAAAATAAAACACAGTTAACGCATTTACTGCTGTGAATTAATCCGCGTCTTAAAGAATTCCTAAGCCAATTATTATGCAAAGGAATTCGTAAAAGAAAGTCACTTCGGCCATGCGCAAACTCGAGCAAACTTTAGCCGGGAAGATAGGAGGATGCAACTTCAATATGAAATTTAAATGAGACTTGTTCAGGTAGCTACTCTAATTCCCTTGCAACATCCACCTGTAACTTCATTCGAATTCTCTTCGTAGTTGGAATTAATTCTTGTTTGAATTATGTATTTTTAAAATGGTCGGATTCTATTTGAATGTCTAAGCTAAGGTTGGATGTTTCGGTTACGTTATGGCGACGATGTTCACGTCAGTGGTCTAATCTTTTTCTCTTTAGCTAGTCAAGGTCACTATGATCAAAATTTACGATGGTTCTATCTCACTTCCTGTCTATTTCAAAGATTTGGGAGCGACAAGCGATATCAAAATATTAGGTACGTGGTATTGATCATGTGATATTTCAATAGCGAACACTAATCACACTTTATAATATAATAATTTAAAGGCAAATGTTTGTGAATATGTGAGTATGTTTGTTACTTTTTTTCATTTATTTTCTTGTAAAAAAACTGAAGAATGTCGTACATGATAGGACCTGTTATTTTTTTATACACCACTAATTTTTAATTAGAACAGATACCTACTTAAAGGGCTTATTAGAAAGGGTCTTTTTGTTATTTAAGTAAAGTCTCAATAAATTATATTCATAAACAGCAAAGTTATTAGTGTTTGTTTATATCCCAAAATCTCACTCAATTTATGGATATATTGTACAGGCTATTGATTATGAATGAATAAATGACAATCAAAATGGAAAAACACTGCACGTAGTATTTCCTAGTAGCAATTTTTATGAATGGATTGATTCTATAATGAATTTACCAATTATGACAAATTTTCGTGGACAATTTTGGGATTTCTTATTTTTTACCTTTGACTACAAAAACATGATCAGTAACAGATATAGATAGAACTACATTTTTTTGTACTAATTAAAAAACAGGGGTGTATAATGATTCTAGAACGTAAAGGCAACTGAAGCAACATAGGTCTGGTAATAAGTCAGTAAAAGTATCCAGAAATACTAACCAAGCTTACTCCAACTATATTTGTATGTAATATTAGTTTTAAGCAAAATCAAATAAGCAATAACTAACGAACAGTTATTACAAACTAGTTTCTACGAACAATAGGGTATCAAAAGTGCACCATACGAGGAAACTTCTTGTATAAACGTTCCTAGTTGGTATTTGTTCTTGTAACCACCCTATAAACATGTGTAGAAGTTCGGTTCCATACACTGAGTGACAACGCACGCACACATAGATGTATCTCGGACATGGTAAATTCGGGAAGTTCCTGCACCTGATTCGCGTTTAAGAAACGCCCGGGTGTCACCATTGTGTGGACCACCCGGAGGACAGGGTGGAGCATACGGTGGAGGTGTGCTCCGCTTGGACGGCAGCGACCTCTCGCGCCGGGCCCTTGTATAGACCCTAATCCAGTCACCATAGCCGTAGGCTAGCGGACGACGAGCAATAGGTAGCTCTAATAGCAGCCGTCCGGTAATCGTCCGGACCGAGTCCGGGTCGTCGACAACGTAATGTTCCACGTGCACTTCAAGGCAAAGAAGGAAGAGTATAAGTCTAACAAGCCATTCTTACGCCCGTTGTATCGAGTGGACCTTCTGTATATAACTTATTGTGCAGTTGCTATGGGACCGCCAAGTTGCGCAAAGTACTCTGCCACAATGTTTGAGTATAGGCCATAGTTACAAATTGAAGCACCATGTTTGTTTATTTTTTCTTCCTGTTTGAGTGTTATTTCTGTTTGTCTTGTTTTTGTATGATTTGGAAACTGGGGTAGCTGGAACTTTTTATTTAGACTTGCACTTGTAATGCCTTAACTTTGACTGATAAATAAGATTGATGCTGTGTTATCTTTCTGATACAACTTTTGCAAAGCGGCTCTTAAAAAAGAACTTTGTTTTAAATTTTACAAATATTTTTTTTTAATTCGTTTTATTCTTTATTTCACAACCATAACAACTTATAATTTAAGTGGACAACAGACTTCATGTGCATAGGTGAGCTTAACTCAAAGTTGAGTTTTCTTCCAGCAAGCCATTGAGTGATAGAGAGAGATTACCACAAAAGATCCAGAAGGGTCGAAGTGCTCTGGCCTAGGGCTAGCCCAGCAACAAGATAAGATAAGATAGAGAGAGATCACAACAGAGGGTAGGGTCCAGCGTACAGTTTTAAAAGTACCAATAATACGAATATAATTATATAACATAGATTACAAGCTGAATGATTTAAGGATTTTGAAAAGGACAGTTGATCAGAAGGTAAATTAAGAAACAATTATTTTTTTAAATATAAATAACGCTATTTATACACGCTCACAGAGGCGTTCAAGGTAATGTTATAAATATATAATTATACTTAATATGTGTACACTTAAAATAAACATTTTTTATTACACCCTAGTTGACCCGGCGAACTTTGTACCGCATAACAGTCATGTTGTGATAACTTTTAGCTAAACTGTCAAAGGATAACGCCATCTACTGGCATTACCAGACCCAGTATAATTCATTTTAAAATGACATTTTCATTAGAGATGGCGTTGTATTCGGATTTTTTTTTATCGAGAACTTTTCCATATTTTCTCACGGTTTAAACCTTCTCTGGAGTATCACGAATATTTCAAGACCAAAATTAGCTAAATCGGTCCAGCCGTTCTCGAATTTTAGCGAGACAAACGAACAGCTATTCATTTTTATATGTATAGATTTATAGTCTATTTAATAAATTTTGACAGGTTTTTGTCAAACAATATTTAAGGATGTATACATATTATAATATTTTCCATGTATGGAAGATGTCATGCTACAACAAACCCAAATTAATTTCATAAAGGATACGAGTATGTTGATGAGTAAAGAAAAAGCTTTTACAAAAAGTTTCGCCCAACGTGGGGCTCGAACCCACGACCCTGAGATTAAGAGTCTCATGCTCTACCGACTGAGCTAGCCGGGCATATCAACTATTCGTTGTAATTTTCATCATGTGTGAGTATTTTAACAATAACAATAATAGACACAGTAACAAAAATACATTGCAAAATGCATTAAAAAGTGATTATTTATTATCTGTCTTGAAGAACAAGAATTATAAAAATAATCATGTTGATTATTGTCTCGTTTAGGTATAATATTACTGTATCACTGCGTTCTTTTCATTCGTTAAAGTTAAAAAAGCATACAAGTATTTATGTCGTTATCTCTCGTGTATTATATTTAAA
Source organism: Mythimna impura (assembly GCA_905147345.3). Lineage (NCBI taxonomy): Eukaryota > Metazoa > Arthropoda > Insecta > Lepidoptera > Noctuidae > Mythimna > Mythimna impura. Next base: position 11,499,733 of record LR990363.1, read on the forward strand.
AACTACATTCTAATCACTTTTGGAGGTGTGCGGAATAGGAATAGAGAATAAAGTCCCGCAAACCTCCGTTGAAAAGGGAGGATCCTCCGACCAGACGGGTGTTATGTCTGGCGGGCAACTGCCCGATAGATGATTTCGGGATGTTCTATATTATGTTCAAATCGCGCGGAGAACTTTAATTGCGTATGCTGTATTAGTTATTATATGACGCCATAGATGTCGTTACACACTAAAAGAATTCGTCTTTTCGTATCGATTTGCTGAAATCACTACTTACCATCAGGTGGGATCGCAGTCAAGCACTAGTTTATAATAATTAAAAAAAAAACATTCAAATTAAGTTTTGTCTGACTAGTATTTTGCAACCTATACAGCTTTATCATTGCTTACTGAAAAGCATGCCTGAAGTGAGTACCAGACTAGGAGAGATAATAAGTCCGCAGGGCAGTTTTGTGGCCAACTGTTGGTCATTAGCAGTGATCGGAGTAGGTAGATTGAATTGTGGTAATTGATCCGAAACGTATATATTAAGTATGAAAATTCCTCCGGAATTGGTTGATAATTAAGAAAAAAACGGAACTTAGGTAGGAATTGTATTAAAATGGGCAATATTATATTTTTCATATTTTTTATAACGGCACACAGTCACGATTTGACACAACCCAACGACCAATCAGAACAAAGGATCATGAGTAGTGCACTAACCGGTTATCAAAATAATGCGTACGCCCGCCGACGTCATGCCAGGTAGCTCACTCGTTTACTTCGGTTCGTAGAGTGCGCGTGCGCAAAGTTGTGACCATAAAAAGGCTAAAAATAAAAATATATTAATGCTTCGATCGGGATTCGATTGTTTTTATTATTCAACAGATAAATAATAAATTAATTTAATTTTAATACCTTCCTTTAAATTTTGAATTGAGTAGTAATAATATCACTACCAACATTAACAATAATTAGCATTAATTTTAGCATATATATGTATTTTATTATTATATTTTTTTTATTTTTTTTTTTTCTGATTGAAGTATCTGTTATTTATTTATTGTGCAAACCTACCACAGTATTGTCTTTGCGAGTTAGTTTCTGCTCCTCATACGCCTTTCAAAGGTCCTGGGGCCTTACCATGGCGTGATAAAATGTTAAACATGCGAGCGAGAAACCGGAATGGAGCTATACACCCTATATAGCTCCATCCCTTTAACAGTTCAGTTTAGGATGTCAAATAGATCGTGTTAAGAACTCGTGGTAGGGCCTCAAAACCCCAAAGTCCGTAGATATAATTATAAATACTTAAAAATAATAACACTAATAAACAACTTTTTACAAAAAAAAAAATACAACCGACTTCAAAATAAAAAAAAAACACTGAAAAGTTTAAAATAACTTTAATTTCGGAAGTCGGTGTTTCTATAATAGTTTTGTCTCTTCATTATTTAACACCGACTTCCGAAATTAAAGTTATTTTGCACTTTTCGGTGTTTTTTTTTTACTTTGAAGTCGGTTGTATTTTTTTTTATGTAAAAAGTTTTTTATTTAACACTTTTTAGTTACGGTACCACCACTAAAAAGTACGCCTCAGTCAAACTTAAATACCTTATAGCCAGAGTGCATCTCATGACAATTCTAATAATCCCAAACACGGTTAGACTACATTAATTTATTACAGAGTTCCGGTGCCTAACTTCAGGCTTCATCATCAGATCAGTTCGATATATTCCCCTCTTCTTTCAGTCAGTCATCGACTACATGTATAAACAAAGCAATTTTACTTGTTACGACGGTTCTGCTGTGGATTTCAGTTCCATATCTTCGAAGTTCATGATCAGATCATAGCAATATTTCTATGGGACCAACTCGGAAGCATAAACTTCCAATAATAAAAAAAATTCAAAATCGGTTCACATTTGACCGAGAAATCGGTGAAAATACATTTAAAAAAAAACACATTCAGCCGAACATAGAACCTCCTCCTTTTTGAAGTCTGTTAAAAATAAAAGCTTCATGGCTGTATCAAAATAAAATGCAAAAACAGCAATATCAAAAGACCAGACGAATAAATACAACATTTTGAACATTAAATTACGAAGAATGCGACAGAGTTCTTGACACGATGGTGAAATAACGTGGTGAAGAAAATGAGCGAAGTGGCAGACCATTAAGTGTCGCCTATGGCACGCGAGCTGTAGCTTACGTAGCGACGGGGGGAAATGTCGATAAACATCGTAGAAATACAAAAGAATCAATTTTTGTTTTCAAAAAAGAAAACTAACAAAGCGTGATTCGGACATGCCCATTGAGGATTCTAGTAAACCGCATTGGGAGCAATCATATTTTTTCATTTTCAAGATAAAAATCTTAATGATTGACAGGCAGACAAAGTGGACTACAGGGGCCTATTTAACCATTCTGACACAGACACACACACACAGACAATTTAATAAAAGTTTATCATTGTTTAGGTGAAAAATTTTGCAGTCCTAACTCATTGGACGATATCTGTATAACAACTTCAGTTAAACTAGAATATAATAAAATAAATTAGTTATATTGCATTTCAATTATACAGTAAAATAACTTATACACAAATGAAAACTGTGGGTACAATGGCGGACTTATCACTTTCAACAAATACTTTGCTAATCATTTACATGATTTTAAGTCATACTTATGCCTATTGTTCTTCAAAACTTTAATGATAACGAATTTTAACGGATAAAACACGCCATAACTTTAAATATTTTTTCTATCCATAGGGGCCCATTTTTTTAAAGGTGTGCATGATGACTTCTTGCACTCTGGGTGGCGCGGGAGGGCGTGTCAGACTTTTACTGACTAAAACAACACCTCTATCCTTCAGTTTCCCTTTCGTTTTGGTACCGCGAGTACTTACCCTTTTCAGAAACGCCCGGAGGATACGGTGGAGGTCGACCCCGCTTGGGCGGAGCACCGCCGTGTCCTCGTGGAGGTAATTGGCGGCAGCGACCTTTCGCGACGGGGCCTGGTTCGAACAATGGAGCGAGGAGGAATGGCAGGCGGTTGCCTCCTTCTGCGAAGCAATAATGCTAGCGAAGTAGGAGGCTGCACGCGTGAGTGAACGAAGGTCCTCACGCCCCAGCCGCCGTTATTCCATAGGAGCCCATGCCTGCTAAGACGCAAAAGGTAACTGAAGGAACATCAGTGTAGACTTTCCACCCTAGAGAGGGAAAAATCTTAAGATGATTTCCGACCTCAAAAAAAAAAACCTACATGTCTATAGCAAAAATAAGTTCAACAGTTTATGCAATAAAACACATCGAATCTTTTATCGACATGGCAACATCACCAAACACTTCTCTGCAACGACCGGAGGACAATGGCGCTAGTCTTGCAACGTTCTAGACGCAAATTGGCGAGTGGGACCAAGAAAGCAAAACAAGGACTGCTTATCGTACTAAAATATCAGTGTCAGTAATATGAGTATACATGTGGTCAGATGGAGAGGGAGAAGGAAGTCAAAAGAAAAATGAATGGGCTGTGTGAGAATTGATATGACAGAATATGGAGACAGTGATGGCAAAATGAATGGGATGTGTGAGAATTGATATGACAGAATATGGAGTCAGTGATTAGACCTGTATGAAAAAAAAAAAAACATATTGGGCCGACCCCAAATAACATGAGACAGAGGCAAGAAGTGATAGAAAGAGGTTAACATATTGAAAATACTACTTTTTGACATATTCATACTTAAATCGTTAACGTTGTCACCACTAATTGGTGGGGCCAATCAGTGGTGACAACGTTACAATGAATACATGAATGACATTCTGCGAATTGGACATTCTGCGAACTTGACATTCTGCTAACTGAACATTCTACGAATTGGACATTTTGCATCCGCTGGACATTTTGTGAATTGGATATTCTGCGCCTAAACGGCAGAACGGATGGGCGATGGGAACGAAAGGTTCAGTAGTAATATAGTAGTTGTCACTTTTTTGGTGTGTAATGTTGTATTCTCTGTTCTAGATAGATATATAGATTATACTCTTTATTGTATAGTCACGAGCAATAAGATATATACATTGTCACATTTTCTATCCATCTTAACTTCTGCTATTCAAGAAATAATCTTAGGTCAATTAAATTTGTTCTTAATTACCTAATAAGCAGATAATTTAGAACATATTGTTGTATACTTATTTCTTGAATGGCAGATGTTAAGATAGACAGAAAATGTGACAATGTATATATCATATTGCTCATGACTATACACGATATTATTCTACTTCTAATACCACTAGTACGTTTCCGTAAGATATGTCACGACTTCGACACAAGCAAAACCGCTGTTCAAAGATAGTATAGAATAATTTTGTGGTTACAGAAAGTTTTGAAAGCCATTGTTATTCTAGGTCTCTAGGAAGTTCACATTTTATCCAAATGATTACAAAGCCCGGATAAGTTGGTATCTTACTGCGATGAAGTTTCTTTACCGTTGGGCTATCTGACCTAGTTCAGATTTTATACAAAGAGATTTTTTTACTGATAATATTTAATGTAACAACACTTTTTCTCTAGTTTCGTTCGGACAAAAGATTTTGAAGTGTTTCATTTTAATTATGAAAAACCGGTTAAGTGAAAGTTGGACACGCGCAACGAAGGTTCAGTACAAACTTAAGCTTGTAACAGTAAAAGAAGTAAATTTAATTTTAACCTACCTCCTATCTACCCTATCAAACTACTACATAAATACGTACCCCATTCCAAAAAACTGTTTCAGGGTCTAACTCCTTAATCTCAAGACTTTGTAGTCTTCTCAATAATTGCGATGAATTAAAATTTGATGAATAAAAATCCTGCCGGAACGTCATGCGGAAGGTGAGTACGCCATGAGGTCTTTCCAGCCACTCCTCAAGGAGAGGACTTACCACCATAATTATGGCGTGCCCAGCACTGGGTTGCGACAGTCGCTGTCACCATTTCATCATGAGATCACCCCGCCCTGCGTTGCATCTCCACGCGCAAATCGTGCATGTGTGAATCAGAATCAGAATTATTTATTTGCCAGTAATGTAGGTATAATTTTAAGATGGTACAGAATTGGGTGTTTCCGCTACATTCTGCTTTACGCCATGCAAAATCATTATTTTTGGAAGTTACAATACATTAAATATAATCGACGTAACTTGTGCAAGGACTATTGCCTCCAGATCCCATGGCTCGCCGCTTCGCGATCCGTCGCGTTCCAATGCGTATCCCCGCACCATCTGGATGGCCATGACCCTCTGGCATGCGTTTAACTTGGCCGCCGGTCGCTTTTGCAGCGACGACGCCCATACCGGCGCTCCATTTCTACTGAAGTACAGAAGCCTAAAAAAAAATGGTTGATGTAAAAAAGGAAATTGGATTTCCCATAAATACTTATCTCGGGATGTTAAGATGGTCACCCATTCATAGATAGATAGCGTTACTTAGTCTAGAAGTTCAACCTCTTCGGCTGATATTATTTTAACTACAAACTCTTCATATTAGATGCTAGAAAAAATCGAATCGCAAAAAAAGTTTTTTTTTTTGGTGACGTATCTACAAATTTACAGTTTTCAGATTTTTGGCTATCAGACCTTGCTTCATATTAAATTTCAGGTCAACGGTCATTCTAGGTCAACGGGAAGTACCCTATGAATTTTGATTCCCTTGAGAATACTCTACGAAGTATACGTTTTTTGCGACATAAACGGTTGTATCTTTTTTTTCACAGCTTTAAGGAACTATAAACCTGAGCACATGGTTTTAATTTTAACACAATAACTTTACGTGTTCCCGAAATAAAGGGTCTTGACAGACAGATAGCCAGATAGACGGACAACAAAGTGATCCATAAGGGTTCCGTTTTTCCTTTTGAGGTACGGAACCCTAAAAAAACAAAAATCTTAGATCCACACTAGAAATTACTCCTGTGACATGAGTGCGTTCGTAAACATGTACGTTCACATACAAAAGACGCCCATATCCGGCACAACTATAAGTAGGTAGGCCGTACAAACAATCTAAAATTTTTCAGCAATCGACACGTTTATCCTGATTGGCCCACTCCAATCTCTTCGCCAATCAGAGAGCCGGTAAACCTTTTGATTGTGTTAACATAAAACAACTCGGCGCATTGTATTCTCTAATTCTCATCAGAAATAATTTGCTGTCAATCTTTGATCGATATTTTTTCTTCCATATTTCTACATCAGCCGGCATTTTAATAGCCACTCCATTTATAGCCATATCATCAATCTAAATATACACATCCAATCCAATATCATAAAAAAACTCAATAGAACCAAATAAATCACCTTCATGAGTTTCGAAAGAAAATTCTCTCCTACTTCTTACTTCAATTATCTCGATTTGTTTTTTTTTTTGCTCGTCATGTCCAACTTTATATAGGTTCATAAATTAGAACTAGGAGCATAACTTTGTGAAAATGCTTGTAATTTAGGTCATAATGATCCAATATCCGCGGAACAAATAAAATGAGAGCCTCCGCATTTTGGTATAAATATGGAACATAATCTTTTAATATTTTTTTAAGAAAATATTCATAAATCGTTCAATTTCCATCTATAAGCGATAGATGGCGATAACATAATTGTTAAAATGAAATATTTACTTGCAGTTAATTATAGATAAGCCCTAATGTATATTAGTCAATTGATGTTTGTACTGTTTACTTTGCTCTGATTGGTCGGACCGAGTGTTTGTAAAAGTTTGTGGTGGGGAAACATTGAGTATGTAACTGTCATTCTGGACAGAGTCAGTCTGTTTTGAGCTGTTGAACAGTGAACATGTCTTACCAATCCGTGTATTTGAAAATGATTGTTAATAGAATGATAAATGTGAAATTGTGTTGATCAAAGTGAATAATTATATTTCTAAAACTGAAGCTTGAAGTTTATAATTCATCACAATCTTGAACGAAAAAAAAATCAAATTAAGTTTCATAATTAATAATGTACAAACTAGAATTAAGACCCAAGGACGAAGCGGACTTAATTTTGGAATACTTTTTTATTTTAATCCCAGGCAAACGTCGAGGGAGTTTATCATAGTCCACAAGTGTGTTGCAAAGTACAGACAAAGTACGTATTTTGCGAACGATTCTTTACGCACTTTCCAAGATACGTATATTTCACACCATCATATTCCAAATTCCGGGCGGCCACTAGGAAATTCTTTATACAAGCCCAGTTATTCTTTTCCCGATCTGGGAATTGAAAACAGATTTCGTACTTCAATGTACTGGTCGATTGCCATATGTCAGAGACAAGACAGAGCCAGCTAGATTACCAAATAGCAATAAATACTTGTTAGCATTTCACTAATAAAATCCGCCGTTAATCAATTCAAGTCAAATGTATTTATTTCACATAGACCTACATACATGGGCACTTATAAAACGTCAGAAGCTAGTGCACGGTTCCAAATTGGTCGTTTCATATGTAGAAGAACCGGCAAGAAACACAATGGTTACTCTTTAAAAAAAAAATTATTGCTCTTACAATATTTCCATATTACAGTATTAGTAGATATTATGTAAGGACAGTGTAGACCAGTCAATATTGTACTCAAAAGTACAATAAAAATAATCATAATAAAAAGTGAGTACTACTCATCTGTTTTTCAATTACTCAACTTATTATCGTCATCATTATCATTTCAACCGAATAACGTGTACTGTTGGACATAGGCCTTCCCTAAGTGTCGTCATAATGACCGGTCCTCTGCGTTTCGCATTTATCGGATTCCCGTGACTATCACCAGTCATTGGTCCATCTTATTGGGAGGCCTTCCGGTACGTGGTCACCACACCAGAACCTATCGTCCCCAGCGACATCTGTTCTGCAAGCAATGTGCCCTGTCCACTGCCACTTAACTTTTTTTTTAATTGATATAATCTAGTGCTTGACTGATGCAAACTGGCGATTCTCCGGGCTATGTCTGTAACCTTGGTTCTCCTGCGGATATCTTCATTTCACGACTTTATTATAAGGTTCATAATGCTACGTTAAATCAAATTATCTTTTTAGATCCAAGGATATTCTTACAGTTTCGTATTAATTTGGTTAATGAGACCTATCTTTCTGACTTCATGAATATGCAAACATTTTTGTAAAGCCGTCTTCGTTTTGCGCCTTCAGTGTCGTTTTAGCGCAATTTATACCTACTTGTGGAGAGATAAATACATACTATTTTATGTGTGTTTGAATCTTTAAACTTATTTAAACAAAGAAAACTCTTTATGACTAAGCTATTAACGCTACTGTTTTGAGCTTTTAAATTTAAAAATATATTTGACTGTCTTTTTTAGGGTTCCGTATTCATTTATTTATTTATTTATAAATACTTTATTGTATACCAAGATTATAAATTATACATTTGAGCCTTATATTTAAAAACATACAATTGGTGGCCTTATCGCATTCCGCGATGTCTTCCAGGCAACCTGGTATGGAAAGAGATTGTCTGGACATAAAATGGGGTTGCACTTAACTCAAGGAAAAAACGGAACCTTTATAGGATCACTTTGTTGTCCGTCCATCTGTCTGTCTGTCTGTCAAGACCCTTTATCTCGGGAACGCATGGAGGTATTGGGTTGAAATTATATACTCAGGTCTGCGGTCCCTTAAAGCTGTGAAAAAATCAAACTTCTGAGTTAACGAAAAATAAAAGATAAGGCCGTTTATGTCGCAAAAAACGTGTATTTCGACACTCAAGGGAATCAAAATTCATAAGATACTTCCCGTTGATCTAGAAACCTGAAATTTGGCATAATGCAAGGTCTTATAGCACACAAATAGGAATAAATCTAAAAACAGTAAATTTGTTGACACGTCACCAAAAAAAAATGTGATGCGGAATTGAACAATTTACATAGGTAAGTCTGCACGGATCCCTCAGTGCGTGAGTCCGACTCGCACTTGCCCAGTTTTTTTTTAGGTGGGAAAATAAATCATCCAATGACATCTCGCGCTCTTGGGTGTGTTAGACTTTTACTGACTAAAAACCCACTCCTGTTCCTTCTTTGCTTTTCATACCAGGGCCGGATTTTCTTTCCAGAAGCGAACCCATGGCCCCAGTAGGCTTCAACCCTGCTGGGCCCCTACGGTTTGCTGACATCTCCTTGAGGCGCTTGACCAACTGTCTGAGTAATGGAATATGTAATAAAAAATAATTAAAGATAACTGCGAGCACAATTTTTCGTAGAACAAAAAGGAGGCTCAAATGCTGCAAACACAGCTTTGTTTAGTGATTTTTTTTTAGGTGGGAAAATCATCTAATGACAAATCATGCTCTTCGGTGGAGCGAGAGATAGTGTCAGACTTTTACTGACTAAAAACCCACTCCTGTTCCCTCGTTGCCTTCGTCCCAGGGCCCCGGGTTTCGTTTTCACACTACCCATGGCCCCAGAAGGCTTCGACTCTGCTGGGCCCCTACGATTTGCTGACATCTCCCTGAGGCGCGCGTGGAACAATACGCGCCGTCGACGACTTTGGCTCGGTCCGGACGATTACTGGACGGTTGGACGGCGGGCTACCCATTGCTCGCCGTCCGCAAGCCCGCGCCTACTACGGTGGCCGGAAATCGGGATTGGAATCCCGGCGGCGGTTGGGACGTGAGGACCGTTGCCTCACGTGATCGGCCGCCTCCTTTGCTAACATTACTGTTTCGCAGAAGGAGGCGACCGCCTGCCACTCCTCCTCGCTCCGGACCATGGCCTATACCAAGGCCCGGCGCGAGAGATCGCCGCCGCCGATCGCCCCCACGAGGACACGGCGTTGCTCTGCCCAAGCGGGGCACACCTCTCCCGGGTGCTCCACCGTGTCCTTCGGGCGGTCCACACAGTAGCGACACCTGGGCGTCGCTTCCGCACGAATCCGGTGCAGGAACTTCCCGAACTTCCCGTGTTCGGTGAGAACCTGCGTCATGCGGAAGGTGACGACGCCGTGAGGTCTTTTCAACCACGCCTCAAAGAGGGGACTTACTGCCATAATTGTGGCGTGCCCTATGTTTAGTGATAAATAAATAAAAACTAGAGGGTATTTATTTATTTGTTTATGTACACACAAACACTTAAAAATGAAAATAACAAAAGCAGACAGAAGAGCACAAAGGTACTGCTTTATGTAAAGAGTAAATAGGTTACTTTTAGACAAGAGCGCCACGCAAAATACGCGCTTTAGGTGTGGAGATGCGGGCACCAGCCCGATAAACGATACAATACAATAGAACGCCGATCACTTCCTTGTTTACTATCAGGTGAGATAGTGATTGGTCATCCTCTTAATCAAAGTCAAAAGTTGACATTTGAGATAATACCATACTGTATATGTGAATCATCATCATCATTTCAGCCGCTCCACTGTTTTTTTTTTTTTTTTTAGGTGGGAAAATCATCTAAATGACAAATCCCGCTCTTGGGTGGAGCAGGAGATAGTGTCAGACTTTTACTGACTAAAAACCCACTCCTGTTCCTTCGTTGCCTTCGTCCCAGGGCCCCGGGTTTCGTTTTCACACTACCCATGGCCCCAGTAGGCTTCGACCCTGCTGGGCCCCTACGATTTGCTGACATCTCCCTGAGGCGCGCGTGGAACAATACGCGCCGTCGACGATTTGGGCTCGGTCCGGACGGTTACCGGACGGTCGGACGGCGGGCTACCCATTGCTCACCGTCCGCAAGCCCGCGCCTACGGTGGCCGGAAATCGGGATCGGAATCCCGACGGCGGTTGGGGCGTGAGGACCGTTGCCTCACGCGATCGGCCGCCTCCTTTGCTAGCATTACTGCTTCGCAGAAGGAGGCGACCGCCTGCCACTCCTCCTCGCTCCGGACCATGGCCTGTACCAAAGCCCGGCGCGAGAGATCGCCGCCGCCGATCGCCCCCACGAGGACACGGCGTTGCTCTGCCCAAGCGGGACACACCTCCACCGTGTGCTCCACCGTGTCCTCCGGGCGGTCCACACAGTGGCGACACCCGGGCGTCGCTTCCGCACGAATCCGGTGCAGGAACTTCCCGAACTTACCGTGTTCGGTGAGAACCTGCGTCATGCGAAAGGTGAGGACGCCGTGAGGTCTTTCCAACCACGCCTCAAAGAGGGGACTTACCGCCATAGTTGGACATAGGCCTTCCCCAAGTATCGCCACAATGAACGGTCCTGTGCGTCTCGCATCCATCGGATTCCCGCAACCTTTATACCAGGTCATCGGTCCACCTTGTAGGAGGCCTTCCTACGCTGCGTCTTCCGGTACGCGGTCGCCACTCCAGAACCTTTCGGCCCCAACGGCCATCTACATGCTACACGAATTAAATTTTATTCTAGATTTTAGGTACCTCTTTCAAATTCTTTTCGTACATCGAGACTAAAAATCAGTCTAAAATAGTTTGTACCCCTCATCAGAAAACCCGGTATTAGCTGTCATCGCAACATTGTACAAAGGAGTTTCCTCCGTCTCATACACAATCTGGGAATAAATTAAATTGTCGAACGTAACAGGTGCTGGACGCCAGTGTGAGCGACAACTGATGTGTCATCAATCATGCTGTTAAATTATAGTTTAATCAGTTGATATTATTAGTAGATAGGTATCTTAAGTTACTTTGGCTTTAAGTTTAGGATCAGTTGATACTGATTAATCTAAAATATTTTTGCATTGCTAACTTAAGGCCTCGTTTCCACCTGCAAGCTACATTTAACTTGCATGCGAGTTGCTTGCAGGTGAAACTTGCTTGCAATTTAAATTTAACTTATATACGAAACCAACTGAATTAATGATTGTGACTGTGACGACAGTTGAAGTTCTATAAACGACAGCCAGAATCAACGGTTTGAAAAGTGCTTTCCGAGGTACGGAGACGGTTACCCATCCATTGACTGACCTTAAAAAATGTTGCTTAATCTTGAGTGGCTTTTTTGCTAGCTCTTCTGAAAAAGTATATTATAAACGTTTCAAACTAAAAGAAATATGATTATAATAACTGTTTTGACCCTGACACATCTGAAGACTTTTAAAATACGGAGTTCTAAGATAAATTGTTCTATTCGCGATGTTTGTGAAGAGAACAGGAGGAATTCCATTAAAATGTCTGTGTCACTATTCTCCGTTATCTTTTTCTATTTGCACGGCTAGTGATGTGCGAGTAGCGATAAGAATTTTATCGATGTTGGGTTATCTGTGTCAAGGTTATTCGTGACGTTTGATATAAATTTGTGATGAATAATAAAACTACGGCAATAATAAGTAGGTTAATCTTCTAAAATTCATAATAAATTTAATTTGTATTATGTGTGTTATAATTTGATACCACCAAGTCCGTTCCATTACTATTGAGCCACTAGATGTACGGTGACGCGCCAACAGTCGATGGTGGAGATCTCACCTGTACGCACAAATCATTTTGGGAACACTTTCATTGTATGTACAGCTAAAGAGTCTATTTATTTATATTATTTGTGCTCACAGAAGTACAGAGACGGACTTAATGCTTTACCTTAGTCTATAGCTACAAGCTGGGAATGTATAAGTCAAGAGTCATGTCTAGGCATGTGTACTCAATAAATCATACTCTCGGGATAAAAACCGGGATCCTAAAATCGAGAGTTAAAGTTCTATTCCTGGACATAGTATATGGCAAATTATATACAAATCTGTTCAGTCGTGTAAGCGCTCACGTACAAACTTTCACATTTATAATAGGTATTAGTGTGATGTTATTGATAGCAACGTCGATAAAGACAACACCAACAACCCAGTCACCCCTGCAAACCTGCTGCAATTTAAAAAAAAAGTATCGACACAACCCTGAACAACACTACGAAACTTGTTTGAGACAAGTTAAAGTTGTCTTAAACTTCGTCCGATATCTCGTAGCACATTGAAAGGTGTTCTTGGATGCTTTTTAAAGTACAAAAACTTCGGTAGTCGACTTTATTTTACTGGACTTTGAGTACAGGAAAAGAGGATATTTGATATTTATACTGCTGCAGTAAAAAGGCCTTCAAAGTGAAGCTTAAAGTTAGGGATTTCTGCGGAGTCTACCTAACTTTACTCAAGCTGAGTATCACGCTACTAATATTATAAAAGCTAAAGTTTGTTTGTACGTATGTATGTGTATGTTTGTTACTCCTTCATGCTCAAATGGATGAACGGATTTGGATGTAATTTGGTATACAGTTAGACCAAGTCCTGTCATACGATTTTCATCCCGAGGGCGTGTTTTCTTGCAAAGGCAGAACCTAGTTGTAGTTTATAAAAGTTTGGGGAAGAAAACTAAGGCTTCGGTGTTGTGTTTTTTTTTTATTCTTCGATTAAAGGGCTTTGTCGCTTAGGAAAAAAGAAAAAAAAAGAAAAAAAACGTTTATTCGTACCTCATATTATTTATACAGTAAAATTAAAATACAGTAGAATACATACACCACATCATCATCATCATATTTAGCGACCACATCGCCCAGTACAGAAAACACAAAAACTTACAATCTACTTTTTTTTTGGTAGAAAATCATCTAATGACATGACATCTCGCGCTTTGGGTAGAGCGGAAGGCGTGTCAGACTTTTACTGACTAAAAACCACTCGTTTGTTTCTTTTTTGCTCTGCGTTCCCCGGGGTTCATTTTAACTTAATCCATTGTCCCAGTAGGCTTTGACCCTGCTGGGCCCCTACGACTTGCTGACATCTCCTTGAGGCGCGCGTCGAACACTACGCGCCGTCGACGACTTGGGCTCGGTCCGGACGGTTATCACCCGACCGGACGGCGTGGTACCCATTGATGATTAAGACATTGGAGAAGCGAGGATCCTATTGCAAATGCCAATATCATAAGTTTTACAGCGTCCAAAAACATTGATTTTCATTCCAGACACACTCCATCAAAATATGAAAAACATCATCAATCACATCACAGTCATTACAATTCGGAGACAAAACTTTCTTCATTAAATAGTTAAATTTATTTGAAGGAATATATCCGGAATGAAGTCTTACAGCTATAGACTTAATTAAAATTCTATTGAGATTACAAGTCAATCCATAGATCCGGAAAATCTCTGGCTGGATAGTTCAATACCATATCCCTTTGTTCACGCATCAAACGCGTGAGCATACGGACTGACGTCACCGACGGCTGAGGCTGCGGCGGGGCAGAGCACCGCCGGCACGCAGCAGACGGCGAGCGGCGAGACTTCTCGATCCGACAGCTTCCGAGGCACACACGTCCCTCTATCGACCCCTCACTGCAAAGCTACTTATTCACTTTGTCATTACTCGAATATAGTCCACTTATTTTATTCATCTCCCCGAGAACCTGATCACCCTTTTTCTTTTGACCTTTTGTTAAAATATTCCCGCCAAAGTTCTAAACATTTTTTTTTTGCTTTTCCAAAGTAATCCGAATATAATGGGGTTAATAATATTCATGGGGACTCCTTCAACACACACTGGTTTGGCGAGTAGGTCAACCATATAATTTTCTTCTAACTGCACATAGGACAGAAAGTGTTGTGGTTGGAATCAGTTTTGAACTAAGTAAACAGACTAATGTTGTGATGATGAATGTCTTGATAATCCAGTAATGTCGTAACTATAATCTATACATATAATAAATCTCTAGAAGTTTTTTGTTGTGCTCATAGCATAGCATAATAGCATAATTAGCCTTATAATGTTCCCACTGCTGGGACTCAGGCCTCCTCTCTAGGATAGGGAATGGGCCTTAATCCACCACGCGGGCCCAGTGCGGATTGGTGGATGTCACATATCTTCGAATTTTTGATCCTAGGATATGCAAACGTAACGATGTTTTCCTTCACCGTTTTAAGAGCAGTGGTGATGAAAATAAATTACACAAGTAATGCGCCTGGCTGGGTTTGAACCCGCGATCTTACAACTCATTAGTCGGGGCTGTTACCACTCGGTCACCACTGCTCGAAATCGATGTAGATAACTTATATACCTACATAAAAATTGTGTGTAATTTGATCTATTTATTACTTAGGCTTTGTTCCATCGCAATCGGTTGACTATATCGAAAGATATACTACATTCATTGACTGTTAGGCGGTACGAAGTTCGCCGGGTCAGCTAGTATTGTTTAAAAATAGCAAATATTAGACATCAGAAACCCCAGCGATATTATGAATTCTAATGTGTATTTATTTATAACTGAAAAAAATTGTTTTTGGAACAAAAATGGTCTAGAAGAAACGACACTTATTACAAAAAGTTACCGCCCAACGTGGGGCTCGAACCCACGACCCTGAGATTAAGAGTCTCATGCTCTACCGACTGAGCTAGCCGGGCATATCTTTAAGGTGTTGTAATTATTTATTTAGTGATTTTTATACGCAAAGATAAAGTATTGGTCCCAACTGTTCGGTTTTATTTTATTTTTATCATAGACATTAGTGTCAGAATAACTCGTGAGTAAATCTGCACTTAAATAGGTACGTGAACCATGGCCTGGATTTTACGTGGCAGCCCATAAGTATTTTAAGATATTAGGAGTTTTTGTTTTAAGTGTAATACATAAATATAGTACTGTTAGTTAAGTTCAGTAATAATGTTTATTCTCAATTTGAAATAAGATTACATATTTAACCAAACCTTTTTTACAGTTCGTACAACCGATTTTGAGTTCTATTCCGTAGGCATAAGGATGGCATTAAAAGCAAGAAGCGGTTACAATACCAACTATCTACTACAGCCGTCACTTCTTTTTTTCTTCTTTGGCAACTGAATCGGTGTCGACTATTCTGACAGTGGCATGTGGTGGCGGCAGCGCCGTAAGGTGAGCCGTCGAACTTTGCACTTTGTGGTAGATCTAAGATGTTAGTGGCTTTAAGGACAACACAATTTTTTATTAGTTCAGCCGTCAATTATCGTGCCACCAACGTAATAAAAGTAAAAACGTTTGAACTGATAGTTTATAACTATATTTTAGTTAAGTATATATTATGTACTTAATTAACTAAAATTAAGAGCAGTGGTGGCCGAGTGGTAACGGCCCCGACTTACGAGTTGTAGGTTGCGGGTTCAAACCCAGCCAGGCGCATTACTTTGTGTAATTTATTTCATCACCACTGCTCTCAAAACGGTGAAGGAAAACATCGTGAGGAAACCGGCATGTCCTAGAACCAAAAATTCGAAGACATGTGACATCCACCA
Source organism: Mythimna impura (assembly GCA_905147345.3). Lineage (NCBI taxonomy): Eukaryota > Metazoa > Arthropoda > Insecta > Lepidoptera > Noctuidae > Mythimna > Mythimna impura. The sequence continues at coordinate 11,515,926 of LR990363.1, forward strand.
ACACGCACTGGGCCCGCGTGGTGGATTACGGCCCATTCCCTCTCCTAGAGAGGAGGCCTGAGTCCCAACAGTGGGAACATTATAAGGCCGACTATGCTATGCTATGCTATATATTATGTCGTAAAAAAAATATATTTAAATAGTTTTAGTCCGAAATTGCCAACTCTTCTGGAGCAAACATGGTGATTAAACCACGTGCCTATCTTTGTCTGAGTGTATGAGAAAGCGTGTTTGGCCTTCAATGAAACGTGATGGAACAGTCACAGGCTGATACTATTTATAATATTATTGAGACTCACACACTCATTCACTCATTCGCTGTTATATAGATACTTAATTGTTATTTCTATACTGTATGTTTTTCTTCCCTTTTTTTAAGTATAATAATAATTATGTTTTATACAGCAAATCTGATTGATCAATAAGTTGGCACAGTCCGCAGTTGTATTATCCTTATTCTTAAGTAACGTAATAGTTTAACCCTGTCTTTTAAGATACGGCTAGGTTTTCTTAGTTTAAAAGGCAGAGCTCACAATATCTATATACAAACTTCAGCAGCGTAATTAGCATTTTTGTTAACCAGTGTGTATCTAATGTATGTTTCTTTGTAAAAATAAACTATTACTATCTATTTATTTATATTATTAACGTTTAATTTACATTTTTAATTATTTCTCAAAAAAATAATGATAAAAAAACATTTAAATATATAAAAAATAGTAGATAGTCCACCGGTGTCGGGAGCAGGGTCCAAGCTACTAGTGGTTAGGGCTCCAGAGACAGGAACCTCCTCACAATGCTGCCTTTTGTATCAGGCCCTTGATCCAGCCGCGCAACGACAGCAGCGATAGATGGTCGTCGAATCTTTTGGCTAGGTAGGTATATGGCCATTGGTGATCACGAAAATCGACTACTATTATTATTGTTATTAAAAAAGTCTATATTTGGAAACTCTACTCAACCTTGAAACACTAACTTAATTTTACCGTACAAGGCAATTTTAACAAAAAAAAAACAGGACACGAACAATACGACACCCAAATAGAAACTCATTTCAACGGTCACCAGACTACTCATAATAAAAATTTCTGTAATTTATCTCGCATACAATGAACACTGAAAAAAATAAACGTCGAATTTACAGCTTGAAAAATCGACTATATCACTCGAAACATTTTGGAGGAACTTTTCATTAATTTTAATGCTACTTATTTAGATGTTTTAGAAAGGTTTGAACGAGATTTTAAATTCTGGCTTAATATTACAAAAGGACGTAGGTAGTAATAAAAGGACAGTTTAATATATAATTTGCAATCATTGTGCTGATAGTCGTGTCAACCGACGGTTAAAACAAGGGCACACGGGTGGAATCCAGCGTCCGAATAGAAGTGACCTTGCTTGTTTCAATCCACGTAGACAGCAGTTGTAATCCATCGATCCAACAAACCGACAATCAACACAATGGTTGGCTTGGTTTCCAATCCGCAAGTTCTCACCAAGCTGACCTCTGTTGGAACACTGGATTACATCCGTGTGGACTATGTTTCAGCCACGACCACAACTGAGTTCTCATTAGGCGGCAGGATCAAGGGCTTGATTCAAAAAGCGATACTCCTGCACAGGGCTCGTATAGTTAGGGGATTCCTTTCTGAAGCTCTGACCACCAGTTATTTAGACCCTGTTCCCGATACTGGTAAAATACATTTTATTTTTTATTTTATGTTGAAATATTTAAAAATATAATTCGTTATTTTAAATATTTAAAAATGTAATTCATGTTAATGAATAAATGAAACAATAATAATTTGCGATAATTGTGCCGCACCGTTTAATGGCTTAATGCCTCAGAAGGCTCTCTCTACCTCTCGTTCGGGTAAAAAGGCTGTTTTTACCACATGGAAATAATTATATAATAATTTATAAAATACGCATATTAAATTGAATAGGTACACGGCTTGACAATTTGTTAAAATTAAACATTTTGTACAAGTAAACAGTTACAAAGAAAGTAACAACAGTTAGTGTCAAAAGTGTTTGTAATGAACTCTGGTACTGATTGAAAGATTTAACTTGTATTAACCTTTTGAGTGCGTAATTAGAGTCACAATAGAAAGACAATGGCGCGTTAACGCCGGCGTTAATGCGGGGATCAACAGCTTAAGGGGTACCAGTTTGAGATCGCAGATAGTATAATATATATTTATTATATATTTTTTTATGACACTATCAGAAATATAGCCGAAAAAATTTCTTCCTGCATTAATGACGAGGAGAAGGAAGTGTATAAGTTCATTAAAGTGATTGCTACGGGTTGTTCGTGGTCATTTTCAGTTTTGTTTTGTTTTGAGTGTGTGAGTGTGACTTAATATTGTTCTAATCAATATTAAGTCACAGAAATAGTAGGAAATCGGACGTTCTACTTTATCGAAATTAGTCAAATACAGCCTCAAAACCCATCTGATAGACCATGACATATATTTTTTATTTAAATCTTCTATTTAGTCATTGCTTCAGAGTTATAAATAATTAAGCATCTGAACAAATTCGCGGTGAGAGCCTGATGATCTGTCCCACAGGGTATCCGAGTATGAACTCCAGCTTATACAATGGGTCACATTGTATATATTGATATTATTTAACATGTTTTTGTATCTTAGGTACTTATGACAATTTACACATTCATTAATATACCTTTGTGAAGAGTGAAATATTATAATATCTCGACTAACTGAAGAAAATTCGTGAAAAACTCAAAGGATCATCTAGGTTTATTCATTTCTCAGATTTCTTTCTACGTGACCTATCCCTAAATCCAGGTGTTACTGAAAGCCCCCACCCCCAATAAATGGAAAAAGGTTTTCATTGAAACTTTTTGTATATTTTTACTGGGTTTTAGTGCGTGACTTACGAGTATACTTAAGACGTTACTCCAAGAGCTTCTTTTTTAATTTCAAAGATGCGAAGCAGGGCGGGCCACTAGTTTAAAACATGAATCAGGAAGTATTTAAACAAAAAAAGAAGAGTATCTTAGTACCTCAAAAGTCTAGCAGTTAATCTTACCTATAAAAATCAGTACCACCCAATATTGAAGGCACCTGTCTGTCAAGAAAATATGTTAATATTCAGACTTGAAGCCGTCAAACCTAGATGAGAAAAAGCCAATATTGAAAGGCTTACAAGGCTTCCAAGAAACGAGCTTTTAACGCAGAGTACAGCTTACGAATTCATAGAATCTAAAACATTAACCTGTTAATCACTACGTGAATATTTATGTTCACTCAGTGGTTGGCTAATTTGCAAGGTATTAATCCTGCCACGAATAATCCCATTATAAGGTACGTTTCACGTTTTAATTTAATAACGCTGAGGTTTACGTTGGAACTGCATTTGAAATGTAGTTATAAGTGGGTTAAGAGCTCGTGAAATATCTTTTTGAGTATTATGCGGATAAGTCTGGAGATTAAGAATTGCAATTTATTTTAATATTGGCGTCAGGAGGTTGAGATAAGCGGTTGAAAGGGGTGAGGTGATGTTGGTCTAATTTTTATGTTAGCCTTAAGTTGTATAATGTACGAAAGGTTTATTATTGTTTGGAACGCCCAACTGAAACTATGTACCTACTGGGTCTAGGAACATGATTTGCACAAGCCTTCCTTTTACGAGTATGACATAGGATAGTACCAAGAAGAGGTTTTATATAAAACAATTTAGGGAGTAAGGGAAAATCTTATTCCGTGTGTTAATAAACTTGAAACTTAGCATAAATACTAATCAAAATGAATATCAGAGACTGTAATTATTATATTTTCCAAACTACCCTCGTATTGTGTATTAAAGTTTTATGAAAACATTCTCGCGAACGAAGTCGCGGAAGAAGTGCTAGTCTTTTGAAAAATATAAAATTAAATTTTAGCACAATATATGTAAAACTTGGGACATCGATACATAACGAATCCCATAGATTCTATAAAAAAAGTTTAAAAACAAAATTTAATGTATCTATCAAAAACATTTTTAGCAAATATCCAAAGGAATAAATTTAGTAAACTGTCAAATGAACAAAAAGATATGCCCCGGGTGAGGATCGAACTCACGACCTTAAGATTATGAGACTTACGCGCTGCCTACTGCGCCACCGAGGCGATGACATAAGTGGTGAAATAACTTATCAGTACAATTTTACCTCTTTTTCTTATCGGGATGCAGGTGTTGTTGTTATAAAAAAAGTGCTCTCTACCAAGTAACTCTATAGATAGATGCTATTTATAGCCGTAACACTCAATTGTGAATTATTGAATAAAACAAACTTATTATTCAAACATCACAACCAGCAAACACTACTACCTAATTAGACTCATACCTAATTAGTATTTTAAATTGAAGAATTGTATTAATTAAATTAATTGTATTGAATTTTAATAGATTGATTTGTATAATTTTTATTTTTATTGAATATTGCATTTAATGGTTGAATATTGTTTTTTTTTTTAATAATTGATTAATTGAAGTGCATAATTTATTAAATAATAAAACATGTTCTCACAAAGTAGAATTTTAATGGAGTGAGACCTGGCACCCATAACACAAGTTTAATCTTAGCTTGGGTGCCAGAGGTCGTTAATCTGTGTTACACATTGCAGTTTTTATTGGAAACAATATCTCCTCATGTCATGTCATAACTGTGTATTTGTGGATAATAAAAAATATTATTAAATATTATTACTACATTAATATTGTATTTTTAATGAATATGTTACCGGCAATCTATACACCACTATTTTTAATTAGTATAAATACTTGAAGGGCTTTTGAGAAAAGGTCTTGTTATTATTTAAGTAAAGTCTTAATAAATAATATTCATTAACAGCAAAGTTATGAGCATTTGTTTTTTTTATATTCCAAAGTATCATTCAATTTATGGAAATATTGTTCAGGCTATTGATTATGAATAAATGAATGGCGATAAAAATGGGAAAACACTGCGCGTAGTAGTTTTCTAGTAGCAATTGTTATGAATGATTGTTTCAATTATGAATTTATCAATTATGACAAATTTTCGTGGACAGTTTTGGATTTCGTTTTTTTTTTTTACTTTTGACTACACAAATAAAATATAATAGAATAAAGTTTATTATAATATATTAATAATATATTTTTAAATATTTTTTTATTTTTTTTATTGAAATATTTAAAAATATAATTTATATGTTAGAACAATGAATAAACGAAATAATAATAATATGACATTTATTTCAGACAAAAGTCCATATATTGTTAGTAACACAACAAATTTTATAAAGCTACTAGCTGAGCCGGCAAACGTTGTTCTGCCATATAAATAAAAAAAAAAAAAAAAAAAAAATAGATGTTGGCCGATTCTCAGACCTACTCAATATGCTCACAAAATTTCATGAGAATCGGTCGAGCCGTTTCGGAGGAGTTCAAGTTCGAACACCGTGACACGAGAATTTTATATATTAGATTGTTAGTAGCATAGCATAGCATATTCAGCCTTTTAATGTTCCCAACTGCTGGGACTCAGGCCTCCTCTCTCTAGGAGAGGGAATGGGCCGTAATTCACCACGCGGGCCCAGTGCGGGTTGGTGGATGTCACCATGTCTTCGAATTTTTAGTTCTAGGACATGCCGGTTTCCTCACGATGTTTTCCTTCACCGTTTTGAGAGCAGTGGTGATGAAATAAATTACACAAAGTAATGCGCCTGGCTGGGTTTGAACCCGAGACCTACAATTCGTAATCCATAAGGTATTGTTAGTACCTACATACAAAGACAATCACAAAGCTGCACTATTGTACATCAAAAAAGTAACACAACTTATACATAAACACATTATACTTTTTTTGAGGTACGGAACCCTAAAAAACACTAAAACATTCAAAATAACTTTAATTTCGGAAATCGATGTTAAATTACTAAACATTTAAAACCAGAAACACCGAAATCAGATTTTTTTTTTCAGCCGGGAATTTTATTACGACAGTCGTTAATAAGATAAACTGATGGAAACTAACTTGAAGGGTCAGAGGTTAGGTTATCATATCCTTCGAATTTAACCCGTCCGTACTAAGTCCTCCAGTTTGTTTTGCTCGTACTTGAACTAGTTAGTTCTATAGTTCTCGAGGCCGAGTGATCTCCCAATCAATATACACTTCCTACATTTTAACAAAAGATGTCTTAATTATCCTTAATTTTATATTTTTCCTGATCTCTTCTAGGCATCCTATATATTGTCTTAGTAGGGTATATAAAATGATAAAAGATAGATACAATATTGTACAATATTGTTGCTTTAATCGGCTCGGCATTGTGTAGAATAAGGCATTCTACACAATGTCTGATTTCTATACTTTGCCGGGAATATTATGAGTAAAGAATAAAAGAGTGCATGTGTACTAGAATTAAATTGTCCCAAGGGAATATACTTCTGGGACAAAAAGTATCCTGTGTACTATTCCAGGATATGGTTTACACCTGTACCTAATATCATATAAATCCCTTCAAGTAGTTAATAGTATAATAATAATATTCCACAACTATCACACAACGCCATCTAGTCCCAATCAAAGCAGAGCTTGTGTTATGAGTACTAGACAACTGATAAACATACATATATATTTTTAAATACACACATAGTATAATAGATAAATTACACCCAGACACAGAACAAATAATCGTGCTCATCACACAAAAATTTGTCCTAGGTGGAAATCGAACCCACGACCTCCGGCATAACAGTCAGGACCACTAACCCTATCTACTAGACCAACAAGACTATCAAAGTTTGAGCTTGAAAAAGTTACAAACATACACACACATACACTCACAAACTCCCACCTTTATATTTATATTTGTGTGATATCGTATAGACCTAGGGAATTGGAGAACTGCTGACATTGGTAGCTAATATTAACCCAATGGGCTGACAACCATCAGGTTCACTATTGTACATAGTGCACGGTCGTATCACTGACTTTGGGGTGACTAAGAAATGACATGGAGTAGATAGTTTGACGGAGACTGAGGTTCATACAATGCTGAGTGTTTATCTTGATATTATTGCTTATCCGTAACCTAATAACATCACGTTGAAGTATTTGATTGTGTATCACCAATTTTTAAGTCAAGAGTGAATAGGCAAGCACGCTCCAACGTCGGCCACATCTTCGCTTGTGGGAGATAGTGGTCAAACGCGAGCCTAACAATAAAAAAATAAAAACTGTTAGAATGTGTATTGCATGAGAAATTCGAGCTTGTTCAATGCCTTTTTTGTTGATGAGAAATAATCAAATATCTTCTACCGGCCTAGATGGATCCAAAGAAAGTGTCAGACTTTGACTAACTAGAATAGAATAGAAATACTTTTATTCAAGACAGATACAGCACAACGGTTATAACCACAAAGTAAAAAAGAACAAAAGTACAAAGTGCACCGAGCGTGCCCGCACCGAAAGGGTGACGTCAGCATTTGCTGGGCGTTATACACCCAGCGCTGGTTTATAGTTGGCACCCCGCAGTAACGCATGGACTATGATAAATATATATAATACTCGTATGTAATTGAAATAAATATTGATGTTGTGTACCTACTGGTGTATAATTTTATTGAAATAAAATACATAAATAACTATTTGATAAATAATAACACAATATTATAAAATAAAATTTGTACCACATTGGATAAATCGATAAAACTATAAAATTACTTGGTACCCACAATACTCAAACTCTATATGTTTTTGTTACTATTTTGGTGTACAATAAAGTTTTATTTTATTCTATTCTCTTCTACTCCAATAAAAAACACAAAACACACCAGTGATTTTTCAGTTATATTTTGCATTCAAGGGCCACAGTAACTCTTTCGAATAAACTCGCAGCCCTAGCGGGTTTCATAACTTATACGGACACGTCTTTGAGAAACGCGTAGAACATAACGCGCCGTCGACTCGAACATTTATTATTTAATTTATTATTTTGGATGAACTTGGTAATTACTATAAAAAAAAATCACTGAATACGTTATTTTGATCCATTTGTTCGATATGAACTGATATGGTCTATTGTAACGTTCCCATGTAGTGAAGTCATAGAGACAGGGACGTGCCAATAGATTCTACTTATTTTTATCTTGTCCTTGGTGAACTATTGTACTTTTCGCTGATTGAATAAAAGCTAGACGCTCAGCCTCTGTTACATAATACTCCTGTCTCTTAACCCCTATGAATTACCGCCAAGACGTGAATGCATTACATTTGAAGCTGCGCCTGTCATCTGGCTACATAACTCACTGAGATACTGCCTGAAATTATGTTACACCACATTATACTAAATGGTCTGTGTATCCTATTGTCATTTTTGAGGTTCTTCAAAATTACTTTATCTTTACCCACTAAAATATAATCTACACACCTTTTGAATTAAGATAGATATTTAAAGAAACTTTTTTTAGTGTCCATTCAACCGATTTTGTCTTTTATTCCGTAGGCATAAGGCTGGCATAAAAAGCAAAAAAACTGGGCAAGTGCGAGTCGGACTCTCGCACTGAGGGTTCCGTACAAACTCGAAAGGTAAATTGCGGTTTACGATTTATGACGTATTAAAAAAAACTACTAACTAGATCTCGCTCACACCAATTTTCGGTGGAACTTTGCATGGTAATGTACATTATATTTTTTTTTAGTTTTATCATTCTCTTATTTTAGAAGTTACAGGGGGGATGATGAAAAAAAAATGAGTTTCAGTTCTAAGTATGGAGAACCCCCAAAATTTATTGTTTTTTTTTCTATTTTTGTGTGAAAATCTTAGTGCGGTTCACAGAATAAATCTACTTACCAAGTTTCAACAGTATAGTTCTTATAGTTTCGGAAAAAAGTGGCTGCGACATACGCACAGACAGACATGACGAATCTATAAGGGTTCCGTTTTTTGTCATTTGGCTACGGAACCCTAAAAAGTGGTGACAATACCAAATATTTACTGCAGTTGCCATTTTTCATGCCAGCAACGCAATAAAATTCAAAATCGGTTAAACGGACAGTAAAAGAGGTTAGTTTAATGTCTAATCTCAGTTTCAAATTGAGATTAAGTGGTACGATACAGGTACTGATAAAAAGTACACATAATGAGAAACAAGCCAAGAGGATCGTCAGTAATGATGTACTCGTCGAAACGAAGCTCTAAAGTCTTGAGCATCGACACCGAGTTGCTAGCCTGCCGGTTTTTTATCGGTTTCATTTTGGGGAGTATGTGTCGCAATTGCATAGCTTAAGTCCGCCAAGCTGTTCTTCAGACCAGTAATCATACGGTGGTGATGCGTCACCGGTACATGATCGACATCTCACCCAAACGCACGATACTTTGAGGGGACACATTTATTGTGCATACAGCTAAGTAGGTACTGCCCCCCAAGTTACAATCGTTTCCTTCGATTCTCTTTTCGTCGATCGCCTCGAGTAGGACGTCATCTCAAGTTTGTCAGAACAAAGGAATAGGAGGCGTGGCCGACTCGAAGCAATCAACGAAAAGAGAATCGAAACGAAACGGTTGTAACTTGGCTAAGGGGGCTAGAATTTCCCGCTTGAATAGAATAGAATAAACTTTTAACTTAACTTTTTACTATTACAAAAATTTACTTTAACTTTACTTATTAGTAACATTTTGACTTGTTGTGTTATTGTGTGTGTGTCTTTGTTGTTTGTGTGTAGTCTGTTTCCCGATAACTATAACCTAGGGCACTTTTTAAACCAAGAGTAAAAGGTTACTTCAAGGTAAACATGTTCTGTTGTCAACTACATCATTTACCGAGGTGAGATAGAAGAAAAAAGCGATCCTACAAAAAAAAATTCGACGGTCAATGGTACCATCGCTCTTGTTCACTCGTTTAAGCATGACAATAAAGTACTTGCCCTTCCCCTAATTTCTCTTTGTGGGAACGGGAACAATAAATGAATGGATCGTTTTGCAGAAGTAAACATTTTTAAGTATAAGAATACAAATGCTAAGTCGTCATAAAGACGGCTTTATGTCTTTACTTCCGTTTTTTTTATTTTTTTTATTATGAATGTCAATATTCTGGCCTAAGGATGAATAGCCCGTGAATGTCGAATTTTAAAAATAAGAAAGCAATGGAACGCATACCCTAACTTCACAAAAACCTTAGTAACCTGCAACATTTTGTTACAGGTTACTAAGGTTTTTAATGGCAGTTAATGAGAACCTCGTTTAAATTCGCAAGTGTCTTTGCAAAATCTCGTTTATAACTCAAAGGGATGAAAACGTTTCCGACTTGCAAATTAAAATATTATAAGTATGTAAATAATTATATCACTTTACGATGCGCGTGGAACACCACGCGCCTTTGACGATTCGAGCTCAATCCTTACCGGATGGCCGAACGGCGAGCTACTCAGCCCTGCGTTCAAAAATGAGCTTAGAGTTAACTCTAATGACGTCATCAGGGTAGATACTCTACGCTCGCATTTATGAACGCGGACGTAAGTTCAACTGTCAATGCCAAGCAACTGTCATTCCTGCCGCTTACACCAACCTACCCTGCTCGGAGTTAGAGTTAGTTTGGTTAACTCTAGGGTAGCTACTCGCAAGGGCGCCGACTGCGTGGGTGCTCAGGGGCTAGAGCACCCATGAGAAATAAACAGTGGGTGCCGAGCACCCCTGAGAATAGACATCACGAAACAGATCAGTAAACATTTTAGGTTACTTATAAATTATAATATTTCTCGATAATAAAAACTAGTTTAATTTTTATATAATGGTTTCATTTTACATTTTTATCAAACATAATTAGCAATTAAGTACGCAGTATGCAAGTAATTTATTTATTTGTCGGTCGATCAGTGTGCATTTCTCTTCTCACACTTCGCCACTTTTTCGAGTCATCAAATGAGCATGAGCACCCATGAGGTTTTCTAAAAGCCAGCGCACCTGGCTACTCGAGTTATAATAGAACGACTCTGGGTTGCAACTCGAAGCATTTTTGAACGGTTATAGTAACGACCCTACCCTACTGTGGTTATTTTTGAACGCAGTGCTGGTAGTACAAGTCCTCTGCAAGCCCGCACCTACGGTAGCTGCAAATCACCCTAGGACTCTCGACACCTGGAACGTCTCTTATCGCAATAGCTCGGGTGTGAGGAGGTTCCCTCACGGTTGCGACCTTCTCTTTCGCTAGCACTTCTTCGTAGGAAGTAACAGCTTCTCATATCCTCTTGCTCCGGACCATGGCCTGAACCAGAGCATGTAAATAAGCTGTGAAATAAATTTACACGAGGCATAGCTTTTGCTTCCCCCTGTACAGTTATCTTTTTCACATTTAAGAGGTTTTCACTCTAATATGTCGAGATTTATCGTTAACCACTATTCCCTTCCTAAACTACAATAACTATAAGCGACTATGGCAATATGGCCCGTGTTACCATTAGGGTGCATTTCCACCAGAGATGTGCTATGCTACGTTGCTATGGATGCGTTTGATATCCACCAATCATATTCATTGGTGCACATAGCTTAGCACTGGTGGAAACGGATTCAACTAAGATATGTTTGTTATATGGAAGGATGCGTGCTATACCTACTGCTATGGATGCGTGCTATTGATGTGTGCTATGAATGCGTGCAATGGATGGTCGCGAGTGGTGTAGCTACGTGCCGCTTTCCTACTAGAGATATATTGCTTAGTTCGAGCTGCACATCTTGCTCGCACCGCTACATAGTTTAGTATCACTGGAAACGGTCAGTATAGCTGCATAGCACATCTCTGGTCGAAAAGCATCCTTATAGTATGATTTTTCTTTGTGTTCCGTGTGATTCACAAGGATACCCCGTCATTACAAAGCGTTATGATCTGACATTATCCACAGAGATCGTATAAAATACGCTTTTTATCGGATAAACACACATTACATTCGGTATTTATCCCCTATATAAGCATTTAAACTTTTAGAGCAAAGAGAGAAACTCGAAAGTGACTACAATGCCTTTCTATATTTCATTCCTATCTGTAGAACAGTTTTGGAATTCAAAGATTCAAAGCATTTTAATTCAAATAAACCATTTACAGGCCCTTTTGAAATGTCAAGAAGTCAGTCAGTCAGAAAAAATGATGCTAATTGCTCATTCCAAAGCGTAGATCTCTGTGGAGAAGAATGTGCAAGAAACTACATGGACACTCTTTTTAATCATGTTTTGTAATTACAAATATCTCTGTTACATGTTTCTTGTCGCTATCATGTGAGAACAATGTAAATAAAGTAAAAATAAAAACTTAATTTAGATAAAATTAAAAAAGCAACTGGCAGCTAAGAGATGACCAGTCTCAACTGACAGCGCCCGTTCACGGACATGACGCGAATTTTAGCACCACTCAGCTCAACCATTAATAATCACACTTCACACTTATGTATACCAATACAAGCTGCTAGCGGCTTCACCCGCGAGAAACTAGAAAATTAAAAGTAAGTTTAGCTATGCCAGGACATAATCAACCTGTGAGCCAAATTTCATACAAATCCGTTCAGCCGTTCGAGTGTGACGAAGACACAAACATACAAACGCACCCACACTCAGAAACTTTGACCTTTATAATATTAGTGTGATAATACTAACCGGAGGTTTGTTTAAACGCGCTATTCTCTAGAAAAACCAATTGAATCGGGAAAAATCTTTTTGTTTGGGATAACCAGATTCATGAAGAATAATAAAGGCCATTTAACATTACGCTACGATAGCACAAAAGCGACAAAAAGTATCAAACACTAAGTAAAACTGCTGTATACAGCAGAATTTTTGTGTCTGTTTGTAAAATCTTCAAGTTCAAACGGCTGGACCTATGTATATTAACACGCTCAGTGCGATATGAGGTTAAAAGGCCTTATGCATGAACTCGCAGTCAGTGCGGAGCGCTTATATAGCGTTCTCCCTCTGGTGCGGACGCTGTAATTTAAAGAGCTCTCTTTGTGTAAAAGAGACAAATATATATTTGTGATCTTCTTTTGAACGGCTGCTTATTTTTGTAATAATACTTGTATAAGGCCTTTCGACCTTATGCCGCACTGGAAGCCAAAAATTGCAATTCCTTGCGGATACAAGGCCTAAAGACCTTATGTGCAGCACAACGCCTATTAGCCTTATAACGCACTGATTTAAATAACAAAATTAAATAGTGTTGTTTTGACTTTCTTTGTGAACACACGTGCAGTGAAAGTGCCATAAAAACGCATAAAGTAAATAAACGTTGTCGGAAGATGTTGGAACTATCTTTTGAAAAACAAGAAAAAGTAGCTGATGATGCTCAAAATAATAACTTGAACAGTGCCAATTTGCAAGAAAATAGCCGGATCAAAATCATTCAGAATATTATTGTTAAGCCCGCATCTACAAGTTGTAACGCTGATTTTCAACAACCTCACTGCAGTTCAACTCCACACGAGACCTCGATGGGAGTAAGACCTAGTATTAAGAATACACCTCAAGTTAGAAAGTCTAGTTTAGAATTTACACCTAAAAGAACCAAAATACAACAACAAGACAATACTTTTTATGTTAGCCCTAGTACAGGAAATATTCTACATGTGCTGAAAAGTCATTTGTGAGTTAGAAATAAATACAAAGTTAAAATAAAATAAAAAAAAATTAATAAAAAAAAATATAAAATAATAATAATAAAAAAAAATAATGTTGATAAAATACTGTTTATGATTTTTCCCATCACTAAAATTATCTTACATGTACCTTTAACTAAGTGCGGTTAATGGGTCGATAAGCCTTGTGTTTGTTTTTCCATTGTTTTCTTAAAGTACTTGCCGAAGCAATTGGCGACAATAGTATAACGTAAGTCCACTCTTTTACAATAACTTAGTCACAAAATTAATTATAAAATAAAAGTCATCGCAAAGATTTTTGAATTTGAACTCACCTATATATAATAAGGCTTTTCGACCCATTAACGCACTGGTAGAAAGTTTAGGTCAAAGGCCTATAGACCTTGTAACGCACTGGAGGAAAGAGTGCCTCAAATACTTCCCGCAGCTAACGTGTTAAACTTGGCATACGGATAAAAACCATATCGTCTCTTAGCTAACAATACCGCTTAAGTCATTTTTACCAACTTTACAGGAAACGAAAAAAACTGTGCGGTGTTAACAGGCCAGCCGACTTGCACGCTATCACTACTTTTCGAATTATGGCTTCTGATTGGCTGAAATCTATATCATGTGACCAATGGTTAGACGCGCAATGAGCAGATCAATCTAAAGGCATTAAAATGTGAAAACCGCCAATTTTCGACTTGAGCGGTGTTGTAAGCTAAGGGATAGGAAAATAACATAGGTACTTTTTGTTCCGGGAGTATCTTATTTACCTACGGCATTCACGCGGGCAAAGCTGCTAGCTAAAGCTAGTAATCTATATCTCATTTTGACTGGCCTGTTGGTCTAGTGGTTAGTGACCCTGACTGCTATGCCGGAGGTCGTGGGTTCGATTCCCACCCAGGACAAATGTTTGTGTGATGAGCACGATCATTTGTTCTGTGTCTGGGTGTAATTTATCTATATATGTATGTATTTAGAAATATATAAGTATGTTTATCAGTTGTCTAGTACCCACAAGCTCTGCTTAGCTTGGGACTAGACGGTTATGTGTGATAGTTGTGGAATATTATTATTATTCAACATATATCTCAGATTACTTTTCAAAAACAAATTAAAACATCCTTCAATATATATTAGTATGTATTAGTATTTATATTATAATTATATATTAGACTTGTGTATAATAATTATATATTAGAAGTAAGGTTTATATTGTGCACTGGATCCTACCCTCGAATGTGTTCTCTCTCTGTAACTCAAAGGTTTGCTGGAAGAAAACTCATTGTTGAGTTAAGCTCGCCTTTATACATAAACTGTATGTCGTGGATTGATGGCGCATGGGTGCCACGGACAGCATAGCATAGCATAGTCGGCCTTATAATGTTCCCACTGTTGGGACTCAGGCCTCCTCTCTAGGAGAGGGAAAGGGCCGTAATCCACCACGCGGGCCCAGTGCGTGTTGGTGGATGTCACATGTCTTCGAATTTTTGGTTCTAGGACATGCCGGTTTCCTCACGATGTTTTCCTTCACCGTTTTGAGAGCAGTGGTGATGAAATAAATTACACAAAGTAATGCGCCTGGCTGGGTTTGAACCCGCAACCTACAACTCGTAAGTCAGGGCCGTTACCACTCGGCCACCACTGCTCTTCCACGGACAGCGCCATCTAACAATTAGTTTCGTAAACTAATAATATCGTCACCGGAAACGCAAGCGGCACCCCACCACTTGGACACGAACGTCGGTAGAAGGGATGCAGCGAGGACTGGAGGAAAGCCCGAGAGGTTCATTCTACCTCGGACAGCCTCAGCATACGCTTAGTACCAACGCACGTGTTTGTTTCCTTTTGTAAAACCGTTATCAAAATAAAATTATTCTGATTCAAATTATCTTTCGTTCGAGTACCCAAGTCAGTGCCCACACTTACCAAGAACTATGTTGGATCGTGATGAAGACCCGATGTTTCGCACCTCGGCCATCGTTGAAGCGACATGTATATGTATCACCGTGTATGTATGTTTTTGTGTACAATAAAGAATTAAGCATCGAGCCATTTATTTAATATTGGATAAAAAAAATTGCTTCTTACTAGCTTTAATTTTTCCACCCAATATATCAGGTTTACTAGATACACATCCTACATTATTTGCCTAACCGTCCGTCCCTTCCAAAGCGTTCTGAGATGGGCATTCTATTTATTTTCGCGTTATTTTCTTTCCTTGTTATTCGTATAGAAACGACATTTGATCGGTTTTGTTTTCTTTTCTGTGAAGAATGTGGCGCTTAGCAAGGCAATTGGAAATGTTGATTTGTTAGCTAAGAATTAATTAATTTTACTAAAGAGCAGAAACATTCTTAAATCTTTTAGAAGTGCTTAGCTATCGAAAGAAATAACCTCCTATCGAAATGTAGGTAGGTACTTATTAAAATTTCATGTACTTTCTATTCAGATAAGAATAGGAACGCCATTGACTTCTATCTGTCAAATTTTACTTGAAAAGTACGGTTTGCAAAGAAATTTTATTTGCGTATCAATAAATGTTTTTTTTTTTACTTTGTTTAACCGAGTCTTAGTTAAATCCAAAACCGTTATTGTTTAATCTAAATTAGCTAAATATATTTATTAAGACATAATTACTTTAAAATTAATTGTCGTTTTAAGAATATTTGCATTGTTGGCAACAATTCGGCTTCTTACATTCGCCATTACTCATATACTTCACATAGTGATGCAGAGAAGCAGAATTGAAAAACCTGATTCTGATTAAAGTCTTTTCGTTCAAAATTTGTAAATAAATTTAAAATATCTTATTTTGCTCACCTTAGCTAACTCCTTTGAATTGACAGCTATGACCTCACAATATGACGGAAACTCGATCCTATTCTTATTTAAATCATATTGTATAATAAAAGTACAAAAGTAAGTCTTAGGCATTATCTACCAGTCTACTAAGGGTGGTGGAGAGGCAACATGGTAGGGGTATAAAAAACAGAAAATATTACCTATTAAGAAAAACATTGTTTTTTTTTTTCGGTTGGAGGATCATCTTATGACATCCCCAGCGCTTGGGCGGAGCGAGAGATAGTGTCAGACTTTTACTGACTAAAAACCCACTCCTGTTCCTTCGTTGCCTTTCGTACCAGGGCCGAGTCTTCCTTTCAGAATCAGACCCCTTGGCTCCAGTAGGCTTTGACCCTGCTGGGCCCGTACTGTTGCTGACATCTCCTTGAGGCGCACGTGGAACAGCACGTGCCATCGACGACTTGAGCTCGGTCCGGACAGTTACCGGACGGTCGGACGGCGAGCTACCCATTGCTCGCCGTTCGTGCTATATATATATAAATATATATGTGTATCAGGGTGTTTTACGATATGCTATGCTAGGTTACTACGAGTGCATTTGATATCTATCAATCATATTCATTGGTCCGTATAGTCTAGCTAAACTATGGTTTGTTTAAGGCTGGATGCAATTTCTGGATGCGTGCTATGGATGCTCGCGAGTGGTGTAGCTATGTGTGGAACTGAACGGCGTAACAGAGTACAGTAGGCACTTTCCTTACTATCTAGACATTGCATAGCTCAAGCTGCTCATCTTCATAGTACTTTTTACTCGTCCCGATATGTAGTTTATTATATAGTATCAGTGAAAATGATCACATAGTTTCTTAGCTTAGCTTACACATCCTCGTAGCGTAGGTACATATAGCACATCTCTTGTGGAAAAACACCCTTAAAGATGAGAGAAAAACCTAGTTGCAGTCGTCACATCAAACCAGTTTGACCATTTTTGCCATCCGCCTTCACCTAACAAACACACGTCTTCACAAGGATAAATTACCACGAACCTCCGTACAACTTCTTAGAACTTGCATTCATTATTGCTGAAAACGCATATCTAAGATGGCGTGCAAACAAGATAAGCAGGAGCGTGCACTAACGACTCCTCGAAGTTTCTCCGTAATTTGGCGCAAAAGGTATGGTTCCTTTACATCGCTGGTGTTAGCACCAAAACTTACAGAGTAAGAAATATGGCAAGAGTGTTAGAACCAGAAGCTGAGAAAAGGTGGTTTGTGTTGTGGGGTTTCTAATTAGAAGTTTTTAAAGCGTTTATTGAGGAATCATTTTTTGACGATTATTTTTTCAAAATTTCATATTCATTTATTTGCATCTACAATGTTGGTAAGTTATTACAAACAGGCTTAGAGCTATGCATCATTATAGACCCTGTTTGGGCACAACAATATTTTTTTTGATATTTAAATCAATTTAACATTAAATGCAGAAGACAATTTTTCTTTATTCACGCAATTTAAATTTTCATTAAAAATTTGAAATAAAAATTGAAAATTATAACAGCATGTCAAATATATATTATTATGTTTTATTTCCGATAGATATCTAAACGTAAATATTTAAGGATAACTAGCTTCTGCTGAAGGTTCCGTCTACGAAAATTATCTTACATTTTACCGGGATAAAATTATTTGTGTCCTAAAATTCTGCGATTGAGGTGTAATTAGAAACAAATGTGGCCTTAAAATGCAAAGGGCAACTCAAGGATACTGGTGTGGTTTTAATCAGTAAAAGTCTGAAGAAGTCATCTGTATGATTTTCCACATAAAAACAATCATGCATTGACAATTTTGCGCATAATTTCAAGAGGTTTTGTAAGGCTTCTGTATTGGAGTTAGCATTATCGGACCACACAGCCCAGTTACTAAAATGCCCAATCAGTACAGTATGTAATATCAATCGGTGGAGTAGGAGAAGACGTGACTATCACAATGATAATGTTAAAAAATTCAAAAAGATCAAATGACCCAAACGAAGCATTTAACGCATTTTCTGATATATTTTTAATGCTTTATAAACAGTGCTTCCCCGAAACTGTTGTTGCGGTAAATGTCCATAAAAAGCAAAAATGGGTATCACGTGGTATTAAAAAATGCAGCGAAAAGAAACGGCACTTACTATGGCAGTACCGTTTAAAACCAACTCAAAAGAATAAAATACATTTCAAAAATTACACAAAACTATTAAAAAAATTATAAATTTAACTCAACGAGCTCAAAATAACCATAACATAAAAATATCAAACAATAAATCCAAGACAACATGGCAAATAATAAATCAAATAAAGTTAATATATTTAACTTTATTTGATTTATTATAAATAAATAATATTGACAAAATTAGAATTAACAATAATGAAATTATCACGGAACCAAAATGTATATCTAATGTATTTAATAATTATTTTATTGATAAAATTAAGCCTATGATTAATTCGGGAGACAGAGTCACAAAACATATCTCAAACAGAAAAGATTCTATGTTCATGGCTCCCAGTTTGCCAAGCGACATATTAAAAATAATTTTATCTCTTAATAACACAAACAGTATAGGTTACGATGGCATCTGTACAAAAATACTAAAAGCAGTAGCCGAGATCATTTCTTGCCCGTTAAGTCATATTATAAATCTGTGTATAAGCGAAGGTATTTTTCCAGAGGCCCTAAAAAAATCAGTAATAAAGCCATTGTTCAAAAAACAAGATAGAGAGTTAATGGAACACTACAGGCCAATCTCATTGATACCAATCTTCTCAAAAATAATTGAAAAGTATATTTATAAAGAACTCAATTTATACCTAGAGGCGAATAATATTCTTTGCAACGAACAAAAAGGATTTAGAAAAAACAAATCAATTAACATGGCCATTTATGACTTTTTGCTTACAATTATAACGAATATGGATAAAAACACTCCAGTGTGCGCAATATTTTTGCGACATGACACAGGCTTTTGATTATGTACAACATAATATTTTACTAAAAAAACTTGAGGCTTACGGTATAAGAGGTAATGTACTTAAGCTGTTAACATCGTACCTAAATGACAGAAAACAAATAACGGAAATTAAGAAAATAAATATAAGCACCAAAAGAGAAGAAATCTTTCTTTCGGAGGAACGTACTGTTATATACGGAGTTCCGCAAGGAAGTATACTGGAACCACCGCGTTTTTACATTATATATTAATGACTTTCCAAGGGCAATCAAATATCCTATGACACTGTTCGCGGATGACAGCATTATAACTATTCCGTGTACACAAAAAGATTTCTATAAAGAGGACATAAATAACACATTAAAGGAAACTGTAGAGTGGTTAAACATTAATAATTTAAAAATAAATCTAAATAAAACAGTAATTATGCATTTTAGCCAGCGCGCTTTGACTCTTCCCAATCTTGACATAACATACGATAACAACAAAATTGACACAGTTAATACAACCAAGTTCTTAGGAGTGACAATAGATCGAAATTTAAATTGGAAGGCACATATAGAGACCCTGACTAAAAGGATCAGCAGTAATGCGTATGCTTTGTACATTTTGTCACGAAAGGTTAACATAGATGCATTGTTAACTGCTTACTACGGGCTAACAGAATCTGTACTCAGATATGGGGTTATCTTTTGGGGCAACTCGACTGACAAAGAAGCCGCTTTTAAAGCACAAAAGAGATGTATCAGAGCCATGTTTAAATTGAAAACCACCGATAGTTGTAAGCCCTATTTCTTACGCTATAAAATATTGACACTGACCTCCCTTTATATTCTGGAAACAGTAATGTTCGTTAGAAATAATAGTAACTTGTTTTCGCAAATGGCAGATAAATTTCCCAGAAACAGGCGTGATCAAACTCAACTGTGTCTGCATAAGAGTAGGACTGCACTTATGCGCAAAAGTGTTTTCTGCATGGCTCCCATTATATATAATAAGTTACCTAAAAGTTGGAGAGAGCTTAATAATGTACAATTGAAGAAACAATTATAGTCATTCTTAACAGACAAAGCATACTATAACATTAATGAATTTCTGACAGAACCTTTTAGAGTGACTTAGATTCAATTATGATTTTAATAATTACTTTGACATGACTGTGTATACTTTGATATTTATTACTATTTGTTTAATTCACAGACATAAATTTATTATCATTTTTACTTTTGTTTTGACATGTATCTTATTTGACATTTATTACTCGATGTTAATTTCCTAACTTTAATGTTTTTACTTTCTTAATTTTGACATGTTTAATTTTGACATTGATTTATTTTTTAAATTATTGTAATTACCTAGTAAAAAATTAATTAGTAGTTATTCAAAACATTTGCACGCCATAGTATATTGCAAACATGTCTGAACCAATTATTATTTCTTTATGTCATCCTGCATGCACTTTCTTAATATTGTATGTGTACACTTTGAGCAAATAAATATACACAGTGTAGATAAGGTAACCGAAATAGACTACCGAATTGCCAAACTTCAGTGAGAATAGGCAATACACATTGCTCTCTGCACGAATGGCCAATAGGGCCGAACAATTCTGCAGTAGCGACCGCATTCCGCAAGACGTAGTGTTAAGCTAAGCGTCCATTGCACCAAGATCGGAGCGTACGCGTACGGAGCGGACAGATTCGTTGCTTTGTATTGATTTGTATGGTACAGCGTGCACTGGATCGGCATTACTGCGCCAGGGATCGGTATTTCTGTCGATGACGTCATCCGCAGTGAACGCACCATTCTGATCCCGATCGCTTCGAGTTCTGACGTGTTTGTTGCGACGATTCACGACGAACGAATTAATTTTAATTACTTTAGAGGAATTATATGAAAATCTTTTTAATCTTTTATTAAAACAAAATATAATGTATGAAATTCTCCGAAAATAGGACTTTTAGTTTATTCTATAATATTAATAATATCTTTATTCATCAAAAACATTTTAGTACAAAGACAATTTACAAAATCGATTACAGTGTACAAAAACTACTACAAATTGGTTGGTGAGGTGCTGTATTCCTAGTTAGGTTAATATATAACCTGTGTTAAGGAGTACATCAACATTCTATGAAGGCACATCATTCGTTTCTTTTTGTTTTTCTTCTCCTTTGCTGATAATAAACAACTAATAATTACAATATCCTCGTCACTATCCTCCATAATGTCAATACACGGGCACAGACGAACTCGATTGCTTTGAAAATACCGAAATTGTTGATGCAAAATCCGAATGCAGTAGACGCACCCTATCAGCATTTTTTAAATAGCTCGCAGAATGCGTACGCTTCGATTCCGACGTGGAGGACGCTAAGCTTTAGAAATCCTCCCACAAAGAGAAGATGCCTCCTATAATAAGCAGTGTATTACGGCTGAAGTGATGATTTATAGAAAGAAAAAACAAAAGTTACCAATATTATCTACTAAATTATCAAGATTATAATTCTCTTTTATATGCTAGTCTGTTCTATTTCATTCTTGGGTAAAGGTTCCTCTTCCCTTCTTCCATTTTTAGTGACCCTGCGCTTCCTTCTTTCAGTTCTGGCGATATCTGTCTCAACTGATGGTAAACAGTGATGCAATCGTTGATGGTGACACGCACTAGTTTATTAAAAGCCGATTCACTCTAACATTAAAGACACCTAAATTATAATCGGACGGGCAGATCGCAGCAGACAAATTGTTCCAGTACTTCGTTGTCTTACTAAAAAAAATATATATAAAGAAAAAAACTATTGTTCAATTCCTAAACATCTAAATCAGATTGTTATACTTACCAATCGTATCTGTCGAAATGGTCCTTTGAAGAGATTCTGGAGGCAATTTCACGCTTTCATGACATGAAAGGGTTTATTTCAGTTCAATATTATAAAGGAAGATCCGATACTACATAGACATTTTATACCAGCCAATTTTTTTTTGTTATAAAATCTATTGCTTGAATACGATCTTACCTGATGATAAGCAGTGATCCAATCGTTGATAGTGAAGCGCACTAGTTTATTAGGAACCTATTCACTCTAGCCTTGAAGACACCTAAATTATAATCGGACGGGAAGACCGCAGCAGGCAAATTGTTCCATTATACAACAACAAGTATTTCTTTATGTTTGTAAAGGTCATCCTCTAGCAGTACCGAGCCGATGAACATTTTAGATGGTGGGAACTTATTGTCTTATTTACTTAAATAAAACTTGTTAATTTAACTGTAGGTTAACTTTTGATAATTTGCTTTTTATAAATTGCTACCTAGTTTTTTTTTTCTGCAGGAGTCGGAAATCCTCATGGGTGCCCAGGCTGCCTCACAGATGAGCCAGTCTGGGCAATGTCAGATTCCTACTGTCTGAAACCACACTCCTGCCTTGCATTTAAACCACGGACATGACGTCCGTGACCTTGTTTGATAGTTATGAGGAGTGATGCGCCAGAGCACCTTTCTACGATCACAATAAATCCCGTCAAAATTTCAGGGTTGAGAGGCCACCAGCCCAAAGCGATACCCAAACAACAACGACCCACATACGCATAAAAAATCAGGAATCTCCCAACCTTCAACACACATACAACCCAGGATATGTCCCCCTGGGTGTCTTCCCACCGGGAATTAAGTCTCGTTCCGGCGGGAAAATAAAAGGTTCTCAAGTAACTCAACATTAGCTATGTCCCAGTGAAAATCCCGTCAAATTTTATTCAACCGTTTCAGAGATATTTTTTTCGGGCGTCCTTTGAACACACTACCAAAGTTTCATCACAATCTGATCAATAATTTGGCACTAGGGTGTATACCTACCCCTATTTTATATCATTAAAAAAAAAATGGAGCTCTATCAGTACCCGTTACTGATCATATTTGTGTAGTCAAAAGTAAAAACCAACAAACGATATCCCAAAACTATCCACAATAATTAGAAAATTCATAATTGAATCAATTATTCATAACAATTGCTACTAGAAAATACTACGCGCAGTATTTTTCCATTTTTATTGCCATTCTTTCATTCATAATAATAATCAATAGCATTTACAATATTTCCATAAATTGAGTGACGTTTTGGGATATAAACAAACACTCATAACTTTGCTGTTTATGAATATTATATATTGAGACTTAGGTAATAACAAGACTTTTTCTAATAAGCCCTTTAAGTATTTGTACTAATTAAAAATTAGCGGTGTAAATAATATACAGGATACTTTTTATCCCAGAAAGGACAATTTTATACTTTGACGCGGGTAAAACCACGTGCAGCAGTTAATTTTGATATAAGCACGTTTTGTATGTAGACAAAAGTCACAATAGGAACACACTTTCTAGTTTCAATATGTTTTGTTATAAGTTTCGTGGAACTTTGAAACCTACAACCAGTTTTACTAGACAAGACACCAAAAATTTTGGCAAAATTGGTACCTATTTATAAAGTACGTGTTCTGAATAATTAGAATCTAAGCTATAGTTAAAAAACAGGCCTAGGGTAGCCAACCTTTCGGTATTTTACAGGATGCATTTTGGATAGTCCCAACAGTGGGAACATTAGAAGGCCGACTATGCTCTGCTATGCTATTTTGGAGAGTCTGAGTGGGAATTACATAACTTAAAAAAATCAGAATTCAAATGTTTTTATTTCACATAGGCCTACATGGGCACTTAAGAAACGTCAGAAGTTAGTACACGGTTCCAAATTGGTCCTTTCCTATGGAGAAGAACCGGCAAGAAACTCCATGGTTACTCTTTTAAAAAAAAATCTTGTTCTTACAATATTTCCATATTACAGTATTAGTAGATATTATATAAGGGCCGAAGACAGAAGAACCAAGAAGAAGATATCCGAAGGAGAAACAAGGTTGCCGACATAACACGAAGAATCGCCAAACTTAACTGGCAGTGGGCAGGGCACATTGCTCGCAGAACAGATGGCCGTTGGGGCCGAAAGGTTCTGGATTGCCGACCGCGTACCGGAAGACGCAGCGTTGGAAGGCCTCCTACAAGGTGGACCGATGACCTGGTAAAGGTTGCGGGAATCCGATGGATGCAAGACGCACAGGACCGTTCATTGTGGCGACACTTAAGGGAGGTCTAACAGTGGACGTCTATCGGCTGAAATGACGATGATGATGACGATGTAAAGACAGTGTAGACCAGTCAATATTGTAAGTACTCAAAAGTGCAATAAAAATAATCATAATAAAATATTTTGAAGCTCTATCGAATACAAAAACTTTCATGTATATACGACGATTTAATCGTCATTTGTTTACCAATTTCAAGATTAACAATTTTCTTTCTAACAAAATACTACTTTTACATTTAAACTACTTTTACATGTTAACTGTTTTTTTTTTTACTATCATACTACTTTTAAATTAAATTCAACTAACAATAGCAAAATCAAAAGCAGGAAATCATATGGCTGATACCTATATTTTTTGTTGTAGTTGGTTTCATTATATTATTTTCAGTAGACGGTTTTTATCCATTTTCTTATAAAGGGTCTACGTCCTAAACATTCTAAATATCTCACTCATTTGACGCAAGTGTCATAACTAAAACGTCACGGTCACCGTCGTCAACTGTTTTTACTTTAAATTCTTTATATCTATTGTTAGACGCTTTACTTATGCACGGCACCGTTTAGGTTACAAAAAAAAAATGTTTTTATATTACTTTCAATAACAATCGAGTATTGTTTAAACTGATAGAAACGTGAAATGTTGAATAGTAATTTGTACATTTGAAATGGTTGCCCGGCTAGCTCAGTCGGTAGAGCATGAGACTCTTAATCTCAGGGTCGTGGGTTCGAGCCCCACGTTGGGCGAAATTTTTTGCTGGATGTGACATTATTTTCAAGCCATCACTACAACATAGTCTACAACAAAGTCGCTTCCCGCGGTCTGTCCCTATGTATGCTTAGATCTTTAAAACTGCGCTTCGGATTTTGATACGTTTTTTTTTAATAGATAGAGTGATTATACATATATATAATTCATGCATAATATAGTAGAAAAACTATAGGTATAGGTTTCTAATGTGATGTCGTAAATAAACACATTTTTTTGCGCTTACATTGCAAACGCTGGTTGAAGCCTACGACATAGATCAAAATAATGTACTACAGTATCGTACACTTTGAAAAGGTCTATAAAAAAGTCCGCGATGGTATATGTCTATCTCTTAGGGATAACCGACAATAACCATTTTACTAGCTATTATTTACTAGCGACCCGCCCCGGCTTCGCGCGGGTGCAATGATGATACCACCGCTACCGCTACGTCCCTGCATTTTAAATCTGTAATGTCTTCGAAAATATTCATTTAAATTATATGCTAAAAAGGGCCATATTCATCTATGTTAAATGCATAATGTATTTAAGGTACTTAATTGAATAAGGATTAATGTTGTATTGCTTAAAATCGCTTTGTAAATAAGCTATTATTTCTCGTAAAAAGTAAAGGATAAAAAATGGTTATTGTGGGTTATCCATATGAGATGGACATATACCATCGCGGACTTTTTTGTAGACCTTTTTAAGGTGAACAATACTGTAGTACACTATTTTGATATATCTCGTAGAGTTCAGCCAGCGTTTGCAATGTAAGCACAAAAAAATTTGTTTATTTACGACATCACATTAGAAACATCTAAAATTATCAGTGTTTCTCTTCTTTAATATGCATGCATTATATACATAAACCTTCCTCTTGAATCATTCTATCTATTAATAAAAACCACATCAAAATCCGTTGCGTAGGATAAAAAATGGTTATTGTGGGTTATCCCTAAGAGATAGACATATACCATCGCGAACTTTTTATAGACCTTTTCAAAGTGTACAAATACTGTAGTTGATTTTGATCTATCCCGTAGGGTTCAGCCAGCGTTTGCAATGTACCTAAGCACAGAAAAAATGTGTTTATTTACAACATCACATTAGAAACCTATACCTATAGTTTCTCTACAATATTATGCATGTATTATATATATATAAACCTTCCTCTTGGATCACTCTATCTATTAAATAAAACGTATCAAAATCCGTTGCATTGTTGTTTTAAAGATCTAAGCATACATATAGACAGACAGCGGGAAGCGACTTTGTTTTATACTATGTTGTAGCTTGAAAATAATATCACATCCAGCAAAAAGTTTCGCCCAACGTGGGGCTCGAACCCACGACCCTGAGATTAAGAGTCTCATGCTCTACCGACTGAGCTAGCCGGGCACCCATTTCAAGTGTACAAATTACTATTCAATATTTCACGTTTCTATCAGTACCTACACAATACTCGATTGTTATTGAAAGTAATATAAAAACTTTTTTTTTTGTGAACTATACTGTGCCGTCCGTAAAGCGTCTAACAATAGATATAAAGAATTTAAAGTAAAAACAGTTGACGACAGTGACCGTGACGTTTTAGTTATGACACTTGCGTCAAATGAGTGAGATATTTAAAGAATGTTGCTTATCGTCGTTGCGACTTTAAGATCTAGACCCTTTAACTTTGTGTAAAATTCAACTTTATGAGAAAATCGATAAAAACCGTCTACTGAAAAAAATATATTGAAACCAACTACAACAAAAAATATAGGTATCAGCCATATGATTTCCTGCTTTTAATTTTGCTATTGTTAGTGGTGACGCGTGTAAATAGCATCACCTGAATGGGGGTGGAGTTTTAAGACTACCAATATGGCGGTGAAATTATGGTTATATTACACTAAATTAAATCCCTGTTGACGATTCCCTGTGACACCAAGATCTGGCGACGTTATAGCAACTGGGAAGCCCACGTACCTTGCTAATCCAGTGACCCCACTTGTCGTCAGGAAAGCGCTTCATTCACAGATGCGTAGTCGGTGTGTGTGCTGCCGGCCGGCGAGCTAAATCTTGCTTCATCCACCGGTGGTCTGGTCAGAACTCGTGAAACCAACACTGCACTATAAGGACTCAATGTCTCACAGGAGCAGATACACTTATTCCACGAAAATTCTCAGGTTTTCAACAGATATGGGATTTATATCGCGGAGCGGTTTTTATTCGACCGTGTCGAATTTGCGTAGCGGACACAACTATCTTAGCGGGGGTCGACGCCATCTAGCGGTCTTTAGCGAGCGTCTCAAGAAAGCATTCGATACGTCACCAGTGGGCGTTGCGGTCGTAGATATTGGTGACGGAAATCCTCAACAGAGACTCAATTAACTTAGAGAATGCGGGAAAGGTAACTAATTTATATTATTTATTCTCTAAAAATACATATACCTTAAGAAAAGGCATTGACGCTTTACCAGTTAGTTAAAGTTAAAAGTAGTATGATAATAAAAAATAAAAAAAGCAGTTTACCTGTAAAAGTAGTTTAAATGTAAAAGTAGTATTTTATTAGAAAGCACATTGTTGATCTTGAAATTGGTAAACAAATGACGATTAAATCGTCGTATACACATGAGAGTTTTCGTATTCAATGGAGCTTCAAAATATTAAAAAGGCTGGCGGAAAAAAAGTGATTTTTCCAAAAGTGACACTTAAGAAAGATGTCTTAAAGTCGCAATGACGTTATGTAACGTTAAACTAGTGCGCCTCACCATCAACGATTGCATCACTATTTACTATCAGGTGGGATCGCAGTTAAGCACTAGTTTAAATATCAAATTTAAAAAAATCGTATGGCGAAACTAGTTGTATTTTATTTTACTGTGTTTTTCGGTCCAAAATTTTAAGAGATTGTTTGTATTAACCGTAGTTTAGAAATACACTAGCGACTCACTCAGCTTCGCATGAGCGTTACAAATCTCTTGAATGTCCTCATTGTTCTGTCTATCAGAAAAAAACCACATGAAAATCTATCCAGTACTGAGTTTACCGTGAACAGGCGGACAGACAGACGCGATGGGAGACTTTGTTTTATAATATGTAAGGATAAGGATGATGAAAGGCCAAAAGCTGGATACATGACGTCTGCTGGGTATGAGAAGAATGGAATAAATAAGCTTTATTGTACACTACAAAGTAAGTCAGTTAAATAATAATTATGGTGGCCCAAACCCAGCCAGGCACATTTGAGCACGCTACAATTATGGCGGTAAGTCCCCTCTTTGAGGAGTGGCTGGAGCGGCAACACGGCATCCTCACCTACCGCATGACGCAGGTCCTCACCGGACATGGCAAGTTCGGGAGGTTCCTGCATCGGATTCAGGCGGAAGCAACGCCCGGGTGTCATCATTGTGTGGACCACCCGGAGGACACGGTGGAGCATACGGTGGAGGCGTGCCCCGCTTGGGCGGAGCACCGCCGTGTCCTCGTGGAGGCAATTGGCGGCAGCGACCTTTCGCGTTGGGCCCTGCTTCAGGCTATGGTCCGGAGCGAGGAGGAGTGGCAGGCGGTCGCCTCCTTCTTTTTTTTTTTTTTTTTTTTTATTAATTATAGGCTCGCGTTTGACCACCATCTCACCTGATGGTAAGCGATGATGTGGTCGACGATGGAGCACGCTTGCCTAGAAGTAGCCTATTCACTCTTGACTTAAAGACCCCTAAGTTGTAGCTATCAGGAAACACAGACTCCGGCAAGGAATTCCACTCCTTGGCTGTACGCATAATAAATGTGTTCTTAAAACGTTTTGTGCGTATGGGCGGGATGTCCACCATGTACCGGTGGCGCAACGCCGTACGTCTAGTGGTCCGATGATGGAACGGACTTGGCGGAATTAGATTGTGCAATTCCAGTGCACACTCCCCGAAATGTAAACGATAGAAAACCGACAGGCCAGCAACTCGGCGGCGATGTCCAAGGCTTTGGAGCTTCGACTCAACAAGTGCATCATTGCCAATGATCCTCTTGGCTCGCCTCTCAATTGACTCTATCGCATCAAGCTGGTATTTGGCAGACCCGTCCCAAAGATGAGAGCAGTACTCCATACACGATCGAACTTGCGCTTGATAAAGTTTTAGCAGCTGTTCCGGCGTGAAGTACCGTCTGACCTTCGCGAGGATTCCCAGCTTTTTTGCTGCCAGTTGAGCCTTTGCTTCGATGTATGGCCCAAAGTTGAGAGTTGACGTCAGCGTAACGCCAAGAAGATCAAGATGGTCGGTTATTGGCACGGTCACACCTCGGAAAGATGGAGCCGGGTGGAATTGACTCCGTTTAGCGGAAAAAAGACACGCTTGGGTTTTAGTTGCATTGAACTTGACCAGATTGGCATCGCCCCAATCGGAGACCGCCTTCAAGGACGAGTTCAAGCGTTCAACCATAGCCTCTCGGGACGACTGGATCTGTGACCCACTAGCGCGTGCGTCAGCCACATATCTCTCGGCAACAGTGCTGTCGTCTGCATACCCAAAGATACCGGGTTTAAGTAAGTCATTTATGTGCAGCAAAAACAGTGTTGCCGAGAGTACCGACCCCTGAGGGACCCCGGCATTAATATCCATTTGACCGGACGAGCAGCCATCAACGACCACTCGGATGGATCGATCCCTCAAGAAGTCTGCGATCCAATCACACAGACCAGTGGGTAGACCGAAGGAAGGAAGCTTAGCAATGAGGCTTTCGTGCCAGACCCTATCGAAAGCCTTCGAGATATCAAGGGAGACGGCAAGCGCTTCCCCATGCTTCTCGATGGCTTCGCTCCAGATGTGAATGGCATACGCTAGAAGGTCCCCAGTGGACCGATTTTGGCGAAAACCGTATTGCCGGTCACTGAGGATGTCGTTAGCTTCTAGGTATGCCAGAAGTTTCAAAGTTCAAGTTCAAGTTTCAAGTTCTGCGAAGCAGTAATGCTAGCGAAAGAGAAGGCTGCACGCGTGAGGGAACGAAGGTCCTCACGCCCTAGCCGGCGTAATTCCGACCCCGACTACCAGCCACAGTAGACGCGGGCTTGCGGACGTCGAGCACTGGGTAGCTCGCCGTCCGGCTGTTCGGTAATTAACCGAACCGAGCCCAGTCGTCAACAGCGCGTAGTGATCCTCGCGCTCCTCAAAGAGATGTCAGCAAACCGTAGGGGCCCAGCGGGGCCGATGCCCGCTGGCTAGGACCGCGGAGAATTTCTGAAAGGGAAACCCGTAGTCCTAGTACGCAAAGGGTAATTGAAGGATACAGGTGTGGTTTTAGTCAGTAAAAGTCTGACACGCCCTCCCGCTCCACCCAGAGCGCGAGAAGTCATTTGGATGATTTCCCACCTTTAAAAAAAAAAGCCAGGCACATTACTTTGTGTAATTTATTGCATCACCACTGCTTTTAAAACGGTGAAGGAAAACATCGTGAGGAAACCAGCATGTCAAAAACCAAAGATTCAAAAACATGTGACATCCACCAATTCGGGCTGGGCACGCGTGGTGTATTATGGCCCATTTCCTCTTCTAGATAGGAGGCCTGAGTACTAGGAGTGAGAACATTTGAGACTGATTACGCTTTATGCTATTAAAAAATTACATAATTTATAAACTTAAATCTAGGGGCACAATGGCGGTCTTATTGTTGACAGCAATATCTCCCAGATAACCTAACGTTGGATCGTAAGAACTTAAAATAATACAGAGAAGTACAGGACTGGTCCATTCAGCGACGCTTTAGGAAGTTCTATAGATATAGACCAAAGACGATTTTTGGTTCAAATTATGAAAAAATATTGTAAATGGTACATATGTAGCAAAAAGGTAACAAGAAATAACTATGTCTCATCAACATCATCATCATTGCAGCCGAAAAACAGCCACTGTTGGACATAAGCCGGAGTCTGTGTTTCCTGATAGCTACAACCTAGGGGTCTTTAAGTCAAGAGTGAATAGGCTACTTCTAGGCAAGCGTGCTCCATCGTCGACCACATCATCGCTTACCATCAGGTGAGATGGTGGTCAAACGCGAGCCTATCATTAATAAAAAAAAAAAAAATAAGCCTCCCCCAAATGTCACCGCAATGATCAGTCCTGTACGTCTTGCATCCATCAGATTGCTGTGCCCCTCACCAGGTCATCTTGGTCCAATTTGTGGGAGGTCCTCACGCTGCTTCTTTCAGGACGTTTTTGCCACTTCAGAACCTACATTCAACTATTTCTCCATTTCGGTAAAATTATTTTCTCAATCAAGTGGTATTCCAATCGGTAAGGATAATAATGGAGACATAACTATCTAAGTACTAGAATTTATAAAAATAATCCAATCACGATCACGAAATGATTTTGAAAAAATTCGATATTCTCGAACACAAGCTTTACGTTAGGCTCAGTGTTAAATCGAAATATGTCTCGAATAATTGGACATAAGTAATGGGCTCTCATTTATAAAAGAGCAAGATAAAATCATACGAGTGAAAGAGACAGAATACCCTGTATAGCAGAACTTAAAACATTACGGGATTTGAGTCAACCCCAAAACTTTTATGTTACAGAATACTCGTACATTTTATGTTTTCCTCTTTTCATTAGTGAATTGAGTTTATTACCTGATGTGTGTAAGTGTGTTGGTTGTTTGTAGGAACATAATTTACGTAGTGAACGCCAATTTTATTAAGTTACAAATAACGGTCCTTCGATCCGGATGACGCAACAAAAAATAAAACAGTATTTTTATTGATTTTGCAATCGGTAAAACTACTCGAAATTTCATGATATTAATTGAATTCCGTGACGGCTTGTGGTAATATAATAACAGCCGCACACAGCGTTCTTGTCGAGGTCAGTCCAAGGATGGGTCGTTATACACTGCATATTGAGACCCATTCATTTCTCGGAAAGCACGTTAAGCCATTATTGGATCGAGCTTTGATTCTTTGACAGTCATCACGGGTAGCAAGAAGTCCGATCTTCTTCATCTTTTCTAGTCAATGGTAAACTATTTAAAACCGCGGTAAATCCTTAATGTTTTTGGATCCAGTAGGTGGCTACGCTAATTGCAGCATCAGTGGCTTTCATTAAGTCCTCCATGGTGCAGGTGAGCACTTGAGGTACTTCAAAGTGAGGCTCATGTTCTGAACATGAACAGGAGTACCGCACTCACATTGGATATCCGACGCCAATATTAATTTATTTATTTTTAAGAAAGCCAAAAAGTAAAAAAATATATATTTATTAATCTGTAAAGACTAATAAATATATATTTTTTTACATATTTGGG
This sequence comes from Mythimna impura, assembly GCA_905147345.3. Lineage (NCBI taxonomy): Eukaryota > Metazoa > Arthropoda > Insecta > Lepidoptera > Noctuidae > Mythimna > Mythimna impura. Next base: position 11,548,504 of record LR990363.1, read on the forward strand.
GAAAATCGCTAATGACAAGCTTTCACATCTATACATCTACATACATTTTGCGTTTACTCTATAAAACCCCGTTCCATCAAGTTGTGGTTACTGCGGTCTACTTGGGCGCGCAACTGATTTAGTGCTTTTCTTAAAGCAATGAAAACATTGATAATCAATTACTAGTTATACCAAGATTATCATGTTAAAATTATCGGCCACGTAAATAGAGGGTCTATTTACGTGCCTTACGCGCATCATCGAAGTGCGCCGGTGTGAACCCCGCTAACGCTATGACATTGCATCAACAGCGCGTCTCATAGCTAGTCGTATTATGCTAACATACTACTCATTAAACCTACTATTGTAATTAAACAAATGAACCAGATTCATTGTTTAACAATCAATCCATTATTGAAGCCTTTTCTGCTGCAGTTTCATAGCCCAATCTACATAGCAACACACATCCGAAGCACAAACATCATAACATCACATGTCATCAGCATCATTTTAACCAAAAGACGTCCACTGTTGGACCTAGGCCTTCCCCAAATGTCGGCACAACGGACGGTCCTGTGCATCTCACATCCATCGGATTCCCGCGAACCTCACTAGTTCATCGGTCCACCTTGTGGAAGGCATTCCAACGCTGCGTCTTCCGATTAGCGGTCGCCACTCCATAACCTTCCGTTCGGTGAGCAAGTTTCAAGTTTGACGATCTGGGGCTATGTCAGTAACATTGGTACATCACACTGGTATTTAAGTGCATTTGGTGGGACGGAAAACCGACCCCATGGTTGGGTAAAGCCTAGATCAATGACCAGTTAATCATTAGGTTTCATTTACAACTAAAAACCAGTTTAAACATCGTCAAACAAAAACCACACGAAACTCCCTTCTCTACACATATTTGTAAGGTTTATTTTCCCTTGGTATGATGCGTTAGAAATAAACTATTCATTGTACATACCACCTTCCTCATATACCTACACCTGTAAAACTAATCATAATTATTAATATGAAACCCGTGTAAAGTTAACCTAAATTAGTTTGGGATTATAAATTAAACTATTCATCAGAACTAAACCTTTTGCATTACAAGTATCTTTCAAGTAATTAATAACCTTTTATTTCAAAACAACCCTTTATTAGGTTATTTTTCACTCTTTAAACGTCATCATCATCAGCCGATAGACGTCCACTGCTGGACATAGCCCTCCCCAAAATGACCGTTGATTGTGGCGATCAACGGTCCTGTGCGTCTCGCATTCATCGGATTCCCGCAACCTTCACCAGGTCATCGGTTCACCTTGTAGGAGGCCTTCCAGAACCGCCACTCCAGAACCTTTCGGCCCCAACGGCCATCTGTTCTGCGAGCAATGTGCCCTGCCCATTACCACTTAAGTTTGGCGATTCTTCGTGCTACGTCGGCAACCTTGGTTCTCCTGCGGATATCTTCATATCTGATTCGATCACGCAAGGAAACTTCGAGCATAGCCCTTTCCATTGCCCTTTGGGTGACTTTAAGCCTTCTGATGAGGCCCATAAGAATTACACTAGCGTTTAACAGCGGCTTCGCACGTCTAAAAAAAATATCCCAAAGGAACTTACCGAATAAAAAGTATCCTTTGAGTTATTCCAAGACATTATCTACACGTGTGCTAAATTCCATCTAAATTCACTTAGCCGTTTGAGCGTGAAGGAATAACTAACACACACACTTATCAGTAATGTACAAACTTTCACCCTCATAAATTTTGTTTTTTTTAGGTGGGATAATCTTATGACAAATCTCGCTCTTGGGCGGAGCGCAAAATAGTGTCAGACTTTTACTGACTAAAAAAACCACTCCTGTTCCTTCTTTGCCTTCGTCCCAGGGCCCCGGGTTTCACTTTCACACTACCCGTGGCCCCTGTAGGCTTCGACCCTGTTGGGCCCCTACGATTTGCTGACATCTCCCTGAGGCGCGCGTGGAACAATACGCGCCGCCGACGACTTGGGCTCGGTCCGGACGGTTACCGGACGATCGGACGGCGAGCCACCCATTGCTCGCCGTCCGCAAGCCCGCGCCTACGGTGGCCGGAAATCGGGATTGGAATCCCGGCGGCGGTTGGGGCGTGAGGACCGTTGCCTCACGCGATTGGCCGCCTCCTTTGCTAGCATTACTGCTTCGCAGAAGGAGGCGACCGTATAAATTTTGTGTTAGAAATACATTAGACCGACGCACACGTGTAACACGCCTGATTTGTACGTAGAACGACGTCGCGTGGCGTGGATCAAGTGTAGCTCTACAAGTCTAGTTTCCATATAAAATGTATGGCGACCGACGCGCCCAGATCGGCGTGTGTGGCACACATACGTGCGCATTGTAAGTGCAACCTAGAACAGTTTTATAAGCTGAAGAGTATCAGAAGAAAAATTTTATATTATGGTTTTCCTATTACGAATTATTCTTTAGCTGTCCGGAGTTTGGTGCTATTACATCTCCGTGTCTCGGAAAGTACGTAAATCCTTTGGTCCTTTTTTTTTAAGGTAGGAAATCATCAAAATGACTTCTCGCGCTCTGGGTGGAGCGGGAGGACGTGTCAGACTGTTACTGACTAAAACCACACCTGTATCCTTCAATTACCCTTTGCGTTCTAGGACTACGGGTTTCCCTTTCAGAAATTCTCCGCGGTCCTAGCTAGCAGGCATCGGCCCTCCTGGGCCCCTACGGTTTGCTGACATCTTTTTGTGGAGCGCGAGGATCACTACGCGCTGTTGTCGACTGGGCTCAGTCCGGTTAATTATCGAACAGCCGGACGGCGAGCTACCTAGTGCTCGACGTCCGCAAGCCCGCGTCTACCGTGGCTGGTAGTCGGGGTCGGAATTACGGCAGCTAGGGCGTGAGGACCTTCGTTCCCTCACGCGTGCAGCCTCTTCCTTTGCTAGCATTACTGCTTCGCAGAAGGAGGCGACCGCCTGCCGTTCCTCCTCGCTCCGGACCATAGCCTGAACCAGGTCCCGACGCGAAAGGTCGCTGCCGCCAATTGCCTCCACGAGGACACGGCGGTGCTCCGCCCAAGCGGGGCACACCTCCACCGTATGCTCCACCGTGTCCTCTGGGTGGTCCGCACAATAATGACACCCGGGCGTTGCTTCCGCCTGAATCCGATGCAGGAACCTCCCGAACTTGCCATGTCCGGTGAGAACATGCGTCATGCGGAAGGTGAGGACGCCGTGTTGCCACTCCAGCCACTCCTCAAAGAGGGGACTTACCGCCATAATTGTAGCGTGCCCAAAATCCTTTGGTCCTGCGGCTCCTCCCATCGAAATAAGAGAATCAAGAAACATCGACAGTGCATCTGTGTTGGCGCACATATTTGTGCACCATATAATATCTTTTGCATAAATAGAAAGGCAGAAGAAAAGATAACATATTTATTCTGCCTGAGCCATGCGTCTAGCATGGCTCATCTCTGTTGACAAATATTCAAGAGTTGACGGCGAGCTATCCACTGCTCACCATCCGCAAGTCAGCGCTTACGACGGTCAAGGATCGCCCTGCAACCCGCTGATTGTAGCCGCAGCAGGGGCGTAAGAATATTCGCTCCCTTACGGTTGTGGCCTTCTTTGCTAGCATTACTGCTTTGTAGAAGGAAGCGACCGCTCCCCATTCCATCTCGCTCCGAACCATGACCTGATCCAGGGCCGGGAGCAAGAGGTCGCCGTCGCATGTAAATAAGCTGTGGAATAAATTTATACAGGTTTGTGCTTCCTCCTGTACATTTACCTCTTTCGTATTTATTAAGTTTTCACTCTAATACGTCGAGATTAGTCGTTAACCACAAGGGTTTGTCGGGCCCGTATAAAATGTATAGTTACGAGTATGACTAAGATGAATATAATTCGACACCCGCAACGAAAAAGGTTGTAATGTTAATTTAGTAATTTTTTAAAATGAACCAAAAAGTGATAGTGCTATGTTTGAATTTTGTTTGGACTGTAATCCGAGATACTGCCTTGTTTGATGCGGGTGTCATATAATATGATTTAAAAGAGTATCTAGGATTTACTTCTGTATCAAACACACCATCAAGTACTTTAGCCGCAATCGCGTATCGCGTAACGTGGGTGCGGTCACAAACATGTGAATCCACATATACAAAACACTCAGACCCAGAACACACAGAAGGTACAGGTTATACAAATATTTGTTCCGTGCTGAGAACGAACCCGTAACCGGCAACGCAGCAGCTAATCACTAAACCACTGCACCTACCATGCTATCTCCGGTAACCGTCCGGACCGAGCCCAAGTCGTCGACGGCGCGTAGTGTTCTGCGTGCGCCTCAATGAGATGTCAGCAAAACCGTAGGCGCCCAGCAGGGTCGAACCCTATTGGGGCCAAGGGTCTGCTTCTGAAAGGAAGACTCGGCCCTAGTATGAAAGGTAACGAAGGAACAGGAGTGGGTTTGTAGACTCATTGTAGTCAGTAAAAGTCTGACACGTCAGTTTCTCCCGCCCCACCCAAGGACGGGAGATGTCATTAGATGATTTCCCACCTAAAAAAAAACCGCGCTGTCTCGATTGACTTCTTGACAATTCTAAGGTTGTTTTTTTGAAATATATGCTTTGATTCTTGAATATTTTTGTCTGTATATCCAATAGTTTGTCCGACTGTACGAACAAAAAGTCACCTGCGTACTGCGGTGTCAAAATTTACGGCTACTAAATGAACGCGGTCAAAATGCGAATTGCTGCTCGCTTTATATTTAATGAGGAAAAATGTATGCATGCAGCTCGGGGGACCGCATAAGGAATAAACAGTTGTGTTCGTGTAAATTGTGGAAAATAACAATAACTTTCATAAAATGAAAAATAAAATAATAGAACTTAGCTGTGCAGCTGGGAAATTTCAGGGCAGATTGATTTATACAGAATCATACGTCTGTGTACTTTAGTTACTTTTCTTTTTGTATTTTTTTTTTATTATTCGAAATCTAGTTTTTAATTAACTAAAATAAAAGAATATGGTGACTGTCTCAAAAATAATAATAAAAAAACCAGGAAAGTGCGAGTTGGACTCGCGCTGAGGGTTCCGTATAAACTTACCTATGAAAACAGTTTAATTCCCGAATGGAGTCTCGCAGATTTTTCCAAATCGCAAAAAAAGTTTTTTTTTGTGACATAACTACAAATCTTCAATTTTCAGATTTTTTACCATACTTGTGCTATGAGACCTTGCTTCATGCCAAATTTCGGGATTCTTGGTCAACGGGAAGTTTGAATTTTGATTCCCCTGAGAGCGTCGAAATACATGTTTTTTGTGTCATAAACGGCCGTATCTTTTTTTCGTTAACTCAGAAGTTTGATTCTTTTATAGCTTCAAGGGAGCGCAGCCCTGTGTATATGGTTTTAATTTCAACTCAATACCTCCACGGGTTCCTGAGACAAAGGGTATTTACAGACAGACAGACGGACGGACAACAAAGTGATCCTATAAGGGTCTCTTTTTTACTTCTGAGGTACCTACGGTACCTGAAAAAAAAATTATAATAAACAATTGACTGCGGAACAGGTTGTAAAGTCCTGCAAACCTCCGTTGAAAAGAGAGAAACCTTAGACCAGACGGGTATTGTGGAATAGTTGATTTTGGGCTGTTCTACATGTTCTAATACCGCGATGCAGAATTTTGAATTAGTAATAATAATAATTTTTATTGGCATAATAATGGTACAATTTATGAAGCCTCTGACTCCCGAACTAGGCGGGCCTGTATGTTAGGAGTCAGCGCCCTCTGAAATTTATTGTAAACAATTTTAGTTCCTATAAGGCGTTACAGATGGCGCTACATAACAATAAAATGAGAATACGGTACTTTTCGAATACCGTAATTAGAGACACAATAGAAAGACGTTCGCTTGGGGTTTAATGAATTTAGCAGTACCTTTGTACTTATATTTATAATGTACTAGCTTTTGCCCGCAGCTTCGCCTGCGTACATAAAATACAGCCTGTATTAGTCAGGAATAAAGCAGCTTCTTCAGCTAAGAAAAAAATTTCAGCCGGACAAGTACTTTCAGAGATTACTACCTTCTTCAAAGAAAAAAAAAAACTTTACTTCTTTTTAACAGTGTAGATGTAAATTATCTTTTTCTGTTTCTATGAGTGACTATAAATAATCGTAATTAAAAAAAAAAACAAAAAAAATTCAAATAAAAAAGAAACTATCAATTAGTCAATTTTATAAACCAATTTAATTATAATCTTTTTTTTTTAATAATAAAATCAATCAATTTATTATCAAACCAGAATTATAACACATACAAATAAAAAACACGTGTCATAATGCTACTGGATATAATCGTAGTCATCTCAATGATTCAAAATTTTTCGTCACTGTAAAAAAATTGTTTAAAAACAAAAATAACCAAAATTGAAACTAAGTCTGTTTAATTAGGTTCGTTTATTGGCAATTGGATAAAATAGTGATGTGCCAATATACAACATCCTGATATGCCCGGCTAGCTCAGTCGGTAGAGCATGAGACTCTTAATCTCAGGGTCGTGGGTTCGAGCCCCACGTTGGGCGAAACTTTTTGTTTTATCATTTATAGCAAGAAACCTGTAACTATCCGTTATTACTGAATCTAAATGCGAGCTAATCTTGATCGTAAACACCTACCTACTTAATAAAAACCCTAAACTCATTAATTTAGTGACAAATTGACAGATAACGCTCATAGAAGCATACAAAGTGAATCAGCAGGGCCATGGAACCCAAAGGGCAACTGAAGGAATAAGGGTGGATTTTAATCAGTAAGTAATACTACTTAATACTATTGTTTATGTTTATTAAAAAAAATATATTAACAATTTAAAGTATTGTACCAACTTAGAGCAAGTGCACTGTACAGGAAGCAATAATTTTGTCATTATATTTGTGTGAAAGCGTGCAATTCAGTTATTTGCTACTATCATTATAATGTTATTAATCTGTAAGCTTTCCTAAAATGTGAAAAATAAATAAATAAGTCTGATACTCTCTCGCGCTCCACCCAGAGTAGAAAAAGTTATGTAATCATTTGCCATAAAAAAATAAACAATTTCATCTTTAGCTAGGTTGAAACCGATATTTTATTCAACCTAAGACTCTTTGGGTGCTTAACAGGAAATATGCATGAAAAAAATATTTAATAACTAATCAGTTCATCAATAAATATACAAAAATAGAATACTAACAGTAGGTAGAAAATCAAACGAGATGAGTGATTCTTTGAAACCGAAAGAACGTCTCATTCATCTGGCCTAGTTTTTGTACCTATCTATTTTGTGTCGTAAAACACTGGGCGCAAATGAGTGCCTTTGATACATTTAGTGATCGGGGAAAACTTTATGCAAAAAAAAAACAAATTGTAAAGAAATAACTAGGCCAGATGAATGAGACACTCTCTCGGCTTCAAAATAACAATTATAAACAAATATATATGTCTCTTGCAAGACGCCGTTTTCTATGGCGGCCGTACGGACGATAAACTTTGCAGTCAAAGACCATGTCGGACTTTGCTTTTTTATAAGTAGCTTTGAGGCTTTATATATGTATTGGTGATGAAGATATTTTAAAATTCTTTCGTTTTTTACTAGCCAAAAATGATTAATTAAATAAATAAAAAAATACTTGCATATTCCCTATTTTTGATGAATGTTGGGCTGTGAAAAAGATGGATAAAAAAGATTGCATGTAGCGGAGTTGAAAATGTTGAGATGGAAAAAGTGAGAAATGAGTATATTAGAGGAAGTTTGAAAGTGGCACCAGTGGCTGAAAAGTTGAAAGGCAATCGTTAGTCTTGGAATGGGCATGTGAAGAGGAGGGATGAAACGCATGTTACTAAAAAAGTTTTGAGTATACATGTAGATGGATGGAGAGGGAGGACAAAGAAAAGATGGATGGATTGTGTGAGGAGCGATATGAAAGAAAAGGGAGTTAGTGATAGTGTGACGGGTGGCAGGACAGAATGGAGAGAGTTACCAATAATCTTATAAAATACATATAGTAAGAATTGGCATGCCTGGCTAGCCATCCTCATATCGAGCCCTATGTTGGGCGCAATATTATTTTCAAAGCAACCATTTTTACAAAAATATAATAAATTTAAATTATGGTCTTTCAAATTCAAACTCATTTATTTCAGATAGGTTTACATGAGCACTCATAAACCGTCCGTTCGGTTCCAATTAGTCTTTCGAAGGGATATACTAAAATTTTATTTAAAGGTACAGATATTTTTACAATGACAAGATTAATCCAATAACAGAATAACAGAATGGATAACTCACGTTTTGATGATTTTTTCCTTTTTGTTTTAGACCTTTTTTTAGGTGGGAAATCATCCGATGGTTCCGCCCCAGAGCTGAAGGGCGTGTCAGACTTTTACTGACTAAAGCCCACTCCTATGCTCCTTCTTTCTCTTGCGTTTCAGGACCCCAGGGGTCCTTTTCAGACAACCCATGATTTGTTATACACCTAAAGTAGTCATCAAAAAAATCAAACAAAATTAAAATGGCTGAACGTTTTCCGACTCGTTTGACATTGTATGGCTCAATTAACTCCTCCATTCCGGTTGTAACTGGATATTTAAACGTTTTATTGACAATTCTCAAATAATGGTTGACCAAATAAATAAACACCGAAGGACTACTCCTCTCAAACTATTTGGTTTAAACTTTTTATATTTTGATCTCAAAAACGCAACACATTAAACATTGACTGTAAATATACGCTCGCGTTTTTATTCCACTACTCGAGTTGTGAAATAAAATAGCGAGTGTATATTTTTTTGAATTTCGTAACTGTTTCGATTCCTGGATAAGCTTGTCGAGAAATCTGTGAATGCATTTTTCTTTCGGTTTAAAACTGAAGAATGTTTCCTTTACGTAAAGTAAGCTATTTCCAAGTCTTAAGGCAGTTCCCCTTTCAGCGCCCCTACTTTTTTTTCACCTTGTATATATGTAAATATATACAAAATTAGTTTTAGTATATGCAAACCCCGAAACATGTGTCTAGTACTTTTATCCATATCATTTAATGAACCTATGTACAAATTTTCATAACTGTATCATGAAAAATTACAAAGCTATAAGCTTGTTATGTAAGTAAAAATACATAGTCACCGGGCCATCCAGGCGACAGTGGGGTTTTTTTTGCACAAGTTGCACCCAGCTGTTTGCTGGCGCCTAATACCCGCTATGACCTGCAGTGACCTGTGTTGTACTTAGTGTCGTTGGTGTCCAACTTGTGACCTTTTTAAATATTTAAAAAATTGGGAAAAATATAACATGGTGTAAAAACTATTAGAATCCATTCAGTTTACTGATTCTGAACAAACTTTATTCAGGTTTCGCATAAACTAAAAATAAAGTTGTATAAATAATATCTATACTCCATTCGAATTAAGATTAGACATTTAAACAAACCTTTTTTATTGTCTGTTCAACCGATTTTGACCTTTATTGCGTTGGTGGCATGATAACTGGCGGATGCAGTAAATAGTTGGTATTATAACCACTTCTTTACCTAAAATGCCATCCTTATGCCTATGGAACAGAAGTCAAAATCGGTTGAACGGACAATGAAAAAGGTTTGTTTGAATGTCTAATCTTAATTCGAATGGAGTATAGATGAACTATGATTTTATAGAAACTATAAGTTTCTCTTCGAAATAAGTCGAGTATTGGATAATATGGCGGGGTCCGATAGTATTTATTTTATTTGTGTTGCCTGAAATAAATGCTGTTTTTAGGGTTCCGTACCCCAAAAGGAAAAAAAACCGAACCCTTATAGAATCACATTGTTGTCCGTCTGTTTGTCTGTCTTTCAAGACCCTGTATCTCGGGAACGCGTTGAGGTATCGAGTTGAAATTAAAACCATACACTCAAGTCTGCGGTCCTTTTAAACTGTAAAAAATCAAACTTAAAAGTTAACAAAAAAAAGATACGGCTGTTTATGTCGCAAAAAACGTACATTTTGACACTCTCAAAAGAATCAAGATTCATAACGTACTTTCCGTTGACCCAGAATCCTGAAATTTGGCATGAAGCAAAGTCTTACAACACAGGTACAAAAATAAATCTGAAAACAGTTACATAAAATAAATTTGTTGTTACGAAACAAAAAAAAAACTTTTTTTGCGATTTGGAAAAATTTTCGCAACTTAATTCGAGGATTGAACTGTTTTCATAGATAAGTTTGTACGGAAACCTCAATGCGTGAGTCCGACTCGCACTTGTCCAGTTTTTTTAAAGTAACATCACGCCTGCACATGTGGTGGTTCTTAGTTAGTAAAAGTTTTACACTTTCTTTTGTTCTACCTGGAGCAGAAGAACCTATTTCCTCCTTCCCCCATCTCAAAGAATTTTTTTTTTTGTTTGTAGTCTCGTCCTTGACCTCTATCTCATCTGATGGAAAGCAATGATGTGGTCGACGATAGAGCGCAGTTGCCTAGAAGTGCTCTTGACTTAAAGATCCTCAGGTTATAGCTATCCGGAAACACAGGCTTCGACAATTCCACTCCTTAGCTGTACGCACAAAGGTGGGATATTCATCATGTACCGGTGGCGCATCGCCGTACGCCTGATGGTCCGATGATGAAATGGGCTTGGCTCAATTCGGCTGTTTCCTGTGGCAGCTGAGGCGTATGGATTGCCTTTCCCTTACGCTTCTTGCCAACTCCTTCCAATCGCATTACTGCTTCACATGCTGCATAAAGTCTGGCAAGCTGTATTTATGCTCCTAACATCCCCTTATGAATTTACCGCCTATCTTTAGTTTTAAAATGGTACTTCTGTAATCCTTCTTTTCATGATTTACACCGTCGTTCATTTCAACTGAGTTACATATCATAAAACATATATTTTAATATGCCATTTCGGATTTAACGCTTTAAATTAAGGATGGAATTAAATGAGTTTTCCATGTTCGTCTATTTCTGGCATTTTTGCTGTAATTCATTGTTGGATTTGGGAAGTGACTTTTGTTTCAAAATGAGTACCTCTTTTTATTCATTTGATATAATTTTATCTAGTTGTTGACTTCATAACTTAAAATACTTTTCATTTGATTTAAGTTTTACGCGGTTCATTATATTTGTTAATTTCATGAATATTTAGCATATTATAAAAATACTAGCGGTTCTAACAGACTTTGTCTTGCTCGTATACTGGCTTTATGAAGTGCGACTTACCGGGTTCAATTATATATTCAAACCATCCAGGGAATTATTCAAATGTACAAGTAAAATTTCATCAAATTCGTTTAAGCCGTTCAGAAGGATTTAGGTGACAAAGACACGTACAGAAGAATTACATACATAATTATGTAAAGGTATTCGCAGTCCCGAGATACTGTGTAGTAGCCATCACATACGAGTTTGGTCTCATCATCATATGCTTGTTTTGTTTCTCTATGTGCGGTCTACACTGCATATCTCTTTTTCGTATTGGTAAGTTATCATCTCAGTACTCAGTTTCACTGCCTTTATATATCTTTGAGGTATTTCGGTGTCAATGACTTTTGAGATGAAAAATAAAACAAATGAGAAACTAAAGAACAAAAGAAGGGAAAATGTTTTTTTTTTGGCACACAGTGTAGAAACAACATGTAGAAACTATTTATTTAATCCAATTGGTTTGTACGATACACATCGTGTTGATTCAATAAATGGAATCGCTCTCCATTCACATAATAAAGGCACAACACAAAGTATAGTGAACTCTCTATCGAAACAATTGCAAACAAACATTAGTATAAACCAGTGGTTTCCAACCTGTGGTCTGCAAGAGCTAAAATATAGTTCGCGAAAAGTATAAAAATTTCAAAACTCTCCGACTGTAAAGTAAGATTGATGAGGGCTGATTTTAAGTTTCTATCAACAAATGTTGTGTTTTATATTGTAATGGTGGAAATTTTGGAATAAGTGTGTAAATGGTGTGCTACTGTAGTTTTGAATTGATCATGATTTATTTTTATTAGTGTTTTTTTGTGGCACCCACTCCTATCAAGAACGAAGACTCTACACTCGAAGTTGTGGACGACTACGTTTATCTGGGACAGACGATCTAGTTGGGTAGGTCTAACTTCGAAAAAGAGATCAATCGTCGAATCCGACTCGTCTGGGCAGCGTTCGGGAAGCTCCGCGGTATCTTCTCGTCCAATATACCACAGTATCTCAAGACGAAAGTCTATGACCAGTGCGTGTTGCCGGTGATGACATATGGCTCCGAAACGTGGTCGCTAACAATGGACTTCATCAGAAGACTTGAAGTCACCCAAAGGGCAATGGAAAGGGCTATGCTCGGAGTTTCCTTGCGTGATCGAATCAGGAATAAGGATATCCGCAGGAGAACTAAGGTTACCGACATAGCACGAAGAATCGCCAAACTTAAGTGGCTAAGAGCAGGGCACATTGCTTGCAGAAGGGATGGCCGTTGGGGCCGAAAGATTTTGGAATGGCGACCACGTACCGGAAGACGTAGTGTTGGAAGGCCTCCTACAAGGTAGACCGATGACCTGGTAAGGGTTGTGGGAATCCGATGGATGCGAGACGAACAGGACCGTTTATTGTGGCGACACTTGGAGGAGGCCTATGTCCAACAGTGAACGTCATTCAGCTGAAATGATGATGATGATGATAGGTTTTATAGGGACTTTTAGTATCGTTTTTTTTAAGGATGAAAATCATCTAATGAGTTCTCCTGCTCTAGAGAGGAGCTTGAGCGTGTCAGACTTTTACTGACTAAAACCACACCTATGTTCCTTCAGTTGCCTTTTTGTTCCCAGGACCACGGGTAACCAGGCGAGCGCCACCCATTTTCCTCGCTCCGGACCATGCCCGGTGCGAGAGGTTGCCACCACCGTTGGGGGCGCCACGAGGACACGGTGGTATTCCGCCCAAGTGGGGCACACCTCCACCGTATCCTATGGGTGGTCCGCACAATAGTGACACCTGGGCGTTTCATCCGCCTGAATTAGGCGCAGGAACCACATGAACTTACTATGTCCGATGAGGACCTGCGTCATGCGGAAGGTGAAGGAACCGTACGCCTCTCCAGCCATTTCTCAAAAAAGGCACTTTTACTGACTAAAACCACACCTATGTTCCATCAGTTGCCCTTTGGGTCCCAAGACCACGGGTAACCCTTTCAGAAGTCAACCCATGTCCCTAGTAGGCTTCGGCCCTGCTGACCCCTACGATTTCGATCTCTTTGGTGAAACACTGCCCAGACTTTTAGTGTCTGCTAACAACAACAAAAAATCAAAGTAGTCCTTGGGTAAGAAAAGTTTGGGAAACAACTGGTAGAAACCGACTACCATACAAGGAAGAACAATATACAGCCAGAGGGAAAGAGTGATGGTCACTCCCCTAATGAGGCAACAAGGAATATATAAGTAATGTTATCGAACATCAAATACTGCCAGTCATCGACGAAGATCGTGAACGGACAGAAATTAAACTTTTTGGCAGCGTCATAGGGTTGAGGCTGAAAGAGGGTAGATGTATATTTGAAGCGGTTTGGTATCTCTAGCTATATGTAAAAGCTATTAGTATGATGTTCCTACTGTTGAGCTGATACACTTGTAGCGACATCTATGGAGCTTTATACGAACTATAATTCTAAACCCTGCACCGTGTTATAAGAGTTCTGAGACAGCACGATTAGAACGTATAGTGTCCCAGCTATGGGAGTATTATAGGATGATTCTGGCAAGGGAACTGAACCACAATTCATCTTGCGTACCCATCACAAACAATATTCATACTGAATTCCTTTTTGCTGATCTCCAATACAAAGCATATGTGAGCAGCCGAGAACTGGAACTTGAACAGAAGGTATGCAAAATGCTTTTTTAAATTACAACAAGATTGGCATTTACTAAATAGATGAATTAATACTGAATTTTAGTAAATCAATTGCATTATAACATACGTATATCAAAGGTGTTATATTAAATTAAATGCTAATGAAATCTGCATAGAAACTATAAAGATAAAATAAAACTAATTAAGTTTAAAATATTAACATTATTTCAACATTGCACGGAGCATTTACATTTCAAAAACAAACGATAATGATGATAAAAGTAAGAATGCAAGACAATGAAGACATAATATTAGAAGCAGGAGAAATGACCTTCCTGCCTTCAGAGCTAATGTTGTCAGCAAACATGACAATATTTAAATTTCTGATAGGTAAACTTAATTTAAAAGTTAAACTCAGCTGTATATGAAATGAAGTTAATCTAACTCAGATATAACAAGCTAAATGATTATGATGGTTGAACCGAAAATAGTCAAAAAAGTAGGTACAGCAGGGGTCCGAGCCCAAGTCATCGACGCCGGCGCGTAGTGTTCCACGTGCGCTTCAAGTAGATTTCAGCAAACCGTAGGGGCCCAGTGGGATCGAAGCTTACTGAAGCCAAGGGTTTGTTTCTGAAAACGGCCAGAGCGGGAGAAGTCATTGGATGATTTCCACAAAATGGCCCAGCAGGGTCAAAGCCTACTGGGGCCATGGGTGATGCGAAAGAGAACCCCAGGGCCCTGGAACGAAGGCAAAGAAAGAATAGGAGTGAGTTTTAGCTAGTAAAAGTCTGACACGCCCTCCGCCCCGTCCAAGGGCGGGAGATGTCATTAGATGATTTCCCACCTAAAAAAAAAGGGGTCTGTAGATATAACTGTAGTTTCTGTTTATGGCCTATTTGAAAAGGGAGTGTATTCGTTTTCTATTCTAGTCTAGTAGTTCTAGTAAAGCCTATAAAAGGTGTAGAAAAATAAAACATAAATTCGCAAGACAAAATAACTTGTAACACCCTTGTTATTAATGGTTCTATCCCATAGCAGTTACTTTCACGGCTCCAGTATCCAAGTATACTTATAATTTGTTAGTCCTAATTTTGCGCCTTGTTTCGCCAAATAAAATGTTTTTCTTTCTTTCTTTCTTTCAGTAGATTCCAACTACAGACAGACCTCGCCAACGGTAACTTAACTTCGCAAATGGAATTCATCATCATCCATCATCATCATTTCAGCTAATAGACGTCCACTGCTGGACATAGGTCTCCCCCAAATGTCACCACAATGAACGGTCCTGTGCGTCTCATATCCATCGGATTCCCGCAACTTTCACCAGGTCATCGGTCCACCTTGTAGCGGGACTTCCAATACTCCACGACCTTTCGGCCCCAACGGCCATCTGTTCTGCGAGCAATGTGCCCTTTGCCACTTAAGTGGGATATCTTCATCCTGCGGATATCTTCATTTCTGATTCGATCACTCAAATTTAAAAAAATATAAGTCAAAGAAAACACTATTCTAATTCAAACCACTCTCACCTCTATCATCTTCTCTTTAAGTAATTAGCATACTATTAAAATTATTAAGTGCATACGTTAAACTTAGTTCATTAACATCACATAAATTTCTGAACAAGTGCTCTGCGTTGAATTTCAAAGTTCTATTAGTTCATTTCATATTTTACTTGAGTGTTCAACAACTCAGACACAGTCTTTTGGTTAGATTTTAGATGGTCTAGTAATTTTGCTTTATGTAAAGGGTAATTAGTCGGCATGTATAATAGTTTTCAGACGTGTACACTGGTTCCACATTAAAATCTTTAGAAGCTTTTATTACAGAGACGGTCATTTAATATTTGTTTAGACACAAATGCGAATTTCATCTTCTATACAAAAAAAAAATTGTTACTTAAAGCAAAACTTGAGAATGACAGAACCAATTTGAATGAATACTTTGAAACTATTTGTTGTCATCTAAAATGTTCTTATGGAGAGAAAATTGGAAAAATGGCACGGAAAACCGTAAAAATCATATCTTTTTTAATACGTGTTCCTAGCTGATAATATGAGGGATAGCAGTCAATTATTACTAAAAATAGCGTTTGTCCGAACTACCTCTCTCGAGTCAGCTAATATAAAATACATCAGTCTATACAAATAAATACGTGTAATAAAATTGAAGTGTCTGTTAGTAATATCAAAATATATTTTTTTACTAAATGCATATTGTATGCAATATTCGACATCTATAACAAAAATGCAATTTTGGAGATTTTTCTATCCGTCTGTTTGTTCCGCTTAATCTCCGAAATGGTTGAACCGATTTTGACGGGATTTTGATCGATTTTTATAATAAGGATCAGTAACTAAAACTACTTTTTATTTTACAAAAAATAATAGGTTCGCGCAATAAAAAAAAGATATTGATATCGAGACCAAAAGGCATTGTGTCGTTTCACGAGTCTAACCCGGTCGAAGTCATAGGCACTAGATAGTTATCAATAAAACACTAAAACAATCAAAATAGCTTTATTTTCGGAAGTCAGAACAATACCTAAAACACTGATTTCCGGAATTAAAGTTATTTTGATCGTTTTAGTGGTCTTTTTGTTGTGGTGAAGTCGATTATTATTACCTTTTTTATAAGTTTTTTGTACATCAGAAAGAAGGTTTTATTAATTAGTTTTTAGGTTTACAAGTAAGTAAAAATGGATATGATAATAACATAATTTAATATTTTGATCACGTTTCAATAAAAAAATAAAAAATGAAGAGTGAACATGTTAACAATTATGATACAAGCAGTTAATTTACCACACTTTTAAAAAACCAACCATTCACAATATTGGGCACGCCACAATTATGGCGGTAAGTCCCCTCTGTGAGGCGTGGTTGGAAAGACCTCACGGCGTCCTCACCTTCCGCATGACGCAGGTTCTCACCGAACACGGTAAGTTCGGGAAGTTCCTGCACCGGATTCGTGCGGAAGCGACGCCCGGGTGTCGCCACTGTGTAGACCGCTTGGAGGACACGGTGGAGCACACGGTGGAGGTGTGCCCCGCTTGGGCAGAGCAACGCCGTGTCCTTGTGGGGGCGATCGGTGGCGGCGATCTCTCGCGCCGGGCCTTGGTACAGACCATGGTCCGGAGCGAGGAAGAGTGGCAGGCGGTCGCCTCCTTCTGCGAAGCAGTAATGCTAGCAAAGGAGGCGGCCGATCGCGTGAGGCAACGCGCCGCCGGGATTCCGATCCCGATTTCCGGCCACCGTAGGCGCGGGCTTGCGGACGGCGAGCAATGGGTGGCTCGCCGTCCAACCGTCCGGTAACCATCCGGACCGAGCCCAAGTCGTCGACGGCGCGTATTGTTCCACGCGCCTCAGGGAGATATCAAAGCCTACTGGGGCCATGGGTAGTGTGAAAACGAAACCCGGGGCCCTGGAACGAAGGCAATGAAGGAACAGGAGTGGGTTTTTAGTCAGTAAAAGTCTGACACAATCTCTCGCTCCGCCCAAGAGCCAGATTTGTCATTAGATGATTTTCCCACCTAAAAAAAAACCATTCACAATATAGTTGCCATCAACTTCACTTTACCAAACCAAATTCAATATTAATTCTTCTCACATTTCAGTAGATCGGACATTTTTCATAGTAAATTTGAAAAGTCAATATTTCAGCCAAGTGCCCACCTGTCGTACGGTTTTTTATTAAAAAAGTTCACAATGTTCGTGGCAATTTAATTCAAAAAATTTTGACCCAACGGAAAGAGATATTCGTAAATTAATTCGGATCGCAGCCTTAATAAATTTATTCCGATAGATTTCTTTGAGGAATTAAAGATTTTTCGCTGAAGATAGTTTTCTGTATAATTGAAGATAGGAAATGGAATGAGTAGCGGGTTTCCGCGGTGGATAAATTAATAAAAAGATTTTACTATATCAATTGAACGGATGTCTGTTGCGACCGAAAGGTTCTGGAATGGCGACCACGTACCGGAAGATGTAGCGTTGGAAGGCCTCCTAAAAGGTGGACCGATAACTTGGTAACGGTTGCGGGAGTCCGATGGATGCGAGACGCACAGGACCGTTCATTGTGGCGACACTTGGGGGAGGCCTATGTCCAGCAGTAGACGTCTTTCGGCTGAAATGATGATGATGATGTTATCAATTGAATAGAAAATAGATTATAAACGCCTTTAATTGAAAAGAAATGACTGTATTCTGTATTATAACGTAAAGGGTTCCAATTAAACAAACTTCTTTTTAAGAGCATTATTCGGCTCTAAAAATCTACATTGCCTAAATTACTAAAAGGTGAACCAGACGGTTACAAACTAGAGTTCCAACCAGGGTCGCCTTGGTTGGAGCTTTGTGTGTGTGTTTGGTTTGTGTTGCGGCTACAAGAATGTACACCATGCGCCAACACGTTCACAAATCAGTCACTGCGGTTGAGAAAACGCGCCTCCCAACCAAGGGCGTGGAAGATCATGGATTACAAGTGCACATGGATTGAAACTAGCAAGGTCATCTCTGCCCTGCGTTCAAAAATGAGGTTAGAAATAACTTTAATGACGTCGTCAGGGTAGACACTCTACGCTCGTATTTTTGCACGCGAACGTAGATTTCAACTGTCAATGTCAAGCAAGTGTCGTTTATGACCGCTTACCCTGCTCGGAGTTAGAATAAGTTGGGTTAACTCTGGGGTAGCTATCCTGGGTTGGAAATCGAAGCATTTTTAACGGTTGGAGTAGCGACTCTACTGTATTCTGGTCATTTTTGAACGAAGGGCTGTTTGGACGTTGGTTTGCAACCGTCTGGTCCACCCTTAAACATAAGCCTTAATTAACGAGCATCTGAATGATATTATCTAAGCCACTAGTTACCTTCTTCGTAAGCTGCTTTCTGGGTTGTTATCTACACTAATCTATACTCAGCTACCCTAATCTACACTAATTCACACTAATCTACACTAATATTATAAAGAAGTAAAGTTTTTTTTGTTTTCTAAGTCCTGGTCCGATTGTAAAAAAAAATTCATTGATAGTAAGCTACATTATTTCCGAGTGACAAGCTATTAAGCCATATTTTATGTACAAAAAGTTATGTTATATCATAAAATAACTATATTCTTAACTCAAGTCGGATAAAAAAGCCAAATGGTGGCTTTGTCGGCGTGCACAGACTAAACGATTTGAAATAAGTTAAAATAATGTACTACATAACACCTTTTTTTTTCATATCACTCCTTACACAACCTAAAATAGTATGACCGAAAACTTATTAAAAATAACTTATTGCTAATAATAATATTATGGAGTTTCGTGATGATGATGCAGTTTTCATACGTCTGACGTCAATTGAATGAATTGTTGAGTCAGCGATATCCATTATGGATCCGTACGTAACCTACTAGTGTAAATTAGATACACAAAGTTTCCTCATTTAACGTTCTTCTATTATTACAGGGTTCAACTCAGTAACTGGAATACAACCTATACTCTATTTGTGTAGGTATTTAACTAAACGTAAACAATCTTGATATATCTTTTTATAAAAAAAAAAAATCATATAAAACATCCAAAGATTATTTAAATTAATTACCAAACAGGTAAATAACAAATTTTAATCATTTTTAGTTATAATTTTTAAAAACTTTTAGATAAAAGACATATTGTCAAGATCGTTTACATTTAGTTAATTACTTAAACAGATGGAGTATAGTAACGAGGATATAACCCAGTAACGGGGTTACAATCCAGTAACAGTGATACAATCTAGTAACTAAGTAGCAACCTATTAATAATATAAACACCCAGTATCGGAAATACAACCTAATAACTAGATAGCATTAATAGTGTAACAAACCAGTAACTATGTAGCATAACGATGATACAAGCTAATAACAGTGAAACAACCTAGTAACGGGATTACACACAATTAATTGAGTAGTGAGCCAGTAGTCTCTTGAACTTAAAGCCGACCTCAAAATAGTTGATCTTAATGATGGACCCACGTAGGTATAACTATTTAAGCATTAGCTCCTTATTTGCCTTCAGGTAAAACAATATTATTTTCATCAGCCACTTACTGACTTAATATTCAAATCCACTTCTCAAGACAGCCAAAGGACCAACCCTTTCTGTCCATAACTCACAATTTCCGCACATAGATTATTAGTATGTAACTTTGCAGACGACCCTTGCCGGTTGTACATCTACATAAGCTAATTTAGCCACATCAATGACACCCGAAGGAATAGGTACTCGTCGATACGAATAACCGCTCGGCAGGCTTAGGGTTGTGTCAAACTGTGTAACGTAATTAGATAATATTGTATTGATTTTTGGAGGTAGTGACATAGACCATTTCAGACAAATCTGCATGGTTCTCATGTGATTTGACCATAACATATTTACTGTATGGACTTTAAAAGAGACTTTGACCCCTGAGTTTGTTTCGGTGTTTCTTCTCAAGGTAGTCAGCTAGGAAACACCGGCCTCATCTAGTTTAAAAATGATGAAAAAAAAAATGACGTGTAAAAGTGTTTTTTAAACCTATACAAAATAAATATCATTCATCATTTATCATTTTATCAATCACTAGCGACCCGCCCCGGCTTCGCACGGGTGCAATGCTGATCACTTCATAGTATAAAACAAAGTTGCTTCCCGCTGTTTGTCCCTATGTACGCTTAGATCAGACAGCGCCTATCATCCACAGTGCAGTCGCGCATTTTGAACTTCTTCGGCCATGTATCTCGTCGTGGTAATGACTCCATAGAGCGTCTCGTAGTGCAGCAGGGCAAATTTGAGGGCATCAGGCCACATGGTAGATCACTGATGAGATGGACAGACCAGATCAAGGGGCAACTAAGTGCTCGGTTTATGAATGTACTCGGAAAGCTGCAGTCCGCGATGAATTGCGCCGTGTTACCAAGATGATCACTCATCGTGATTCACAGTGATGACCACGACTACACTGGTAAGAGTGTACCGACTGAGAAGAAGAAGATCTTTAAAGCAACGGATTTTGATGCGGTTTTGATTAGCATTGCACCCGTGCGAAGCCGGGGCGGGTCTCCAGTACTAATTATACTACAGAATGTCTTTATGTACAATGTTCACAGCTTTTTTTTGTCATTAGATAATACAAACATGTTTTCTTTTGAGGTTACTCTTGAAAGTGCGACATATCATCGGTCATGTGAAAAACACTTAATGATCAATAACGATGCAACGTTGAAAGTTTGACCCTGCGATTTATTATTGGTCATTGCAAAAGATATCTTTACTTGCCATTGTGGGGACCGCCCGGAGGACACGATGGAGCACACGGTGGAGGTGTCCCCGCTTGAGCAGAGCAACGCTGTGTCCTCGTGGGGGCGATCGGCGGTGGCGATCTCTCGCGCCGGGTCTTGGTACAGGCCATGGTCCGGAGCGAGGAGGAGTGGCAGGTGGTCGCCTCCTTCTGCGAAGCATAATGCTGGCAAAGGAGGCGGCCGATCGCGTGAGGCAACGGTCCTCACGCCCCAACCGCCGTCGGGATTCCGATCCCGATTTCCGGCCACTGTAGGCGCGGGCTTCCTGACGACGACCGTCCGGACCGAGACCAAGTCGTCGACGGCGCGTATTGTTCCACGCGCGCCTCAGGGAGATGTCAGCAAATCGGAGGAGCCCAGCAGGGTCGAAGCCTACTGAGTCCACGGGTAGTTTGAAAGTGAAACCCGGGACGAAGGCAAAGAAGGAACAGGAGTGGGTTTTTAGTCAGTAAAAGTCTGAAACTATCTCGCGCTCCGCCCAAGAGCGGGATTTGTCATTAGATGATTTTCCCACCTAAAAAAAAAACATTATGAAAAAGAATGTGCAAGAAATTCCATGGACACACATCTCCGGTACCACATCCAGTGAGTATTGTGCACTCTATTATGACAGTTTTTAGTGATTTTACCAGCAAACGCGTGCCATTGCAAAGTTTAGATGGATTCAGGTTTTTTAACTTTATAATAACAGGACAACCTATTTTTAACACCATTTCATGGGAGGGAGGGCCCAGACGGGTTCAAAGAATTAACAAATTCTGTAAAAACTTTACAAAAAAAAATAACCGACTTCATTACAAAAAGTGGGCAAGTGGCACGCACTGAGGGTGCTATGAAAACAATTCAATTCCAAAATTGAGTTACGAAGATTTTTCCGAATCGCAAAAAAAGTTTTTTTTTATGACGTAACTACAAATTTACAGTTTTCAAATTTTTTCCTATATTTGTGCTATTAGACCTTGCTTCGTGCCAAATTTCAGGATTCTAGATCAACGGGAAGTACTCTATGAATTTTGATTCCCTTGAGAGTGTCGAAATATACGTTTTTTGCGACATAAACGTCTGTATCTTTTTTTTTCGTTAGCTCAGAAGTTTGATTTTTTCACAGCTTCAAGGGATCGCAGACTTGAATATATGGTTTTAATTTCAACTCGATACCTCTATGCGTTTCCGAGATAAAGGGTCTTGACAGACAGACCGACTGAAAACAAACTGATCCTATTAGGGTTCCGTTTTTTCCTTTTTAGGTACGGAACCCTAAATATAAAACACTAAAACGATCAAAATAACTTTAATTTTGGAAGTCAGTGTTTCTGGTATTGTCTGCTTCTGACTTCCGAAATTAAAGTTATTTAAAAAAAAATGGAAAATATTAATTTAAATTACACGCTGCAAAGGGCTATACTGATCTATATTAAATGCACATTTTATTTAAGGTACTTAATTTTTTTTTTTTTTTTGTCTTTTAATGTAATTTATTGAATTTTTAACTTATTGTTTTTTAGAAGCAGTAAAATTTATTTTGCAAACAGATTTTAACTGTATAATTCAATAAAAACACTTAACTAATTAAAACTATATATACACTAAGGGCAAAAACTACTAGCTAAAATATGGCGTCATAAAATTCCTCCGCATCGCTGTCGACTGGAAGTGTGCCCAAAAGGCTGGCCGCATTGCCACGTTGTATGGCAATGCTTAACCTCTGACCGAGGTAAAAGCCAGCCCTTTGGTCACGCGAAGTGTCAACTAAGCGTTTGGATAATTCTTTGAAAAGCTTATGAGCACTCGGACCCCACGGCCCAAGAGTTTCAACCCCAAACGGCTCAAAAATATAACTACCGACGAGGTTGTTATATTTCCGCCGCTTGAGGTTCTCCGCAGCCGCAGCGGCAGCACCAGCACAGCACGAAGAGCTAGGAAGATGGGATGGCGCAAGAGTGTCGACACAGGTAGCGTCCCACACTAAAGGCCTACCCATCTTCCACGGAAATAAAGACATACCGTCCGGTCTCTTACCATCGTCGCGTGCCAGGCCATGAGGTTCCAAAACAGCCGGAACGCCGACGGTGACAAGGGCTCGTCGGATGATGTCGTTAATATTCGCGTGCCGTGCTATCCGTCCCGCGCTTCGACTGCATGACAGGCCGTGGTGACCAAGGCTGTTGACAACTTCGCCACAGTGGCAGCGATGAGGAGAACAGCAAGGAGCGCCTAGGCGTAGGGCAACAGCTAGGCGGAAAGTAGTATCGTCGAATAAGGTGCCAATTGAATAAAGATTAATGCTGTATTGCTTAAAATTGTTTCGTAAATAAGCCATTATTACTCGTCAAAAGTAAAGGATAAAAAATGGTTATTGTGGGTTATCCCTGAGAGATGGACATATACCCTCGCGGACTTTTTTGTAGACCTTTTTAAGGTGGACAATATTGTAGTACACTATTTTGATATATCTCGTAGAGTTCAGCCAGCGTTTGCAATGTAAGCGCAAAAAAATTTGTTTATTTACGACATCACATTAGAGACATCTAAAATTATCAGTGTTTCTCTTCTTTGTTATGCATGCATTATATACATAAACCTTCCTCTTGAATCATTCTATCTATTAATAAAAACCGAATTAATCAAATCCGTTGCGTAGTTTTAAAGATCAAAGCATATATAGGGACAGACAGACACGAAAAGCGACTTTGTTTTATACTATGTAGTGATTTATCATTTACACACACATAATTTAATGAAAACAAAATTAAAATAACACAAACGCTCTGTCAAGTCCATTTTTTAACCGACTTCAAAAAGGAGGAGGTTATAATTATGTTCGGTTGAATGTATGTTCTTTTTTTATGTATGTTCACCGATTTCTCGGTCAATTGTGGACCGATTCTGAAAATATTTTTTTGGATTGAAAGGTTATATTTCCGAGTTGGTCCCATAGAAATATTGTTATGATCTGATCATGTACTTCGAAAATATGGAACAGAACTCCTCATAGGATCACAGCAGAACCGTCGTAACAAGTAAAATTGCTTTGTTTATACGTGTAGTCGATGACTGACTGAAATTAAAGGGGGAATATATCGAACTGATCTGATGATGAAGCCTGAAATTAGGCATCGGAACTCTGTAATAAATTAATGTAATCTAACCGTGTTTGGGATTATTGGAATTGTCATGAGATGCACTCTGGCTATAAGGTATTTAAATTTATCTGAGGGGTACTTTTTAGTGGTGGTACCATAACTAAAAAGTGTAAAATAAAAACTTTTCCAAAAAAAAATTATAACCGACTTCAAAGTAAAAAAAAAACACTAAAAAGTGCAAAATAACTTTAATTTCGGAAGACGGTGTTTCTATAATAGTTTTGTCTCTTCGATAATTAACACCGACTTCCGAAATTCAAGTTATTTTGCACTTTTTAGTGTTTTTTTTTTACTTTGAAGAGGTTATATTTTTTTTTTAAAGTTTTTTATAATCGTGCTTGTTCGAGGTAAGCTCGTCTGTATGTGTCTGGAACCCAAATGAGAATAAAATATGCTTTGATATTAGAGAAAGTGCAAAAAGTTTACCATATCTATGGTAAACTTTTTGCATCTCTATTATTACAACCATACCTATAGATACTATCTCTTTACCTTACTATGTTTCTTTTAGGTTGTGTAAAAAATGGCAATTATTAACCATGTGTAACATCCTTCATGGAAAAACTGATACTCCAGAGCTGCATGCCGTGTTGTCTCAACTTTGTGCCCTAGTTAAATATAGCCATAATAGATGAGACCCTTACGTTCAAACAGCATATGGAAGTTTTAAATAATAGGATTCGTAAGCTGATATTCGTATTTAAAAAGTTACGACATATTGCAGACACCAAAATTATTAGGCAAGTTTACTTTGCTCTATGTCAGTCAATATTGACTTACTGCATTACCTCATGGGGTGGAGCGGGTAAAACTTTGTTACTACCGATTGAAAGAGCCCAAAGAGCGATTCTCAAGGTGGCTACTTGCCGCCCTTTTCTTTTTCCCACTAACCTGCTTTATAAAACTTGTGAAGTACTAACAGTCCGACAGTTATTTATATTGAGCACTGTACTAAAACAACACACAGCCCTCCATTACAGCACTGAGCTTACTAAAAAGAGACGGAAAGATATAGTTTGTCCCACAAAAAGTACAAAACATGCTTTCACAGCCAAATTTTATGTTTTTCTGGGACCTCTTCTTTATAATAGACTGAATGCGAAAGCAAGCATTTATTCCCTAAATTACGCAAATTGTAAGAAGTCTCTCAAAGAAGCTCTACAAAAATTGTCCTATGAAGATACAGAGAAGTTACTAGTTGTATTAAAATAAAGATTGCTTGCATTATTAATTTTGATTAGTTAGCTAAGTTAGTATAGTAAGATTTTTATTAGCAAGTAAGATTTTTTTGTAATGTATACACTTTTTTTACTTGCTTACCTACTTGATGACTATTTTACATTTTTGTTGTAAATTACTGTGATTATTTATTCATAATGTTTTACCTTTTCTCGCCTGAAACACAGGATGACCTAGTTCAGGCATAAAACACGTTGAGAACTTGTTATAGATTTAAGAAAGTCGATATTCACTGATTTACTGTATAATTTGAATAAATTTTATTATTATTATTATTTTATTTATCTCAGGACCCTGAGGTCCTGGACCTTTGGGAGGCGTACGAGGAGCCGAAGCCAACTCGCAGAGGCCCTTTAGATAATTATAAAGGAACATGATATCAACCGACGATTATCCCTGTACGCGCTATGCTAGTGCACCCAAGGACAACCCCCGGTTATTGAAAAACTGTTGCGACATATGGAGAACAAAGATAATAGGGCTATGGTTTTTGGAGTCTTAAGTGGACTGGTAACATGGAACTATGTCAAGACTATGGCCCCTGCCTGAACAACGTTATTAATATGCATCGAAAAAAGGCAGGGGGTGACTTGCACACTCAATAAATGGGCCCCCAAAAACGGCCGCTAGCACGAAGTGACGTAGCAACAAGAGGGCAACATATCCTGAGGTGCTTGAGGAGTGGAGAGGTATACCACGGCTATCAGGACAATCCCGGAAGTACGGTCAAGATCCCTACC
Source organism: Mythimna impura (assembly GCA_905147345.3). NCBI lineage: Eukaryota > Metazoa > Arthropoda > Insecta > Lepidoptera > Noctuidae > Mythimna > Mythimna impura. The sequence continues at coordinate 11,574,744 of LR990363.1, forward strand.
AGCACCTTACTGGATTATACATCCTTCTCCCGAGCACGTTTGCTCTTGCGAATCTCCACTCAAGCCAGCCAATAAAGGCAAGAGAGAGGTGGGAGCTCAGTTCCTCGTCAGTGTTCACTACGGCCGGCCAATAAAGGCAAGCCGGAGATGAAGAACAAGAATTCTCCCGGGAGATCGGGTCCGTGGGGTCGCTAATGCCCAACAGTTCGCCACAAAACTGCACTGCGGATTGTATCTCTCTTAGTCTGGCCCCTCACCCTAGGCATATTACGGCAAAGCAAACTTTACCGATACAGACCTAGGGTATATTGGAGCACGCAAGCCCCACCACGACGTCAACGTAGAGATACGGCGATGGGGTTATTATTATTATTATTAGCCTTACCAGGATACATAGCTTGTTCGCTGTGCCTCCGAGTCACACTGTTGCGCGAGCGGTCTCCTATTACTCGCACTCTTTTTGCGCTCAATCTTTTCGACACGAACCCTGACTGTGTTGTGTTCGCGGCCCAATGGAAGACGATCATGTCAGTATGTCTGGAGTTCTGTGGTATATTATTTAACTCATGTAATTGGCGGGTAGACGCCTATATTTGCCGGAGAGTAAGATAGAAGAGACTATGAGTTACTTCTAGTAACTCATAGCAACACTTTGGTGGTCAAAGTGTTGCTCATAAAAAGACAACTTCTCAAGAAAAACTCAACAAGATTAAAAAAAAACTCATTCCCGAGCCAACCCTGATCTATCCTGTTGGGAACATGGCTAATCCCAGACTATCAACATGTATTTGATTCAGACCATACCAAATATGAGTTGATAGTTCTAAGAGCTAGTTCACAATGATTCAACCGATATTTTATCAAATCCTATTAAGTTTTTAAAACAGCTATACATGGAGTTATTATACATGGGATGGATAGAGGAAGAGGCCGTTAAATGAAAAGATAAATGGATTGTGTGAGGAGTGATATAAAAGAAAAGGGAGTCAGTGAAAGCGTGGCGGTAGACAAGACAGAATGGAAGAAAGAAATGTGTTGTGTCGACCCCAAGTAACATGGAACAAGGGCAGGAAGATGATATTGATGATGATCACGATAAACCTAGCGTTCAGGGCCGACGCTACGTTACGCGGGCGTCCGCGCGGTGCCATACAAAAGTGCTCCGTCGCAGTTCGCCACGCGGGCACCCGTAGCGGCAGCCACGCCCCGCGGCCGTTTTGCTACGTGATAATACATTAAAGTTCTCCATCGACACGACTACATGCACAACGATAAAGTTGAAATAGCGACACTGCGCAGGTAATTAGCCGGTTTCCGCTACGGGGACCGCCACTCACGACACACGCACAACGTCACGCGACGGGTGTACGCGCGGGCTCCCGCTTAACGCAGCGTTGGCCCTAAGACTTTTAGTTTACTAGAATATATTTGAATACAAATATTTCACATAACATGATTTCCTATAACACACTAATATTTTTAAGGGGATAGTTTGTGTTTATAAGCATGTATGTTTGTTATTTCTTCACGCTCGAACGGCTCGATGGATTTCGAGGAAACTTGGTACACGAGTATAGTCTACTAGTGTACCAAATTTCCTCGAAATTCATTTTGCTAAGCGATATTCAGGTTTCGGGTTATGTTGGATTAGCTGCTGCCAGTCTACTGGGGCCAAGGGTCTGATTCTGAAAGGAAGACTCGGCCCTGGTACGAAAGGCAATGAAGGAACAGGAGTGGGTTTTTAGTCAGTAAAAGTCTGACACTATCTTCCGCCCCGCCCAAGAGCGGGGGATGTCATAAGATGATTTTCCCACCGAAAAAAAAAAAGCTACTGCCAGTGGCTTCGCCCGCGTGATAACAGAAAAATATTCCATGGGAATATATTCTCGGAATAAAAAGTATCCCATGTGCTATTTCAGGATATGGTCTACCCATGTTCCAAAATTTATCCAAATCAGTTCATCCGTTCAGTCGTGAAGAAGTAACAAACTTACACACAAACTTTTGCCTTTTTAATTTTAGTGTTATATTAAAATACCGGCCAGTGCGAGTCGGACTCGCGCACGATGGGTTCTGTACCGTCCTTTGGAAAAAAACGGCAAAAAATCACGTTTGTTGTATGGGATCCCCACTTAAGTATTTTTTATTTTATTCTGTTTTTAACATTTGTTGTTATTGCGGCAACAGAAATATATCGTCTGTTAAAATTTTAACTGATTAGCTATTACGGTTCATGAGATGCAGCCTGGTGACAGACAGACGGATGGATGGACAGCGGAGTCTTAGTAATAGGGTTCCGTTTCACCCTTTGGGTACGGGACCCTAAAAAATTCAACACTATGCATCGGTCACAAGACATCAGTTGAACCGACAAACATGTTGATCCAATGCAATGTGAACAAGGCTTAAATCCGTCTGGCTGGTCTGTTAAGACCTCCGCATAATATGGAATTATTAATACAAGCCGGCAGCAATTCAGCAAGTAATTAGTTGTTTAATAATGAACTTAAGACTTGGTTATAGTTTGGATAGCTAATTATTCAGATTTCTCAAGGGTGTTTTAGTTTTTACGTGATATCTAATATTCAGTTTAGCTTTATCTGTTTAAACAGCAGATAATATAGATGGTTTTCCTGACCAAATATTATTTTTCTATGTTCTTCTTTTATGCGTACCAGAAGACACAGCGTTGGAAGGCCTCCGAGAAGGTGAACCGATGATCTGGGGTTGCTTGGGAAATCGATAGATGCAAGACGCACAGAACTGGTCATTGTGGCACCAGCACTTGGGAGAGGCCATAGATATCCGTGGGAGAGGCCTATGTCCAACAGTAGACGTCAATCGCTTACAATGATGATGATGATGATCATCTGGTTTATAGTTTAAGCTCTCTGCCAGATTTCAATGAAACCAGTTTGATAGCCTTATAATATATAGATGGCACAGACAGGATGCCTACTAACTTTGGCTTTCATAATAATAATAATGGCTTAATTGCCAAGAGCCTCGACCAACATCTGAGGAGGCTCTCGTCAGGCAGTTGGATCAAGGGCTTGATTCAGAAGGCAGTAGTCCTGCACACGGCGCGTATTTTTCGGAGATTTCTCTCTCAGGAGCCCTGACCACCGATAGCTTGGACCCTATTCTGACCATGGAAACAGTAGCATTGTATAATGTAGAAGCACTTTGTTTTTCAAGTTTTGTGAATGTGAAGTACAATGGAGCATTTTTGTTAGGTTACAACTTGTTTGACATTACGAGCATGGCAGTTGAGAGTTTGTCATGCTCACTCAAATGTCTCGCTGATAGTGGCACGTGTTACTGGGTCATTCAGTTCCCTTAAAAATGGTTGAGCTGAGTGGGGCTGATGCACGCGTCATGCTCGTGAATGGGTGCCGTCAGTTGAGACTGGTCATCTCTTAGCTGCCAGTGACTTAATTCAATTTCTATTTTTTTTAAATTAGTTTTTTTAAGTATATTTTTTTATTTTAATTATTATTACTTATCTACATTGTGCTCACATATTAGAAGCGACAAGAAATATGCAACCAAGATTTATGTTACTCATAATATGATTTAAAAGAGTGTCCATGGAGTTTCTTGCACGTTCTTCTCCATAGAGATCTACGCTTTGGAACGTGCAATTTAGCTTCACTTGTTTTTTTTTTGACTGACTGATATTTTGACAATTCAAAAGTGCCGGTAATTGGTCTATTTGAAATAAACGTTTCTGATTTCTGATTCCCGATGCTGGTGAGCTACTATTTTTTACATTTTTAAATGTTTTTTTACGAGTTTTGTTTAAAAAAAAATTTAAAAATGTAATTTATATGTCTATTGAATAAATAAAGGAAATAATAATAATAATTTAATTGATACTTCAAGACATATTTATCAGTGTAGATCTGACTCTTGTACTAGGATTTCCTGTATCACAAGAGCCAGACCTCTCAACATACAGGGTACATAACAGGGAAGTACAATAAACAAGGTCAAAGGGCAATTACAGGATTACAGAATTAGCAAAAGGAGTATTTTTTTTATTAAAAACAACAAAAAGAGAAAAAAAATATTATAAATAAGAAGGTATTCCATGTATAGGGCATGTTTATGTGAGGGTAGCGTGTGTGTGTGGGTGTGTGCGTGAAGGTGAGTAGTTAGTAGCGTTAGGGACAAGTGTGCGTGAGGGTTGAGAAGTGTACTAGTCATTGTGTCATTTAATGGTGATAACCTTACATCAATAGATTATGAGCAGATGACACTTTTGTTATTGTAAGTAACACCAAGATGAGGTTGGCATAGGCGAGTAGGGATTAGTGCTGGAAAGTCAGTGAGCTATGCGCAGTGGGTGCAGTCTAGCTATAGATGATGTTAATTGATTGATTTACATCTTGCAACAGGAGCTCTGTTGTAATCCGAAAAGAGTGACATAAATAGTTCATAAATACTTTAGCTAAATTAAATTTAGCAATTTATTTTTCAGTCGTGAGTTCAAACCCAGGCAGGCGCTTTACAGTATGTATCACTATAGGAAAACATCATGAGTAAACTGGTATGTATCCTAGAACCAAAATTTCGAAGACGTGACATCCACCAATTCGCATTGGGCTTGCGTGGTAGATTTGGCCCATTTCCTCTCCTAGAGAGAGGCCTGAGTCCTACCAGTGGTCACATTATAAAAATGATTATGGATCTACTTAAGCTAAAGTTAATGCTAGCAAGTTATCTGACGAATAATATATCTTCAGAAGCACAATCATCCATAAAATATCTCCCTCTCAAGCTTTAGACAAATCGTAGTAAAGTTGGTGCATTATTTTCGCTGTGTTTGCAATGTTAGACCAATCTCCCCTGAGATCTAAAATAGCGCTTTCGTTTAAAACTCTTTTCGAAATTTAAAAACGTTTGAAGTTCGTCGCTTACTTTGATAAAACGATTCGAAGCGTGTACGTACTTTGTACAATGAGTACCTACATGAGAAAAGCACCTACAGTTGCTTCAACCGATTTGTTATTGCACTGGAGCTGTTTTGTATATTGATTAACAGCAAACTGTTTTCATGGATGTTATATTTATTTAAAAATTCATGTGTTCACATATCACAAATTTTCCCATAACTAACAACACCGAATAAGTCACTTTTACCAACTTTACAGGAAACGAAAAATACTGTGCGATGTTGAGAGGCCAGCCGACTTGCACACTATCACTACTTTTCGAATTATGGCTTCTGATTGGCTAAAATCTATATCATGTGACCAATGGTTAGACGCGCAATGAGCGGCTCCATCTAAAGGCATTCAAATGTGAAAACCGTCAATTTTCGATTTTACAGGAAACGAAAAAACCCGTGCGATGTTGAGAGGCCAGCCGACTTGTACACTGTCATTACTTTTCGAATTATGGCTTCTGATTGGCTAAAATCTATATCATGTGACCAATGGTTAGACGCGCAATGAGCAGCTCCATCTAAAGGCATTCAAATGTGAAAACCGCCAATTTTCGACTTGAGCGGTGTTGTAAGCTAAGGGACGAAATAGACAAGGAGAAATATTTGGAAAAATCGGTTCAGACTTCAGACAGCGTCAGCCCTTTTCTGCCAGGCACATTACTTTGTGTAATTTATTTCATCACCACTGCTCTCAAAACGGTAAAGGAAAACATCGTGAGGAAACCGGCATGTCCTAGAACCAAAAATTCGAAGACATGTGACATTTACCAACCCGCACCCACGAGGTGGATTACGCCTCATTCCCTTTCCTAGAGAGAGGAGGCCTGGGTCCCAGCAGTGGGAACATTAAAACAATTATGCTTATGCTTATGCTTAATCATTTAAAAGGTCTATTGACAAGTGGCCGTAAAGGGTGAAGGGGTCCTCATGAGTTCAGGAACGTGACGAACTACACTAGTTCTCCAACAGTCGCTCAAAGATGAAGTAAGTCAGTATGAGCCTGTCATACGCATTTGCACGAAGAAAGCCGAGGGCAGAAATGATGATGTTAACACGATAAAGAAATTATATCAGATTTATTTCATCAACTCTTATTGGTCCTCCACATACTCTCCAAATTGAATATATAGTATTTATTTTTGTTCAATTACGTATTGCACTAACTGATGGAAAGGGAGAGGGAGGCTAAAGAAAAGATGAATGGATTGTATGAGGTGTGATATGAAAGAAAAGGGAGTTAGTGATAGCGTGACGGTTGAGCCGACCCCAAGTAATATGGGATGAGGGCATGAAGAAGAAAAAGAAGAAGATGTAGCACTTACTGCTGCCGACGAGTTCACCCACGGGTAAGTAGAAAATTGTCACAAGAGTAGTAGATAGTCTAATTAATTTCGTTGAGATTCGTTCAGCCGTTCGAGCGTAAAGAAGTATCAGACATATACACACATTCACAAACTTTCTCTTTTTAATAGTCATAATAATAGCTTAATTTTATTTTACTTAAGCAATAAACAGACGAGTTTTTCGACACTATATTTTAGACTGTTGTTAGTTAGTTTTAATTATTGTTTTTTAAGGTTTTTTTTTTATAATTATTTTGTTTAAGTGTATGAAGGCGACTGCGATACATTAGCGGTACAGCCGTCATCGGTAAGGTTTTCTGGTAGAGGGTTCATGGCGTAGAATTAAAATCAAACGATTCTGCTTACGTGACTCGTCTACAATATCATGGCATTTCTCCCACGCCAGTACTAAGGAATCAATTGAGTTTCTTATTATCGCTTAGTTGTGCCGACATGTACATATTAGTGTTTTTAAATAACAAAGTTATGGTAAACAATCATGTAGCACCCATTCCTATTAAGATTGAAGACTACACTCGAAGTAGAATCGCTTTAGCTTTTTTTACTGAACTCTGTCTAGAGTAAACACAGATCCTTATTAATCTGAACTAACCTAGGTAATATCAGGCAGAATTTGAATTGGTTATCAAAGGACGAGCTGCTTGAAATTTGCCAGTACCTTCCGCTAACAAAGTCAGGAGTAGTCCAACAGATCATCCATTTTTAATCCTCAGTACTATCTGGCATTTCCTGAAACCACAGTTATATGCATGCATATATTTACTCTTGAAATAAGGTCAAGGTTGTAGGTTTTTTAAATAGCTTATGATGGGTTCAAAATCTTTTAGTCTATTCAGGGGTGGCCAACCAGAAGATCGCGATCGACCAGTCGATCTTGGCAGTTAATCCAGTCGATCTTGGTAGTAGCGTATTTACTTTTAGGCCAAGAGGACTATGTTAGATAGATTGACGCTCCTACATTATATTCTTCTCACCCCGTAACTTCTTGTTTGTCAAAAGAAAATCGAACTGTATTCGAAGCAGATAGCTCAAATTTTTGAGCTTGCGTCGCTCTTTCTTTTATCTTTGATTACCCGATTTTTCAGCATAATTCCACAAAATTCTTTTATCATTTATGATATAATAGTTTATCATATTGAATCTTTTCGAAGCGTTGTACTAACATTTTTGAGCTCGCTGGCTCTTATACTCATTCTTATTGTTAAATTGATTTTGTAATTGGTAGATCTCACAGAGCCTAGTTAGTTACAGTAGATCGGGGGTCGACTCAAGTTGGCCACCCCTAGTCAGTACCGACCTTAACGCACATCGATATAAATAAAAGAAATAAAGGCTGTCCACACAGCTAACGCGCAGATAGTATATTTCACTTTGAGACTCTTCTGAAGTCCGGTAAGTCTAAGAATAAATTAAAGCTGGATTTCATCGATCGTTACCTACGCAGTATTCTCTTCCGTGACTGGCGGGTTACCGTCTCGGATTTTGGTATTGAAGAAAATATATTATGTTGGTAAGATTTATTGTTTTAGGACAGCAATTCGATTGATGTTCATAAAAGAAAAATGTAATATTGGCCCAACATTCACGACAATTACAGATTGTTTGTTAACGCATTCGCGATTAAAAATAAAAAATCAAAAGCATTTTATTTCAAATAAACGATTTAGAGGCACAGAAAAAAAATGATGCTAATTGCACATTCCAAAGCGTAGATCTCCATGGAGAAAAATGTGCAAGAAACTCCATTGACACTCTTTTCAATCATGTTAAATATTACAAATATCATGGTTACATGTTTCTTGACGCTACTATCATGAGAACAATGTAAATAAAGTAAAAATAAAAACTAATAATAAGATACAGGACTAATACCTGATATGGTCAATAAAGAGAGTCGTCCATTATCAGTTGTTAACGTTTTAGTTGGGTAGAAAATCTGGTGCGACTAACTCCACAACAAAATCCATCATTAATTATTCACAGTTGTTGTAGCTAATATTCTCGGAAGATATATTAAAAAAAAACATGGTATATATTAAACTAGCGGCCCGCCCCGGCTTCGCACGGGTGCAATGCTGATCACTTCATAGTATAAAACAAAGTTGCTTCCCGCTGTTTGTCCCTATGTACGCTTAGATCAGACAGCGCCTATCATCCACAGTGCAGTTGCGCATTTTGAACTTCTTCGGCCATGTATCTCGTCGTGGTAATGACTCCATAGAGCGTCTCGTAGTGCAGCAGGGCAAAGTTGAGGGCATCAGGCCACGTGGTAGATCACTAATGAGATGGACAGACCAGATCAAGGCGCAACTAAGTGCTCGGTTTATGAATGTACTCGGAAAGCTGCAGTCCGCGATGAATTGCGCCGTGTTACCAAGATGATCACTCATCGTGATTCACAGTGATGACCACGACCATACTGGCAAGAGTGTACTGACGGAGAAGAAGAAGATCTTTAAAACTACGCAACGGATTTTGATGCGGTTTTGATCAGCATTGCACCCGTGCGAAGCCGGGGCGGGTTGCCAGTACTAATTATACTACAGAATGTCTTTATGTACAATGTTTACAGCTTTTTTTTGTCATTAGATAATACAAAAATGTTTTCTTTTGAGGTTACTCTTGAAAGAGCGACATATCATTGGTCATGTGAAAAATACTCAACGATCAATAACGTTGCAACGTTTAAAGTTTGACCCTGCGATTTATTATTGGTCATTGCAAAAGCTATCTTTACTTGCCACTGTGAGGACCGCACGGAGGATGGAGCACACGGTGGAGGTGTGCCCCGCTTGGGCAGAGCAACGCCGTGTCCTCGTGGGGGCGATCGGCGGTGGCGATCTCTCGCGCCGGGTCTTGGTACAGGCCATGGTCCGGAGCGAGGAGGAGTGGCAGGCGGTCGCCTCCTTATGCGAAGCATAATGCTGGCAAAGGAGGCGGCCAATCGCGTGAGGCAACGGTCCTCACGCCCCAACCGCCGTCGGGATTCCGATCCCGATTTCCGGCCACCGTAGGCGCGGGCTTCCGGACGGCGACCGTCCGGTAACCGTCCGGACCGAGACCAAGTCGTCGACGGCGCGTATTGTTCCACGCGCGCCTAAGGGAGATGTCAGCAAATCGGAGGGGCCCAGCAGGGTCGACGCCTACTGGGTCCACGGGTAGTTTGAAAGCGAAACCCGGGGCCCTGGGACGAAGGCAAAGAAGGAACAGGAGTGGGTTTTTAGTCAGTAAAAGTCTGAAACTATCTCCCGCTCCGCCCAAGAGCGAGATTTGTCATTAGATGATTTTCCCACCTAAATAAAAACATTATGAAGAAGAATGTGCAAGAAACTCCATGGACACACATGTCCGGTACCACATCCAGTGAGTATTGTGCACTCTATTATGACAGTTTTTAGTGATTTTACCAGCAAACGCGTGCCATTGCAAAGTTTAGATGGATTCAGGTTTTTTAATAAAAATAACAGGACAACCTATTTTCAACACCATTTTATGAGGAGGGAGTGCAGACGGGTTCAAAGAATTAACCAATTCTGTAGGAAAAAACTTTTTACAAAAAAAAAATAACCGACTTCATTATAAAAAGTGGGCAAGTGGCACGCACTGGGGGTGCTATGAAAACAGTTCAATTCCAAAATTGAGTTAGGAAGATTTTTCCGAATCGCAAAAAAGTTTATTTTTTTGTGACGTAAGTTCTACAAATTTACAGTTTTCAAATTTTTTCCTATATTTGTGCTATTAGACCTTGCTTCATGCCAAATTTCAGGATTCTAGGTCAACGGGAAGTACTTTATAAATTTTGATTCCCTTGAGAGTGTCGAAATATACGTTTTTTGCGACATAAACGTCTGTATCTTTTTTTTTCGTTAGCTCAGAAGTTTGATTTTTTCACAGCTTCAAGGGATTGCAGACTTGAGTATATGGTTTTAATTTCAACTCGATACCTCTATGCGTTTCCGAGATAAAGGGTCTTGACAGATAGACCGACTAAAAACAAAATGATCCTATAAGGGTTCCGTTTTTTCCTTTTTTAGGTACGGAACCCTAAAAACAAAATACTAAAACGATCAAAATAACTTTAATTTTGGAAGTCAGTGTTTCTGGTATTGTCTGTGTATATAATGTGTATATAAGTCTGTGCTTCTTATTTAACACTGACTTCCGAAATTAAAGTTATTTTGATCGTTTTAGTGGTTTGTTTTTTGTGGTGAAGTTGATTTTTTTTTTTGTAAAAAAATTTTTATTTCACACTTTTTAGTTGTGATAAATTTATAGCCAGAGTACCTATTTCTCATGAAAATTCGATTTAACCCAAACACTGCTAGGATACATTATTTTATTATGAAGTCCCTATCCACTTCCCAGCCCCATTATCAGGTCAGTTCGATAGTACCTTATAGCCAAAGTGCATCTGATGACAATTCTAATAAGCCCAAACACGGCTAGGTTACATTAATTAATTACGGAGTTCCAGTGCCTATCTTCCAGCTCCATCATCATCATCAGATCACTTTGATGCTACCGTTTTCAACATAACTATTCAGAACCATTTATTTATATTCATTGTCATAGTTACTTAACTATCTTCATTGTGATATCTATGTAGGGGTGAAGTTCCGTTGGCCATTTCTGGTCTTTTTAATCAGTTCCACCTCATCAAATGTTACTTTTTGACTGTAAATGCTTAAGTTCTCGATTAAAATACTAAAATCATTATATAGTTGCCTAGAATATTTGAGGAGTTCCCTAGATTCCTTATGGATCCCATCATCAGAACTGGATTTTGAAAAAAATAGGACCAATCTGAAAGCATATCCTATTAGAGAAAAAAAAAATGTTGTAAGTCGGTCCATAAACGACGGAGTTCTGAGGTAACAAACGTAGAATCAAGTTATTTACCGCAACCGCTATTTCCCTGCATTATAAATCTGTAATATCTTTGAAAATATTCATTTAAATTAGACGCTGTAAAGGGCTATATTGATCTATATTAAATGCACATTTTATTTAAGGTACTTAATTGTATAAAGATTAATGCTGTATTGCTTAAAATTGTTTCGTAAATAAGCCACTATTTCTCGTAAAAAGTAAAGGATAAAAAATGGTTATTGTGGGTTATCACTAAGAGATGGACATATATACCATCGCGGACTTTTTTGTAGACCTTTTTAAGGTGAACAATACTGTAGTACACTATTTTGATATATCTCGTAGAGTTCAGCCAGCGTTTGCAATGTAAGCACAAAAAAATTGGTTTATTTACGACATCACATTAGAAACATCTAAAATTATCAGTGTTTCAATTCTTTATTATGCATGCATTATATACATAAACCTTCCTCTTGAATCATTCTATCTATCAATAAAAACCGCATCAAAATCCGTTGCGTAGTTTTAAAGATCTAAGCATATATAGGGACAGACAGACACGAAAAGCGACTTTGTTTTATACTATGTAGTGACAAAGGTATGGTGTTACAATATATTTTTGTTTCACTAATGTATCTTAAGACATAGCCCGAAGAATCGCCAAACTTAAGTGGCAGTGGCAGGGCATAATGCTCGCAGAACAGATGGTCGATGGGGACGAAAGGTTCTGGAATGGCGACCACGTACCGGAAGACGCATCGTTGGAAGGCCTCCCACAAGGTGGACCGATGACCTGGTGAGGGTCGCGGGAATCCGATGGATGCGAGACGCACAGGACCGGTCATTGTGGCGACATTTGGGGGAGGCCTATGTCCAACAGTGGACGTCTTTCGGCTGAAATGATGATGATGAAGGTATCTTTTAACACTTATATGCAAATAGTACTGATCAGCAACAAACATTGCTAATTCTATATGGATAAAAAACATTGCTAGCTCTATATCGTCTTCAATATTATCTATGTACTTAATATTTTAACCTCAGTACGCTCCTAAAAATAACAGCTCACATAAAAACCAAGTAGATTTCTGGAATAACGTTACCTATATGATTACTTGCGTACTTATTTTTTTATGGTAACCAAAAAATGACTTTAATTTTAGCCAAGATTTTATGCATATTTCGTTTTCATTTTTTTTTGTTAGCAAGATGAAGTAAAATCGTTTGATCTATGAATGAGTCTTTAAAAACCTTTAGAACATATACACCGCTAATTTTTAATTAGTAAAAATACTTAAAGGGCTTATTAAAAAGGGTCTTGTTATTATTTTAACCCCTCGAGCGCCAATTGTACATACGTCTGTACAACTTGAATGACCTTGAAAAACGCTTAATTGTCGTTTTGTACACACGTCTGCACGAATTTTTTTTAGCCGAAAATTTTGGTTTCTATATCTTTATTTTTCCTAGAAAAATCCAGAAAAAGTTTTTTTTTTTCGTAGCGACGGTGCCCATACCGGCGCTCCATAAAAAGCCATGGACCGAACGATTCCTGTATAGAGTCTCCGGTAGGAGGCGTCTGGACCCCTTAGGATAGGCAGGAGCGCTTGAGGGCAGCCCCAGTCCGATCCAGTTTGGGAGCCAGACGACGGAAATGCTCCTCGAAATTCCATCGGCTGTCGAGGACGAATCCCAGGTACTTCATCGTCGACTCGACGCCGAATTGATCTCCTCCTACCGTTATTTGGGAACCCGGTGGTGGCGCGTTACGAGGGCCGTGAAAGCACATGGCCTCGGACTTTTGCAGTGCCACCTCGAGTCCCAACTGCTGGATTCTCTCCACGACTGTCGCGACCCCACGTGTCGCTAGTTCGACCGCCGCCTGGTATGACTCTCCCTGCGCTAGGACCAGCGTATCGTCTGCGTAGCCACGCTGACCCTGTCAGGGAGGTCGCTTCGCAACACGTAGTGGTACCCGATGTTCCACAAGGGCGATCCTAGTACCGATCCCTGCGGAACACCGTACGACATTTCTCGCCGTTTCCACTCTCCCTGGTGACCAGGGCAAATAATGTACTTGTCCGACAGGTAGGCCACATGACAGAGGTTGTCATGTGTGCACCCGGTGATACCGGAGTGCCTTCCTAATGCTACTCCAGGGGAGGGAATTGAAGGCGTTGGCGATGTCCAAAGACACCACCAAGACACACCTGCCCTGAGACAACGCATCTCCCATCGTTAGGGCTCGCACGCGCATGATGGCGTCTACCGTAGAGCGCGACCTGCGAAAGCCAAACTGGCCGTCCGAAAGATCCGGCCCCACCCGTGTTAAGTGCGCGACGAGGTGGTCTGCAATTACTCTTTCAAAAAGCTTGCCTATCTCGTCGAGCTGCACGATGGGCCGGTACGCGGATCGGTCGTTATGATTGTGTATAAGAAATTCTCAGTTACAATCAAAATCGATAGTACTTTTCGTTTACTTATCCAGTTTGGTAGGTCTAACTTTGAGAAAGAGGTCAATCTTCGAATCCGACTCGGCTGGGCAGGGTTCGCTAAGCTGCGCGCTATCTTCTCGTCCAACATACCACAGTATTTCAAGACGAAAGTCTATGACCAGTGCATGTTGCCAGTGATGACATATGGCACTGAAACGTGATCGCTTACAATGGGCCTCATCAGAAGGCTTACAGTCACCCAAAGAGCAATGGAAAGGGCTATGCCCAAAGTTTCCTTGCGTGATCGCATCAGGAATGAAGATATCCGCAGGAGAACCAAGGTCGCCGACATAGCCCGAAGAATCGTCAAAATTAAGTGGCAGGGACATGCTCGTAGAACGGATGGTCGATGGAGTCGAAAGGTTCTAGAGTGGCGACCACGCACCAGAAAACGCAGCGTTGGAATGCATTCCACAAGGTGGACCGATAACCTGGTGAGAATTGCGGGAATGCGGTGGATACGAGACGCACAGGACCGTTCCTTGTGGTGACACTTGGGGGAGGCCTATGTCCAACAGTGGACGTCCTTCGGCTGAAATGATGATGATGAGTACTTTTCGGGCCCGACCGTTCCCTTGACATATGGAAAACAAAGATAACTGAGGCTTTGGGAGGCTCAAGTGGACTGGTTACAAAGACATAAAATATTTTTAAGTATACTAATTTCTGCCAGTGGCTTTGCCCGCATGAAAACTGAAAATATATAGCCTCTGTCACTCAGTGATAAAGTAGCATTCTACCTGTGAAAGAAATGATAAAATCAGTCTATTAGTTTTTGAATTTATTCATCATCACCACCATCATCATCATTTCAGCTGAAAGTCGTCCGTTGGATAGGCCTCCCCAAGTGAATTGATTCATTACAAACAAAAATACACATATTTTCTTTATAATATTAATATAGATGATACTAACATTCATCACACAATACTTTAGAAATACTGACAAGGGCTTCTACCTAAATGAGGTCTAATATTTTCCCAAATAACGACAAAACCAATTGAAAGAGAACCACTGACCAAGACCGAACAGAATTCTCATGTAGACCCCATGTGCGAGGTAAATAAGTATATAAGCAACTACAATACTTACATACACTATACGACACATATATTTTTATAAGCAGGTAAGCATGTATGTTGCTGTGGTATAGCGCAATTAGAGCTTCAATATAATCTCCAGAACTATGACTTTGACTGTAACTATAGCTCATCCTATATTTTGATTCGAGTGGAGAAAGTTTTTCATTGTGACCGAAGCAGAATTTACCCGAGCCGCAGGTGAGGGTTTTATGTAGTCAAGTGCTGTAGTGACGAATTTCCACGTGTATCAAATGAGGTTTTTCAATACAATTACGATGAAATAAATAAACGAGGATTGCCCGGCGATTCGTGGGGCACTTAGCGCCCAGCCCGATACGATAAATACAATCAATTATGGCGAGGTGAGTTCGCGCACTTTTCCGCACTAGTGCGGAAAACAGTAATTGCGTGCCTAAAAGCGGGTTTTCGAGTAAGTGTACTAAAAAGATTTTTTAAGTTTTCAAGGGTTGACTAAGCTATTCTATTTCACGACGCACTGAAAATTATGCCAGAACTTTTATAAAACCGATACTTAACAATATACGAGACCATATTTACGTTTTAGAAATAAACAAGAATGACCTTTGACGCAATTCCTAAACTATGTAGATGTACTACGCCAATTAAGGAAAAACTCGTAACAATGTTTGGTTATTCTACAATAATTGGAGGTCTGTAGAACTGTAAATAAACTTGAAAATTCTTTAGAAACTCCGATTTTATCGTAACACTACAACATATGGGTACACAGAAGCATGTAACCAGTTATTGTGTGCAATACATTTAGGAAATGTATTTTCAGCTACGTTTGTAACGTAATGCACGAGAAATGGAATGAAAATGTTATTTTTGTAGTCATGTTTATTTGGATGGTAGAGTTCTTTGGTCCGCAACCGCGGCCACACCTTCTACCTATATTTTTTTTTTTTTAGTACTATTTTGGGACCACAAGGAAAAAGGCATTAAACTACCTACAGTTACCAAAAAAACTGTATTTATTTTATTTATAGGTTACCGACAGCCCGAAGAATCGCCAAACTTAAGTGAGCGCGTACCGCGGAGCGACCGCGTACCGGAAGGCGCAGTGTTGGAAAGCCTTTTACAAGGTGGACCAAAGACCTGTATGGATTGCGGGAATCCAATGGATGCGAGACGCACAGAATTGTTCATTGTGGCGACACTTGGGGGAGGCCTATGTCAAACAGTGGTCGTTTTCCGAATGAAATGATAATGACCGCGGTCCCGGTCCAAAGAACACCACGACCCATTTATTTGCACTAATTTAATGTGTATTAGTAGCCGAGTGAGCAGTGGTGGCCGAGTGGTAACGGCCCCGACTTACGAGTTGTTGGTCGCGGGTTCAAACCCAGCCAGACGCATTACTTTGTGTAATTTATTTCATCACCACTGCTCTCAAAACGGTGAAGGAAAACATCGTGAGGAAACCGGCATGTCCTGGAACCAAAAAATTCTAAGACATGTGACATTCAAAAAACCCGCACTGGACCCGCGTGGTAGATTACGGCCCATTCCCTCTCCTAGAGTGGAGGCCTGAGTCCCAGCAGTGGGAACATGAAAAGGCTGACTATGCTAGTAGCCGAATAGGTATAAATATAGTAAAACCTGGATAACTTGAATCACAACTCAGGGGACTTAAGATTTTTGGTCAATTATGGAGGCTTTTCATTTATCCAGTTTCCCAAACAGCCATATTCAAAGTGACAATGTCTCATTTACAGATGGCCTCATGAAGAAAATCAAATGTTTGCAAACAAAAGTATCGCAATTGTTTGAACCATTATTCAAAATGATAAATTATTAATAAATTGGCTCATTTATAAAGGCTATTGAAGCAAAACGTCCCAAATATAGAAGTAAACCAAAAAAACTGAGCAAGTGCGAGTCGGACTCGCGCCCTGAGGGTTCCGTACAAACATACCTATGTAAATAGTTCAATTCTGGAATGGGGTCTCAGAATTTTTATCCGAATCGCAAAAAAAAAAACTATGACGTAACAACAAATTTACAGTTTCCAGATTTATTCCTATACTTGTGCTATAAGACCTTGCTTTATGCCAAATTGCCAAGAGTGTCGAAATGTACGTTTTTTGCCACATAATTCGAAGTATCATTTTTTTTTCGTTAACTTACAAGTTTGATTTATTTACAGCTTCAAGAGTGCGCAGACTTAAATATATGGTTTTAATTTCAACTCGATACCTCCACGCGTTCCTGAGATAAAGGGTCTTGACAGACAGACAGACAAACGGACGGACAACAAAGTGATCCTATAAGGTTTCCGTTTTTTCCTTTTGAGGTACGGACCCCTAAAAATAATCTCAGTTCTTAAAAATTATAATTCTTAGTAACAGATGACTGTGTTTCAACGCAAAAGTCTTAGGACTTCATTGTTACTAACAGTGGTAGAATTTTCTCATATGAGAAGATCAAGACCCTGATCTCATGGTGCCTGATCTCTCGACCGATGAGATGACCGGTCGTGTTGGATTGCCGTCCCTATATAATATATTCCACAACTATCACACAACGCCGTCTAGTCTCAAGCTAAGCAGAGCTTGTGTTATGAGCACTAGACAACTGATAACTTATATATTTCTAAATACATACATATTATAGATAAATTACACTTAGACACAGAACAAATGATCGTGTTCATTACACAAACATTTGTCCTGAGTAGTAATCGAACCCACGACCTCCGGCATAGCAGTCAGGGCCACTAACTACTAAACCAACAAGCTAGTCAAAAAATATCTCTTGCATGTTCTACGTGCAAATCAATTTGCCCTACCCAGTGTCACTTAAGTTTGGTGACTCTTCGGGCTCTACATAAAAATTGGAAAATCATCACAAGGAAATGTACAATCAGAATAAAAAATATCGTAAATCTTGCTCCAAGACATGGTCTTTTTCTGTTTAATTTAATCGTAATCCATTGATCCAATTCAAAATAATTGATAAATTAGAATGGCCACTAGACCAACATCTATTGGTTAGTGGCCCTGACTGTCGTAGGTTCGATTCCCACCCAGGACAAATGTTTCGAGCATGATCATTTGTTCTGTGTCTGGGTGTAATTTATCTATAATTATGTATGTATTTAGAAATATATAAGTATGTTTATCAGTGGTCTAGTGCTCATAACACAAGCTCTGCTTAGCTTGGTACTAGAGGGCGTTGTGTGATAGTTGTGGAATATTGTTATTTTTATTTTTATAAATCCATGGATTGTTAAGGTATGATTGATGAATAAAATATTATGTTAACGTAGAAGGATAGAGTACTTACTAACAGGTAGGTACACTTTTTGTTAAAAATTGTATCCAGAGTTTGTCCAACCACATAAAACTTAATGAAAATTTCTAAACATTAAGCTATAGAAAAGCTTTCTCAACCTTTTATACGGCTGACCCTTAAATAGATTTACAATCATTATCAAGAAACACTTCTAAAGGGAAAATCTAGAGTGTTTTTATCTGACTACCCCAGAAGGAGGTTTACGTTTTTCAAGTGATTGCATATTTGTCTATTTTGTTGTCACGCTATGTAGTTTAAACGTATAATATGGTTTGCAATGTATCAAAAGATTGGCTTTGACAGTCGAAGTGACAAAGTCTATGTAATATAGCAATATAAATTTTGAGAAAAAAAAAAACTGGCGGCAAAAAATGACAGTATCATGTGAGGTATTAAATAAAGAGCTCGAGGAATATATCCAAAAATATAACTCACTTGAATGTACAAAAAAATGTACTTGTATGCTGAGATAGGAGCCTTTTTGGCCTCGCACAGGTCTTTTATTTTTGTCTTTTAATCTTGTTTTCTATTATTTTTAAGTTAAGTATTTATAGATTAAGTAGTTACTTTTTATTTTATTGTTGTTTGTCCTGTGCGAGTCTCAAATAAATGTTTCCTTTCTTTCTTTCTTTTAAAAACCTAACCGCAAATAACATTTCATTCGTTCCAAGCAAGACACTTTTCAAGCAGTCTGATGCAGTTTATGACAGTTTGTAGAATGGGATATTTTTAATTTTTTTATTTTTTTTTAATACATAGAAAGAAAAAGGCGTATGTTTTTTTTTAAGTATAGTTAGAAGTGTAGGTGTTTCGTGGACCCCCAGGGGTCCGCAATCCCAAGGTTGGGAAACTCTGCTATAAAGGTAGGTAAAAGTGATATGTTTAAGTGTCGTTTGCCGCGGTAATTTTAACGGATAACGACTAGTAGGCCGGGATTAGGGGCCCGGTATTATAAGCTATTTAGTAAATGTTATCGTTTTGATGAAATATGTGGGTAGGAGGTTTAATTTATATGTGTATTTTTATGAGGAGTATAGAGGTGACGGTGATGTTTCGTTTGGTAAAAGAGTTTAGGTTAAAAAGGACCAAAATAAGGCTTAAAAAAATTGGTCCTTCGTAGACTACAGGTTTGTTCTTCTGTATTTATTGAACTGGTTACATATCATCGTATCGACTCTTATTTCCTACTACTCATAATTAAATTATCCCAAAGGTAAAGCTTCTTGGAATAAAAAGTAAAATTTGTGCTAATCCAGGACATGGTGTATCAGTGTGCGAAATTCCACTGAAATCCATCCGTTCGAGTGTGAAGAATTAACATATACACTCACACACTTACTTACGCCTTACTGTGATTTTAGATAGAAATCATACTTTTAAATCAATGTTAAGGTATTCACTTTTATATTTCAAGTTTCCCATTAACGTTGGCTTATGACAATGGTTTATCGAACAGACACCCGGTTGGGTCAAGTTTGAACGGTCCTTGCTTTTCAATTTCCGTTGCGATCCGATTCAAGACAGAGTGGCGATTGTACCTCGTAGGTGTTTGGTATAAAAAGAAACATTGTAGAACTCATTTAAGTTCTACAAAAATACTAGGTGATTTCGATTGGGAAGTTGCACGGGTCGTGTTCGAGGTTAAATAAAATAAATGAAAAGCATTTATATTGATAATACTGACGCATATTTCCATGTATCAAATGAATAAAAGTGACGTCGCACCATTAGTTCCCAGCTACTTCAGTCGTCGTTAGACCTCTGCCCCCTCAGCCAAGTTACAACCGTTTCGTTTCGATTCTCTTTTCGTTGATTGCCTTGAGTAGGCAACGTCTCCGATTTCTTTATTCTGACGTCATCTCAACGCTCAATCACGTGGTCAGAACAAATGAATAGAAGGCGTGGCCGTCTCGAGGCGATCAACGAAAAGAGAATCGAAACGAAACGGTTGTAACTTGGCTAGGGGGGCTGAGCTGTTGACAAATACGTAACTCTGTAACTACTCGGAAATATAAATTTTATTAAGTGATCTTCTTGAATATTATTTATCATACATTTCAGGCAATCAATAGCACCCATAGACAAATACTATCGGACATAGCCAGCAACATAATATGTCTGCTACAGCAATTACCGATATAAGGGCAAACCAATCTCCCGACAATCATCGCCAGAAATGTATTAGAGCTGCCCCGTACCCTGCGCACCAAGGACCAGACCAAAACAACAGTCGGTGCGCACTTCCGCAAACATTTCTGAGGCACTACAGAAGCGGAGCAGCCCCAATACCGTCATGATCCAGATTTGGTTAAATCCAATCTTAAACCTTGAGCACAGGAGTAGGAGTAGGAGGTAGCCAGCCCTTCGGTGTTTTACAGGTCGCATTTTGGAGAGTGTGCGCGGGAATTGCATGGCTTGATTCTACCATCTCATTTCTACCATCGAATAACCCGACGTACGGCGAGTATCCACCCCTACGTTGTTAAAACGTCTACGGTCCGAACTAAGCGTTTCGCCGCGTCGTTTATACCGCGTACATCGAAGGACTGGAACAATTTCTTCCCATCCGATTATAATTTGGGTGTCTTCAAGGCTAAAGTGGCTAAGGCTCTTAATAAGCCTCACCATCAACGATTGCATCACTGCTTACCATCAGGTGGGATCGCAGTCAAGCACTAGTTTATATCAAATTAAAAAAAAATTGATCGCGTTGTTGTACAGGATACGGAGGGCAATGTAAACCGCTCGTGGGTAGGAAACCCATAGGCCTGCTCATCAGATACGCTGTTCTCTTCTTAACACACACACCACAATTCCTTACTCCAGGTGAATTCCTCAATCCGCTCCCACTTACACTTTCAGCCACGCACAAAGACCCACTAACTTTATCTAATCCGTGAGTCGCACCCCTGTCACAACTTTGTTTATAAAGAGCAGTATATGCTGGACCGGTTTATGTGACTTACACTACTCTGTCATTTTTATATGGCTACTTTTTATTAGTTTTTGAGATCACGACTTCTTATGCCTCTCCAATAAGTAGTTGGCGTTTGAAGAGTGACTTTTTGAAACGAATGATCAGTATTTAAATGGGAATAAGGACCAGTTTCGTCTAGTTTAGTGATAGTGATTGATTGATGGTTGGTGGTTAAGTGACTAACGTTATTAGGGTGTGACGTACGTATTTATGTATAAAATGATGTAAGAGGATACAAAATTACGGTCATGTAACTATTGTTAAAAAGTCTAAAATGTATGAGATTGACCAACCTTGCTTCAGGATTTTTCGAAAGTCACAGTAGTCCTGGAACGCAAAGGGCAATATGAAGAACACGCATGGGTTTTAGCCAGTAGATAGATTTTTTTTTGGATGGGAAAATCATCTAATGACATTGTAGGGGGCAGAGGATGTAAATAATTACACAACACAATGGTCACGCTTGAAAGGCCTCAGCCAATTTATTTAACACGTATAAAAATACAGACTTCACATAACACGTGTAAATACTTTCACATAATCGAGTCCTTTACGTACATACGCGTGACGCTAACTCACAAATAGTTCACAGTTACTTTACAATACTTCACTGACTCTAATACGTTAGATAACTTAGGAAATCTGGAAATCTAGGGCCGCTCCAGGAGCGTAGGGTGCCAAGACAAACTGTCGTAGTGACGCTTCGAGTCGAACTGCAGAGAGAGAACGTCGTCTTCAAGGAAAGTGCAGCTTAAGTACTTTTTCAGCCGGTCGCAAGTCGTGGGAGAGAGTCCCTTTCCCTCTAGTCTATTCCCTAATCCTGTTGAGGCCGGCTGACGTTCACCTCCCGACCCCCCGCATACAGCAAGCACACCATTGGTCATCAATAGTGGCGTGATTTTCTCCGTTGTATTCTACCAATAGAAACCCAGATTATTCTTAACGGTTTTTCTGCGCTATTTACTTCTAAGAACCGCATTATGTACTTCTAAGAACTCAGTACATAGCCTTATATACTATCCCAGTAGCCGATTGGACAATAGTCTGGCCTCTGATAGGCTTGCCCTCTATTATGTACAGCGCTTATGTACATACATTACGCGTCTATGAATGACGTAATGTTGATTATATTTAGTGATTCTAAATTACATGCTCGTGTCCGTAACAGCCTCCCCCCGGCATAGCAACGCGAGCCTAACTTCCATCGGCCAGGACAACGAGCCTTCTAACTGGGCGTCTGAAAACGCCTCCACGCGTCTGTACCTCAGCGCTGCGTATCACACCATCAGGTCCTTGTATGGTGCGCACTATCTTCCCATATGGCCATACATTTCGCGGCAGTTGACCATCCGCAATGACTACTATATTCCCCGGTGCGAGTTGCGTGCGTGAATCTCGGACGTCGCCGCGCGGTGTCAACGTTGGTAGGTATTCGTTTATCCAACGAGTCCAGAACTTGTCCGCTAGCGCCTGTGTTGCGCGCCATGTCTTTCGATCGGCGACGTCGCACTGCCCTGTGGTTGGTAGTCCAGTAGCCGAGCCTAATAAGAAGTGGTTCGGCGTGAGCGCCTCCTCGTCGCCAGGTTCAACACTTACGTGTGTGAGGGGTCGCGAATTGACGGTGTGCTCGATCTCGATTAGCAACGTGGAAAGTACCTCCTCCTTTGGTGCGCGTTCCTTCAACACGGCCGACAACGCCGACTTTACACTTCTTATTAGTCGTTCCCACGCGCCGCCCTGATTTGGGGCCCCGGGGTCAATGAACCGCCATTCCATATCTTGCTTAATTGCGAATTCATTGAGGTCATTCGCCCACTGCTTATATGCCTGTTGGATTTCAACATCGGCTCCTCGAAAATTAGTCCCGTTATCGGACATCATAGTTTTAGGCCATCCGCGCCTAGCCGCCATTCTTCTTAGCGCTAATATAGCTGAATCGATGTTCAAACTTGGCAACAACTCTATATGTATTGCTCGCGTGACAAGACAGGTGAACAACATACCCCATCGTTTTTCATGCCGTCTTCCTATTGTGACTGTCATTGGGCCGAAACAGTCTACTCCGCAACGGGTGAACGACCGCAGGTGGGTGTCCAATCGTTCAATAGGTAAGTTCCCTTTTACGGGCCGTATTGGCGGCTTCCTTCGTCGCTTACATATCACGCAATCTCTTATCAGTGCGCGCACTGTCGGTCGAACCTTTAAAATCCAAAAGCGTTCCCTCGCTTTGTTCACTATATATTCACGTCCCGCGTGATGATCCCGTTCGTGAATCTGACGTAAATATAGTGACGTCATCGGATGTTTGCCTTCCAAGATGGGTGGGCACTTCCTATCTTGAGAAACGTTCGCGGCATTTATGCGACCGTTTAAACGAATGACGTCGTCTTGAAAAATCGGGTCCAATCGGTAGAGTCGACTGGTCCTGTCTACTCTCCTACCTACAGCGAGTCGCGCTATTTCCGCTGGAAAACACTCCCTCTGAGCCTCCCTTATCAGTAGCAGCTCGGCCTCCTGCTTGTGACGCAACGTCAACCGGGTAGCGCGTTTGCGGCATTTGTCGACGAACAGCAGGACATACGCAGTCGTTCGTAGTAATCGTTCGTATGACGAGAAACGAGTCGTGTCGACGAAGCTGATGATGTGCGCTATGTGCGTGACGATCTCATCACCCCCCTCTCCCTGCGCGATCTCCGTTGGCCAGATGTGTTCTGGTCCGCCCAGGAAGAGGGGACCAGTGGACCGTCTGCTGTCGCTTTCCAGTTGTATCATTTCGGACCGAGTTGCGTCATCGGCTACTTTGTTCGTGTACCCTTTTTCATTGAGGTCATTGACCTGTGACACGTGTGCTTTTTTGAAGTCAGCTGACTTATCCATTTTCCTTTCAATGGTGTCGAGTCTACGAACGGTCATATCGTGACTCGGTGGTAGGTGTGGCTCATCACTCCGCCACGGCAATCCTACCTCATGGTGATCGTTGACCAGCCGAGCAGTCTTCGTGAAAATATCCTGCGCCCGTTCGTCTGCCAGCACTGTTCTCGGCTGGTAAACTATCCCCTGAGCGTCGATCGAGATATGCGATGTGGTGAGGTCCTTTAACTCTTCGCAATCCTTGGATATTTCCTGTGGGTGCACGTGCAATGCTGCCCCGCTACTCGTCTCGAATTCAGTTACGCGCCGTGGTACCGTTCCGTGGACCACCCATCCTAGCTGCGTAAGTGAAGCGGCTGGCTCGTTCTGCCGTCCCGTGAGCAAAGTTCGCGACACTATCAAATGCCAATTATCGGCGCCTATCAATAGGCGTGGCTTCGCATTCTCGTAACACACGTCACGTGCAGGCATACGTTTCATGTGTTCGCAGCGTAGATAGCTCGCTTTCACGGTCTGACCGGTTATATTTAAACTTTTAACAGTACGCGCGCGTATGTTAAAACACTCTGAGCGTTTTCCCTTGATTCCTATTTCCACGCAACGACTGTCGTTCTCTTGTCGCGTGGCCGTAATCCCGTGGACGCGTAACGCTCGCTTAATTCCCTTTGCGCCCATTTCGTTAGCTATCTCTTCGTCGAGTAGCGTAATAGTGGAGCCCTCGTCCAGTAACGCATGCGTCTCTATTTCCTTACCGTTTGGCCCTCGCAACGTTACTGGGCACACTTTGAGTAACACCGCGCTTATCTCGCTGCCGGCATGGGCAGATGCGGTGGTCGCCGATTCTTCCCTTACGCTCCTGGTCCCACAGTTGGTGGAGGCGCTAGCCGCGTCCGACGTTCGGTCGGCGGTGTGGAGTAGCCTATGGTGCGATCTACGACATTCCTGCTCTCCGCACTTCCTCGCGGTACACTTGAATCGACGATGTTTACTCGCCAGACATTTGAAACATGCTCCAGTTTCCTTGGCCCATTCCCATCTTTGTTGGACCGTCATGTCACCAAGTTTCTTGCAGCTTGGCGTGGCATGTCCCTCGCCACAGCACAAGCACGTCTTCTTAGCCCTCTCTCTCTCGTCCTCGCCAGGTCGCTCGGCGGCGGCGTACGTTGCGGGTACGCGCGCTTTGTTCTTCCTAATGACCGCTTGTGCTCTGGCGGGAGCTTGCTGACGCGTCGCTTCCTTTGACGTCGTAGTCACGGTCGACGAGTACGCGTATCTTACGGCCCGATCAGCTTCCCTCATTAGGTAGCGCGACAGCGTAACGATCTCCGCTTCCACGCGACTACCATGCTCCTGGGCGTAATCACACCAACGCGCGCGCATGTGTGGGCTGAGCTTCTCTACCACGTGTCTGGACAGCATTGGGTTCTGTAGGTACCCCCTATCATCCAGACACGATAGCACGCTGACGATGTTCTGCAGCTTTATCGCGAACGCGTTGAGTTCAGCGGCCGTCGTACCGAGTCGCGGTAATTTTCTTAAATCGTCGAGTGACTTGTCGATTATAATCTCGGGACGTCCGTAACACTGTTCGAGTGTATGCATTATCACGGCGGGGTCAGCAGCGGTGCAAAGTAGCGCGGACACGGTCTCTCTCGCTTCACCTTTCAGGCTGTTGCGTAGGCGCGCTAAGTTCTCTCCTCGTGAGAATCCATACTCTCGTGTCGAGTCTCGCATTGCTGACTTGAACAGCAACCACTCGTGCGGCGCTCCCGTGAAAATTGGCAACTCTAACGCTTGACGCGGCGGCGGTCGATAACGTGTCATCCTATTTAACGCGTCGGCTAGCTTATCGATATCTCGGGATCGAGATCGAGATCGAGATCTATGTCGCGACCTAGGCGGTGACCGCTTCCTAGGTTCGCGGGGCTCCTTATTCTCTACGCGGGGCGGCTCCTCCCTCGGAAAGTACGCGCGTTCTCGCTCCTCATACTGTGGCGTACGCGGCCTCGTAAATTCCTGCCTACCCCGGGCGCGCTCGGCTTCCTCCCCCCGTATGTGAACCTGGGCGGGTGCGCGTATCGCTGACGACGTTTGATCCGGCGGAGTCAGCGATGGTAATTCCTCGTCCCCCGTAGGCTGCGCGCATTGCAGCTAATTATCGATTCGATTATCGGTGTCCGCGACGTCCTGGGCTATATCACTATCTCGATCTGTTTCCTCGCGAATGGTAGCTACATCTATCGCTAATCTCTTCTTAACCAGCTCGGCTTCGAGTTGCAATTCCTGGCGGCGTATCGCGGCGAGGCGCTCCTCAGCATGTAATTCTGCTTGCCTAATGCGCAGTACAGCACTAGCGGTGGATTGGCGCGATCGTACGGATTGGACGGGCGACCTACTATTTATCCTATCAACGGCGGGCGCGGGCGCTGGGATGGCGGTCGCGGCGGCGGTTGACGTTATAGCATCCATCGTAATGTTCTCGGCTGTCGGCGCGTTCGTAGGCACTGTTGCAGGAACTGGTACAGACGCGGGAATCGTAACGCGGGGGTTAGCGCGTGATAATATTGTCGCGCGGGACGACGGTGACGCGGGGGGTTCTTCAAACACGCGGGCTTGCGTATCTTCGTTCTTCTGGCTTCTTGTAGTCGGCATCCTTCCTCCTCGTTTGGCACCCTAGCTCTATCAATGCCCTAGCGGCCCTATCAGACCTACCGGAGGGCCCTATGAGAGGGATATGCTCCGGCAGGGATGGAAAATGTGCAGGAAATGGAAAGGTGGGGACTACCCTGCAGAGAGCTACACGCGGTACGAGGTGCTCAGCAACCGGTGGGAACGACCGGTTGCCTCGGCAGTGCCTACAGTCCGGCCCTCGCAACGTGCGCAGCCTTACAGGCGCAGTAGTGCTGTTCAACCACGTTTGGTTGGCGACACCGCACAATATGTCGCACCGCCTTGAAACGGCGTTAACTCAGGCACGCACCTTTGACACCGTTAGGTGGCACGTACCTGAGCCGCGGTCCACCCGCTTAAAAGGTTCTTGACGCGACGGCGTAAAGGACCCGTGGATCCCTCTCTGCAGCTCGACACGACGGCTTGACTCGACGACTTGACACGACGGCTTGACACGACGCTGGCGGCTCGAAGTTCCCGACGTGGCGACAATCCTAAGCACCTACTGGGTCGGACTTGCTGCGTTCCTGTGTTCCTTTTCTTTCTTCAGAATAGGTATTCTTCGTAACGTGACTTGCTGCGTTCCTTTTCCCACTTGAAGCATTCCTTTTCTTTCTTGAAAGCGTTCCTTTTCTTTCTTGAAAATAGGTTTCTTCGAAACGTAACTTGCCGCGTTCCTATTCTTACTTGCAGCGTTCCTGTTCGAGCTTGAAGCGTTCCCTTCTTCAATCTTCGACACCCAACTGTATTTCTTCACGTCTCCCCAAAGACGCACAATAAGCCGCTCGATATTCCTTACCAAAGGACCAATATCCGGCTCTCGAAGGACCAAAGTTCCTCTGTAGGGGGCAGAGGATGTAAATAATTACACAACACAATGGTCACGCTTGAAAGGCCTCAGCCAATTTATTTAACACGTATAAAAATACAGACTTCACATAACACGTGTAAATACTTTCACATAATCGAGTCCTTTACGTACATACGCGTGACGCTAACTCACAAATAGTTCACAGTTACTTTACAATACTTCACTGACTCTAATACGTTAGATAACTTAGGAAATCTGGAAATCTAGGGCCGCTCCAGGAGCGTAGGGTGCCAAGACAAACTGTCGTAGTGACGCTTCGAGTCGAACTGCAGAGAGAGAACGTCGTCTTCAAGGAAAGTGCAGCTTAAGTACTTTTTCAGCCGGTCGCAAGTCGTGGGAGAGAGTCCCTTTCCCTCTAGTCTATTCCCTAATCCTGTTGAGGCCGGCTGACTTTCACCTCCCGACCCCCCGCATACGGCAAGCACACCATTGGTCATCAATAGTGGCGTGATTTTCTCCGTTGTAATCTACCAATAGAAACCCAGATTATTCTTAACGGTTTTTCTGCGCTATTTACTTCTAAGAACCGCATTATGTACTTCTAAGAACTCAGTACATAGCCTTATATACTATCCCAGTAGCTGATTGGACAATAGTCTGGCCTCTGATAGGCTTGCCCTCTATTATGTACAGCGCTTATGTACATACATTACGCGTCTGTGAATGACGTAATGTTGATTATATTTAGTGATTCTAAATTACATGCTCGTGTCCGTAACAGACATCCCTCATCCTTGGGGCACCATTGAGTGGACCACCCGGAGGACACGGTGGAGCATAGTACGGTAGAGGTGTGCCCCGCCTGGGCAGAGCACCGCCGTGTCCTCTTGGGGGCGATCAGCGGCAAGGATCTCTCACGCCGGGCCTTGGTACAGGCCATGATCCGGAGTGAGGAGGAGTGGCAGGCGATCCCCTCCTTCTGCGAAGCAGTAATGCTAGCAAAGGAGGAGGCCGCACGTGCACACGCGAGGCAATGGCCCTCGTGCCCCAGCTGCCGAGATTCCGACCCCGATTTCCGGCCACCGTAGGCGTGGGCTTGCGGACGGCGAACAATGTGTAGCACGCCATCCGACCGTCCGGTAACTGTACGGACCGAGCCCAAGTCGTCGACGGCGCGTAGTGTTCCACGCGCGCCTCAAGGAGATGTCAGCAAACCGTAGGGGCCCAGTAGGGTCGAAGCCTACTGGGGCCATGGGTGATGCGAAAGAGATCCCCAGGGCCCTGGAACAATGGCAAAGAAGGAACAAGAGTGAGTTTTTAGTCAGTAAAAGTCTGACAATATCAAGCGCTCCACCCAAGGGCGGGAAATGTCACTGGATGATTTTCCCACCGAAAACAAAGCAGCTAGTCAACACATAAGTCCAATAATTATGAACCGTATCAGATAAGTATCTTAAAACAAAAAACTGTGGAAACGGGCCCGATTCTTGACCTTAACATCTTGGTAATAAAGAGCAATTTCCCTTGAAACCTCTAGAGGTCGATATCTTTTAGACCGTATCGGATAACAAAGGTATGGGAAAAATATGTGTCAGAGTATTCGAGAGAGGAAATTGAATAACAAATCCTTCAGCTGGGCTGAGAATAAGTGTATGTATCCTACATTTTTGATTTATTGTAGTCCTTCACTCTGATTTTTTAGACTTCGGGAATCCGGCATTGCAAGTGTACACTCAGCCCTGCGTTTAAAAATGAGGTTAGAGTTTACTCGAATAACATCATCAGGATAGAAACTCAACGCTCCCATTATTGAACGCAAACGTAGAGTTCAACTGTCAATGCCAAGCAACTGTCATTCCTGCCGCTCAACCTACCCTGCTCGGAGTTTTTCAAGCTAGAATAGCTGACAAGAGTTAATTCCAATAAGAGACAGGCAATCCAAAAGGCATAAAAATTATTTAAATAAAAGGAAAAACTGACTGACTGACATATCAAAGCACAGCCAATACTGCTGGTTGTAGGAGTGTGAAATTTTGCACGAGGTTTCCGACGTAGGCGAGCACTAAGAAAGGATTTTCCAATATTCACTTCCTAAAGGGACAAATGGGAGTCCAAAGTTTTGTATGGAGAAACCTAGTTTCACGCGGGCAAAGCCGCTGGCATAAACTAGTGATCTATACAACATTATTTTTAGTATATTATTATGCGAAACCCAAAACACGTGTCTAGTATTTTTTATGCAAAGAATCTATGTACAAAATTTCATAACTATATCATGAAAAATCACAAAGTTATAAGCTTGTTATGTTGAGTGGTTGTCCGCATAAATACACGGTCACCGGGCCATCCGGGCCACTAAAGGGTAGTTTTACTCCCGTACCCAGTTGTGCGCTGGCGCCTAGTGCCCACAATTACCTGCCGTGTCTTATGTTGTACTTAGTGTCGGTGGTGTCCAATTTGTGACCTTATTTTTTTTTTAGGATTAAATCTAACATGGTGTAAAAATTATAGGAATTGATTCATTTGCTGATTCTGAACAAACTATATTCAGGTTTCACATATACTTAAAAAAATAATGTTGTATTGTGGTAGACTATTTACGGCTTAATTCCTTCAAAAAAACTATCTTCTGAAAGATCAATATTACCGGTTTATGCATACTTTTTTTTAGGAAAACATCAAAAGACCATAGATTAAGTTAGTTTATAAGTTTTTGTTACTATTTTGGGGTACAATAAAGTTTTATTCTATTCTATTCTATTCTAAAGACTTTTCCTGTTCTATGGTGAAGCACGAGGATGTGTCACACTTTTACTAACTGGAGTTAGTTATATATCCTATCCTATATCCTAAGCTAACCGATATTGTAAATTGTTGATTTTCTTAGTTTAAACACAGGTGACATACAAACGATTTTACATACAAAGATTTATTTAAAATAACAATAGCAGTTTAATTTTAATTATGCATTTTCATTGACAGTTGGTTGTCAGCTAAAAATTAAGTGATATTAAATACTTAAAAAACGCTAGGATTGAAACCGGCTCATTATTACAATATTCGATTATTCGAACATTTTTAACGATTATTCTTAAACGAGTGAATTTGAAGAATTGCAACACTACGGTAAAGGACCTTACTACGTGACTTTGAAACGAAGTCTAGAAAAAAAGCTATTTAATGTATATAATATATGGGTTATTTTGCTTTGTTTGAATGATTTTAATTTAAATTTGTTGATTAAAAATGGTATGATAAAATAAAAATAGTTTCATAATTCAATGGTTTTACAGAAAAGACAATAGAAGTAGTAGTAGTAAGTTACGCCTATACAAAGTTATTTCGGCTTGAAAAGTATAAAACGTCAAACGGTACTTTTTAGATTTGATGGTCTTCAGTTTATATCAATTAAATAAAAACTGCAACTCCAAAAGGTCAAAAATTCCTTATCAATATCAAAACGTGCATCAAACACTACAAACAAAAGATTTCTTCCGCAAAATAGCCAATACACTTATGAACTCGATCTGACAGGATATCTATAACAAGAAAACTCCATTGTGCCGAGCAGAACTCATTTGACCTAGTTTTTCGTGGCAATTAGATTGTTCGCCCCAGGCTATGATATATTGATACTTGAACCAGTTTTATTAAGATATATAGCTGTTTTGATGTTCAAACTGCAGTATAGGATGGAGGTGCGATTGTCTGAGCAATGGAGATGGTCTGTTTATGGGACGGGATAAATGAAGTGAGGAAATATGATGGGTGTCTGAACAAGCAAAATTGAATATTGAGCTTTGGTACGTTTTAGTTCTTGTGTCTTGTCAATGCAGTGTATAATCTCGATATGCTGTATATCTATTGTAAATGAAATCATCAAAATCTTAAATTGTATAAAAGAAAGTCTATTTCCTAGTTTGTGTGTCTGTTTCTCAGCATCTTTTTCTAAAACTACAATATATATTTTGATGTGGTTTTCACTAGTAGAGACGACGATAAACGAGTAGGGTTATTATTCAACTTTTGGAAAAAATGGACCAAATTATCCGGCATACTATAATTTTAAATGTGACCTTGGATGATCGAGCTTGGGCTCAAGTTACTCTTCCCATCCGTATGGGAGGCCTTGGCGTCCGCAAAATTACCAGTATTAGTTTACCGGCATTCATATCTTCGGTCCACGGCACTGATAAATTAATCAGGAACATTCTAACTTCAACACTGATTCCTTTCCGAGTGGATTCCTGGATGGTTTGAAAATACAATTGAATTTGGAAGGTGGCGCTGTGATAAGTTTTTTTTTTCTGACATAATGCCAGCTTTTGTGCAGGATAACGTCTGTGGAGACCGCTAGTAATTATATAAATGGCAAACATGATATTGCCGAAGGATATTGCTAGTCACACTAATATTATAAAATTTGTATGTATGTAGGTATGTGTATGTCTATTCGATCCGTCTTTACACTTAAATGATTGAACAGATTTGTATAAAGCACACGCAGGCTATAATATATCCTGGAATAGCACGAAGAATAGTTTTCATCCCGGGAGTATGTTTCCTTGGGATAATTTTCATAGTTTGACGCGAAGCTAGTTGTGTTTAACCTTCAAGCTGGCGAGTGACTTTTTGAAACATTAGCGGTCGCGCGTAACCTAAAAGACCGATGGGAGATTTCAGGAACTTAGAAAACTTATTAACTAATGATAATTTATTTTTATATTCAGATATTACCTATTTTTTAACTAAACAATAATTTTAAACAAATTTTCAGGTCAGGTCAAATTCAAAACAAAATTTTGAAGTTAACCTGGTTTCTTCGGATTAGGAATCAATTCTGCCCGACATAACAAGAGTTCAATTGTGAGTCTTGATTATATCTCCAATTAATTTGTATGTTTTAAATATTCTTCAAGAGATCGAATAATTTTTCATCTACATAGGTATAATTTTCGTCAATGTAAAAATACAAGCCAGGCGCGTGTAGTCTTTTCGACGCCTGCGCCGCGACTTAAACACACACATTCTGTGTCTTTCAAAGAGTAAATGGAGTTATTTTCGTCAGCTCATCTCTAGTCGTCATCTCTAGTAGCTTGTCATTAGTTCACTACTAATGACAGGCTACTAGAGATGATACGGTCTTTTGACGAGAAATTTTGAAATTATGATCATATAAATATATCGAGTGCGGTCGATTCGACGCCAAGCGACCGCTCATAGGTTAAATATGAAAAAGTTGTTACAAAGACGTAATCTGGAATATTAACGTGCCAAATAATGTCTATAAAACAATAATTCCGGTCTGTAGCAATCATATTGCAGGACAAAGATCATATAGAAAGATAGCAAGCAAATCAAGAGCGCCAGTTGATCTTCAGTTGGTATATGAAGTCATAATAAAACTACACCCAAGTACTAAATGCAAACGCGAATTCACTCAATACAAACGCGAATACAGTTAATGCAAATGCGAATACACTCAATACAAACGTGAATACACTTAATGCAAACGCATATACACTCAATGCAAACGTGAATACACTTAATGCAAACGCATATACACTCAATGCAAACGTGAATACACTTAATGCAAACGCATATACACTCAATGCAAACGTGAATACACTTAATGCAAACGCATATACACTCAATGCAAACGTGAATACACTTAATGCAAACGCATATACACTCAATGCAAACGTGAATACACTTAATGCAAACGCATATACACTCAATGCAAACGTGAATACACTTAATGCAAACGCATATACACTCAATGCAAACGTGAATACACTTAATGCAAACGCATATACACTCAATGCAAACGCGAATACACTCAATGCAAACACGATTACACTCAATGCAATTTACTTAACAGTAACCATTTCAATGTTGATTAGATTAAAACTATTACCAAAAATTCGCCAAAACGAAAAAAAAACAAAGCAATTTATTATTACTCAGCCGAAAATCAAAACAAAGCAGGTCACAGAATACATCAACGAACCAGAATAAGCGTTATCAACTTCTAAAACTCGGGGCATAATCCAGAAGGATTTGTAAATTCATTAGCCACGATAAAACTTCGTAGTGAATTAAAATGGAGATTATAAAGTTTAAGGCGGCGAAGGAAGATGATTGGCAACTTTTTATGCTGCCATTAAAAAAAAGTTGGTTGATTTATTAATAAATCTCTCAGGTATATTACCAATATCGCGTTGTGGGAGTGACATTATTATTATTTTATAATTGTTATAAACTAGTGCTTGACTGGGATCCCACCTGATGGTAAGTAGTGATGCAATCGTTGATGGCGAATCGCACTAGTTTAATAAGAGCTTATTCACTCTAGCCTTGAAGACACCTAAATTATAATCGGACGAGAAAACCACAGCCGGCAAGTTGTTCCAGTCCTTCGATGTACATGGTATAAACGACGAGGCGAAACGCTAGGTCCGGACCGTAGAGGTTTCAACAACGTAAAGTGGATATTCGCCGTATTTTTATATTTCTCGTTAATATGGTAAGTAAACTTTTTTTTTAAGTAGAAAAATCATTGGGGAAATTATGAGGGGGTTGTAATGGCCCCGATTCATAGGTTGTGTAACCTAAGTTTTAACACAGGCTTTACCTTGTGTAATTTATTTCATCATCGCTGTTCTCAAAACAGTGAACAAAAACATCGTGAGGAAACCGGCATGTCTTTGAACCAAAAGTTCCAAGTTATGAGTCATCCACTAACCCAATATGCGCCCACATGGTGGATAACAGTCCGATTTCTCTCCTAGAGAGGAGGCCTGGAGTTCCAGCAGTGGGAACATTATTATATTTTAATTTATTTAATTTGATTATAATTTATTGAGTGTTGGTATTAATGTATTTGGATTAAGTTTTATTTTATTGCGATTTTATTTTAATTTTATTTGTATATGGAAATTGTAATGGGTATATTAATTGACCTGAAGTAAAATGTTTATTATTTTTTATTATTATTATACATGCGATGCTAAAGGCAAGACAATAAAGGTCAAACTATTTTCTTATTCGTTTAACGGTTCCTCTATTTATTCCTGTTTTCTACTAGAAAATATACGTTTTTTCCACCAAACCTACACATAATTGTGCACTAAAATATACTCTTCTGGGTGGTTTAAAAAAATGCTAGACCCCGCCATCCCCTTCCAACCTGACTTGTTTGAGTCGGAGTATCCCAATTCCTTTCATAATTGTTAAAACTCTATTAGTTTGATGTACTTACAATTAGTATTTAGAGCACGTTTGGAAAACAATATAATAGTACTAGACACGATGAAACATTGGTACCAAAAAAAATTAAAAACGACCTAAAATATTAGGATTACTAAACAGTTCATTGAGTCTTACAAACAAGGTCTTGAAGTCCCAATAGTTAAATACCCTATCACGACAACGCATATTCACACACTACATACGCACATTATTCGTAAAACACGAATAATAATACTTGCACCAGTTGATAATTTTCATAATAAAAAGGGTTGTCGCATCGTTGTTGCGTTGCCATCTGTGGGACCCTTAATTCGCGTTTAGATAAAAATAGACCGTAATTAAAGTTCTTTCTAACTTTCTCCATTTCATAATTTCGAGCAAAAACCCACGTAAAGTTATCTCAGTTAAATCCTGTACAATTTGCAATGGCCATGGAAATAATTGGATTCTATTTTAACGATTCTTTTTTTTTCTTACTTTCATCTATTATTAAAGGTAATGAATTCTCTTCGTTCTTTGAAATGTTCACGTTAATCGTTCGTTTCAGGTTTTACATTTTTGCAAGGATTTTTTTAATCGGTTTTGTTTGTTTATGAATCGCGGTTTATGAGTGTTTTGATCCTTAAAGACGAGTTCGTAGGTAGATAATAACAACTGCAAGGGTCAATCACCGAAGTTAAGCAGCACTTACCAAAGTCGATTTGTAGTAGGCGACCATCATCGTCAAAGGCCATGACACCCGTACAGCCGTAATAGAAAACAGCATCTTGACTATAGACAACATAGACAGACAGATATTTTTGAGATATATATTATATTATATCTTACGTTTTCTTTTCCACCAATATGATATTGTTTTCACAGTAAGTATTCCGTTTTTGTATATTTATTGATAACCTGTTTCATCATTATCATTTCAGCCGAAAGACGTCCACTGTTGGACATAGGCCTCCCCTAAATGTCGCCACAATGACCGGTCCTGTGCGTCTCGCATCCATCGGATTCCCGCGACCCTCACCAGGTCGTCGGTCCACTTTGTGGGAGGCCTTCCAACGCTGCGTCTTCCGGTACGTAGTCGCCATTCCAGAACCTTTCGTCCCCATCGACCATCTGTTCTGCGAGCAATGTGCCCTGCCCACTGCCACTTAAGTTAAGATAACCTGGTTAAATAACAAATATTTTTTTTAATTTATTGGCAAGGCTTTCATACATTGATTGTCTTCTCACTGCGTTGGAATATTTGGTATCAGCTTTAAATCCTTTCATCAAACACAGCCACATCATCATCATCATCATTTCAGCCGAAAGACGTCCACTGTTGGACATAGGCCTCCCCCAAGTGTGGCCACAATGAACGGTCCTGTGCGTCTCACATCAATCGGATTCCCGCAACCATTACCAAGTCATCGGTCCACCTTGTAGGAGGCCTTCCAACGCTACGTCTTCCGGTACGTGGTCACCATTCCAGAACCTTTCGGCCCCAACGGCCATCCGTTCCGCGAGCAATGTGCCCTGCCAATTGCCACTTAAGTTTGGCGATTCTTTGTGCTATGTCGGTGACCTTGGAGTGCCATAATACCTAGAAAATACTGATACCTATGTAGGTATTAGTGTGGCTATAGATTTAGAACGTTAAATTCTCCAAGAATCCGTTTTCTTGTAACTGCTACTACTAGATGTTGGTTTGAAGGTAAATATTTTAGGTCCAAGGAAGCTTAATAATATTGGTGATTTTTTTCAAGAAATCAGAAACGTTTATTTCAAATATACCATTTACAGACACTTTTGAATTGTCAAAATGTCGGTCGTCCAAAAAAAAGTGATGCTAAATAAGCTTATGACAATGCCATTATTTTCAGAGACAAAAAAGTAGTAAATTATTACGAGCCCCATTAAAATTAAAATAAAAACCATTTCAAAAACAATAATACAAAAAGAGCAATAGCATCTCTTCCAATATTTACAAAAATATATTATATAAAAAATGAAAAATACAACTAATTCGTAGGCAAAAGTGGCTATGGCTGTGGAGCAGGAACAAATATTACTAATAAGAAATACTGTCATTAATAACAACTTAAAAATAAAAAATTAAACGAGTCCCGATTTTGACGGAAACTAAATCATTGGATTCTTGGAAAATCAATATTCGTAGCCAAGTATCGAACCTGTTGATCTTCGAAAAAAAAACACAATCACTAAAAGAATTAGCTTTTTTTTATATTGTTTCTTTATTTGAATTATTTTCCTACATTTTTAAAAGAGATAATTAGTATTTGAAATGATTATTGAACATAATGTTAACTCCACAGCAAAAAATTAATTGAACTTAAGTTAGAACTGGGAAAAGTTTAATGTGAATGAATAATATTCATTACTTTAAAATAATTAATACAGCAATATCCTTAAGTTTGCCGTACCTCATTACTTCTCAAAATTTGATCAGTTTTAGTGACATTATCAAATAGAGTATTTTTTTTTTCGGTGGGAAAATCATCCAATGACATCCCCCGCTCTTGGGCGGAGCGAGAGATAGTGTCAGACTTTTACTGACTAAAAACCTACTCCTGTTCCTTCGTTGCGTTTCGTACCAGGGCCGAGTCTTCCTTTCAGAATCAGACCCTTGGCCCCAGTAGGCTTCGACCCTGATGGCCCCTACAGTTGCTGACATCTCCTTGAGGCGCTCGTGAAACAGTACGCACCATTGACGACTTGGGTTCGGTCCGGACGGTTACCAGACGGTCGGACGGCGACTCACCCATTGCTCGCCGTCCGCAAACCCGCGCCTACGGTGGCCGGAAATCGGGATCAGAATCCCGGCGGCAATTAGGGCGTGGGGACCGTTGCCTCACGCGATCGGCCGCCTCCTTTGCTAGCATTACTGCTTCGCAGAAGGAGGCGACCACCTGCCACTCCTCCTCGCTCCGGACCATGGCCTGTACCAAGGCCCGGCGTGAGAGATCACCGCCGCCGATCGCCTCCACGAGGACACGGCGTTGCTCTTCCCAAGCGGGGCACACCTCAACCGTGTGCTCCACCGTGTCCTCCGGGTGGTCCACGCAATGGTGACACCCGGGCGTCTCTTCTGCACGAATCCGGTGCAGGAACCTCCCAAACTTACCATGTCCAGTGAGGACCTGCGCCATGCGGAAGGGACTTACCGCCATAAATATGGTGTGCCCAATCAAATGGAGTATTAGATTAATAAAATACGATGAGTTTTTTTTTCTCAAATCACATTCATGACTTAAATAATGATTTGCTTAAAATCGAATGCTACAGTTTTAGTTTTCTACACAACTGGGCCCGAAACTCCTTTGATTGTTATTTGCTATTTCTTATAGTTTTGGAATATTCTCTTGAAAAATTCATCAGTGCAGGTGGAATGTCATATGTCTTCGAATTTTTGATTCTAGGGCATGCCGGTTTTCTCACGATGTTTTCCTTCACCGTTTTAAGTGCAATGGTGATGAAATAATTTACACAAAGTAATGCTTATGACTGGGTGCTTGAACCCGTGACCTAACACGTAAGTTGAAGCCGTTACCACTTGGCCAGCACTGCTCTCAATCAAGTCTATTATATATATTTTTTGTTATCTGCATTTTTTCTCTTATACAAAATCTCTCCTTACATATTAATAAATTAGTTTTATTCTAATTATACTCGTATTTATCTTACTAGCTATTTTCTTCAAGTACTTAATGATAGTTTTCTCCTCAACCTTCAAAGTAAAAGTAGCCTAAAGTTTTTCTCTAACTCCCTGATCGTCTAGCTGTATTTCAATGTTAATTAAATAAATAAATTACAATTTCGGTCGTCGGTCGCCATTCTATTATAAGTTAAGGCCCAGAGGAGCAGAGGCATTAACTTCGTGGTCGAGTTTCATCTCCTGAGACGAACATAAGGTGTGCACTGTACACTGATGAACTAGTTTCGATGTTGAAACTACTAAAAGGTTATATATTATATTTTAATTGTAATAGAGAAGACGTATTTAAATGTGAGTAAATACGTTTTATTTGTTTAGGAATTAACGTACACATAATTAAAATGAACATTCAAGTAATAGGAAGCAGGAAAATAGGTACAAAGATGATGATTATTCTGAAGACATTTCTTCGCAGGTATGTGAAAAGAGATGCAGACATTGTAGAAGGAAAAATAGAGATGTAGTCACCGTGTGTATTTAAGAAAATAAGTACAATGTAAAGACATACCATTGGTTGGTTACATGGTAAAATAAATATCATATTACAGGGTAAATATTCTTATAAAATGTATTACTTGTTGTTTTAAAATAGGAATTGGCTTAGTAACTTATATTCCTTCGAGCCGGATCCGATTTTTTTACTTTTAGGTGTTGTATCCGGATCGAAAGACCAAATTTGTCTGCAAAGTAACTCCAAATAATCTTTTATTACGAAATGTAGACTAAGATCAAGAGACGTGTACCGAAACTATTTCTTTTTAACACGACCTTCCCAACTATATTGCACAGATCCAAATACAAACTAACACTCGCAAAGTAACCCGAACCAAAGAGAGACAAAACTGTGCCCTGAAGAGTAACATAAAATGCTATCTCATTTAAACTTTCTGCAGTAAAACGTTTGAATCTATTGCTCTGTGTGTTTGTGAAGGAAAACTGCTAAATCTGTCATGAGAGTTTGAACTAGGAGTTTGTTTCGATAAAGTTTTGAAAGGGGATGCAAGGTCGATTTTAGATTTTGAAGTCTTATTTTTGATCTTTTGAGGGAACTACATTATTGTTTTTGGAACAAGGTTTCCAAATCGTACTGATGGTAAAATGGTTTGAATGTTTCATAATAAATGAACTAAGAATAAATTATTTTATTAAGCTGTCAATTATGACAACACATCAAATACTTAAGTAATTCCACTCTTTTGATTGGCATATTTCATTTGTTTATTTTTGCATCGCAATAGCGTAAGTTGGAAACAACATTTTCAAATACGTCCAGAAACCTGAGCTGTCGCCCCGTATACCTACTGTATAGGCCAAAAGGCGTTATTTTGACATGCTAATACCTAAAGATATAGCTCGAAGAATCACAAAATTTCAATGACGGTGGGTAAAGAACATTGCTGGCAGAACAGAAGGTAGATGACACAGGTTTTGTAGTAGCGACCGCGTACCTGAAAACGCAGGGTTAGAAGTCCTCCCACAAGGTACTAATGACCCGATGAAGGTCGCGGGAATCTGATGGACGAGGGACGTACAGAACGTAGACGTCTTTTGGCTGAAATGATGATGATGCCCTAAGGAAATAAATATAGACCAACCAAATTTTGTAGCCAGAAGTATAAAGAAGTAGTAGAACGAAAATAAATCAAAGTCTTCGCAATACAATTTGCTTACGTACATTTCAATCCAAGTGCCCTCAGTCAGGGAAGAAGCACCATCGATCATCGAAACCCCTGAACGTCGATACGTTACATAGAGGTGGTGAGTTGTATCGCAGCACTTTACATTGATCGATCGACGGTAGTTCCGTAGAAAGCAGTTTGGTTCGAATGGAAGTGCAATAGACTTGATTGTTTGGTTTGATAATGGGTGATACGAGTTGAGTAACGGATTTGTTTGAGACACATTTCACTTTTCTTCATTCAT
Organism: Mythimna impura; assembly: GCA_905147345.3. Taxonomy (NCBI): domain Eukaryota; kingdom Metazoa; phylum Arthropoda; class Insecta; order Lepidoptera; family Noctuidae; genus Mythimna; species Mythimna impura. The sequence continues at coordinate 11,615,038 of LR990363.1, forward strand.
TTTTGAGAATTCTTTATTTTCCTCTTTTTCTTTCTTTCAAGTTCTCCTGTTTTAAGTGGAGTAAGAGAGAGTATCAGACTTTTATTGACTAAATCCACCTATGTTCCTTCTGAGTATTGCTTTATAGGATCGGTTTCGATTTTTCATTCAGACGTACGAAGCGACTGCGCTTATTTTCGCCCGTATTATTTTTAAATGTTGAAACATGCAAGGAATGGTTCCTAACCCATATGTTTGATTAGCATAATCAGCCTTATAATGTTCCCACTGTTGGGACTCAGGCCTCCTCTCTAGGAAAGGGAATGAGCCGTAATCCACCGCGCAGGCCCAGTGCGGATTGGTCGATCATTGTCATCTTCTATTTTTCTTTCTTTTTACATCTAGGCTGGAACATTTACTTTAGAGAGGCCCTGGAAGTTTCACATTATCATGTACACTAGTAATTCATGTTTTTTTAATTTTAGATTTTCATTTGACTTTGCTCGAATTCTTGATACCACTCATACACAGTGTTCATATACCAAAAATCACCATAATCGGTTAATATTTAGAGGTTGCACAACGCCAGCAAGTACGGCGGCATCAGTGAAGATAATTTTTTTTATATTATTATTTTTTACAGAGGAGGGAAGTAAGTTTTACTAGTCACAACAACTAAAATAATATATTATTAAAAATTTAACCTACACTGATGAATTGATGACTTACTAGCTGTATGAGAAAACTTTAATGAACACTGTACATCCAAATTTTGTAAACTACAAACCTTTTTGAAAACTTCAAGTAGGTTATGTGTTTGCTGGTTATCGGTTATTTATTGTCTGACAAGCAGATCAGATATTTTATCATCGTTGCTTTTTATAATCTGTCTAACCTCTCCCAAATATATTGCGGAGCTGTCTTTGGCCGGCTAAATTAGAATCCGAATTGTAGAAATCATGGTCATCGACGCATTACATTGGAAACACTTCTGTATTGGTATCTACGCACGTGTGCACAAACACTAGCGAATGTAATCAAAATTTATCAAAAAAAAAGTAAAATATTTCTTGATTATTTAGAACAACACCACTGTTCCTCCTTGTGTAGGAGCAGTGGTGGCCGAGTGGTAACGGCCCCGACTTACGAGTTGTAGGTCACGGGTTCAAACCCAGCCAGGCGCATTACTTTGTGTAATTTATTTCATCACCACTGCTCTCAAAACGGTGAAGGAAAACATCGTGAGGAAACCGGCATGTCCTAGAATCAAAAATTCGAAGACCTGTGACATCCACCAACCCGCACTGGACCCGCGTGGAGGATTACAGCCCATCCCCTCTCCTAGAAAGGAGGCCTAAGTCCCAAGAGTGGGAACATTATAAGGCCAACTATGCTATGCTATGCTATTTAGAACAAAAAAATACCTATTTTAAAAACAGCTGAAATCGATTCAGCATCCGATTCTAAACATAGTGCTTTCAGTACCTACGTGTATTTATTATGTCATAATAAGTATATACTACCTAGGTATATACTTATAAGTATTTCCACTGAATAAAATTCGTATCCCTACATAGAAAGTCTCGAAACGTTTCTTTTGCATGTGCCATGTAAATAAACAGTAGTTCTTTATCTCATCTGCCTCGCAAATACCGAGGAAGTGTCTGACTGAGCGCTGCGATCATGTGCACTCGATTGCTGGGGGCTATAGTTTAGGAGACAGTGTTGAAGAAATTTCTATTGGCGACTAGCTGGAGTCTTGTACATAAACTTTTTAATATTTATACACAAAGGTTTGTTTTTTTTTTATACTTTTACAATGACATGATGTTTTTAGTGTTTCGTTTTTATTTCAGTGTCTGTCAACCTTTAAATTTACGTGTATTCCTAGTTTACATAATTAAAGTTTACGTCTTAATAACCACCATCGATGTTTCCATTTTGTAGTTAGTTTTGCAATCTACACGCTCACCAACAATTCGTATAGTCAAGCCTCGAGCACAGGAGCAGGGTAGCCAGCCTATCGGTATTTTACAGGTTGCATTTTGGAGAGTGTGCGCGGGAATTGCATGACTTGGTTCCGCTATCTCCTTTCTACCATCGGATAACCCGACGTACGGTGAGTATGCACCCTTACGTTGTTGAAACTTCAACGGTTCGGACTAAGCGTTTCGCTTCGTCGTTTATACCGCGTACATCGAAGGACTGGAACAATTTGCCTGCTGCGGTCTTCCCGTCCAACTATAATTTAGGTGTCTTCAAGGCTAGAGTGAATAGACTCTTAATAAACTAGTGCGCCTCACCATCAATGATTGCATCTCTGCTTACCATCAGGTGGGATCGCAGTCAAGCACTGGTTTATATCAATTAAAAAAAAAGTCCTTTTGAGCTTAGGACCAATTTCTGAATTAAGGCTGTGAACGTGTCTATCTTCTTTGGTAAAATACGGGTCTTTAGACTAAAATAAAGTATGTCAAAAAAAAAATACAAAAAAAAATTTAAGACCGAATAATAATATTATGGTAGTCATTTCTGGTCAATTTTTCGGGTACCGATTCTAGCAGTCGAGTATTTGTTTGAAAAATGTTTTGAATTTTTTTTTTAATTTCAAACTCTCCTTTTCAACTTACAAGTTCAAACTTAATAAGACTCTCAGAAATCTACAAATTCTTACTGCTCCAGTATGCCCCTGATCCTGAATAATTATGTAGGCTTAGTAGTGAAACAAATAACAATAAAAAATATTTTTCGTGTAATTACTAATTGGATTAGCAACTATTTTTGAACCAAGTTTCAGCTGATTTCATCGTTTACCTACCAAATTTTTATATAAAGATCCTTACACTTCATTTAATACACCCAGAAGTATATTTTCAGCTACTTATATTGTTGTCGAAACTCAGTTTAACCACACCACCCACTACATTTTCCTTCTTGTCATTTCGTTTGACACGTAGACCGACAGCTAACACGTTCTTTGAGTAACAGAGAGCTGTCATTTCAAAACCGGTGATCTGCCTTTATTCAACCATTTTCCTTGATTGAACGACACACTAACTATTCACTAGTGAGCCTTGAATGGTGGTTGAAATAACGTAGAAACTTTGGTCCCTAGCTCCGAGACTAAAAGCAGCATTTTGCATGTGATTCAACTGCACTCAACTCGTAAACACAGTCGTAATTAAGTAAAGCGCTGCATCGCTTAATGTTCGCTATTACGTACGGGGTTAATACTATGTGCGATTGTTGAGGGTTTCAGCTTTTTATAGAACGAACTAATGTAGCGCTTTTAGCTTTAATGACATATTTTTATGTTTTAAATACTAAACGGCGGTGGAGAGGTCTTTTTCGTTTTGGTCACTGCTTTATTCACAATGTATTTGGGCCCTTATTTATTCAGGGTGTATCAAAGGACTAGGCAGTAGTACATTTTTGCTTTGGTTTTTAAAGTTTGATTATTTAATTCTACATGAATAGGTACTAAAAAAATATCTCATTAGCTTAAACTTTTCTTCTTTGACAATCTCTCATCCGTTATGTCTCGAATATCTACAACTATGCTTTTCTTACCATATACCTGAAAAGTATACCATGCCAGTTTGCAAGTTAGTCGCCACAATATCACAGATGCAAAGTAGTAAGAAGTCGGAGATACTAAAAAGTCTGTACTGTAATAATTTTTAAGATTTAATAACCTAACAAATTACTCTTTTACGCGCTTATCGATCTGATATCATTTTTAACTCCATAACCTATAATCTTTCATTTAGAACTGGAATTCATGTTTATATTCTTTATTTATGACTAGCCTAGCGATCCCGACAGACATTGTTCTGTTCGAAAGCTGGCCTTTCGACCAAATAAAAATTAGAGAAACCGATCGCAGCGCCACCTACCGGGTCCAGTTGTATTTTCAAACCCACTATTCTATGTACAAATTATTATGTTGGAACAATTTGGCGCACGCCGTAGCTAACTTTATATGAATATCTTTGGAAGTTATTAGTCTAGATTAAAAACAATTGCCAAACTTTACCGATTATATCAATGGTGACATATAAAGGCTACTATTTGTTTGATATAAATTTCTGTTCTACAATAATGGTCCTATTTATAGCCGGACCACAATGATAGTTATAATAATATTATATTAATACTGAATAGGGTCACAAGACCCGTCCCCAAACTTTGTTGTCTGTTTCCACACCTGTAATATTTGGGGCTGCCACAGAGCAATAAGATGCGCCAAAGACGGCATCATCAAAAGTTTTCTAACAAACCTGACATGTCACTAAGTTCACCGCTTACGTGTAGAAATTAATGGCATGTAATATTTTTAGTATTGACTCAAAATTTTACTTACCGTCAATTTCTCAATTTTAATCGAAAGAAGCCATCTTCTTTCGATTCAACTATCATAGCTGGAGGTTAAACTTTACTTTATGGACCTTCGATTTAAGGGTCGGAGTGGGGGGGAGGGGTGGGGGGAGGGAGGGCTACACCCCTGTACCATTCCCAACCCGCGCAAACCCATGGTTACGAAGATATTCATGTTTAAAGTTTGAGGTTAGGTTAGGTTAAAACAATAATTTCCATTGATTTAAGGGTCGGGGAGTGGTGGGGAGGGAGGCGGGGAGGGAGAGCTACCCCCCTGTATCATCCCCACCCGCAGAACCCCATGGTTATGGAGATATCCATGTTTAAAGTTTGAGGTTGGGTTAAGTTAGAACACTAATTTTCATCGATTTATGGGGCGGTTTCGGCCTAAATCATAATGGTTTTTAACATTAGAAGGGGATATGGCGCTCGGCGGCCGCTGCCGCGGCACGCTCGCTCCGCTCGCTCGCCTTCGCGCGTTGATGGTCACAGTTCTAACCTAACCTAACCCAAATGATTCACTAACATTAGAGGGGGATCTGGCGCTCGGCGGCCGCTGCCGCGGCCCGCTCGCTCCGCCCCGCTCGCCTTCGCGCGTTGATGGTCACAGTTCTAACCTAACCTAACCCAAATGATTCGCTAACCTTAGAGGGGGATCTGGCGCTCGGCTGTTTCGCTCGCACTGTTTTAACCTAACCTAACCCAAATTAGTCACTAACACAGTCATACGAACGCAACTTGCAAGGGCAACAAAAACAAACGGACGATGACTGACATGACGTCGTGACGAATATAAAACAAAATGGGCTCGCTTCACGTTCCGTTCCGTTACTCAGTGAAAACAAATATTTGTTATTTTTTATGTAAATAGTCAATGTAATTGCTTGTTACTGCATGATTTTTGTGCACATTAATTACTTACGTAATTTAATACGTGAAAATAAAATTATTTTTAAAAAAATATATGACAAAATTGAATGAAACAAACCACAAACAAGCGTGGACGCTTAACGAAACGTGAAACGTCAACTTTGACATCTACAATGACAATTTATCTAACCTAAATGGCGTATTAATTTACAATTTTTATGGAACTTTGGAAAATTATATCTCGTAAACGGTAAGTTTGCGCAACTTAATATTTTGCAAAAAGCTTTCTATTTATGAGTACTATCTACAGTAAAAAAATGAACTTCCAAATCGACGGTCCATAAAGGAAAGTTTAGCCGTGTGCGTTGTTGTTGTTTGGTTTTGTTGTTGTGTTGTTTGTGATGTCGTGTGTTGTTTGTTGTTGTTGTTGTGTGTTGTTTGTTGTTGTTGTTTTTTGTTGTTGTTGTATATGCAACACAAATGTACAAAGGCGGACTTAATACCTTAGGTATTCTCTGCCAAGGGTGGAGGAGAGACAATTTATCAGATGCATAAAAAATATTTTTTAAGTTACACGGGTCTAGAAGTACATGATTGTATAGATCATAAACATACATGCCAGAGGTCATGGGTTCGATTCCTAAGCAAGACAAATGTTTGTGTGATGAGCACGATCATTTGTTCTGTGTCTAGGTGTAATTTACGTATTTTTTTAATTTAGGTATTATTATTATTATTATTTAGGAATATAAAAATAAGTATGTGTATCAGTTGCCTAGTACTCATAGCACAAGCTTTGCTTAGTTTGGGACTAGATGACGTAGTGTAAGTTGTGGAATATTATTATTATAATTTGTTTTTTTTTTTTTCACAACTATCACACAACGCCGTCTAGTCCCAAGCTAAGCAGAGCTTGTGTTATGAGTACCAGACAACTGATATAATATATTATAGATAAATTACACCCATACACAGAACAAATGATCCTGCTCGTCGCACAAACATTTGTCCTAGTTGGGAATCGAACCCACGACCTCCGGCATAGCAGTCAGAGTCACTAACTACTAGACCAACAGGCCAGTCAAAATGTATTTAATTATATAGTTTATTACCCATACTAATATATTATAAGTAAAAGTAACTCTGTCCGTCTGTCTTACCTCTTCACGTCTTAACGGTTGAACGGATTTAAATGAAACTTTGCACATAGATAGATCGGTAGTTATTGCAGACCTGGATCGCACAGGGCAAATGTAGGAACCCGGGTGGGTTTTAGTCATTAAATATCTGACACAAACTACCCAAGTCTCAATCTACCTAGAGCTATTTCTCGATTTCTCCCCAAAAAATAGACATTGACATCTCCATAGTTGCTGCCAGCTCGTCTTTTATGTACTCTATGGGACAGCCCAAGTATTTCCAAGATAGGTTCATAACCATTGTAGTAATTCCGAAAATCCTGACATTATGAAACATGCTTTCATTACTCGGATGCCTTAATAATATCTTTGTATAAAACGTTTTCAATAACCTTAGATACGAGGGCGAGCGGATGGTGAATGAGACATCCCAAAAATACCGACCTATAATGATATTTTCATTCAATCTAGCTTTCGAAAGGTCACCGTGGTTCTTCAGCATTTACAGACTTAAACCCTTGTATTCCTTCAATTGTCTTTTGCGTTCCAAGGCCGCGATAACTCTTTGGAACAATTCAGCAGCCTTTGTAGATTTTTTTTTAAATTGATATAAACCAGTGCTTGACTGCGATCCTACCTGATGGTAAGCAGTGATGCAATCATTGATGGTGAGGCGCACTAGTTTATTAAAAGTCTATTCACTCTAGCCTTGAAGACACCTAAATTATAGTTGGACGGGAAGACCGCAGCAGGCAAATTGTTCCAGTCCTTCGACGTAGGCGGTATAAACGACGAAGCGACTGAAAGACTGCTTCAGTTTTGCTGACATCCCTTTAAGGTGCACGTGAAACAAAACGCGCCGTCAACCTGGCTCTAGTCCTTATCATATAGCGAGCTTGCTATTGCTCGCGGTCTGCTAGCCCGCACTAACGGTGGCTGATAGTCGCCCTGTGACTCCCGATACCCAGATTAACTGCGGCGGGAGCCGGGGTGAGGGGATTGTCTCTTCCTCGCGATTTCCGCCGCTTCTTTCGCTCGTATTACTGCTTCGCAGAAGGAGGCTGCTTTCTATTCCCTCTCGCCCCGTGCCATGGTTTGGATCAGAGCCAGACGCGAGAGGTCGCCGCTGCCGATCGATTCCACGAAGATAAGGCGGGCTACTGTATCCTCTACTGTATCCTACAGCGACATACGGGCGTTTCTTCTCACCTAATTCGAAACTAATACCTCCCAAATAAACCGTGTCCAGTGATCCCCATTAGGCAGAAAGTGAGCACGCCTTGCTGTTTTTCTAACCACTCCCCAAAGAGGGGACACATCGCCACGTGCCCAGTTCTTAGTAATACTGAATTAACGTTCTGTAAACCTTAAAAAGAATCGACTTCAAGGCAAAGTAAACTTGAGAATGTATGAGTATATGATGTATCGATTTAACAAGTTGCCATAAGTAGGATATGTTTGTTGAACCTATGTAGTTGATATAAGAAAGTTTAAATGATAAATCAAGCATGCCCCATTGGCTCTCAACAGTCTCAAACAGTTTGTATACAATTTGGAACACAGATGGATCTTTTTTTTTTTGGAGAGTAAATCCATTAAATATCTTTGCCTGCTCTGGGTGGAGGAGAAATGGCAGATTTTTACTTTCAGTTGCCTTTGGAGTTCCAGGACCACGTTGATTCTTTCGAACAGTCCCACAGCCCATGGACCATGGCCTGGATTAAGACTCATAATTATACCGATAATACGCAAAACACTACGCTAAACTAAACCAAAATGATTTCATATTTTCATTTCGGGTACTACTACTCAATGTTAATATTTTCTCAGCACCACTAATAAATATATCTAATGGTTTCATGTCATTAGCCATGTAAGGCATAAGGACCACTTTTGATTTATACCTACATACACTAAGCATATTTTCATAATAAAGACATTACGTCGCGACATCTTTTTGTGCCTAATGTGTAGTCTGCCCTTGAAAATGTTAGAATGTATGTATTAATAGTGATACCTTACTATAAAAATAGAATAGGCGTATTAAATATACCTACGTGAATTTAGATCATACATAAAAAATTAGAATGACTACATGGAGCTATATGATAACACACTACAATGAGTGCACGGTCGTAAAATAACAGCTTCACAAATGTGACCGTTTTTAGGTTTCCGTACCTCAAAAGGAAAAGACAGAACCCTTTTATTATCACTTTGTTCTCCGTCCGTCGGTCTGTCTGTCTGTCTGTCTGTCAAGACCCTTTATCTTGGAAACGCGTGGAGATATCGAGTTGAAATTAAAACCATATACTCAAGTTTGAGAGCAGTGGTCGCCGAGTGGTAACGGCCCCGATTTACGAGTTGTAGTTTGCAGGTTCAAACCCAGCCAGGCGCATTACTTTGTATAATTTATTTCATAACGACTGCTCTCAAAACGGTGAAGGAAAATATCGTGAGGAAACCGGCATGTCCTAGAACCAAAAATTCGAAGACATGTGACATTCACCAATCCGCACTGGGCCCGCGTGGTAGATTACGGCCCATTCCACACGGTCAATACTGACTGGACAGGTCCGCTCAAAACTGTGTGGTTCTTTCTTCAAAAGACCATCTCAGACTCCAACCTGCATGTTTCTCATATGATTTGACCATTACATGTTTGCTGTATGAACTTTAAAAGAGACTTTGACCCCTGAGTTTGTTTCGGTGTTCCTTCTCAGGGTAGTCAGCTAGGTAAAACCGGCTTCATCTAGTTTAAATTGACAAAAAAAAATGACGTGTAAAAGTGTTTCTAAAAAACCTATTTGCAAAATAAATATCATTTATCATTCCCTCTTCTAGAGAGAGGAGGCTTGAGTCCCAGCAGTGGGAACATTAAAATGATTACTATGGTTAATGATTATGCTATGCTTACTATAAAATATAAAGGACCAAAAATAACTTGTCACTGTTATTTGATACTCAGTCTCAGGTCTAGGCTTCTAGACAGTGGAACATTCTACCAGCTATAACGATTGTCAAAAACTGTGAAACAGCCCCCTAGCCAAGTTACAACCGTTTCGTGTTGAATTCCGTTCTCTAATCGGTAACGCCTCGGTGTCAGCAATTGTAGAAAACAATAAGTTGATAGCCATGTTAACGCGCCTGAGTCGGCCGCTCGTTCTACAATAACAAAGGATGTAACGTTGAACATTGTAGAAACGATAACAATTCATTCTATTATTTTGAACGATGTGAACTTGGCTACGAATTTTCGATTCATTTGTTCTGACCACGTGACTTAACGTTGAGATGATGTCATTCCCATACATTTGATTAGTTTTCGACTAGCGTTAACGATTGCAGATTATCAACTTGACTAGGGGTGCAGATTGGCTTACGCTATCGGAATGTCAATTGGTCAGAGCTTTACATATTTTGATATTGTGACATCGTGCCCTCTAGACTTTTTATTTGCACATGGAATTGGAGTAAGTATTATATCAAATTAAAAAAAAAAATGTAATTATAAAATTGAATAAAGTAAATATTATTACTTTAAATGATAATAAATGCATTAAGTGCTGCTTACTATCAGGTGGGATCGCAGTCAAGCAATAGTTTATTTCAATTTAAAAAAAAGTAATATTTCTGAATTAGTTGCATATTAATTTTGGAAACATCATCATAATAGCATCGTAGCATTACTAACAAAACAATATAAAAATCAAGGTTGAGTAAATGTATTTATATTATAAACATTAAAGAGGTAAAATTTGTTTTTTGTTTGTAGGAGGTAATCTCTGAAAGTACTGGTCCGAATGCTAAAAGTTTTTCACCGCTGAAAAGCTACTTTGTTCCTTAGTGACATAAGCTATATTTAATGTACGCGGGCGAAGCCGTGGGCAAAAGCTAATCAGAAATAAAGGCAATTATTATATCAAATTTTGGAACATTCTATAAAACAATATTCAAATTATATTACAACCCACACATTTTTTGGTCCTTCTTGACAGAAATGGCTAGTTAAAAAACAATCTAAAATACTACTGAAGTCGATGAAAGGGTTGAAAACTAAAAAAAAAAAAGTTAGTATAGATTATTATCATTAGACATGTATTTTTTTCTTTTGTCACGCAAATAAAAAATTAAGACGATGCGTGTGCAAATGTTGGAGAGCAGTGGTGGCCGATTGTTAACGGCTCCGACTTACGAGTTGTAGGTCGCGGCTTCAAACCCAGCCAGGCGCATTACTTTGTGTAATTTATTTCATCACTACTGCTCTCAAAATGGTGAAGGAATACATCGTGAGGAAACCGGCATGTCCTAGAAGCAAAAATTCAAAGACACGTGACATCCGCCAACCCGCACTGGGCCCGCGCGGTGAATTACGGCCCATTCCCTCTCCTAGAGAGAGGACGCCTGAGTCCCAACAGTGGAAACATTATAAGGCAGACTATGCTATGCTATATACAAAACGTATTTCATTTCCATTCTGGGCACTAACTCCCTTTTCCTTCATATCACTCTTCACACGATCCATCCATCTTTTCTGTACCCTCCCTCTCCATCCATCCACATGTATACTCATAACTCTTCCTCTTCTTTATATGACCATATCAAGACGATTCCCCTTCAACTTTTCATGCATTGGCACCACTTTCAAACTTTCTCTAACATACTCATTTTTCACTAAAATCAACATTAATATTTAATCCATGATATTACTCTCACATCAATATAACCATTATTTTCATCATAAATAGAGAACAAAATCCCTTTTGTGATCTAAAACGCCTGCTTATTTTACTGGCAGTATAGTCGCACATAATTGCCCGAATGCGAACAATAATTATGACGTCATGAAATAACTCTGAACTAGAAGCAAGTTAATGGGGAATCGCTAAGTGATTCAAAGTTTAGTTCTATTGTGTGAACGTTCTGGCGGGCTCAGATGGAATCGTTGGAGGCAAAAGTTTTTACATTATTTGGAAAGTTTTATTGAAAAAGATTATAAATTAAGTTAGTCAGTTTGGCAGTAGGTTTGATCAAAGTAAAATGTAAGCTCATAAACCTTATTCAAATGCATAAAGCATTTGAATAAGGTACCAAAAAGTGTTACCAGAGTATTTTTTTATATGATAATGCAATTAACTAAAATATAACATTATATCTCTAAGCTAGGTGAGGAGAGAAACTAAAACGTAAGATTTTTAAGATTAAGCTAAAACAAACTGAGCCCACGTATATCATGCGTAGCATTCATCATGACTTCTAGACTCTTGAATTTGCTTAATACAGATGACTTGGAAACATACTAAGCATGCGCAATGCTGTATCACGCTTCCCACGTAAGTCGTTTGTTTTGAAGTAAATCAAGAGTCTGATGTTATAATGCGTAGTGTACATGGCATACCCCACGTATGATGTATTCAGTTCGACTTTAGCTTTACAGGATTTTCCCAGTATTGTCCCAACTCAGTAACTTTTCAGTTGATTAAATTTTCATTTCATTAATTACCATATCACGGTGTTTGGTAATATACATGAAAACTCAAAAAGTTGAAAGGAAATCGTTTGTCTAGTGATAGCGTGACGGATGACAGAACAGAATGAAAGAAAAAAACGTAACGTTGTGCTGATCTCAAATAACACGGACAAGAAGATGATGATACGTGAAAACTTCTAACAGTAACTAAAACTCCATCTGAACCCAACATTATTAGCTCAGAGCACATTGTTGACAACACTACAATAGACGGGAATACATAAACGTATCTAGTTAGATTCGCGTCGTTACAGCATTAGGTACACTTTAACAAAGTGTTGGCAAGATGTCTTCAAGACTTTGTGTCGAAACGTGACTTGATATTAAAGCTAGATAACTTAAGTGAGCAGTATAATAATAATAATCCACTTGATCTAATTTCGATTACGTTCAAACTCAACAGAGATTAGCCATGTGCACAGGAGATATGTGTCTATAGTGCATAAGTGTGTGCACAAACACAGAAATACTGCACCCCTAGCCAAGTTGATAATCTGCAATCGTTAACGCTAGTCGAAAACTTATCAAATTTATGGGAATGACATTATCTCAACGTGAAGTCACGTGGTCAGAACAAACGAATCGAAAATTCGTAGCCAGTTTCACATCGTTCAAAATATTAGAATGAATTGTTATCGTTTCTTCAATGTTCAACGCTACATCCTTTGTTATTGTAGAACGAGCGGCCGACTCAGGCGCGTTAACATGGCCACCAATTTATCGTTTTCTACAATTGCTGACACCGAGGCGTTACCGATTGGAGAACGGAATTCGACACGAAATGGTTGTAACTTGACTAGGGGGGGGGGCTGTTCTTTTACTCTCATCGTCTAATGAGACGGCAATCAGTCATGATCGAAGAGAGGTCAGGCGCAGGACCAATGGCTTGCTTTTAGATGCACGGGGGTGTCACACCACTAACCTTGCTTTTTATTTTAAGTTCTTACAGTCCATCCTAAGGTTATCTAGTAGATATCGATTTTAGCGACAATACCACCACATTGCTCGCAGAACGGCAAAGCACATTGCTCACTGAACAGATGGTTGATGGCGGAAAAGATCTGGAATGGCGACCACGTACCGTAAGACGCAGTGATTGAAAGCCTCCCATAAAATGAGCAGTAGTGACTTACGAGTTGTAGGTCGCGGGTTCAAACCCAGCCAGGCGCATTACTTTGTGTAATTTATTTCATCACCACTGCTCTCAAAACGGTGAAGGAAAACATCGTGACGAAACCGGCCTAGAACCAAAAATTCGAAGACATGTGACATTCACCAACCCGCACTGGGCCCGCGTGGTGGATTACGGCTCATCCCCTCTCCTAGAGAGGAGGCTTAAGTCGCAGCAGTGGAAACATTATGAGGCTGATTATGATTATGCATAAGGTGAACCGGTGACCTGTTGAGGGTCACGGAAATCTGATGTTTGCGAGACGCACAAAATCAGTAATTGTGGTAAAATTTGGGAGAGGTCTATGTCCAGCAGTGGACGTCTTTTTTTTTTTGCCTTTTGCAGGTGCGGTGACTCTTTCGAACAATTCTTCAGCCCCACCAGTCCACATTGAATCCGAGTGGTAGATTCGCTCTCATAGAGAAGAACAAATAGTTCTGGCAAAGGAATTGTCATAGTCTTTATATTATCATTATGAAACTATTCATTCCTATGAACATTCGGCATCTAACATTCTTTTGAATCCTTATTCGAAAAATGAATAATTTTTTCGATAATGTGATAAAGTTCAACCTGAATTGCAGCCGTATTGGCTGCTATTTCGAAATAGGTGAAATTGTTATCGCTAAGAAATCTAGGCCAGAACTCACAATATTTTATAATGTTACAAAGGTAGAAGCTATTAAATTGTAAGTGTAAGCTTTCCTGTATGTACGAGGATGACAGATAGCTGACGTTATCCTTTATTTCATAGTCCGTACTTAGCACGTAAGATATAAGTATAAAGTATAAGCGAATAGCGAGTAAAGTAATAATTTAAATAATAAGTTAAAAATTGACCGTAATATCAACTCAAATGTGTACATGCAAATATACAAGTTTTCTCTCTCATAGTCCAATAGCACTGCAGTCATCACGATGACTGTACTGAGAGATCAGGTGCAGAGCCAGGCTTAGAGTATTTTTCGCGGTACGGAGGTGTAACATACTTGTAACATAACACAACATAATACGAAGGTGTACCTCCTCCCTATAAACAGGCTATAACTTCTTCTTATATTCGTGTCGATGTACTCAAACTATATTTTTTTTTCTAACCATATTTGCCAACCTCTACGGCTCTGTTATTGACCTCGTATAGATCCTTAAAACTGCAGATGGTTGTGCAGCATGGATAGCATAGCAGATGACGCATGTCCTGTGCAGCGGCTCCCACATTGGCACTGCCTTAGAAATGGGTCGAAGAAGTCCCATTTGGCCAAATTGTTTTTACAGCGGTCAACCTATAAGGCCTATAAATGCAAAACTCGAATAAAAAGATTCAATAACAATTTGCCCGGCCAGGAAAATGAATCCAGAATTCCACTCAGTAGTTACATTTGCGGTCTTGGGACCAAACATTTTTTTATGATTTCAACTTTCTTATCTCCATTCATCCGTAGGTACGACCTCCGTTATGAGACAGAAGCAGAGAAGCTTCTCCCAAGCATCGCTAAAACAATTGATCCTGTTTTTCCGACAACCCGCAGACTTGCTATGAATTGCTCTTTGCAATCAATTACTTAATTATTTTTTTATTTATTTAAACTTAATGTACAGTAGTGGTACATAGGTGGACTTAATGCAACTAGGCGTTTTCTATCAGTCGACTTTTGGTTTAAAAAAGGCTATACAGCGTTAGATGAGCATAATATATAAATACTAGAAAATCCTAAGAAAATGTAGTATCATTAAAATTAGGTGCATTTATCAGTAATATATATATATATATATATATGCAAAAATATATTAAAAAATACTATGATTAAAATCCAATCATTATAATTGAAAGAACTCAAAATATTATAATTTCCAAAAATGACTTCAGCAAAATGAATGAAATTGATTTTTAAAACTTTCTCTGGAATCAATTTAATCATTGGAAAGTTGGAACTTAAAAAATTCTGAGAACCCGATAGATTTTCAGGTTTTTTTTTTTCAGTGGGAAAATCATCTTAGGAAATCCCCCGCTCTTGGGCGGAGCGAGAGATAGTGTCAGACTCTTACTAACTAAAAATGCACTCCTGTTCCTTCGTTGCCTTTCGTACCAGGGCCAAGTCTTCCTTTCAGAAGCAGACCCTTAGCCCAAGTAGGCTTCGACCTTGCTGGGCCCCTACGGTTTGCTGACATCTCCTTGAGGCGCGCGTGGAACAGTACGCGCCGTCGACGACTTGGGCTC
Organism: Mythimna impura; assembly: GCA_905147345.3. Taxonomy (NCBI): domain Eukaryota; kingdom Metazoa; phylum Arthropoda; class Insecta; order Lepidoptera; family Noctuidae; genus Mythimna; species Mythimna impura. The sequence goes on from LR990363.1 coordinate 11,630,322, forward strand.
GGTCCGGACGGTTACAGGACGGTCGGACGGTGACCCATTGCTAGCCGTCCGCATAGATTTTCACCTGAACTTTTTCATTGAATGGTTCTCAATAAAATACGATACGTAGCTACATCAAATTTACCATCAGCATTCAAACCCACTACCAAGTTTGTTTCCGGCCATCGTAGGCGCAGGCTTGCGGACGGCGAGCAATGGGTGGCTCGCCGTCCGACCGTCCGGTAACCGTCCGGTTCGAGCCCAAGTCGTCGACGGCGCGTGCTGTTCCACGCGCGCCTCAAGGAGATGTCAGCAACTGTAGGGGCCTAGCAGGGTCGAAGCCTACTGGGGCCAAGGGTCTGATTCTGAAAGGAAGACTCGGCCCTGGTACGAAAGGCAACGAAGGAACAGGAGTGGGTTTTTAGTCAGTAAAAGTCTGACACTATCTCCCGCCCCGCCCAAGGGCGGGGGATGTCATAAGATGATTTTCCCACCGAAAAAAAAAAAAAAAAAAAAAAAAAACTACCAAGTTTGTTGATCAAATACTAGCACTTTTGCAGCGAGTTTATCCACACATGCATTCCCTTTCCTGTGGAGAAATGTGTCCCATCATTTCAACTTTCTAGATTCAAAGACTTGGACTGTGTGTTGCTGAGTCAGTAAAGCGAGAAGGACTTTTAAGTTATTAGTCATCTATAACAGAAGTTATTTTTGCTTGACCTCTATCTTACCTGAAACTAAGCTATAATTAGGATGTGGTCGACGGTGGGTACGTTTACTCAGAACATTACTCCACATTTACATACATGTACATTAATACACATTTGTTGTATTATATACTTTTTTTTTCTTGTAACACATTGCTTTTGCAATATTTTTTATATTATTAGACGCCAACCACCGTAAATTCGTTTAGTAATTTATTTTGTTATCATGTCATTTATTGATGATTGTAATTATTTATTTTTCTTGCTTACTTTTTATATAGCCTCTTTTTTATAATGTGAATGTGAGAACACTGTAGACTCCGCGAATTCTTAGGTTACTTCCTATTATGATTCACTTTTTTTTAATATGATTATTTTTATTGTGCTGTTGGGTACAATGTTGACTGGTCTACACTGTTCTTACATAATATCTATTAATACTGTAATATGAAAATATTGTAAACAACCACTTTTTTAAAAGAGTAACCATGGAGTTTCCTGCCGGTTCTTCTCCATAGGAAACGACCAATTTGGAACCGGCTTCTGACGTTTTATAAGTGCCCATGTAGGGCTATGTGAAATAAATATTTTTACTTTAACTTTGACTTTGAAGTAATTTATTCACTCTTGACTTGGTTATGGGTCAGAAAATATAAACTCTGACAGGGAATTCCACCACTTAGCTGTACGAGTAATAAAAGTGTTCCCAAAACGTTTCGTTCGGTGGTACCCACCATGTACCGGTGGCGCATCACCGTATATCTGGTGGTTCGATAATGGAGCGGGTTAGGCGGAATTAAATTTTGCAATTCCGACGTACAGTCTTCAAAATGCAACCGTAGAAAATCGAAAGGCTAGCAACTCGGCATCGATGTTCTTGTATCAATTACGATTACGAGTAAGAAGAGTGGATAGAAACTAAATTAATTTTTTTTTTTTTTTTTTTTTTTTTTTATTATTGATAGGCTCGCGTTTGACCACCATCTCACCTGATGGTAAGCGATGATGTGGCCGACGATGGAGCACGCTTGCCTAGAAGTAACCTATTCACTCTTGACTTAAAGACCCCTAGGTTGTAGCTATCAGGGAACACAGACTCGGGCAGGGAATTCCACTCCTTAGCTGTACGCATTATGAATGTGTTCCCAAAACGCTTTGTACGTATGGGTGGGATGTCCACCATGTACCGATGGCGCAACGCCGTACGTCTAGTGGTCCGATGATGGAACGGACTTGGTGGAATTAAATTGTGCAATTCCAACGCACACTCCCCGAAGTGTAATCGATAGAAAACCGACAGGCCAGCAACTCGGCGTCGATGCTCAAGGCTTTGGAGTTTTGAATCGACAAGTGCATCATCACCGATGATTCTCTTGGCTCGCTTCTCAATCGACTCCAGAGCATCAAGCTGGTATTTGGCAGACCCATCCCAAAGATGAGAGCAGTATTCCATACACGATCGAACTTGCGCTTGATAAAGTTTGAGCAGCTGTTCCGGCGTGAAGTACTGTCTCACCTTGGCCAAGATCCCCAATTTTTTGGCAGCCTGTTGAGCTTTAGCCTCGATGAAAGAGCCGAAATTGAGGGTAGATGACAACGTTACCCCAAGAAGCTCAAGGTCACTGGTTATCGGCACGGTTACACCCCGGAATGATGGAGCCGGGTGGAATTGGCTCCGTTTGGCGGAAAAAAGACACGCCTGGGTTTTAGCAGCATTGAACTTGAACAGATTGGCATCGCCCCAGTCGGATACTGCCTTCAAGGAAAAGTTCAAGCGTTCAACCATAGCCTCTCGGAAAGACTGGATCTGTGACCCACTAGCACGTGCATCGGACACGTATCTCTCAGCAACAGTGCTATCGTCTGCATACCCAAAGGTACCGGGTTTAAGAAGGTCGTTTATGTGCAGCAAGAACAGTGTTGCCGAGAGTACCGACCCCTGAGGGACCCCGGCATTAATTTCCATTTGACCGGACGAGCAGCCATCAATAACCACTCGGATGGATCGCCCCCTCAAGAAGTCTGCGATCCACTCACACAGACCAGTGGGCAGACCGAAGGAAGGAAGCTTAGCAATAAGGCTATCATGCCAGACCCTGTCAAAGGCCTTCGAGATATCAAGGGAGACTGCAAGTGCTTCCCCATGCTTCTCGATGGCCTCGCTCCAGATGTGAATGGCATACGCTAGAAGATCCCCAGTTGACCGATTTCGGCGAAAGCCGTATTGACGATCACTGAGGATGTCATTAGCTTCTAGGTATGCCAGGAGCTTATTATTGATCACTCGTTCCATACTCTTGCAGAGAATGGACGTTACCGAGATAGGTCTGTAATTAGCAGGGTCAGCCCGACTACCCTTCTTGGGCACGGGTTGCACGTTAGCTTGCTTCCAAGCCATCGGTACTTTTCCAGCCTCAAACGAAAGACGAAATAAGCGTGTCAGGATCGGAGACAGTTCAGGCGCACAAGTTTTTAAAACAATTGCCGGTATCCCGTCGGGACCACTGGCTTTGTTCACGTCAAGGTTACGTAGCACCCTACGGACGTCCTTCTGATGGATGCGTATGTCTGCCATAGTCGTCTCGCATCGCTCAGGAAAGGCAGGGGGCCGCGCGTTACCGGAATCAAGACGTGAAGATTCCGCAAAAAGAGAGGCAAATAGATTTGCTTTCTCCTCAGCGGTGTGGGCCAGCGACCCATCGGGTTTCAGCAGTGGTGGTAGTGAGGGACGGCAGAAGTTCGATTCAACAGATTTAGCCAGGGACCAAAACGCTTTACTACCTGCTGGGTATGAAGCAAGTTTGTTCCCAATTCGGCTAATGTGGTCAAACCGAGACCTCCGCATCACCTTCTTGCAGGATTTGGCAGCCCTATTATAGGCTCTCTTTTTTTGAGTCACGTCACTTGCCTTGCGCCTACGAGCGTCGACCCATTCTTGGTATGCCGTATGTTTAAGCGCTTCAGCGCGATTACATTCGGCGCCAAACCAAGGTCGAACCTTGTCAGACATTGTTACATCAGAGAATGGAATGTAATATTCCATCCCCCGACGCAACACATCCGACACTGCGTCCGCGCACAACGACGGATCAGCGGAAGAGAAGCAAGTAGGCTGCCAAGGATAGCATGCGAAGAAAGAACGCATACCATCCCAATCTGCTGACTTGTATCGCCAAACCCGCCGGGTGCCTCTTGGGCTGGGATCGGGCGGGGAATAGACGGATACAGATTTCACCAGACAATGGTCGGAACTACCTATTGGTGAAGATATCGACACTGAGTACCGGTCCGGATCTGTAGTCAACAGAAGGTCCAAGCAATTGGCCATGTGTGACTCAACATCCGGCACCCTTGTAGCCCCCTGGACCAGCTGGGTGAGATTTAACGCTAGCGCTAGCTTCCGCGTCTCTCGCCCAGCATGGTCTGTGCACTGGTATGGGAAGAGCCACTCCTGATGGTGGGCATTGAAATCCCCCAGTATCACCAATTGGGCAGAAGGGTACCGCTGCTGAGCCACATCCGCCGCCTCACTAAGGTGCTGTGTGAGCCTGGTTGTCTCCTGATCACCACTGTGCGAACGGTAGACACAAGCATAGACAATTTGATCTATGCCAGTGTCCACCAAAGCCCAAAGCGTGGAGTACCTGGAGTCCTCAAGATTGCGGAGACGCCGATAGCAGATGTCGTCCCGGGCATACATACATACACCCGCGCGTGGTTTAAAATGGTGCTCCAGGGTAAACCCTGGGTAAGATAAGTACGACACGTCTGACGGACTACTGATCTGCGTCTCCGAAAGAAAAAAAAGAGCAGGTTTCTCAGTCTCCAGATGGTGGTGGACTGCGACGAGATTTGAGTGCAGTCCTCGGATATTACTGAGGTGCACTTTAAGAGAGAGGGAGTGCTGCCGCTGTTTAACATTTCTCTTTTTATTCTTTGCCATTTTTTGTATTAAGAGTGAATGAAGGAGAGGAGAAGAAAGTGAGATGGGGTTTCACGCTGCTATCCTTCAGGCAAGCACTGATAGGACGGCATCATTGGGGTACTAGTCCGGAGACTGCGGGGACGCCCGAGCCCCCCCGGGAGTGTCCATCGGGCCCTCTCCTCTGGTCGCCAACCAGCACGATGGCGCATCCCGGGATTTTTCGACAGTTGGCGGGGCAGCCTTTCATGTGTGGCTGGTACATTACTTGGGCCCCCAACTACCTGCGGTCGGCCAGCGGCGCACCGTGCCTCGGATCCCGCTACCCTCCGCGACTAGTCTCCCGATACCTCCACACCAGTGTGGGCCAGGTCGGTCTGCCTGCAATGGAACCACCACTTCGACCCAACTCCTCTAATTTGGCTACACTGAGCATCGTACCGGAACACGGCTAGGCCGCTTGGCGGTACGTCTTTGCCCAGTGGGTGGTCACAAGCCAACGGTCGAAACCTACCACCAGTAAATGTCACCTGATTAGCACCACCCAGGGACCACGTGTAGGGACTTACAATGGGTATTCTCCTACGGACGCGGGTGACTCAGCCCCCAAAAAAAAAAATTATATTATTTAGAAATGTTTTAAGTTTTATATAAGTGTAAGTTTAATTGATATTTAGTTTTAAGTACATTTAAGTACGAGTATGTCTAGAGACTCATCGACCCCACAGTCAAATCATTGCAACGGTTTTATGGGGCTTAGCTTATAAGTTACTTACCTTTTTGGAACAAATATAAATAAAAAACAAAAAAAATGATTACATTTTATCAAGTCAAAGAATAGAGGCCGTATCAAAAGCTCTTGACGCGATCAATTTTGCGACCAAAACTGAACTACATAAAATATAGAGCTATATGAGACGGAGGTATATAGAGTGTATAGCTTCCTCCCTCTTTCTTGCTCGCACCACTGATATTTCGACACGTCATTGTAAAGCCCCAGACGCGGTTGGTGGAGAGGCAGCTGTCCAGAACTAAACTGCGGGTTTGGTCGAAACAGTATAGCTGCCCGAGAACACAAAAGGCAGCTCAAGGAAAACAATTCAATCAAGCCAGTAAAACTCTAACACCCCGTCTCGCTCCGGCCAGAGCGGAAAAAAATATATTTATTGATTTTCCACCAAAAAAGAAAAATAATCTTCCCATGGTAATGATAATTATACTAATGTTAGAATTTTCAACATTTCACCATCGCCTACTTTAAAACACCATTCAACAAAGACCTTCCTAAATCAAAAATAATCCATCCGTACATCCCATCCCTTAGACCACACGAACCCAGCACGCCATCATCGATCACGTTCTACTACCATGTCCGGCGCCCGTTCCGTCCCCGGACGCATTGTAGACAACAACCCCAATCACAGGCCGGATTTGTAAAGCGAATTCTTTCATTTCAAACTTGGCGAGATGAATTTTTTTCAAGGATTAGGACTTTTCTGTTTTGGTTACAGTTTTTGGGTTTCTGGGCTAAGTTAGCTGAGTATCTATAGTAGACTTGGTGCTGGAAGGAGTTAAGCGTGCAAAATATGAGGACCGTATTTTGTGGATAGTTTTGAACTCAGAAACACATGCAGATTGTGATTGTGAATGTTGCCAGGAGGTCCATTTTTTAGGGTTTCGTACCTCAAAAGGAAAAAACAGAACCCATAAGGATCACTTTGTTGTCCATCTATCTGTCTGTCAAGGCCCTTTATCTCGGGAACACGTGGAGGTATCGAGTTGAAATTAAAACGATATTCAGGTCTGCGGTCCCTTGAAGCTGTGAAAAATCAAAGTTCTAAGTTAACGAAAAAAAAAGATACGGCAGTTTATGTTACAAAAAACGTATATTTTGACACTCTCAAGGGAGTCAAAATTCATAGGGTCGACTCAGAATCTAGAAATTTGGCATAAAGCAAGGTTTTATAGCACAGGTATAAAAATAAATCTGAAAACAGTAAATTTGTTGTTACGTCACAAAAAATAAAACTTTTTTGGAGATATTGAAAAATCTTCGAGACTCCATTAGGGAATTGAACTATTTACATAGGTAAGTTTGTACGAAACTCTCAGGCCATGAGTCCTACTCGCACTTGCCCAGTTTGTTTACACCCCATTCTCCTTAGATATCAAGTAAATATTTTCAACAAATGTTTTGGAACAATTTGAATGATTGTTTTGTCTCATGAATAAAGATAATTTTAGTAAGTCAATAGAAAAGAAACTGGGCAAGTGCGAGCTGGACTCGCGCACTGAGAGTTCCGTACAAACTTACCTATGAAAACAGTTCAAATCACGAATTGAGTTACGAAGATTTTTCCGAATCGAAAAAAAGGTTTTTTTTGTGACGTAACTACAAATGTTAATTTTTTTCAGATTTTCTCCTATAATTGTGCTATGAGACCTTGATTCATGCCAAATTTCAGGATTCTAGATCAACGGGAAGTACCTTATGAATTTTGATACCTTTGAAAGTGTCGAAAAACGTTTTTGCGACTTAAACGCCCGTATCTTTTTTTTCGTTAACTTAGAAGTTTAATTTTTTCACAGCTTCAAGGGACCGCAGACATGACTGAATATATGGTTTTAATTTCAACTCGATACCTCCACGCATTCCCGAGATAAAGGGTCTTTACAGACAGACAGACAGATAGACAGATAGACGGATATCAAAGTGATCCTATAAGGGTTCCGTATTTTCGTTTTGAGGTACGAAACCTTAAAAAGCTATGATATTTGCTTATTATGGAAATGTCAAGGAATTTTAGTAAGGGCTTAGAACGGTTACTAACTAAAAAAAAGAAATTGCTCAAAAACCTTTAACATAACACAGTAAGTTCCATTACATTTTCAAAATATGTTTTTACACGAAATATGAACTAATTAACAATTCTACATGTCTATAGGAAATAGAATTAAAATGCTATCTAAGAATTTTATTAATTCAACACATTTCCAACTATTTTTGAGCTACTTTTCTGAATTAAAAACGATTTGAAAATAGTGGAATTCAAATGAATAAAATTCAGAAACAATTTTCATAAGCGTTTTGAAATATCATGTTGTACGATAAAACAAAAACTTTTATTCCAGTTCCTCGTTATCAAAATCCTGTCGCAACGCAATAAACTCTGGTTCATGGAAATATAATTGTGACATTCCAAAAATTTCATCAAACGAACTCAAACCAAATTCACAGATGGTACTAAACAAAATCAGAACAAAGCCAACTTTCGTTCAAACATTCCGTTAGAGGTTTGAAAGCATGTTAGGCGAAATTCCTGCAGCAAGCAAGTAGCATCGAGCATTTAGGAGAATTGCACAAACAAGTTGCTAGTCATCTATCATTGCATATCTGATATTGTACGTAGACTGTTATTTGTAGTACCTCGTATGGGTAGTGTTAAAACTACACACATTGAACTGCGCATATTTGGAATCAAACGCATGCACACTAGTGCAAAATACATGTGTGTGTGTAAACATGAGTAGTGGATTGCAGAACTCCCCGTAATTTTTAGTTGCATTCGATATAAAATAGGGTATGTATACGTGTGCGTCGGGTGGTAGATAAAGTTGGAAAGTTGTATCCTTTGTAGACTTCATGTATATTCTGCGGTTTCCCGTCTCACTGGCCACGGAAATGTGGAATATGGGGAACGTGGCAGGTGCAATCGTAACACGTACGGTTCCCTTTTTTGAGAGAGAAAACGAATGGCGATAATTCAACGCAGACATCTTGGATTTGTAGCATTATTTTGTAAGTTTAGAGCTTGGAATTGGAAATTCTCTTCTGCATTAAAGAACCGAATGTAATTTGAAAAATCGTGTAGTGTTTTACAACTGAACGATGGTATTGTTTACATACTACGGCATCATTATACCTATGGATTTTGTATTACAGGTACGAAATCATAAAGGAGTGAGTGAAAGGAGGGAGTATCAGACTTTTATTGACTAAAACCCACCCATGTTCCTTCAGTTCCTTTGCGTTCCAGGGCCATGGTAACTCTTTAGAAAAATCACGTAGCCTATCTATGGGTATTTTGGATTTATAAAATTAAAAGCATCTACTTTTTGGGCTAAGACAAAGCTACGCATGTGCTCAAAGCTTTATAGATTGGACTTAACCAAAACAGGATCACCAATTAACCTATTTGCTCGCCTTTCCACCGAGTCCAAAGCTGCTAGGTAACATCTTGCAGCATCAGCCCGCCCATATGTGGCTGCAGTACTCCACACACGATCGGACCTATGCTTTGTATAACATTAGAAGCTGTTCCGGTGTGAAATAACGCCGGGACTTTGGTAAGCTTTAAATCTCATCTGATTGTAAACGATAATGTAGTCAACAGTGGAGCACCTTACCTAGAAGTAACCTGTTCACTCTTGATTTAAATACCCATCGACAATTTTCAAATCAATGTGGATCATTGTATCTACTTATCATTTCTTTCATAAACCTTTGTTGTAGAATTTTGTTGAGTTATGCAACCATAAAAATGCAAGAAGCCGTTAATTTATATCTCACGAGATACAGTTTGTTTCATCAAAACCTAAATAAGTATAACCTACTAATATACACCAGCTTCTAATGAAAACCTGAACTCATCATCATAATACACACTGTTATGACTGTGGCAATCAATAGGAAGGGAAAACAAAAGGAGATTGGTGCCGTATGTTTTTGTTCTGCCCCGGATATTACAGTCAATGACGTGCCTATGAATAGTACAGAAGTCCTGAGCGATAAATTGAGCAAAATCAAGCTCACGCACACATACACGTGTATGTACGGTGATCTCAAACAAATGAAAGTCATGAGTGCGCTTGAACTCAGTGTACGTGAAGCGTGTCTCTTTGTGCGTGTAATTTCGTTCGATGTATAGACCCGACCTTCTATAAACGATATTCTGTGGTTGCACAATCTATGTGGCTTTATGTTGTTTAGAATCAATGTATCTCTCGTCGGTTCGGTATCCGTTTGGTCTTAAGGTCGATTGAATATGATTACAATGATATTATAGTTTCCAAAAACAAAAGAAGGTACTTGATCCCAAAGAAAAATCTGCCACTAGTGGTAGATGGGGAAAAACTTATGGGGGATGGATAAGCTTTTGTTTAGTGTTTTTGCTCTGTTACCTATTCACAGTAACCATGTAGTACAGTACCTCCAAAGAAGCTTCTATCACCGGCATCGCCCGCATGAAAATCGAAAAACATCCCACTTGACCATACTACTGAAATAAATGTACTATTCCAGGTCCTACAGAATGGTCTACCTGTGTGTCAAGTTTCATAGTAAATATTATGATGCTAAACCCGTCAAGACGTGAGGAGGAAATAAACAAACAGACAAAGTTACATTCACATTTATATTATTAGTATATGATTTTTTTTATTAAGGTGAGAAATCATCACATAACTTCTCTTAGCTCAGCTCTGGGGTGGAGTAAAAAAGCGTGTCAGACTTTTACTGTCATTATGTTCTTTTATTTAGCCTTTGAGCTCTATATAGGGTCGGTAACGGTACGGTTAATCTATCAGACGTTCTCGCAACCCTAGCAGGTTCCCATCTTCTCTTATTCTGATTACACAGAAAGAAAGCAAAAACCAATACATACTAGTTGCTAACGTCACAAAAGAACATTTTAACATAGCACTAGTTGCAAGTTTATAAATGAACCAACATCAATTTTCGATTTCCGAGGGACTTGCTTTAATGGGACTGTCTAAAATATATGTCCTATTTCGAAGCCGAAGTTAACCCCAAACGGTGCCAAGACCAGATAAGGAATGCGATTCCAAGCCAAATACAGCAATAATAATTATATTTGGTCTAAAAAGGACTTTGGTGGTGGTATGTGCCAAAGGAAATACCAATTTCTCTCCAATCTTAGAAGTCATAAAGCTAAACCTGACTAATTATATGAGTATATCTAGAGAGAATTTGTATCAATTGGTACCTATTAATTTTTGTCTGTGTCATTATATTATTTAGAACATTGGTGACCAAACCTAACAAATAAAAAAAAAACACCTCTTTCCTCGCAGTACTCAGGAGTTAGTTATATAAATCCTTCACTGTGTTCGGGATTAAAGCTTAGCAACCTGTACTTTCCCTTCGTGTGGCAAAGTCGAAGCACAACTAGTACATAATACAAAGAATGCAGAAACATAGACCTACTAATGTACCTCACATGGACCTTGATGATGATGATAACCTATGTACCTACACATATACTTAATGATATATTTTAAAGACAAATGTTGTTGCGATCCTTGAGAAAATTCTTAGCAGGTGGTAAAGTTTGGATTGACTGGCCTGTTGGTCTAGTGGTTAGTGACCCTGACTGCTATGCCGGAGGTCGTGGGTTCGATTTCCACCCGGGAAAAATGTTTGTGTGATTAGCATGATCATTTGTTCTGTGTCTGGGTGTAATTTATCTATAATATGTATGTATTTAGAAATATATAAGCATGTTTATCAGTTGTCTAGTACTCATAACACAAGCTCTGCTTAGCTTGGGACTAGACGGCGTTGTGTGATAGTTGTGGAATAAAAAAATTAAAAAAGTTTGCTATCTTACTGACAAAGGCAAACCATTTCATAGCCGCACTGATGTTTACAGATTAGCTCTGAGATTTCAGTAGTGAATACATACAATTTTCTTTTGTTTTCTGATTTTCAAATAACACCACAATAGTTTATTGATTATTCACATCACGCTGTGTTCCTTTTAGTAACCTTTTCGACAGCCTCAAAGTCCATTAATAAATTCGATTTTCAGGCCGTGAAAAACGAATTCAATTTATGTGATAAAAATGTTTTCTGGAACGAGGCTTCAAATAGATTTTGCACTGAATGCTTTACTACTCTTGAAGTATTTTTTTTTTGAAGAACCAAACTCATCACTGGCTTTTTTGGGGGTCTTTTGACAAGTACAGTGGCAATCTTAATTATTTGCAAAATGATTCTTCGTAAATAATATTGTGATGTCAAAATGGAGTAATTTTGTGTTTCAAGTGTCACTACGCTCCTTTTTGTGTTTATTTTACTTTTTTGTTCTTTTGTACTCTGTTTTTCTTTTCTGAGGCCTTACCATGAGCTCTTAACGCGTTCCAGGTGAGATAGCGGTTAAGCGCGAACCTAACAAGAATAAAAAAAAAACATTTGGCGCCTAAACTGAACTGTTATATGTATGGAGCTATATAAGGTGTATCGCTCCATCACTCTTCTCGCTCGCTTACCTGACGTTTTAACACGTCATGGTACGGCCGCTGGTCTTTAGATTTCAATTGTATAGATTATATAATGTTAAATGGAAGAGTGGAGTCACCTAACACAAGCATCTTTTTGCTTAAAAGGTGATCTCCAGATAATTTTTAGGGTTCCGTCCCTCAAAATGAAAAAACGGATCCCTTATAAGATGACTTTGTTGTCTGTCCGTCTGTCTGTCTGTCTGTCTGTCAAGGCCCTTTATCTCGGGAACACGTGAAGGTATCGAGTTGTAATTAAAATCTTATACGCAGGTCTGCAGTCCCTTGAAGCTGTGAAAAAATCAAACTTCTAAGTTAACGAAAAAACAATATACAGCCATTTATGTCGCAAAAAACCTATATCGACACTCTCAAGGAAATCAAAATACATAGGGTACTTCCCGGTGACCCAGAATCCTGAAAATTGGCTTAAAGCAAGGTCTTATAGCACATGTATAGGAATAAATCTGAAAACAGTAAACTTTTGCTGTCACAAAAAAAGGATTTTTTTTGCGATTCGGAAAAACTTCGAGACTCTCTTCGAGTCCGACTCACACTTGACCAGTTTTTTTTTTTCTAAAAGTAATATGCAATTGAAATAAACAGTTTTTTTAAGTGTCTACGCAACTAGACAATATGTGGAATCACTGTAACAGGTGTGATTTCACTAAAAATGATGCTGAAAGTAGTATTGACTTCTTTATTGTGTCAGCATAGTTTGCCTAGAAGGCTGACTTGAACATTTGCTGCCAAACACTATAAAAACATTTTGTATTTTTTTTGAGTGGGAATATCATCTAATGACATCCCCCGCTCTTGGGCGGAGTGGGAAGGCGTGTCAAACTTTTACTGATTAATTAGCCATTGTTCCAGGGCCCCGGGGATCTCTTTCGCATCACCCATGGCCCCAGTAGGCTTCGACCCTGCTAGACTCCTAAGGTTGCTGACATCTCCTTGAGGCGTGCGTGGAACACTACGCGCCGTCAACGACTTGGGCTCGGTCCGGACGGTAAACCGACGGTCAGACGGCGAGCAATGCATAGCTCGCCGTCCGAAGGCTAATAATAATCTAATAAAAAGAAAACAAAGTATTAAAACTTTATCATTTCAGCCGAAAGACGTCCACTGTTGGACATAGGCCTCCCCCAAGTGTCGCCATATTGACCAGTCATGTGTGTCTCGCATCCATCGGATACCCGCGACCCTCACCAGGTCATCGGTCCACCTTGTGGGTGGCCTTCCAACGCTGCGTCTTTCGGTACGTGGTCGCTATTCCAGAACCTTTCGTCCCCATCGACCATCTTTTCTGCGAGCAAAAACTTTAGCTATTATCAAAACTTGATAGCTAAATTCACAAAGCGTGTGAAGCTAATAGAAAAAATAATAGAAAAAAAAACTCATGATCGTTATTTTTTTTGTAAAATGCATCGTTGCTTTAGGTCGGTTTTGTTTAAGAAAAGTTTTAAATACTGTTCCTCTATAAAAGAAGCGGGAAAGCCTTCATCCAAGAACATGGTTTTGCGTTTAAAGTTACTTTTGTACTACTAAAACAGACCTATTATTACAGGTTTGTATTTTGAAAAAGTATCCAAAATTTTAACAATGTTGTTGATTTGTAATTTAACTATAATATGATGTATTTAAAAATATATAGAAGTATGTTCATCAGTTGTCTAGTACCCATAGCATAAGCTCTGCTTAGTTTGGAACTAGATGTCGTTGTGTGAAAATAGTGGAAAATTCTACATATAAAGAGAAACTGACTGACTGACATATCAACGCACAGCCGAAACTACTGGGACTAGGAGCGTGAAATTTTTCACCTGACTTTTTTTATGACATAGGCAAGCAATAAGAAGGGATTTTTGGAATTTAAATTTTTAAGGGGGTGAAACGAGGTTCCAAAGTTTGTATAGAGAAACCTACTTTCACGTGAGCGGAGCCGGTGGCTGAAGCTAGTTATATTATATTATTATTATTATTTACGGGCACTTTTGGATTGTCAAGAAGTCACAAAAATTATGCTAATTAGACATTCCAAAACATAGATATGAAGAAGAATGTGTAAAAACTTCATGAACACTTTTTAAAATCATGTTTAGTAATAAGTTTTTACCTACAAAATTGCCGTTTTTTAAAACAGGCTGCTTTGAAGTGTCATATTTGTATTGACTTGGAATTATAAGTTCAAATAAACTTTATGTTAAAGGTACTTTATTCTTTTTTCGTAATGAAGTAATTGTTGGTTTCTTTGTGTTTTGTATTTTCTGTAATATTGCTGTATTTATAACCATTTTTGTATGAAATCTAAGAAAACTCGCATTATTTTGTGATATGATTTCTACCGTGGAAACAATGTGTCTCAAGCGGTATGCAATATTGATGATGAATACGGACGTAAATGAAAACGGCAATTTCATAATTACAAATATCTCAGTTACATATTTCTGATAAAGAGAGAAAACGAATGGCGATAATTCAACGCAGACATCTTGGATTTGTAGCATTATTTTGTAAGTTTAGAGCTTGGAATTGGAAATTCTCTTCTGCATTAAAGAACCGAATGTAATTTGAAAAATCGTGTAGTGTTTTACAACTGAACGATGGTATTGTTTACATACTACGGCATCATTATACCTATGGATTTTGTATTACAGGTACGAAATCATAAAGGAGTGAGTGAAAGGAGGGAGTATCAGACTTTTATTGACTAAAACCCACCCATGTTCCTTCAGTTCCTTTGCGTTCCAGGGCCATGGTAACTCTTTAGAAAAATCACGTAGCCTATCTATGGGTATTTTGGATTTATAAAATTAAAAGCATCTACTTTTTGGGCTAAGACAAAGCTACGCATGTGCTCAAAGCTTTATAGATTGGACTTAACCAAAACAGGATCACCAATTAACCTATTTGCTCGCCTTTCCACCGAGTCCAAAGCTGCTAGGTAGCATCTTGCAGCATCAGCCCGCCCATATGTGGCTGCAGTACTCCACACACGATCGGACCTATGCTTTGTATAACATTAGAAGCTGTTCCGGTGTGAAATAACGCCGGGACTTTGGTAAGCTTTAAATCTCATCTGATTGTAAACGATAATGTAGTCAACAGTGGAGCACCTTACCTAGAAGTAACCTGTTCACTCTTGATTTAAATACCCATCGACAATTTTCAAATCAATGTGGATCATTGTATCTACTTATCATTTCTTTCATAAACCTTTGTTGTAGAATTTTGTTGAGTTATGCAACCATAAAAATGCAAGAAGCCGTTAATTTATATCTCACGAGATACAGTTTGTTTCATCAAAAGCTAAATAAGTATAACCTACTAATATACACCAGCTTCTAATGAAAACCTGAACTCATCATCATAATACACACTGTTATGACTGTGGCAATCAATAGGAAGGGAAAACAAAAGGAGATTGGTGCCGTATGTTTTTGTTCTGCCCCGGATATTACAGTCAATGACGTGCCTATGAATAGTACAGAAGTCCTGAGCGATAAATTGAGCAAAATCAAGCTCACGCACACATACACGTGTATGTACGGTGATCTCAAACAAATGAAAGTCATGAGTGCGCTTGAACTCAGTGTACGTGAAGCGTGTCTTTTTGTGCGTGTAATTTCGTTCGATGTATAGACCCGACCTTCTATAAACGATATTCTGTGGTTGCACAATCTATGTGGCTTTATGTTGTTTAGAATCAATGTATCTCTCGTCGGTTCGGTATCCGTTTGGTCTTAAGGTCGATTGAATATGATTACAATGATATTATAGTTTCCAAAAACAAAAGAAGGTACTTGATCCCAAAGAAAAATCTGCCACTAGTGGTAGATGGGGAAAAACTTATGGGGGATGGATAAGCTTTTGTTTAGTGTTTTTGCTCTGTTACCTATTCACAGTAACCATGTAGTACAGTACCTCCAAAGAAGCTTCTATCACCGGCATCGCCCGCATGAAAATCGAAAAACATCCCACTTGACCATACTACTGAAATAAATGTACTATTCCAGGTCCTACAGAATGGTCTACCTGTGTGTCAAGTTTCATAGTAAATATTATGATGCTAAACCCGTCAAGACGTGAGGAGGAAATAAACAAACAGACAAAGTTACATTCACATTTATATTATTAGTATATGATTTTTTTTATTAAGGTGAGAAATCATCACATAACTTCTCTTAGCTCAGCTCTGGGGTGGAGTAAAAAAGCGTGTCAGACTTTTACTGTCATTATGTTCTTTTATTTAGCCTTTGAGCTCTATATAGGGTCGGTAACGGTACGGTTAATCTATCAGACGTTCTCGCAACCCTAGCAGGTTCCCATCTTCTCTTATTCTGATTACACAGAAAGAAAGCAAAAACCAATACATACTAGTTGCTAACGTCACAAAAGAACATTTTAACATAGCACTAGTTGCAAGTTTATAAATGAACCAACATCAATTTTCGATTTCCGAGGGACTTGCTTTAATGGGACTGTCTAAAATATATGTCCTATTTCGAAGCCGAAGTTAACCCCAAACGGTGCCAAGACCAGATAAGGAATGCGATTCCAAGCCAAATACAGCAATAATAATTATATTTGGTCTAAAAAGGACTTTGGTGGTGGTATGTGCCAAAGGAAATACCAATTTCTCTCCAATCTTAGAAGTCATAAAGCTAAACCTGACTAATTATATGAGTATATCTAGAGAGAATTTGTATCAATTGGTACCTATTAATTTTTGTCTGTGTCATTATATTATTTAGAACATTGGTGACCAAACCTAACAAATAAAAAAAAAACACCTCTTTCCTCGCAGTACTCAGGAGTTAGTTATATAAATCCTTCACTGTGTTCGGGATTAAAGCTTAGCAACCTGTACTTTCCCTTCGTGTGGCAAAGTCGAAGCACAACTAGTACATAATACAAAGAATGCAGAAACATAGACCTACTAATGTACCTCACATGGACCTTGATGATGATGATAACCTATGTACCTACACATATACTTAATGATATATTTTAAAGACAAATGTTGTTGCGATCCTTGAGAAAATTCTTAGCAGGTGGTAAAGTTTGGATTGACTGGCCTGTTGGTCTAGTGGTTAGTGACCCTGACTGCTATGCCGGAGGTCGTGGGTTCGATTTCCACCCGGGAAAAATGTTTGTGTGATTAGCATGATCATTTGTTCTGTGTCTGGGTGTAATTTATCTATAATATGTATGTATTTAGAAATATATAAGCATGTTTATCAGTTGTCTAGTACTCATAACACAAGCTCTGCTTAGCTTGGGACTAGACGGCGTTGTGTGATAGTTGTGGAATAAAAAAATTAAAAAAGTTTGCTATCTTACTGACAAAGGCAAACCATTTCATAGCCGCACTGATGTTTACAGATTAGCTCTGAGATTTCAGTAGTGAATACATACAATTTTCTTTTGTTTTCTGATTTTCAAATAACACCACAATAGTTTATTGATTATTCACATCACGCTGTGTTCCTTTTAGTAACCTTTTCGACAGCCTCAAAGTCCATTAATAAATTCGATTTTCAGGCCGTGAAAAACGAATTCAATTTATGTGATAAAAATGTTTTCTGGAACGAGGCTTCAAATAGATTTTGCACTGAATGCTTTACTACTCTTGAAGTATTTTTTTTTGAAGAACCAAACTCATCACTGGCTTTTTTGGGGGTCTTTTGACAAGTACAGTGGCAATCTTAATTATTTGCAAAATGATTCTTCGTAAATAATATTGTGATGTCAAAATGGAGTAATTTTGTGTTTCAAGTGTCACTACGCTCCTTTTTGTGTTTATTTTACTTTTTTGTTCTTTTGTACTCTGTTTTTCTTTTCTGAGGCCTTACCATGAGCTCTTAACGCGTTCCAGGTGAGATAGCGGTTAAGCGCGAACCTAACAAGAATAAAAAAAAAACATTTGGCGCCTAAACTGAACTGTTATATGTATGGAGCTATATAAGGTGTATCGCTCCATCACTCTTCTCGCTCGCTTACCTGACGTTTTAACACGTCATGGTACGGCCGCTGGTCTTTAGATTTCAATTGTATAGATTATATAATGTTAAATGGAAGAGTGGAGTCACCTAACACAAGCATCTTTTTGCTTAAAAGGTGATCTCCAGATAATTTTTAGGGTTCCGTCCCTCAAAATGAAAAAACGGATCCCTTATAAGATGACTTTGTTGTCTGTCCGTCTGTCTGTCTGTCTGTCTGTCAAGGCCCTTTATCTCGGGAACACGTGAAGGTATCGAGTTGTAATTAAAATCTTATACGCAGGTCTGCAGTCCCTTGAAGCTGTGAAAAAATCAAACTTCTAAGTTAACGAAAAAACAATATACAGCCATTTATGTCGCAAAAAACCTATATCGACACTCTCAAGGAAATCAAAATACATAGGGTACTTCCCGGTGACCCAGAATCCTGAAAATTGGCTTAAAGCAAGGTCTTATAGCACATGTATAGGAATAAATCTGAAAACAGTAAACTTTTGCTGTCACAAAAAAAGGATTTTTTTTGCGATTCGGAAAAACTTCGAGACTCTCTTCGAGTCCGACTCACACTTGACCAGTTTTTTTTTTTCTAAAAGTAATATGCAATTGAAATAAACAGTTTTTTTAAGTGTCTACGCAACTAGACAATATGTGGAATCACTGTAACAGGTGTGATTTCACTAAAAATGATGCTGAAAGTAGTATTGACTTCTTTATTGTGTCAGCATAGTTTGCCTAGAAGGCTGACTTGAAACATTTGCTGCCAAACACTATAAAAACATTTTGTATTTTTTTTGAGTGGGAATATCATCTAATGACATCCCCCGCTCTTGGGCGGAGTGGGAAGGCGTGTCAAACTTTTACTGATTAATTAGCCATTGTTCCAGGGCCCCGGGGATCTCTTTCGCATCACCCATGGCCCCAGTAGGCTTCGACCCTGCTAGACTCCTAAGGTTGCTGACATCTCCTTGAGGCGTGCGTGGAACACTACGCGCCGTCAACGACTTGGGCTCGGTCCGGACGGTAAACCGACGGTCAGACGGCGAGCAATGCATAGCTCGCCGTCCGAAGGCTAATAATAATCTAATAAAAAGAAAACAAAGTATTAAAACTTTATCATTTCAGCCGAAAGACGTCCACTGTTGGACATAGGCCTCCCCCAAGTGTCGCCATATTGACCAGTCATGTGTGTCTCGCATCCATCGGATACCTGCGACCCTCAACAGGTCATCGGTCCACCTTGTGGGTGGCCTTCCAACGCTGCGTCTTCCGATGCGTGGTTGCTATTCCAGAACCTTTCTTCCCCATCGACCATCTGTTCTGCGAGCAAAAACTTTAGCTATTATCAAAGCTTGATAATAGCTAAATTCACAAAGCGTGTGAAGCTAATAGAAAAAAAAACTCATGATCGTTAATTTTTTTGTAAAATGCATCGTTGCTTTAGGTCGGTTTGGTTTAAGAAAAGTTTTAAATACTGTTCCTCTATAAAAGAAGCGGGAAAGCCTTCATCCAAGAACATGGTTTTGCGTTTAAAGTTACTTTTGTACTACTAAAACAGACCTATTATTACAGGTTTGTATTTTGAAAAAGTATCTAAAATTTTAACAATGTTGTTGATGTCTAATTTAACTATAATATGTATGTATTTAGAAATATATAAGTATGTTCATCAGTTGTCTAGTACTCATAGCATAAGCTCTGCTTAGTTTGGGACTAGATGTCGTTGTGTGATAGTTGTGGAAAATTCTATATGTATAAAATGAGAAACTGACTGACTGACATATCAACGCACAGGACTCTTGGGATTTTTGGAAATTAAATTTTTAAGGGGGTGAAACGAGATTCTAAAGTTTGTTTAGAGAAACCTACTTTCATGTGAGCGAAGCTGGTGGCAGAAGCCAGTTGTATCACTTTTGAATTGTCAAGAAGTCAAGTCAGAAAAATTATGCTAATTGGACATTCCAAAACATACCTAGATGCCATATGAAGAAGAATGTGTAAAAAACTTCATGAACACTTTTTAAAATCACATTTAATAATAGATTTTTACCTATAAAAATGCCATATTATTTTAAAACGGGTTGCGTTAAAAGTGTTATATCGTTGGATTGACTTGGAATTATAAGTTCAAATAAACTTTATGTTAAAGGTACGTTATTCTTTTTTCGTAATGAGGTATTTATTGGTTACTTTGTGTTTTGTATTTTCTGTAATATTGCTGTATATATAACCATTTTTGTATGAAATCTTAGAAAACTCGCATTATTTTGTGATATGAGTTCTACCGTGGAAACAATGTGCCTCAAGTGGTATGCAATATTGAAGATGATTACGGACGTAAATGAAAACGCTATTTCATACGTAAAGACCTATTATTACAAATATACAGTTACATATTTCTGATAAAGTAATACAAGAAAAAAACACAAAATAAGCTACTGTGAATCAAGAGTTGACCAGTCTCAATTTACATCGTTCGTACACGGACATGACTCTTATACAGTGCCGTTCAGCTTAACCATTTTGGAAGGGAACTAAATGATCCTACACACGCGCCACCAGCAGCGAGACATTTGAGTGAGCATGACAAACTCTCAACTGCCATGCTCATTTACGAGTACGTCATACAAGTCAAGTAAAAGATTGAAAACCTGAAATGATTCTGAAAAGAAAAACCACAGTGATTCTCGTCACTTGTTGCCAACGCCTTCGGCAGTATAAAAATCATCACTTTGGCTGCATAGAATAAAAAACTGTTTTACTACGCTGCAATGTATTACACATTTACATAAACCCAATATACCTTTAAATCTCGTCAGATTGTCTCAAACTGTTCCTTCATTGTAGGGTTGGCACAGTGATATTTTATCTGTTTTTTGCGCAACCACGTCAAAAGTAGGGAAACGATGCTCTTAAGGTGCCATTCGAACCTCGGCTGCAGGCTGCGGATGCAAGCTGCGAATACAGGTACCACAAGTATAATACGCAGCCGTTGCCTGCATCATCAGTTGAGAATTATTCCAAGGCTGGCTGCACGTGTTGCAAATCTAAGATTCAATCCAATATGAGCGCTATCGGCTCCGAGTAGCGATTATTTTCGACTTGTCTAAACAGGTTGGAGCGACGTAACTACGTGCGCATCGATTTGCGGCCGCAGCACTACTGGTCTGCGATCTGCTGCGGCTGTAGGTCGCGGCAGCACTTGCAGCCGAAGCTCAGCAGCACGTGTGGCCGCATCCGCATCTGGAATGGTTTTCACAAAAATCCATACTACTAAATAAAACACCAGTCGTGCAGCCGCCGCATGTGCAAATTCTTGCTTTAGCAAATTTTCTACTTTGCTGGCAGCAGCTAGTCTTAGCATAATTTACAAGGATCAAAAAAAAGTCAAGCCTTCATGATTGAAAAGAGCACTGAGGCCCTACCACAAGCTCTTAATGCGATCCATTTGACGACCTATACTGAACTGTTAAGGGGATGAAACTATATTAGAGAGAATCCAGAAATCAGAAACGTTTATTTCAAATAGACCAATTACAGGCACTTTTGAATTGTCAAAATGTCGGTCAGTCAAAAAAAGTGAAGCTAAGATCTCTATGGAGAAGAACGTGCAAGAAACTCCATGGACACTCTTTGAAATCATATTATGAGTTACATGAATCTTGGTTACATATTTCTTGACGCTTCTAATATGTGAGCACAATGTAGATAAGTAATAATAATTAAAATAAAAACTAAAAAAAATAGAAATTGAAATAAGTCACTGGCAGCTAAGAGATGACCAGTCTCAACTGACGGCACCCGTTCACGAGCATGACGCGTGCATCAGCCCCACTCAGCTCAACCATTTTGAAGGGAACTGAATGACCCAATAACACGTGCCACCATCAGCGAGACATTTGAGTGAGCATGACAAACTCTCAACTGCCATGCTCGTAATGTCAACCAAGTTGTAACCTAATAAATCAGAATACATCAAATTATACCTAAAACGACCGCAAATGCACAAAATAGAAAGGTAAAGAAGTCAATTTCATGTTATGTACTTCACTTTTCATACCTACGCTCGGCGATCGCGCTAGGGTCAGCGCGTGGCGCCGAACTGTCCGAGTGCGACCGGGCGCGGCGATAAATGCCTACCTAATCTGAATTGTAAAAATATTACATGGCCACAAAATCATCTTCTCTTTCTCGGCGCGGAACCTGTTCTGTGTTACGTTAAAACAAACCATCAAAATACAAGTAAATATCTACTCACCTCTCTGAAACAACTGGTAGCCTGAAAAAACCTGCCTGGTAGAACTCTGAAAAAACGTCAACTCACTGTTTAATGTTGAATTTAAACAACCGTCCACTGAACAGTTAGTATACGGTATTTTTTGTGGACCCTTTTTCCACAAAAAGTTCACAGACGCGTGTCTCAAACGGATAGCAGTCGAGCTCGCATTGAACTGAATTGAGCCGAGATATCGTGTCCGTGAGCGGTGTCTATATGTGCGTTGCTCGAGCGTGCTTTGTATGTAGATTGACTTCTGTACCTATCTATTTTGTGGCTAAAGTGACTGCCAATGTAATAAAGTCTACACTATCTCATCTATTTATAGTCCACATGACAGATTTCATGATCAAAAAAAAATTTGACCCAGTCATGGTATAGTTGTATTAGCTTCTAGCCCAAAAAAACACCAAACTTAAGTGTCAGTGGGCATGGCACATTGCTCACAGAACAGATTGTCGATGAGGCCGAATGGTTCTGGAGTAGCGACCGCGTACCAGAAGACGTAGCGCTGGTAGGCCTCCCACACCGATAGATAGACCAATGATATGGTGATGGTCACGGGAATCGGATGAGAGACGCACAGTATCTGTCGTTGTGGCGACACTTGGGAGAGGCCTATGTCCAGCAGTGTACGTCTTTCGGCTGCTGATGATGACTTGCTTCTATTCAACTAACGTTCTCAACTACGTCAAAGTAGAAAATTACCCCAAGGGAACATACTCCCGGGATAAAAAAGTGTGCGAAATTTCATCCAGACTGGTTCAGCTGTATAGAGGAGTAACAAACATACTATAAATACACCTTCATACAAACTCCTCTTTCACCGTTACAATGATGGTGTAAATATTTTTCAATACACTTACTCAAAAATCCGCTCTTATAAAGACTGTTTTCCGCACTATTGCACAAAAGTGCTCTGTGCTGATATTTTTTTTGTTTTTTTTTTTATTTTTATTTGTTTGTTTTTTTTTCTATTACTTATGTATAAAATAAAATTCTATTATATTCTAACGTTTACGAAATCAGCTAGTTTATCAATATAATAAAAAAAATAACCATAATATCTATTGGTCGTCATATTTTAAACTGAATTACCAACTAACTCACAAATAAAATATCTTGGAAAAAAAATTACTATGCTTCCTTGCCAGCCCTTGTCCTATATCTCCAACATTTTTATAGACTCGATACTGTGTTGCCGTTTTATCGTCGTCGACTTCGCCCCTATATCGTAACTCCGTGACGAATAGATCCATTGCCTACTAATTTGATTAGCTAAACCGTTAATTCGTTCCGTTTTTGTTACTTTTAGATCAAGGTTAAGTTTTTAGTAGTTTGCCCTAGATCTTTGTGTTGTTGTTCTGTTTAAGTGTTTTTATAGATGTTTTTAGGGTTCCGTATCTCAAAAAGAAAAAAAACGGAACCCTTAACCCACTTTGTTGTCTGTCTGTCTGTCTCTCAAAAGCCTTTATATCGAGAACGCAAGGAGGTATAGAGTTTATTTGTTTTGCAGTGCCCTTACAGGGTGCATGTTTGAAACTTTAACTTTTATTCCAACTACTGTACAACATGTTTGCAATAAACTGATTTGATTGATTTGATTGATTTGAGTTGAAATGAAAACCTAATACGCAGGTCAGCGGTCCCTTGAATCTGTGAAAAAATCAAACTTCTATGTTAACGAAAAAAAAAGATACGGCCGTTTATGTAGCAAAAAACGTATATTTACGTATACGACACTCTCAAGGGAATAAAAATTCATAGGGTACTTCCCTAGAATTCTGAAATTTGCCATGAAGCAAGGTCTTTATAGCACAAGAATAGGAAAAAATCTGAAAACTGTAAAGTAGTTACGTCACTAGAAAAATCTTTGTAACTCTATTGGGGAATTGAACTGTTTTCATACGTACGTTTGTACGGAACCCTCAGTGCGTGAGTCTGACTCGCACTTGCCCGGTTTTTTAGGGTCAATCTTCATTATAACCAGTCGTTAACCCAAATAAAACTTTTCTTTAACTTACTTTTTTTACATGTTAAATTATCAAATAACCCTCCCCGCTCTGGGTGGAGCGGGAGGTAGTGCCTGACTTTTACTGACTAAAGCCTACAGTGTTCCTTCAGTTGCCCTTTTTGCAAGAGCTACTGGACAATCCGTGACTTGACCCTAATTTTGCTGATATCTTTTTAAACAGAACGCGCCGTCGACCCGGACTAAGTCCTTACCGGACGGCTGAACGGGTTACCGTCCGCAAGACTGCGCCTACGGTGGCCGGAAATCGTCCTACAACTCCTGACGCTTGGGGCGTTTCCAAAACCTAACTTAAATAAAGGACCGGGGTACTTTATTTAGGTTAGGTTTTACTTAAAAATCTGCCAATCTGCCAGCAGTATAAGATCATCGGCCATATAATTTTCCCACTGCTGCAGCTTTCTCAAACCTCCTCTCTCGAAGAGGAAATAGCCCGTAATCCAACACGGGCCCAGTTTTTTTTTTTTGGGAAATCATCTCACCCATGGTTCAACGCCGATTGCGTTCAAGCTGAACAACGTAAGCACTCGGCGTTTCTCGCCTGGGTTGACGCTCGTGACCACAAAGCTCCGGATCTGAGTTCAAAGAAGAGAGCCTTCAACCATGCTGCCAAGTCCTACAAAAAGGCACTAAGGAAGGCTCGCTTCGACCGCATTAACCATATTGGTACAAAGCTCTCTGCGCAGCCGTCCGGTAGCAGAGCATTCTGGTCCCTTGCCAAGTCGGTCGAAGCGAACTTCTGTCGGCCCTCATTGCCTCCGCTGGTTAAACCTGATGGAACACTGGCTCATACAGCGAGAGAGAAAGCGGGTCTCTTTGCATCTCTCTTCGCCCATAATTCTCGTCTTGACACTGGTAGTGCTACTCCACCGACTCTACCTCACTGCGATACTTCGATGCCCGAGGTCCGCATAAGGAACAAAGAGGTTCTGAGAGCACTGTGTCGTCTTGACGTGAATAAAGCTAGTGGACCAGATGGTATACCAGCGATTGTTCTCAAGGCTTGTGCACCCGAGTTGTCTCCTGTATTGACGCGTTTGTATCGCCTCTCATTTGGGACTGGTATAGTGCCCAAGTCCTGGAAGCTTGCCAACGTGCAACCCGTGCCCAAAAAGGGCAGTCGTACCGATCCTACCAACTATCGGCCGATTTCAATAACCTCCATACTCTGCAAGATTATGGAGCGTGTATTGAACTCGCGCCTCTTGGCATACCTGGAAGGTAACGATCTCCTCAGTGATCGACAGTACGGGTTTCGCCACAATCGATCTACTGGGGACCTACTAGTTTATGCCACCCACTTGTGGGGTGAGACCCTCGAGAAGAATGGGGAAGCGATTGCTGTTTCCTTAGACGTCTCGAAGGCCTTCGACAGGGTATGGCACGCTAGTCTATTGAGTAAGCTTTCAGCGTACGGCGTTTCCCCTGGTCTGATTAACTGGGTAAAAGACTTCCTGAGTGAACGTTCTCTCCGAGTTGTTATCGATGGATGCTCATCAGAGCCCATGACGACTAATGCCGGAGTTCCTCAGGGGTCTGTTCTCTCTGCAACTCTCTTCCTGCTGCATATCAACGATCTGCTGATGCCCGGTATCTATGGGTATGCAGATGATAGCACAGTTGTAGAGAGATACCTGCCAGGTGCTCGAGCTAGTAAGGAGCGAATCCGGTCCGAAAGAGAGGCTATGGTAGAGCGTGCGAATGTCTCACTTCAGGCAGTCTCCAAGTGGGGTGAAGCCAATCTGGTGGGATTCAACGCCGCCAAAACACAAGCGTGTCTATTCACCGCTAAAAGGAGCCCGTTCACCTTGGCTCCTGTTTTTCAGAATGTATCCCTGGAGTACACCGACCGCCTTCAGCTCTTGGGAGTTGAAATTTCTTCGGACCTTAACTTTGGGCGGTTCATTGAGTCCAAAGCCAAGGTAGCTGCTAGGAAACTCGGCGTACTTGCAAAGGTCCGGCGGTACTTCACACCAGGGCAGCTTTTAATGTTATACAAAGCACAGGTCCGTTCGTGTGTAGAGCACTGCAGCCACATATGGGCTGGTGCTGCAAAATGCCACCTGGCAGCTTTGGACTCGGTGGAAAGGCGTGCAAAGAGGCTAATTGGTGATCCAGATCTGGTTAATTCCAATCTACAAAGTCTTGAGCACAGGCGTAGGGTAGCCAGCCTTTCGGTGTTTTACAGAATTCATTTTGGAGAGTGTGCGCAGGAATTGCATGACTTGATTCCACCATCTCATTTCTACCATCGGACAAGCCGACGAACGGCGAGTATCCACCCTTACGTTGTTGAAACCTTTACGGTCCGGACCAAGCGTTTTGCCTCGTCGTTTATACCGCGTACATCGAGGGACTGGAATAATTTGCCTGCTGCGATTTTCCCGTCCGATTATAATTTGGGTCTCTTCAAGGCTAGAGTGAATAGGCTCTCAATAAATTAGTGCGCCTCACCATCAACGATTGCATTACCACTTACCATCAGGTGGAATCGCAGTCAAGCACTAGTTTATATCAATTAAAAAAAAAAAAAAAAAAATCTAATGACATCTCCCGCCCTTCGTGTCAGACTTTTACTGACTAAAACTCACTCCTGTTCCTTCTTTGCCTTGGTTCCAGGGCCCCGAGGTTCACTTTCGCATCACCCATAGCCCCAGTAGGCTTCGACCCTGCTGGGCCCCTACGGTTGCTGACATCTCCTTAAGGCGCGCATGAAACACTACGCGCCGTCGACGACTTGGGCTCGATCCGGACGGTTACTGGACGTTCGGACGGCGAGCTACCCATTGCTCGCCATCCGCAAGTCCGCGCCTATGGTGGCCGGAAATTGGGATCGGAATCCTGGTGGCTAGGGTGTGAGGGCCATTGCCTCGTGCGTGCGGCCGCCTCCTTTGCTAGCATTACTGCTTCGCAGAAGGAGGCGATCGCCTGCCACTTCTCCTCACTCCGGACCATGGTCTGTACCAGGGCCCAGCGCGAGAGATAATATAATAATAATAATAATAAATTATTTTTTGCCCAAAGAAAAGAAAATACATGACATGTTACATTTATGTTTGAGTTCTTTTTACATAATATTTTGTGAATAATGATCGCTGCCACCGAGCGCCCCCATGAGGACACGGCGGAGCTCTGCCCAGGTTAGGCACATCTCTACCGTATGCTCCACACTGTAAACATAATTATCTGAAATGTAAACAAAAATATATGAGACATAAGTAACCTTGTCCATACAAAATACGATGAACCAGATCCCGAGTATTTATCCAGCTTATATTTCTCCGGTGACTGACGAGGTGTTCCGATAGTACAGCGTTTATACAATGATTCATACCAGCCGTCCGCCCGGACTAACTGTACTCAATCGGGCCATACATCGTACGTGTATAACACACGGAGATTTAGATTTAGGAGGTGTGCTATCATTCACAATACGTGTGGTATACAAAATTGGGGGACGAATGTCTTTGGAAGAATTTCAAAGTGCCTTTTAGATTGAATGACATACAGATCACACTTTATATAGGCTGAACCCTAACCTATTTCTGAGAGTTTATCCCCTTTTCTTCTTTCAGATTGGTGAAGTCGCTGGTAGAAGCTACTGATTAAAAACGCTCTAAGCGACAAAATTCAGTATTCGCAATACATTGTGAGTTTAACTAGTTTGTGTGTTTCCCACATAACGCGTAAAGCACCTCGAAAGACAGCCCCCGACACAAGTGTACGAGGGAACACCGAGGTGGTTTTAGTCAGTAAGAGTCTGACAGACCCCTCCACCTACCCCAAGCGGTGGAGGGCATCCATGAGGATTTTCATCTCAAAAAAAAAAAATTGATAATCGGATCAGAGATAAAATAATTTCACTACACTCGCGAGCAACCAAATCAACTCAACGTACAAATGCTTGCGACGTTAATTTAATATATTTTAGCCTATCTTTACCACGACGCAACATACTGCCAGTAGCCATACCCACACGTTTGCACAAAAGAACAGAAAATAAGATTGAAATGAAAATCTTGCTTCAACTTCAATATTTTGTGTCCAAAATATATTTCCTTTGCCTTTCGTGTTCAATAGAAGAGTGAAGTCAAACAAACAACACTTTCTTTAAAACATTCGCACAAAAGCTGAACAAATGCACCTTTTACTAGAAACATTGTCAAGAGATAGAACACAGTATTCGCCTTATCGATTTTCGTCATTCAATGAAATCACATCACGCAACTTCATATTGAAAATGAAAAACAAAATACCTACTATATCACATACTACCTTAACATCATCATCATACACAGCCAGATTTTGGCCACTGGTGAGCAACGGCTTCTTTTTTTAGGGTTCCGTACCTCAAAAGGAAAAAACGGAACCCTTATAGCATCAATTTATTGTCTGTCTGTATGTCAAGACCCTTTATCTCAGGAACGCGTGTGGGTATCGAATTGAAAATAAAACCATATACTTAAGTCTGCGGTCTCTTGAAGCTGTCAAAAAGTGATAGTGAACCCCGGGACCCAGGAACAAAGGCAAATAAGAAACAGGAGTGGGTTTTAGTCAGTAAAAGACTGCAAAGCCCCCCCCCCCCACTCCGCCCAAGAGCAAGAGAAGTCATTAGATGATTTCCCATCATCAAAAAAATATCTGCGATGAACACTATTATTCTTTTCTATGAACACTATAGACTCAATTTTTAATTTAAATTTAGATTCAAGTACATGATAGTTTTTAACTAACATGGATATTTCTGTCTGGTCTATACTATCTTCTCATACCTTTACAATTTACAATAAACAGGTTTTTTTTACAGTAAATTGAATTCTATATAAAATAAAAATATTGTGAGATTGAGCCGAACTTTGTTTATCATCTCAACTACACAAAATACACATTATAAACCGTACTGAGCATTTTTCCACTTTTATTCCTCTTGAACATCCATGATTCTGTTATACGGTCCTTCGAGCCGGATCCTTCCATTGAAAAATACAAGAAAAAGAACACTCAGACCAGAACAACAAGACTCACAAAGTCACTTACCACGTTCTCCTACAAACGAACGACTAAATGCTATAAGTCACGGCATTGCATGCCAAACAACAATAGTCTACGTGAGCATTAGCTTTTTATTAATACAGCCAACTGCTAACACCTCGTTTCGAATGATGGGGTATATGTCTTAGTGTAAACTAAGCTAGACAGTCATGCTATAATGTCTCAACTTACGTAGTTCTAGAATCGTTATGCAATCTAACATATATGTATGTACAATGTACAGTCAGGTATCAAAAGTGCAATTGCACTGTGTCAATGCTAAAGTGTCTAAATTTTTTTGAATTGTGTTAGTAGTAGTGTCTAAATTAATAACTAATTTAGTTTGTAGCATAGAATCTAAAGTATTAAATAAACTAGTGGTAGACCATTGAACATGTGAGGCAGGGAGACGTTATTTCTCCGAAACTGTTCACGGCAGCAATGGAGGATGTCTTCAAGGTTTTGGAATGGAGAGGGCTAGGCATTAATGTCAATGGCGAGTACATCACTCACCTTCGGTTTGCCGACGACATAGTAGTCATGGCTGAGACTACGGAGGAGCTCAGTACAATGCTTGGTGACCTCAGTAGAGCTTCCGAAAGAGTAGGACTTAAAATGAACATGGACAAAACCAAAGTCATGGTAAACAGCCATGTAGCACCCACTCCTATCAAGGTCGGGGACTCTACACTCGAAGTTGTAGACGGCTACGTTTACCTGGGACAGACGGTCCAGTTGGGAAGGTCTAACTTCGAGAAAGAGATCAATCGTCGAATCCGACTCGGCTGGGCAGCGTTCGGGAAGCTGCGCGGTATCTTCTCGTCCAATATACCACAGTGTCTCAAGACGAAAGTCTATGACCAGTGCGTGTTGCCAGTGATGACATATGGCTCCGAAACGTGGTCGCTTACAATGGGCCTCATTAGAAGGCTTAAAGTCACCCAAAGGGCAATGGAGAGGGCTATGCTCGGAGTTTCCTTGCGTGATCGAATCAGGAATGAGGATATCCGCAGGAGAACCATGGTTGCTGACATAGCACGAAGAATCGCCAAACTAAAGTGGCAATGGGCAGGGCACATTGCTCGCAGAACAGATGGCCGTTGGGGCCGAAAGGTTCTGGAATGGCGACCACGTACCGGAAGACGTAGCGTTGGAAGGCCTCCTACAAGGTGGACCGATGACTTGGTAACGGTTGCGGGAGTCCGATGGATGCGAGACGCACAGGACCGTTCGCTGTGGCGACGCTTGGGGGAGGCCTATGTCCAGCAGTGGACGTCTTTCGGCTGAAATGATGATGATGATGATGATGATGATGAGACCATTGAACGTCTCCTATAAAAAAATTTTTGACTCTTTAGCATTGGTAGCGTGTAACTGCATTTTTGACCCCTGACTAAAGAAAGAAAGAAAGAAAAACATTTTATTTGCCGGAAAAGGCGCAAACTTATAACTAAACATATTGCAAACATTTTGCAAGACAAAAACATAAATTAATCAAAAAAAACATATATGCGCCACATCCGAGTAAAACGGCCGTACAACACATTCAAAAAGAATAGGATATTATTTTTACGTCAGTAGTTCTTTAAATACGCGCTTTCAAAAACTTACGAATTTATTTTAAACAAATTCACGTTTTGCATTTGTCTGTTTATCCACTGAATCCTCCTAGACCATAGAAGGTATTTTAAAGCGGTTACACTAATAGAAAGAGTAATAAACGAAGAGTATTTTGCGTGAATTAGGTATGCTACCATACCAGTAGTACCTAGTACTTGTGTTCCTTTCTCTTTTTCTAAAATTCCCGCGGCCTTAGCATGCATTAGCCCTACAGAGACTCGGGCTCTGATGATACCGGGCGGTCTGAAGGCGTACTACCCATTATCTGCTGCCCACACGCCCGCGCTTAGTGTGTCCGGAAATCGCACTGTGACTCCCGATACCTCGAACGTCTCCAGTAGCGGTGGCTGGAGCGAGAGGATGTCCCTTCTCTTACAGTTGCAGCATTACTACTTCACAGAAGTCGTTAACTGTTTCCCGTTCCCCCTCGCTCCAGACCATGGCTTGAACTAAGGCCGGACGCAAGAAGAAAAGAGGCCTATGCTCAACACAGTAAGTGAAGTTGCGCTGTGGCACACGATGACGAATACGACAATTGCAACTCTACTATTGTTTGCTAACGCTCACCAGGTAGGCACAAAATAAAATATGCGAGAAATATCATAACAAGATATTATAAGCTTTTGTTAAATCAGAAATTATTCTTCTACCACTACCGTTATACTATTTATAACTTTTATACTTCACTTTTCATAGCCATTTCTGTGAAATTAGGTATTCATTAATAAGCAATAAAAACATAACCATGAATTTAATAGTTTTTTTATAGCTGTAATCAAGGGCAGTTAAATGCCAATTTTTTTGTAATAATGGTTGGCAAGTTTATTGATCTTTGACCTCGGATAACTTTTAGTCTGTTGTTAGAAGGTCAACATAAAAAGGCCCTCTCGCATCACCCAGAGCGGTTGTATCTTAAAATGGTTACCCATCTACAGACCAACCTTAGAAAACGTCACTTAACCTTGAAGATCTATATCGCTGTTAGCGATAATTCCAGCATTGTACCCATAGATTTAAGTTTGTGTATAAGTTGTGTTAGTTTTTTGGTGTACCTATAATAAAGTTTATTTTATTCTACTATTTTAGCCACGAGCTCCTCAACAGAACTCCTTAGGTGGCTCCTGGTTGGGTTGGGCCCATGGTTAATGTGAGTGTTTTATATACATACTATACACCACAAATTTTTAATTAGTACAAATACTTTAAGGAGTTTATTAGATTTATTATGTTGTTATTATTTAAGTAAAGTCTCAATAAATAATATTCATAAAAAGCAAAGTTATTAGCGATTATTTATATCCCAAAATGTCACTTAATTTATGGAAATATTGATTGAATTAATGAATGGCGATCAAAATGGAAAAACACTGCGCGTAGTATTTTCTAGTAGCAATTGTTAAGAATGATTGATTTAATTATAAATTTACCAATTACGACAAATTTTCGTGGCCAATTTTGCGATTCCTTTTTGTCACTTTTGACTACACAAATATGATCAGTAGCTGGTATGGATAGAACCCCATATTTTTGTACTAATTAAAAAATAGGGGTTTACATAGTATATATAATACATAACTTCATTATTTCTTTATTTTCCTAGTAAAAATAGTTTTATTGAATTTTTGGCTAGTTGTTTAGCGATTTATTTGACTGGATCATGCAATTGAAAATGGTTCTTTATGACTGCTAAATTACAGCATTGCGCTTATGTATCAAGCGTGCCTCATATAGATTTCAGCAAATCCGTTGGGGCCCAGCAGGGCCGATGCTAAGGCCGTGGGGAATTTCTGAAAAGGAAACACGTAGTTCTAGAATGCAAATAACAACTTAAGGAACATATATGAGTTTTAGTCAGAAAAGTTTGACACGCCCACTCACTCCACCCTAGAGTGAAAGAAGTCATTAGATGATTTTCCACCTGCCAAAAAAGCACTGCGCTTGATCCAGTACAATGATTGTGTTAATAATATTGTACGGTGAAACCATACACTAATAATGCACTAATGCTTATTCGTGCATTTTTACCTCTTTTCACTAATTTATATTAGTCGAGCATTCAGTACACGATTAGCGGTCATCTCGTGTGCTCCCTCGCTCCTTTGTATTTCTAAACCGTTGGTCCGATAAATATATCTATTTATTTTAACTGTTTAAGCAGCAGTATCATTTTTCATCAACCACCTAACTTCTACAAATTAATATTCTAATTTCAATCGCCATTTCTTACATAGTTACAAAGTTCGCTTACAAAACATTTACCCGAAAAAAAAAGCTGATGTAACAATGAACACAATAGCGAGCCTCATTGGACCATATATTACTAGTAGTGACACAGTTATTACACTATAAATTACATTTATATCATGTTACACCATTTAACACCAGACTATACCTATAGGTTATTTTGTGTGATGAAATTCTTGAAATTATTATTTAAGAAGGTTCGTTTGTCTTGCTATAGAAAAGATTGCATGTAACAGAGATAAGAATTTTTCAGATGGATGTATTGAGTGACGAGAATGGATAAAGTGAGAAATGAGTATATTAGAGGAAGTTTGAAAGTGGCACTAGTGACTGAAAAGTTGAAAGGGAATCGTTTGTCTTGGTATAGTCATGTTAAGAGGAGGGATATGAAACGCATGTTACTAAAAGAGTTATTAGTTTACATGTCGATGGATGGAAAGGGAGAGGGAGACTAAAGAAATGATGAGATTGTATGAGGAGTAATATGAGAGAAAAGAGAGTTAGTTGACGGGTAACAGGACAAAATGGAAAAAAAGAACGTGTTGCGCTGACCCCAAATAACATGGGACTATAGCAGAATGCAGGAGCAGGATGTAGAAGTAAGATGATGATTATTTAGTAAGATTTATTTATTTATTTATTATATTATTATTCTTTATTGTACACCACATAAACAAAAATACAGGACAGACATAATTAAAAATAAGTGTACAATGGGCGGTCTTATCGCACAGGGCAATTTCTTACAGACAACCTTTGGATGGACTGAAAGAAAGGAGATAGATTTAGGGTTGTCAGTGTACAACATCAGAAAAATACTAATATGACATAATAACACAAATACATACATACAATATAAGAAAAAAATGTACTAATAAATATTAATATAAAAATATACTAACAAAGATTGTGACTGGTATCTTTGATTTCAATGAAAGATTAAATTCACGACTTAATTTTATGGTGGGTAATCATCAAAATGAGTTTTTACTACCTGAAATCCACCTGTGTTCTTTCAGTTGCCATTTGCGCTCCAGAGCCGCGATAGCTTTTTCAATCAATCTCGCAGATTTTTCAATAGTTTTTTTCCGAAATTCAGTCTGATCGGTTGGCGATTTTCGATCAAATCATAGAGTTGCAATTTCGAACCGCCTTTAACTAAGACTAAAACAATCGAAAACGGATCAAATTAAACATTAAGCTGTAACTTGATCCCCGCATTAACGCCGGCGTTCACGCGCCATTGTCTTACTATTGTGTCTCTAATTACGCACACAAAAGGTTAAAAAGTTGTAATCCACAACCCTCTTTCCTGTTGTATTTCAAGAATATTAGATTTTTATCAATTCGGGTCACATTAGGACCTCTGACAAAAGTCATTTTGTAATTCCTGGTTGTGATTGCAAAGGATTAGTTTTGGTTCATTAGTATCACTACGAACTATTACTAACTACGAATCATGACGGGATTTCAAATGTTCTAATCTCTGTTCTATAAGTAACACTAATATAGTTTAACCTTTTGAGTGCGTAATTAGAGACACAATAGTAAGACAATGGCGCGTGAACGCCGGCGTTAATGCGGGGATCAACAGCTTAAGGCCTCATTTCATTCTGATGTCAATAATTAGCTCTGAGTAGGACAAAAACTGTTGGTCCCGGTCGTTACAGGGTCATCAGAAAATCAAATTCTTAACTGCAAGGTCATAAGGGTTTTTTTTCGTGGGAAAATCATCCAATGACATCCCTCACCAGCCCAGCAAGGCCGATGCCCACTAGCTAGGACCGCGGAGAATTTCTGAAAGGGAAACCCAGATTGCAAAGGGTAATTGAAGGATACAGGTGTGGTTTTAGTCAGTAGAAGTCTGACTCGCCCTCGCGCTCCACCCAGAGCGCGAGAAGTCATTTTGATGATTTCCAACATCAAAAAAAAAAAAAAATCCCCCACCCTTGGGCGGAGCGCGAGGGTGTGTCAGACTTTTACTGACTAAAAACCCATTCCTGTTCGTTTGCTGCATTTTACACTAGGGCCGAGTCTTTTTTTCAGAAGCAGACCTTTGGCCCCAGTAGGCTTCGACCCTGCTGGGCCCCTACGGTTTGCTGACATCTCCTTGAGGCAAGTTTGGAACAGTACGCGCCGGACGGTCGGAAGGCGAGGTACCCATTGCTCGCCGTCCGCAAACCCGCGCTTACGGTGCCCGGAAATCGGGATCGGGATCCCGGCGGCTGGGGCGTGAGGGTCGGCGAGGTCATAAGGGTTGGAAAGTGAATAAAGTAGTCGCTACAATAAAAGAAACTGATTTTTAGTTGCATCTGAAAAGACTTGAAGCTGACCCAACATGCGTAATTGTGAAAAGGGTAAAGGCAGGTGATGAAAACCAAATAAAAGTGCGTTGTACTGTAGACATAGAGTTGCATAGAGTTTAGCAAGGTGTAGTTTGCTGTCTGAAAAGGATCAGGTGCGGATCGTCGGCCTCACAGTTGTCAGCATGAGTGACGGGGTTCGCTGAGGCTGATGTCTTCCAGAGCTGGAAGGTTATTCAAAAGTCTCACCGCGGCCCTAACACGGTTTGATTTTAGTTATTAAAAATCTGGGACATCCTCGCCAGAGTGGCAAAAGTTATTCCATGATTTACAACCGCAAAAAAGGTGGAAAGTCTGATAGGCAGTCCTTATATTAAAAAATCTGGTATTCAGCTGCATCTGCAAGGACTTGAAGCAGGTGATAAATACCAAATGGAAGTACACAATCGAAATTTCTACAAGAATATCTAAAAATTCTAAAACTGAACGCCAACGCTGTAAAAACTAAGTAACAGAGTGGCTATTAGAAAGGGACTATGCCTACACGGAGTCTCTACTTACATACATCACCTAATCTCTCACGCACCCCCCGCACACCCCAACTTATCATACATACACACTGTCTCACATAATACTCACCTTTCACAATTTATTAAAAATTAAAACAGAACACATAAACTATTCAGCGGTAGGACGACATCGTCCATCTATTGTTGTAACAATAATAGTTTATAAGAGTTTTGTGGCTGTTCATTGTATCTCAAAATACAGGTTATAACCTAGTTTTCTTTAAAACCCTGCCTGGGTTTAAAAAAAAAAATAGTACAGATTTACAACATATCTAAAGAACTGTATTACTTTTCAATCTACTGTTTGTTTCATTATGTATCTGTACTTTTTGATAAATAAACATATTATTGTTATTAATATCCATCGAAAAAAGGCAGGGGGTGACTTGCACACTCAATAAATGGGCCCCCAAAAAACGGCCGCTAGCACGAAGTGACGTAGCAACAAGAGGGCAACATATTCTGAGGTGCTTGAGGAGTGGAGAGGTATACCACGGCTATCAGGACAATCCCGGAAGTACGGTCAAGATCCCTACCAGCACCTTACTGGATTATACATCCTTCTCCCGAGCACGTTTGCTCTTGCGAATCTCCACTCAAGCCAGCCAATAAAGGCAAGAGAGAGGTGGGAGCTCAGTTCCTCGTCAGTGTTCACTACGGCCGGCCAATAAAGGCAAGCCGGAGATGAAGAACAAGAATTCTCCCGGGAGATCGGGTCCGTGGGGTCGCTAATGCCCAACAGTTCGCCACAAAACTGCACTGCGGATTGTATCTCTCTTAGTCTGGCCCCTCACCCTAGGCATATTACGGCAAAGCAAACTTCACCGATAAAGACCTAGGTTATTATTATGGTTCATGCTCCAAAAGCACCCTGATAAAATCGCCATCCGCATCAGAACTACCCACTGCAACATCGCTGTCAATATTTCGGGTTCACAGCACTAAACTATTACAATGCGCCGTTAGATTTGGTACTATCTCGTCACGCATGCCCAGTGAACTGAGCTAATTGTGCCGGAATTATAAGGCCGTATGGCTTTTATGGGGGCGGGCTGGTTCGTGGATAGAAATTAGGAAAATAATGGAGGAAAATTCGGAAGGATTGCGAATAAGTTCGGTATTGTTTGTGGGTATAGCTGAAATAGATAAGTGATCGTGTTACCATAGTCTTATGTACAACTAGTAGTGCTAACACACGCTCAAATTCGGTACAGACGCACCAAACTCATTGGTGCGTCCGTACCGAGGTCAAGTGTAACACAGCGTAATACATCCTCGACTATCCTCGACCTCGGACGGACGATATCGGCAATACCAAGTTCGAGCATTTGTTTTTTTTAAAGAGCAGAGAGAGCGTGTCAGACTTTTACTGACTAAAATCCCACCTAAGTAGAATTATTCAATACATAATTAATTTTATATTCAGGTTGTGCAAATAATGTTTTTACCTAAATTATTTCTGTATATTAATGTCTATATTTATTTCAATGTTGTATAATGAAAATGAAAGAAGTCACTGGCTCCTGAAATACAGGCACCTAACCTAGCTCAGGAGTCAGGGGTTCACTTATTTGTACATGTTTTACAACAATAAAGAATTATTATAATTATTATTTAGGATTTATATCTTTATAGTTCTTCCCGTTTATGAGAGATTAATAAGCCTTACACACGGGCCGGGGCCAAGTATGTAAGGCGAGATTTAAATGGAAAAGGTAGATGTCAGTGTTGAAGAAGTCAGGAACTTTCTAGTGATACGACTGGTGTTAAGGATAGTGGCTTTTTGGAGCATATACAATGTTTGAGCTGGCATCTGTAGAGTGTTGAGGCTTTGTGCGAGAGATTTTGGTATTATGCCTGTAGACGAAAGAACAATCGGGACAATATGAACTGTTTGAGCTTTCCATTGGGTTTTAATCTCTATGGCGAGATCTTGGTACTTACTGAGCTTTTCGGATATTGTGGTTTGAACATTGTGTGAGTTAGGTATTGCTATGTCTATCAGATATACTGTTTTGTTAGTTTTATCGTGTACAGTAATATCGGGTCTATTGTAGTGAATTGTTTTGTCTGTAATAATAGTCCGATCCCAGTAAATTTTGATGTCCTTACTTTCTAAAATTATTTCTGGGGTATATTTATAATACGGCATCATTTCAGTTACAAGTTTATATTTGTATGCTAAATATTGGTGTATAATTGCAGCAACTTGGTCATGACGGTGTTTATAATCAGTTTGGACTAGCGATTTACATGCTCCTGTTATATGTTGGATGGTTTCGGAGGCACTGTTGCAATGTCTGCAGAAATCAGTCGGCTGATTCTGGTCTTTCATGATATATTTTCTGTAGTTACGAGTGGCTACTATTTGATCCTGTATCGCTAGCATAAAACCCTCAATCTCTGGAAACAATTCGCCTCGTTTGAGCCATTCGTTCGACATCAATTTATCGACGTGTGGCTGGCTCAGGGAGGCTCGGTGTCTTCCATGAAGGGCTTTTTCAGACCATGCTGCAATTTTTTGTTGTGTACTTGTAATGTGTTCATTTATTTGCGTGTTCCTATTTTGGAGATTTAGTGGCGTGAGTTTTTTATCTATGTCCGATATCTGTTTGTGTAGTAATGAATTTTCTGATTTATAATGGAAGTACACTCTGAGTGAATGTATCTGTTTATTGTGTAAATTCTGGATGTCTATCAGTCCCCTTCCTCCTTCTTGGCGAGGCAGTGTAAGTCGTTGTGTGCACGATTTTGGATGGTGTTTTCTATGCTTGGTAAGGAGTATGTGGACAGTACGCTGTAGTTTTTTGATATCAGTCTTTGACCATTTTATAATTCCGAAAGAGTATGTGAGAATAGGTATTGCAAATGTGTTGATGGCTTTTATCGTATTTCTAGAGTTCAGGTTACTTTTTAAAATAAGGTTGAGGCGGTGTGAGAATTTTTTGAGCAGTTCTTGTTTTGATAGTTTTTGTTGTATCTGTCTGGACTGTTTAAAACCTAAATACTTGTAAGTACTCTGTTCATCCATTGGGTCGATTGATTCATTGCATATTAGAACCCCGGGGTTCCCTTTCGGAAGAACCAACCCATGGCCCCAGTAGGCTTCGGCTCTGCTGGGC
Source organism: Mythimna impura (assembly GCA_905147345.3). Lineage (NCBI taxonomy): Eukaryota > Metazoa > Arthropoda > Insecta > Lepidoptera > Noctuidae > Mythimna > Mythimna impura. Next base: position 11,669,425 of record LR990363.1, read on the forward strand.
CCCTACACTTTTGCTGACCTCTCCACGAGGTACGCGTAGACCACTAAGCGCCGTCGATGACTCGAGCTCAGTCCTGTACAGACAGCTGGACAGCTAGGTACGTATTACTTTTCGTCCGCTAGCCCGCGCCTACAATAGCCGGAACCTGCAACTCTAAAACCACGGTTCCCCTTCCAGAAATTCCCCGTGGCGCTAATAACCTGATGATCATAATAAAATAATGACTACATATCAACATTAACTAGTTAGCTCCCGCATCGAGCGAACTACATTAGGCTTAACCTGATCTACTGAACGCAGGTACATAATGTAATTGTGTTTGTGCTGTGGATGCAACTTGATTAGTTGCTATTGAACTTGAGCTCACACTGTAGGGAATAGATTTTAATGAACTTTGAAGGTTTATCTAATTACCTCGTTTATTTAGAGGTTGCAAGCGCTAGTGCTGCACCATCACATGCGGTCCTGACTTTGACTACTGGTACTGGTTAAGTGATACTGAGTTTTGAAATCTAGAAATTATTAGTACCTCTTAATCCCCGCAATAATGCCGGCGTTCACGCGCCATTGTCTTTCTATTGTGTCTCTAATTACGCTACTCCACAGCTGCTTTTGCAATCGGCTTCGCCCGCGTGAATATAGAAGATATATATCCTATGACTTGGAAATGCTGTTGCTGGTGTTTACTCGTCACCACGCGGTGACCTGAGGTGCTCAACAGGAAAAAAAAGGAAGTTAGTGATAGCATGACGAGTGACAGGGCAGAATGGAAGAAAAAAAAACGTGTTGCGCCGACCACAAATAACACGGGACAAGGGCAGGAAGATGATGATGTTACTCAGAGATAAAGAATTATTGTAATGGTGAGAGAATTTTAAAATCGGTCTAATAGATCTGGAGTTTATTCATTACGAACAAAAATACAACGAATATACATTTTCTATGTATGAAAACTTTAGCTTTTGGCAATGGTTTTGTCCGCGTGAAAGTTGACAATTATCCGTCAGGAACATAGCATAGCATAGCAAAGTCGGCCTTATCATATTCCCACTGTTGGGACTCCAGCCTCCTCTTTAGGAGAGGGAATGCCGTAATCCACCACGCGTTCTCAGTGCAAGTTGGTGAATGTCACATGTCTTCGAATTTTTGGTTCTAGGACATGCCGGTTTCCTCACGATGTTTTCCTTCACCGTTTTGAGAGCAGTGGTGATGAAATAAATTACACAAAGTAGTGCGCCTGGCTGGGTTTGAACCCGCGACCTACAACTCGTAAGTCAGGGCCGTTACCACTCGGCCACCACTGCTCGTAAGGAACATATTCCTGAATAAAAAGTATCCTACGTGCTAATCAGGGATATTGCCTACCTGTATGCAAATTTCATCAATATCTGATCGAGTGTGAAAGAGTAAGAAATCTACACACATCTGTCCAAACTGTCACCTCTATAATATTATAATATCAGTGTGATGAAATACAAGTTCGAAACGCAATAAAGATTTTATTCAAGATCAAACCGATGAGATATAAATAGTCTTCGTCCACCTCTTTTTTTCTGATATTTTACAAAGGATCATTTATAACGAGTTCTTTAGTATGATGTCGCCTTTGTGTCATTAAATACACTTTTTATTTATTTATTTTACTGTTACGAATGTAACTGCCAAAGTGGGAACTGAGGATAATCATAAGTCTTAAAAAAAAACATTATTATCATCATTCAGCTGAAAGACGTCCATTCTTGGACATAAGCCTTCCCCAAGTGTCACCATAACGGTCGGTCTATGCGGCGCACATACATTGGATTCCCGCGACTCTCACTAAGTCATCGGTCCACCTTGTGGAAGGCCTTTCAACGCCTTTAACAAAATTAAGCTTATGGATGTTTTGGGATGTTGTTTAAAAACGTCGTTTGACACAAGGAAATTTGTCCCTGCAGCACTCGGTTCCATAACTTAGTAGTTAGAACCAAGTTTCTAGCTTCAAAAGACTTAACTAGCTATCTGCGTTGTGATCGGAAAAAAACACAGAATTCTTTTTAAAGATCCTATGGAATAGTTTATTAGTCTACTTCTAAAGAAAACAAAACTTTACCTACTTTAAAAATGTTGTTGTTGACTTTTTCAGTAGAATCCTCAAAAATTACCGACAGTCTGTCTTCTTGTCAGCAAAATTGATGAAATAAATTTTTAGAAAAAATAGTTTACGATTGGTTTTGATTCGTTGTCTAATTGTATCTCAACGCGATAATCTCGCGTTGAGATGACCCGCAACAAGACTTTTAAAAAATCTGGCTTTAGCGGGACGTCTTGCCAAACATTCCAAGATAGTAATAATTTATTGGTCCAGTGTTACCGAATCTTAATACTTTAAATGCTTACAATAAGTAATCAAATTAACATTAAATTGAACAATGGTCTCCAAAGTAGGCAGCGCTTGTATCTTGGGAGGCTGAATCTGAATCTGACATGTTAACTTTCTTATTTGTAACAAGAATTTTAAATCAAGTATATAAATCAAAAACTAGTAGCAATCTGCCTACCGAGATAAAAGTAAAATAACATTAATAAATAAAACAATAAATGAAACCCGACTGCGTAAAAAATAACTTAAAATAAAAACTGAAAAAAAAAACAAGTTCAGTTCAGTAAAAATTCTAATACGGAACATATTGACTGCAACAGTTGGCACCCATTAAAATAATCTAGACGGAAATCATTCCATCAAATATGGGTCCCAACTGTTGCAGTCTATATGTTCTGTATTAAAATTTATTATTTGTTTTATTTTATGTGTTCAAATTCCGCTTCCGACCAGGGCAGGGAAGTATCTAACGATATCTTAATTGAGTAAATCCGTTTAGCGGTTTGGAAGATACAAGGGAATAAAGAATATTACATACATGCATAAATTCATACATATGTACATACATACAAGATACGCGTGAAAAACATAACCCTTCTTGCAGTCGGGTAAAAAGATGATTTAAAAGATACATAAAATATAGGAAAGTTGCCTATCTTGTACCAATTAACGAACTTTACAAGCTTTCACAAAAACTATTTAACTTAAGAGGATTGAATCCAAAATGGCAGCGATTGCGTCATATTAGTAGTACCGCTTTTTAGTGTTGACAATTTAAGACTAAATAATTATAGTTTGGTAGATTTTTGAAGTGGTACAATTTACGAGCCGGTCCAATTTAGGCAACTCGACCTTAAATTGGGGTGATCGAATATCAATCGTCACGTATATATTATATGCAGCTTAGAACTAAGCGATACATTTCGATCCAGCCAAGGTAAAACTATTGTTTTTTTAAAGATGCTCCTGGTGAAACTGCAAATTAATGTATTTATTACCACTGGCATCCTTGGAGAGATCGGGAAGCAAAACTAAATGGCTATATCGGTAGGGTCTTCTGTAATCACTGCTTTACTACTTCTCGGTGTCACAACAGCGCGCGTAATGTTTAACAATCCCATCGATTTAGACAGCTTCGAAACACCTGATTTGGGGTGTTACGCAATAGTGACAAGGGTCGTGCTCAGGGATTGCGCATTGAACGGATTGGATTGGATTTTGCCAAATAGAAAACTAGTTGTAAATAGGACTCTGCAAGACTTCCGCAAGAACTAAGATATGATGGTGATGGCGCAGCTCTGTTTGTCAATGATGTCCGTCAAACTGTAAGGTAAAGTAGTTTCTAAAATAGAAAAACTGGTTTATGTGATTTTTGATTTTAAATAAATACTGTTGTTGGAGCAAGATGATGCCATACATTACCTCACTGAGTGGGGTGTGTAGTGTGTGTACACTAACGCGTTAGTTACTAAAGTAAAATTTAAAAAATGCTTAAAATTTATCACCCGGTTTTCTCTTTATTAAATAAATAATTATCTCTATTTAATGAAAAAAAATCAGTTAGAATATATTGTAGGAGAATGGTGCCCATGCCAGGCTAGAGGCCTGTATTTCAAGACACCAAATTCCCACCCCTAAAGTTTTACGTAACCTAATAAAATAAGCAACCATTTTGTATAAGGAGTTTCAACATGTATTTTGCGTTTATTTACTTCTGGTGGTTAGCGGAAAACGCCAACAAAAAGCGTGCGGAAGCGACGCCCGGGTGTCGCCACTGTGTGGACCGCCCGGAGGACACGGTGGAGGTGTGCCCCGCTTGGGCAGAGCAACGCCGTGTCCTCGTGGGGGCGATCGGTGGCAGCGATCTCTCGCGCCGGGCCTTGGTACAGGCCATGGTCCGAAGCGAGGAGGAGTGGCAGGAGATCGCCTCCTTCTGCGAAGCAGTAATGCTAGCAAAGGAGGCGGCCGATCGCGTGAGGCAACGGTCCTCACGCCCCAACCGCCGCCGGTATTCCGATGCCGATTTCCGGCCACCGTAGGCGCAGGCTTGCGGACGGCAAGCAATGGGTAGCCCGCCCGCCGTCCGACCGTCCGGTAACCGTCCGTACCGAGCCCAAGTCGTCGACGGCGCGTATTGTTCCACGCGCGCCTCAGGAAGATGTCAGGGTCCCAGCAGGGTTGAAGCCTACCGGGGCCATGGGTAGTGTGAAAACGAAACCCGGAGCCTTGGGACGAGGGCAACGAAGGAACAGGAGTGGGTTTTTAGTCAGTAAAAGTCAGACACTATCTCCCGCTCCACTTGAGAGAGGATTTGTCATTAGATGATTTTCCCACTTGAAAAAAAAAAGCACTGGGGGTCCAAAATCATGTACCTACTGGATTCATGATAGTTACACGTGTGTGCGTCGATGGCTAAGACTCGGTGTGTTAGTATTAATACATTTTTTTATTTTTATTGATATAAACCAGTGCTTGACTGCGATCCCACCTGATGGTAAGCAGTGATGCAATCATTGATGGTGAGGCGCACTAGTTTATTAAGAGCCGATTCACTCTAGCCTTGAAGGCACCTAAATTATAGTTGGACGGGAAGACCGCAGCTGGCAAATTGTTCCAGTCCTTCGATGTACGCGGTATAAACGACGAAGCGAAACGCTTAGTCCGGACCGTTGAAGTTTCAACAACGTAAGGGTGGATACTCGCCGTACGTCGGGTTGTCCGATGGTAGAAATGAGATGGCGGAATCAAGTCATGCAATTCCCGCGCACACTCTCCAAAATGCATCCTGTAAAATACCGATAGGCTGGCTACCCTGCGCCTGTGCTCGAGGCTTTGTAGATTAGACTTAACTAAATCTGGATCCCCAATTAGCCTCTTCGCACGCCTTTCGCATTGTAAATATATCCTACTAGCTTCAGCCACCGGCTTCGCCCGCGTGAAAATAGGTTTCTCCATACAAACTTCCAACCCCCGTTTTACCCCCTTAGGGGTGGAGTTTCGTAAAATCCATTCTTAGCGGATGTCTACACCCTATAATTAACCTATTTGCTAAATTTTAAGTTTGTAGGCGTTATAGTTTCTGAGATTTCGTGATTAATCAGTGAGTGGTATTTCGATTTTGTATATTTAGATTTTCTAGAAAATCTTCAGATTTACTTTAGTTCCAGCTTTTCCAGTAATGTTATATTTGACCCTCATTAGTGATCAGAACTATAGGGTATATTCTATGTGAACAATTTTGATTTATTCAAGTAAAATGATGATAGAAAACAGTAAATAAATTCTTTGTTTCTATAAAGGTAATGTTTTCGGAGAATTTCTTTTACGTTTTGTTGGTGATACTCATTATAAATTTTTGAATACTTTAAGTATTTACTTGTTTTGTAGATAGTAGGTACTGCTAGATTAGTTTATTATAATCGTTTATTTATTCTTATATACGTATTTATTAAATTTTAAAATATTTCTTTAAAAAATCTTAAATAAAAATTGAATTGGTAATGCCTGTGTAAATAATCGCCGTTAACCAGACGAGAGTAACCAGAGATATTATGCTCTCACCCGGGCGGTAGCGTACCTGATCCACGACAATCGTCCCTTCTTTTTAGGGTTCCGTACCTCAAAAGGAAAACGGAACTCTTATAGGATCACTTTGTTTTCTGTCTGTCTTCCTGTCTGTCGTCTGTCAAGACCTTTTATCTCAGGAACGCGTGGAGGTATCGAGTTGAAATTAAAACCATATACTTAAGTCTGCGGTCCCTAGAAGCTGTAAAAAAATCAAACATTTAAGTTAACGAAAAAAAAGATACGATCGTTTATGTCGCAAAAAACGTATATTTTGACACTCACAAGGGAATCAAAATTCATAGAGTACTTCCCGTTGACCCAGAATCCTGAAATTTGGGATAAAGCAAGGTCTTATAGCACAGATATAGGAATAAATCTGAAAACCGTAAATATGTTGTTACGTCACAAAAAAAACTTTTTGAAGAATATTCGACACTCCGTTCGGGAATTGAACTATTTAAATAGGTAAGTTTACGGAAACCTCGGTGCATGAGTCCGACTCGCACTTGTTAACAAGCACATCAAGCTTATATTTGGCAGATCTATCACAAAAATAAAAGCAGTACTTCATAATCTTCCCGTTCGAGATGAAGCTAGAAAGAGTGTCAAACTTTTACCGACTAAAACCGAACTATGTCCTTTCAGTTGCTTTTTGTGATCCAGGTCCACGACAACTCTAGAATAATCCCGAAGAAGAATTTTCATAATCGAGACAAATTCTACTTCCAGAGTAACAAACAATGCATCTCTTAAATATATTAAAATTAAAATAATTATTCTAGTAATAAATGAGCCCACAAAGTGTTAAAAAAAATCTAAGACGACCATCCACTACCACATTAGATGTGCACAAAAATATTTGCAAAGTTAGCTGCTTTCGTTGGTTTTCCTCGCATCCGTGTGAAGCGTGGTGGTTTTACATTGGACAGGTATCCCTAAATTTTGTTACAAGCAAACTTTCATGCTTAGCAGTGAGTTGTTATAAAGCGGTGTCTTTAGCCAGTTAGTTTGGTTACATGACTGATTACTCAAGACGGGCTAGAAGAAGCTAATGCCGTTATAATGTGTACATTGTTTTATTAATAAATTTAATTCTAGTGGTTTATTAGTCTATTTTATTTTATTTTTTTCGTATATTATTATTTATTTTTGATGATGAATTAACGTAGATATAAGAATTACTAATAGATATTGTGGACCAATTAATGTTGTCTTATTAATAAATTATTCTTATTATTTTTATATGCATTTATATATCTCAGGACCTTGCGGTTCTGGACCTTTTGAAAGCGTACGAGAAGTCGAAACCAACTCGCAGAGGCCCCTTTGACGCTTTTAATAGAACATGGTACTGTGGCGACCACGGATATCTATGGTGGCGAGCATGGAGACTACGCTAATACTACTTACTTGCATACTGGCAAGTTATACTTTTAAGGTTTATGGCAAGTAAAGCATAGTGGTAGATATTTGAAACATATATTGAGGAGAGCTTTGTCAAACAAACAAAGATTAAGCAAATGATATATTTTTATAAATAATGTCACAAAGACTGCTTCTAACAATAGAATAATAGTAAATTGAACCATAGAAGCCTTTCATTTGCGTCTGGGTATCACAGAATTATTATTATTAATTCGTCACTTCCATAGCCCTTTCCTAACTAGCTTGGGATCATCTTCCAGTCTAACCAGATACGGCTGAATGCCTGTGTTTTAACTTGAAGCAACTGCCTCTCAGACCTCCAGAACCCAGTTACTGGGCAACACGATACTCCTTGTATAGACTGATTGTCAGACTTTCTAGCGTCTGACTACCTGCCTTCCAAGGGACGGTTCTATTAGTAAATTTAATTATTCCTCAAAAATGAAATCTCTCAATTTTCAAGGTAATCATTAAATAAAGTGAAATCCTTTAAGAAAATATTCGAAATCTCAGGAAAATTTAAACCAAATATCGCAATTAGCTTTTACATAGAATTTAGGTACTTAGTTAGCAAGACCTATTATTTACGACATTCAGTAAATTCAGAGAGATCGAATTGAATCATTTTCGTAATAATGATAGACATTTACGGGCAAAACGAAACACGATTAATTTACATAAATTGAGAAATTTTGTAGGTATCCATTTCCATTATGGCTTCCACAATGTTGGATGTGGTAAAAGTTTTTGGAGAATCTACAAAATAAATAAGGCACAATTAATTGTATATGTATGATAATAACGATATTATGACACTTAATTGATTCCATAGTACCGGCGTGGGGGAAAACGCTGTGACGTTGTAGACGCGTCTCGTGAGCGAAATCGTTTGGAGGGGAGACGTTTGGCACGGCAGTCTTGTGCAATCCGTTGAGTAGTTCGGACGCTCCTAACGAGATCATATACTCGTACGTAATGTATATGATATATTTTGAAATATGTAAGTATGTTTCGGACGTCAGCCTGTACGAGATTAGGATGGCTCTGAAGCAGCTTAATAACAACAAGGCACCGGGTGATGACGGAATTACGGCCGAACTCCTAAAGGCGGGTGGGAAACCGATCCTTAAGGCCCTTAAGAAGCTGTTTGATTCCGTCATATTCGAGGGTAAAACACCCCAGGCATGGAGCGGAGGTGTGGTGTTACTCTTCTTTAAGAAGGGCGACAAGGCCCTGCTCAAGAATTATAGGCCCATCTCACTTCTGAGCCATGTCTACAAGCTGTGTTCCAGAGTCATCACGAACCGTCTCGCACGCAAGTTCGACGACTTCCAGCCTCCCGAACAATCCGGATTCCGAAAAGGCTTCAGCACCATTAGACCACATACATACGCTACGGCAGGTTATACAGCAGACCGAGGAGTATAATCTGCCTCTCTGCCTAGCAGTTTTGGACTGCGAGTAAGCCTTTGATTCGATTGAGACTTGGGCTGTGCTGCAGTCTCTCCAACGGTGCCAGATTGACTATCGGTACATCGAGGTGCTGAAGTATTTATACGAAAACGCCACTATGTCAGTAAGACTGCAAGACCAGATCTCGAAACCTATCCTCCTGCAGCGGGGTGTGAGGCAGGGAGAAGTCATTTCTCCGAAACTGTTCACGGCCGCAATGGAGGATGTCTTCAAGGTTCTGGACTGGAGTGGATTAGGCATTAATGTCAATGGCGAGTACATCACTCATCTTCGGTTTGCCGACGACATAGTAGTCATGGCTGAAACTACGGAATAGCTCAGCATAATGCTCAATGACCTCAGTAGAGCTTCCGAAAGAGTGGGTCTTAAAATGAACATGGACAAAACTAGAGTCATGATAAACAACCATATAGCATCCACTCCTTTCGAGATTGGAGACACTACACTCGAAGTTAGGGACGATTACGTCTACCTTGGACAGACAGTCCAGTTGGGTACATCTAATTTCGAGAAAGAGGTCAACCGTCGAATCCGACTCGGCTGGGCAGCGTTCGGAAAGCTGCGCGGTACCTTCTCGTCCAATATGTCCACCACAGTGTCTCAAGACGAAAATCTATGACCAGTGCGTGTTTCCAGTGATGACATATGACTTCGAAACGTAGTCGCTTACAATGGGCCTCATCAGAAGACTAAACGTCACCCAAAGGGCAAAGCAAAGTGCTATGTTCGGAGTTTATTTGCGTGATCGAATCAGGAATGAGGATATCCGCAGGACAACGAAGGTTACCGACATAGCACGAAAAATCGCCAAACTAAAGTGGCAATGGGCAGGGCACATTGCTCGCAGAACAGATGGCCGTTTGGGCCGAAAGGTCCTGGAATGGCGACCACGTATCGGAAGACGTAGCGTTGGAAGGCCTCCTACAAGGTAGACCGATGACCTGGTAAGGGTTGCGGGAATCCGATGGATGCGAGACGCACAGGACTGTTCATTATGGCGACACTTGGGGGAGGCCTATGTCCAACAGTGGACGTCTTTCGGCTGAAATGATGATGATGAGGACTGGCTAAATGTTCTCCAGCGTTTGACGGTTCATAAATAGTTCGCAAGTGATAAAGGCAAAATTGTGGTGTCTTTTCCACAAATGCCATTAATGAAGAGTTGAAGTTGAAGGCGAGTTATTTTGTACAATTTATTAGTAAAAAATACCTCAAAATTCTCACTAAATATATTCATTTAAATGCCGCATCTATTCTACTTCAATCACTGTTTGAAACAAAACCTCGTTCTCGAAGCTAATTAATAATATTGAAATGGATGGTTTTTGATTAAACTTTCCTTTCGCCATCCCTTTCTAACATATTTGATCAGAATATTTCTATCCTTTTCTAAGGTCAAAAAGACACATTGACTGGACTTCTTAATGCCAACTGTTTACTTACTTTGCTAACTGTTTTTGTATTTGTTGCCTTTGATTTTGAAAAGGTACTTACTTATTTCAGTCTTCCTTATTCATTTGCTTTATGAATTAGTTGAATACTAACTTTTACCGTGACTTTCTTCGCATGAATTTCAATATGCCTTAAATTTTTGCACCTATTTTAAGTTTTATTCAGCTAGGTGCATAAACCAAAAACCAGACAAAATTACATCTACATAAGGTGGTGTCATTACCAAAATAAACTGGGCAAGTGCGAGTCGGACTCACGCACTGAGGGTTCCAAACAAACCTACCTTACGTTAGCTATGAAAACCGTTCAATTTCCGAATTGAGTTACGAAGATTTTTCCGAATCGCAAAAAAGGTTTCTTTTTGTGACGTAACTATTAATTTACAGTTTTCTAAATTTTTCCCTATACCTACTTGTTCTATGTGGCCTTGCTTCATGTCAAATTTCAGGATTCTAAATCAACAGGAAGTACCCTATGAATTTTGATTCCTTTGAGAGTGTCGAAATATACGATTTTTGCGGCAGAAACGGCCGTATCTTTTTTTCGTTAACTCACAAGTTTGGTTTTTTCTCAGCTTCAAGGGACTGCAGACCTATTCAACTCGATACCTCCACACCTTCCCGAAATAAAGGGTCTTGACAGACAGACGGACAACAAAGTGATCCTATAATGGTTCCGTTTTTTCATTTTGAGGTACGGAACCCTAAGAAGCAATTGTGGTGTGGTTCAGTAGTATCGTTGACAATACACGCTCCAATCTGCACGGGGATTTACTGTGACTTGTTAAAATGTCAATCATGCGAGCGAGAAATAGGGATGGAGCTATACACCCTATATAGCTCCATTCCAGTTTAGTTAAGGTCGTAAAAAGGATCACGTTAAGAACTAATGGTAGCACTAAAGGATCCTATAATGGATTATCACGAAGTACGCTTCAGAGAAAGAAGTCCTGGCTATGTATTTTTCCATGTTTGAAGTTATTTTCACAGCAAACATCTGTAGCGACATCTATGTCGCCACATAGGAACTGTCCTACATCGCGGTATCAGAGTTCTCCGCGACACAACAACAAAATACAAAAACAAACACAACAACAACAAACATATATTATAACAGTCCATAATCAAATAGGTATTAGGCAGTTGACCGGATCAGACACAAAACCCGTCTGGTCGGAGGCTCCTCCCTTTTCAAAGGAGATTTGCAGGACAATACACCCTGTTCCGCATACTTCTAAACATCAAATACAATCTGCTGTGTGTATCAAAAACTGTGTGATAAGTCTAAGTATGGTATTTTCATGCTTTCGCGTCGCTTTGAAGCTCACTATAAGAGAGGGAATTTTCAGTACATTAAGTTTTGACGCTAAACACTTCGGTGTATTAAGCATTACCTTTTGCCAGAGGCTTCCCCTCGTGTAAGTTGAAAATTAATACAAGGAAACATACTCCCAGCATTGTCCCCAGAAATGACTTTGACCTCCACTTGCTAGCCTTTTAGTTTTCTATCGTTTACATTTCGAGGAGTAAGCACTGGAATTGCACAATTTAATTCCGCCAAGCCCGTTCCATCATCAGACCACTATACGTACGGCGTTGCGCCATCGGTACATGGTGGACATCCCACGCATGCGTACAAAATATTTTGGAAACACATTTATTGTACGTACAGTTAAGGAGTGGAATTCCCTGACGGAGTCTGTGTTTCCTGATAACTACTTCCTAGGGGTCTTAAGGTCAAGGGTGAATGCATTACTTCTAGGCAAGCGTGCTCCATCGTCAACCACATCATCGCTTACCATCTGGTGAGATAATAGAATAAACTTTATTGTACACCAAAAAAGCAAAAGCAACTTATACATAAACTGGTACCTAGTCTCTTACGGCCCGTTCACGACTTTGCCGCTGCGAGCGGTAGCTAAGCGCGGACGGCGAACGGTAAGATCAAAAGTATGAAAATGTTGGAAGCATGCCACGAGACGCCGCTCATAGCGAAAACGCGCGCGCTTACCGATACCGCCCCGCTCGCCACGCCACGCGCTCTAACTCTAAGACCGAAGTCGTGACCAGGCCGTTAGTGGTCAAACGCGAGCCTATCAATAGAAAAACTAAAAAAAAATGGTCTATCCCTGTGCCATTTCACCCGATCAGCCGTTTGAGCGTAAAAAGTAACAAACATACACACGCACTCATATAAAGTTTTACCTTTATAATATTAGTGTGATGTAGACGTTACAGCAACATTATTTAAATGTTCGTAGAGTCATCCTTGACTCTACTGAGTCTCTCGGTAACATTTTCATCTTTTATTATAGACTAGCGACCCGCCCCGGCTTCGCACGGGTGTAATTCTGATACTACCGCAACCGCTATGTCTCTGCATTTTAAATCTGTAATATCTTCGAAAATATTCATTTAAATTACATGTTGTAAAGGGTCATATTGATCGAAATTAAATGCATAATGTATTTAAGGTACTTAGTTGGATAAGGATTAATGCTGTATTGCTTAAAATCGCTTCGTAAATAAGCTATTATTTCTCGTGAAAAGTAAAGGATAAAAAATGGTTATTGTGGTTTATCCTGAGATAGACATATATCATTGTAGACTTTTTTGTAGATTTTTTTAAGTTGTATAATACTGTGGTACATTATTTTGATCTATCTCGTAGGGTTTAGCCAGCGTTTGCAATGTAAGCGCAAAAAAATGTGTTCATTTACGACATCACATTAGAAACCTCTAAAATTATCAGTGTTTCTTTACTATATATATGTTTATATGCTTGTATTATACATAGAAACCTTCCTCTTGAATAACTCTATCTATTAAACAAAACCGCATCAAAACCTGTTGCGAAGTTTTAAAGATCTAAGCATACATAGGGACAGACAGAGGGAAGCGACTTTGTTTTATACTAGTGAAGTAGAATACCCACTAAGGGCTCTAAAGTTTACCTTAGAACAATTCAAACGAAAATTGATTTTCTAAAAATAAGTTATTTAATCAAAGTTTATCGGGGACATCTCTGTTAAACATCTCAAACTCATTAAAAATTATTTTGGGCGATGAAATGATGTTGTATGGGAGACCGATCATTTTGTTGTGTTAGGTAAAGCGTGAGACAAAATAATTAAATACCTATTAAAAATAGAATACCTTACTATGGTATATTGTTATAATTTATTTATTTCAAAAACAAAAAAAGTCCCAGGCTATGATCATAGGTAGTCGATACTATCGCGATGCCCTTAACATTTCTACCTTGACGCCATTATCCCTTAACGGCTCGACTATTGCGTACACTGACACAGCTAAGAATCTCGGTGTCTTAATTGACAGCAACCTCTCTTGGCGAGCTCAGGTAAACGAGGTTAGCCGTAAGGTACACTTTTCCTTCCACAGTCTTAAATCCCTTCAAAGGTTTCTCCCATTTAAAACCAAAATTTATTTAGCTCAAACTCTAATTCAGCCGATCATCGATTATGCTGATGCCTGCTACCTGGATGCCACTGAGGAGCTATTAAATAAACTTGAGCGCTTGCAAAATTTGTGCATTCGTTTTGTTTTCGGCCTAAGAAAATACGACCACCTCTCTCAGTTCCGCAAGGATCTCAAGTGGCTCCCTATCCGTCTTCGTAGGAACACTCGGGTATTATGTCTCCTGTACAATATCCTATTCAACCCTGCTTATCCTGGCTACTTGCGTGATCGTTTTTCGTTCACTCGCCCTGCCGATGCTCCATGTAGATCCCACCTTAAATTCCATCTCAATTTCCCAATCCATAAAACCCATTTTTATTCTAACTCCTTCTCTTTTCATGCGGTACGATTATGGAACTCACTTCCAGCTAAGATCCGTGATGCTAAAAATATATCTGCCTTCAAAAAGCTAGTCAAAGAACATTACCTCTCTACTATCTTGTAAGTTATATATTATATTTGTATGTATTTTTATAATTTAATCTATGTTTGTTTCTATTTATGCGTACATTTATTTACTCTTATTGATATATATATATATATATTATATTATTATATTATTGTATTACAAGTTTAATTTAGATAATTTAGTCTATTTAATTCTTCTCTATATTATTTATACACACTGCGTCTACGTTTCTCATCCAACTCTCCTGTCGCAGGTCTGCTGGAAGAAATTTCGTTAGAAATAAGCAGGACCTTTGTACTCTTTTATCTGTATTTGTTCTTTTCGATATTAAGTGTTTGTGTGTACATAAATAAATAAATAAATAAAATTGTCTCACATTGGATTCGCCCCAAGTACTTTTATTTTCAAGGTTACCGACATAGCACGAAGAATCGCCAAACTAAAGTGGCAATGGGCAGGGCACATTGCTCGCAGAACAGATGGCCGTTGGGGCCGAAAGGTTCTGGAATGGCGATCACGTACCGGAAGACGTAGCGTTGGAAGGCCTCCTACAAGGTGGACCGATGACTTGGTAACGGTTGCGGGAGTCCGATGGATGCGAGACGCACAGGACCGTTTATTATGGCGACACTTGAGGGAGGCCTATGCCCAGCAGTGGACGTCTTTCGGCTGAAATGATGATGATGATGATGATGACTTTTATTTTCAAATGAAAGCTACACATTTTCTAGTTTGTCTAGCCCCAGTCGTCGACGACGTGTAGTGTTCCACGCGCGCCTCTATGAGACGTCATCAAAACCGTAGGGACCCAGTAAGGCTGAAGCCTACTAAGGCCATGGGTTCACTTCTGAAAAGATAGATATATTCTTTACTAGTATTGTACACCAATAATAAAATTACAATAGGAAAGGTTACTCGTGGTCCCGAAACGCAAAGCGCAACTGAAGGAACATAGGTGTGGATTCAGTCAATACATGTCTGACACGCTCTCCCGCTCCGCCCTAGAGCGGGAAAAATCATTATATGTTTGCCAAATAAAAAAATATAGTTGCCTATCTTCTTCTTCTTCTCAGTCGGTACACGCTTGCCAGAGTGGTCGCGGTCATCACTGTGAATCACGATGAGTGATCATCTTAGTAACACGGCGCCATTCATCACGGACTGCAATTGCCTATGTCAACCTGCAAATTCGTGCAGTTGTCTAAAACTAAAGTTTTGCGCATCTATCAAAAACCGAGTCAAAATTAGTAGCCGATATAGACATCGTCTAACAAACCAGCTTGATTATACCTCATCCCGCCACCTGTAGAATTTTTAGCAAAATGGCCGCTGCCAATGATAAATGATAAATGATAAATGATATTTATTTTGTAAATAGGTTTAAAAAACACTTTTACACGTCAATTTTTTTTTTTTCGTCATTTTTAAACTAGATGAGGCCGGTGTTTCCTAGCTGACTACCCTGAGAAGAAACACCGAAACAAACTCAGGGGTCAAAGTCTCTTTTAAAGTCCATACAGTAAATATGTAATGGTCAAATCACATGAGAACCATGCAGATTTGTCTGAAATGGTCTTTTGAAGAAAGAACCATACAGATTTGAGTGGACCTGTCCAGTCAGTGCAAGCATTTGTCAGTATTCGTAAAGCTCAACTCAGGACTACTAAGGAGCTCAACGACTTGACGAACAATACCAAGGAAAGGACATTTGGTTAGGCCGCAGAAAATACTCAAATTGCCAGACACATCAAAAATTACTGAAAAGGAAAAAAAAAAAAAAAAACAATCAACATAGTCCTCACGTTCACAATAATAAAAGGAAAAATATAGGTAGTTTACAAAATGTAATACTTTAGCAAAGTAAACATTTTTGTCAAAAATTAATAGAAGAAAAAAAAAAAAAAGTTAAATTGCAAAGTAAAAATAATCTACAATATGGAATTGTAATAAATAATAAAAAGCACAATTGAAATAAAAACAAAAGAAAAAAAATAATAATAAGACAACAGTTGCAGTGCGTACCTACTGGAGCAGGTCAATCCCAAGCCTTTTGGTCCTCAACATAGTCCTTTATAGTGTAAAAAGCCTTTTGGCAAAGTTTTCGCTTTACAAATAATTTAAATTTATTAAGGCTTAGTTGTTGAATATGACTAGGAAGTTTATTATAGAAGTGTATACATTGGCATCTAAATGAGCCCCCTATTTTTTTCAGCCTGGTTGTAGGAACCACAAATTTGTGTTTGTTCCTAGTATTAAAATTATGAACATCACTGTATTTTTTAAACATGTTTATATTTTTATGTGCATACACAATATTCTCGTAAATATACTGTGAAGGTACAGTCATTATATTGATTTCTTTAAATTTATCTCTGAGGGAGTATCTGGGACTTAATTTGTAAATAGAACGAATAGCCCTTTTTTGCAATACAAAAATTGACTGTATTTCGGCGGCATTTCCCCACAGTAGAATACCGTACGACATGACACTATGGAAATAGCTAAAGTAAACTAAACGGGCAGTCTCTACATCAGTTAAATTTCGAATCTGTCTAACAGCGTATGCTGCAGAGCTAAGTTTTTTTGATAATTTGTCTATATGTGGGCCCCACTGCAGCTTAGCATCTAGAGTTATGCCCAAGAACACTGTATTATCTTCAGGATTCAACTCTTTACCTTTTATTTGCACACTAGTTTCTACTTGCCTAACCTGAGGCATGGTAAACTTTATACATTTAGTTTTTTTTTCATTAAGTAGAAGGTTATTTACATCAAACCAGTGAACTATTTTTGAAAGTGCTATATTTATATCGTCAGTAACCGGCTGCTGACGTTTAAGTTTAAACAAAAGTGAAGTGTCGTCTGCAAACAACACTATGTTATGGTTATCCTTTATGAGGTAAGGTAAATCGTTTATATATATAAGAAACAAAAATGGGCCAAGAATTGAACCCTGAGGGACACCCATTTTTACTACAGATCCAGGAGATCTTTTTCCGTTTACATCAACTCTCTGAATCCTTTCACTCAGATAAGATGTAAGAAGATCCAGGGAGGAGTTCCGGATTCCGTAATGGTGTAGTTTCCTGATTAATGTTTCATGGAGAACGCAATCGAAGGCCTTTGACAAATCGCAAAAAATGCCCAGGGCATCGCATTTGTCTTCCCATGCATTATAAATATGTCCTAAAAGTTCAACACCGGCATCGGTTGTTGAACGACCCCTTGTAAAACCAAATTGTTTGGTATGCAATAATTTATGTCTGTTAAAAAATCTTTGTAGTTGCTCCAAAATAAGTTTCTCAAATATTTTACTAAAAGTGGGTAGCACTGAAATGGGTCTGTAATCCGTGGGGTCAGATGTACTACCCGTTTTGAACAATGGAATTATTTTACTATTCTTCATTAGATCAGGAAACTTACCGCGATCAATACAATTATTAAAAATAAAAGCTAAAGAAGGAGCTATAATGTGGATTATAGACTTAACAACGTCCACAGAATTACCCCATAAATCTGCAGTCTTTTTTACATTCAAGGAGTTAAACGTCTTAATAATATCTACATAAGTCACATGTTCGAAATTAAAATCAGAATCGCAAACTTTAACATTTTCTTTAAGCAGAGACTCTGCAGCAGTGGGTGACGAGTTCAGAGATTTTGTTGTTGATATGGGGATCTCTGAAAAGAAGTTCTCAAAAGCCGCGGCAACCTGTGAGTCCGATGTGATCACATTGTCATTAATTACAAGTTTATAGTCACTAGATGGTCTTGTAGACTTTCCAGTTTCACTATTTATAACATTCCAAGTAGTTTTAATTACATTATTACTGTTTTTAATTTTGGAACTCAAATAACGCGATTTCGCTATAGAACAAATTTTTTTAAATAATTTTGAATAATTTCGCACATATGAACTAAATTCAGCAGTATTAACAAGAACCCTTTCATCATACAATTCGTAAAGCCGAGTTCTACTTTTATGAATACCAGTGGTAGCCCATTCACAGAACGAAACGTTACTATTGACCGAAATAGTCTTAGGTATAAAAGTAGAATTAAATTGATTACAGTACATGTTAAAGAAACCTTCATATTGGTTATTGAGATCATCATATGTAGACAAGTCTGGTAAATTATTAACGAGTTTAGTTTTAAAAGTTTCTAAACGACTTGCAGTTTTAGGGTTAACAGTGATATTCTTTTTAGCCACTATGTTTTTTTGGTTTTGAAAAGTAATTAACTGTCCACAATGATCAGAATCTAATAAATTTATAATTTCTTTGTGAGTTGGTACAACATCCATATAAATATTATCTATGCATGTGGCACTAGTAGGAGTTAATCTTGTGGCCTCCAAAAATAAGTTAACAAGATTGTAGGACTGAAATAGACTTAAAATTTTACTACGTAAACCTGAGTTTTCTAATAAATTAACATTAAAATCACCACAAGTGATTATGTACTTGTTTGAATTGGAAATCTTGTGGAAAACTTCATCCATTACCTTTTCAAAGCAGTCATACAATCCAGAAGGGGGTTTGTACACACTTAATATAATAAACTGCTCCAATTCAATACAGGCTATTTCAACTGACCGCTCAACAGATAGGCTCACAATATCCTTTCGTTCTTTGAACTTAAGGTTGTTGCTTACTAAAATTAATGAGCCACCACGTATGGCATTAATTCTACTAAACGAACTACCAACCTGGTGATTACTAAAATTGAAAATGAACTGATGGCTCTTAAGCCAATGTTCCGTTAAGCATAGAATATCAATATTATTGCAATTAAGGAATAAGTCTACTTCTAAATCCTTGTTCATAAGTCCTTGAATATTTTGATGTACCAGGTTGATACTATTTAATGATTTTAAAACTTGATTGGAAATATTTTTGTTCGTTAGTACATTCATGCTAGAGATTGTCTCTGTTGTCTTAATTTCTAATTTAAACGAATATCTATGTCAACATTTGATGCCAATTTATTGGCAAAATCATGTAACATGTCATTGCATTGCTCAACAGGAGCAATTTGTTTAGCCAAGTTCTTGGCTGAAATAAAAAAATAATATGATAGCGACACAGCTATCTGTCTCCTATAAAAGTTTGAAAGATAGTATCTATCTACAAGATACCTATCTTTTGTCAAATAAAAATTAGTGCCAACATAATTGTTGATGTCAATTAAATGAAACAGATCATTATTTAATATCACATTGTACAATGTCATATTAATCTTATATCTAATACGATTTTCTTCCTGTGGCAAACTCTGGCTGTATGGGAATGTGAACATAACAATTTTTCTTACACACAAGTTATTCAAAGTCCTATAATATTGGAGTAATTCTCCTTTGTTCACATTACCCCTATTTCCAACAAAAATTAAAAGTATGGCATCCTGGTTAAAATTACATTTAATTATTTTTTTCATTATATCAAATAAAGAACAGCCAGGCATACAGTTATTTATTATCGAGTGTCCCGGATATTCATTTGTCAAAAAGTGGCCTAAATCTTTTCCAATTTCATCACAAAAAATAACTATTTCCTTATTTATGAACTGTTGTGAAAAACAATCAGTAATTTCTACTGGCAAACTGACACTAGACTGGGGTAAGGGGGTATCACATATTGACAATGAATGATCCGGCGCAGATGCAACAGATGTTGGTTGACAATGCTCACAGTTGGTTTTTTGTGAGCTCACCAGCTCATTCATTGCCAATACATATTCCCTCATTTGGTTTTCAGAGGCTGTATATTTGATGGTCATTGAATCTAATTTGTGTTGTAGACGGTTTAGTTCACTCTGCAAGTCCTCAGTGTCAGTTTGGTATTTCCTTGTACTAGTATATAATAGCGTCCGACCGTTCGTTCCCAGCGATTACCAGTTTTATGTACGTGTCGTAAAAACTTTGAGATTTGGTACACGGAAGGCGCAGCTGAAGAACTGCGATGTAGCTACAATATAATTATCATATTCGAAATGATTGTTTTTTATACGATTTCTATTGTGAAAAATCACTATCACTACACTGACTTGAAAATGAAACCCAGGATCAACAGCTCAACAATCAAGGTCACAATCCATTGATCGCATACCTCATTGGGTATTTGATCCTATGAGAAAAAAAAATCTAACAAAACAAGTTTCAATAGATAGCACGGCTGTTTTTTTTTTCGTTGGGAAAATCATCCAATAAAAAATAAAAATAAAATAAAATTCATTTATTTCAGGTAATGACATCCCCCGCTCTTGGGCGGAGCGGAAGATAGTGTCAGACTTTTACTGACTAAAAACCCACTCCTGTTCCTTCGTTGCCTATCATACCAGGGCCGAGTCTTCCTTTCAGAATAAGACCCTTGGCCCCAGTAGGCTTCGACCCTGCTGGGCCCCTACGGTTGCTGACATCTCCTTGAGGCGCGCGTGGAACAGCATGCGCCTGATAATTATCACATAGCAGCAACACGTCTAATCAGCAGTAATTAACTTTGTAATGTTGATGAACCTTTGCTTGTTTAATAAACCTCACATTGTTAACCAAATTATTTTTTTACCTGACTTGCATTGATCATCCAGAGTATATATCACCCGGAATATCAAATACAAACTGACCGATCTGAACAAAATTAAAAAAAAAAAGTCGAATTAAGAACCACCTCCATTTTTAGAGGTCCGTACTGAAAGAATAAAACTGAATCCTTATTACTAAGACTCCGCTGTCCATCCGTCTGTCTGTCCGGTCACCAAGCTGTATCTCATGAACCGTGATAGTTAGACAGCTGAAATTTTCACACAGTCATGATGTATTTTTGTTGCCGCTATAACAACAAATACCAAAAAATTAGAATAAAATAAATATTTAAGAGCGTTCTCATACAACAAGCTTAATTTTTTTCGTTTTTTTTTTGCTATGGACGGTACGGATGGGCTTTGGTTGTGCGTAAGTAGTGTGTAAGTACGCGAGTGAATCTCAGCGACTGTGTTGGTGACTGAATGCGTGAGTGTTAACTCTTTTATCCTTCCTTATTCCATTCTATGACAAGGTGTAAGCTTGCGGTTGGTGTTAGGGACTTGGAGAAGGCCTTCCTTTGGAGTGAATTTGACATTGAGTTTCCTTGGGGTGACCTTGACACTGACTCTCTGTAGAGTGGACTTGACCCTTGCCGGCCGGCATACTTGACGCAACTATGACCGAGGCACTGCCGATTTAAAGCTGAACCAAATATATATTCGTTACATACTCGAGCCAGTTTAAGCTATAATAAGATTACAAACCACCAAACATTAGCGACGGTTACCTCCCCTTATGGACTGACTGACAGTAGAATATTTTACATTGCTCTTGATATGCGCACACTTCCAGATAGAAGGGGGTAGTCACCGCCAAGTATCCTGGACTGCATTGGTAGTCGTTCTAAAAGGAACTATAGAGAACGTATCTCGTTAAATCACACCTGGCCCCCGTAGGCCTCTTACTGATACAAAAAAAAAAATATTTAGTGAGACACGTAATTTGGACTCATTTCAGAAAAGTCCCGCAGCTAGACGTAGCTCGGAGGCTTGGAGGTTATGATGTCCTCAACTTGGGGCAGTAAGGAAGTGAGAAGTGTCGATTTATAAACCACTTCGGCGTCTAGTGAGGCAACTGTGAATAGTTCTGCGGCGACTGACGTTGCGTCACGCTTGTTTAAGTCTTGTATTGTAATGGTGATGGTGAATAGGCCTTTATAAGGAATTAATTGTTATAGAAAGTGTGTCTATCCAATAGCAGAGGCCTCACAACCCTTTGCCTTAGGATTGGTCAGGACATGCACGGGCGAAAAGGAATAAACTAATTCTAAAATAATTTAATTTGCAAATACAAGCGTCACGTTTCATATTCCCTTTTGTAGCCCTCTCAGTCTTTTAAATTTCATAACTCAAAAGAAAAGTAGATTATCCTTCTTTAACTCCTTATTAATGGATTCCCAACCCTAATTGTTTTAATTTTGTTTTTCTCCATCCCCTCCTTGTCCCCTAGCTTTCTAAGTCGGGACGAGGTGATATAGTTCTTGGGAAACCATTACTGACAGTGGAGGTCTGTCCAAGTCATCAGGATGGGGACCACAGGATTAGGCGGCGGAGGGGCCCCATCCCTACCACTTAGAGGGAAGCTGACCTTCATACCTTCATGTAGGCAAATTCAGGAAAAACGAAAATTTTATCAGCCTAGGGTCGTCTAGGAACAGTCACATATGCAGTACTATCGTAAGTCCTTCGCATTGCTCTCGGTATAACAAGCACTTTATTCCACAGGGCATTCGTCTCGTAAACGTGTCGTAACATGTAATAAAATGGCGTGTAATTTGACGTTAAATATCTTTTTTGTACATCGGAAAATTCACGATGACGTAAGGATGTCGACAGAAGTGATAAAGCTTTTTTTTTTGGTAGGAAAATCTTCTTATGAGAAAGCCCGCTCTTGGGCGGAGCGGGAGATAGTGTCAGACTTTTGCTGACTAAAAACCCACTCCTGTTCCTTCTTTGCCTTCGTCCTAGGGCCCCGGGTTTTACTTTCACACTACCCGTGGCCCCAGTAGGCTTCGACCCTGCCGGGCCCCTACGATTTGCTGACATCTCCCTGAGGCGCGCGTGGAACAGTACGCGCCGTCGACGACTTGGACTCGGTCCGGACGGCTACCGGACGGTCGGACGTAATAAAACTGAGTATATTGTTGGAGATAATTGCAGTTCCATTACAGGGGCCTTACCATAACCAGTATTAAAATATCAGGCGTGCGAGTGAGAAAGAAGTAGGTATGGAGCTATGCACCCAATAGCTCCATCCCTTTAACAGCTCAGTTTAGGTCGTCAAGTGGACCGCGTTAAGAGCTCGTGATATCATAATCGATCCATTGCAAGAAAAAATAATTTAACCTCTTAGGCACCAGTACCGAATACGGTACTGTGACGACTATGGAGGTCACAGTTATTATTAACTTGCAAACTGGCTTGTTATACTTAGGTTTATGTTATAAAAAGTTTAGGTTTGAATGAGGTTCAATCAATGGATAGGGAGACGTCATACAAATGTCGGGTCGTATTTTTATAGAAAACATACTTAATCAATAATAGTTCTAATCTAAAAGCAAAGCCTTTCATTGCGTCCCCATCTTGACAGTAAACCTCATACCAGCTAACTTAAACCTTATTACGTAAAAATAAGGTTTAGATAAGTTAGCTGGTATCAATATGTACCGAATACGGAACACTGGGGCCTGAGACGTTAATATTAGAAGACCTTCTTGCCGTTTCCAACGCTTTGTTACATCGATTTTGCAAATAAAGAAAAATAATAATTCCGAAACCGCTGATTCCGACTGTCTTATAGATTATTATTAACAGTCGTGACAGCTTTTTTGGGGTGGGAAATCATCAAATGACTTCTCTCGCCCTAGGGTGGAGCAAGAGGCATGTTAAACTTTTACTGACTAAAACCTACATATATTCGTTGCGTACTAAGGGCCACGTTAACTCTTTCGAACGTTCTCAAAACCCAGTCATTAAGGTTACTCAGAAATTCCGACATGACCTTTGGCGTGATACGCAGCAGCCAATTGTTCAATCACTACGTCAACCGTGCCATCACATCAGACAATTCAACGTGGAACTGGAACACCAACTAAAGGGCAACTGAAGGAACACGGGTGGGTTTTAGATAATAAAAGTCTGACACTACCTCTCGCTCCACCCAGAATCAGAGAGGTTTATTTATTTATTTCTTTATTGCAAACCATAACTTATCACAGGGCAAACATTTATAAAAATAAATGTAAAATAGACGGTCTTATTGCACAGGGCAATTTCTACCAGATAACCTTTGGATGAACGAAAGAAAAAGATTTGGGGTTGGGGTTAGGTGTGAGGTTATCTGATAGTTCAAAAAGTAGGTTACTAATCAATCAATTCTCGATGAATCGTCAATGGATGGCATTGATCAATGTCAATCAATTGAACTGGATTATATGTATACTTTTTTTTACTCTTGTTTTTCGTATAAAATTTTCGTTTTATGCACCTACCATATTGTCTCTTCACCACCCGAGGTTGACTGGTAGAGTCCGCCTTTGTACTTTATGTTGCATGAAGATTAATAAATAAATAAACTGGGAAGTATAAACAGAAGTTACGACCACGTGTCGGAATTTCGAAGGCAATTGAAGCGGCAGCGTCGGGATTGCCACATTCTTTATTTTCTCTTCTCTATTCTTCATAATCCCAACTCCCCCTTGTATCTTCGTGAACGCTTTGAGTATCTTGTTCCGAGAGGAAGGCCTTGTCGCTCATCATCCTCTCTTCTCCTTCGTTTTCCTCTCCATTCCTCTAGTCGGTACAGTGGATCATTCACTGTTCAAGCTGTGCGTCTTTGGAATTCTCTTCCGCAAACATTAAGGGCTAGCCCCTCGTTGGAGGTCTTCAGGGGAAGAATTAGGGAAGATTTCTTGTTAACATGACCCATATACGAGTATATGTATAGGTTTTATTTATTGTATATAGTATTTTTATATGTATTGTGTGCTATGTACGTATTTGTGTAGTTTATTTTAGATCTGATCTGTTTTTTTAACTTAGATTTTTGATGTGCATTTCTTTCAGTTATCCTCATAAATAAAATTTCTTAGAAATATATTTTAGGTTTGCTGTAAGAAAACCCAATTGTGGGTTAAGCTCGCCTTTGTACATCAGCTGTCCAATTTTTTAAATAATTTTTTATTTTTATGTACAATAAACAATATAAGAATAAGAATAAGAAGTTAGAAACTGTCATTTATTTTCCACAAATTTATTTATTTTAACACTAGCTTCTGCCAACGTCTTTGCCCGCGTACCAGTAGGTTTCTTCATGTAAACCTTGGACTTTAAATTTTGAAAACTCCTCTCATAGTGTTCGCTTACGTCATATATAAGGAAAATTTGTGCAAAATTTTACGCCCCTTGTCCCAGTAGTTTAGGCTGTGTGTTGATATGTCAGTGAGTCAGTTTCTCCTTTTATATATAGATATAGAATGAATGAATCGATGGCACCAAAAGACCGATACGTTGATTTTGGGGCTTAAGAAATGCAGAAAATAAAAAACTTAAAGTTTCGTCAACAAAATATTATTTTATATCCTTTTCAAGTTTTTTGTCACCTCCGCTTTCAGAAACGGTAGTTTTCTCAGAAGTCGGAGATGGCGGCACACCAGCTGTACCAGTTTCTGTTTCTTCCTCTTCAGGCATAGAAATATTAAACCTGGATGATTGTTGAGCTGTCAACTCTTGGGGTTCATCCACGTTTGGAATACGATAAGCCATCATGGCCGCCCCGTAGTTACCTAGTCCGGTGTCATAGAAGACAATCTGAAAATGAGGTTTTGTTGTTAAAATTGATGTTAAAAAATTGTGTCAATATCACGAAATATCCTCATCATCATTTTAGCCGAAAGACGTCAACAGCTGGACATAGGCCAAAACACCCAAATGAAATCCCCAAAAAACCAAATCCCAAATGTCCCAAATGTCGTCATAAAGATTGGTCCTGTGCATCTCATTCAATGCACCATCATCATCACCACCACCACCATTCATGCACCATCATTCATGTTAGTTTTAGTTTTATATTCCATCAAATAATGTTAATTTAAAATTGTTAGTTTTAGTTAAGTAAATTAAATTAGTAAATTATATTAGCGCATTGTTAAATATAACTCATAGTATGTTGTGGAAAATGTCGTAGGTTATACATTTATAATTTCTGCATATTTATAACTTAGTATAAGATTTTAATGTATAACTGTTATTTTTCCCGAATAAAATAAAATAAAAATAAAATTAAAAAAAATATTCTTTTTTTTCTGTAACACCTAATATGTTTGTGGGGCATGCAGTGCTAACCTGTAAAAAATTGATATTATTATAATCCCCGCAATAACGCCGGCGTTCACGCGCCATTGTCTTTCTATTGTGTCTCTAATTACGATACTCCACAGCTTACCCTTAGATTATGGTAAATAAGTATTTTGAAATTTTATGGTGTAAGCAATTGTTGGTTGGCTAATAAAGGAAAAACAAAAAACTCGCATTCATTGAAAGGTTCAAGAGTGGCGCCCGAGCACCAAAAGACGCAGCGTTGGAAGATTCTTACAACCTTTGGACCGATGACTTGGTGAGGGTCGTAGGATATCACGAAAGTTTGAATAAAAATTATTAAACATCTGTTTTCGAGTATAGAGAAGTTCTAGGAAAGCTACCACGCTAAAATGGAATTAAACCGGACACATTATATCTGCGTATCAGACGAACAATGTCTAAACTCACGGCCCGATGGGGATATGCAGGCATGCTCAGAAGGCGATTGCGAAATGAACTAGTCATTACAACTGGGCCTCAAGTCTACTATTACAATAGTGTCAGAATGGTCTATCATTGATTTAATAATTGTTGATTTTGACAAGTTTGGTAATCTACTAATATAATGGCGTCACTATGACTTTGCAATGGTCAACTAATGACACTCCATTGAAAGAAGTGGCATAGAATGGTAATCTCGTACATACTGACAAACGAATATCTGACGTATGCGGTAATCTGCTAAAGTTTTGCAGTCATTGCTTTTAATAAGCTCGATATTGTCATTCTACCACATCTCTAGTACGAGACCATTGACCAATCAATGATCGGTCATTATGAATTAGCAGATTACGAACTTTTAGCAAAATGACAATGGGATCGTGTTGGGATGAGGAATTTATAAAAAATAGCAGACTTGGGCCCCTGGTTGTTAGGAAAAGACCTAAAGTTAGGCGATTTATAGAAGAATAGATAAATTTTATTTATTTATTACATTATAACATCTTTACAGACTAGTCCAAGGCGGTGTTATAACTAACACTTAATATATGTACATAGTTATGATATCCTTAAATTAATTAGGATGTAATGTCCAGACCTTTCTCGAAAATTATTTGGGCTGCTTCTAAAAAATTTGGCAGGTTTTGGCCAAATATATCCGCCGATAGTGCTATATTATTAATAATACGTATGGCTCGTGACAAAGGGGCAAACTTTAGGACTTTAGTCTTAGCATACCTTTAACAGAGTGAAATGTAATGAAAGAAAAAAACGTGTTGCGCCAACCCCAAATAATATGGGATAAGGGCAGGAAGGAAGAAGAATAAAGAAAACGACTTACGACGACGAATAGAATAGAGTAGACTGGTCTTACATCAAACGAACCTGCATGTACGTGATTATTTTAATGGTTAACCGTCAGGATAACATATAAAAATTTTAAGCCGAAAAAATCGACCTCAACATGTTATTAAAGCATTTGCGCAATATGAAATTAGGTAAATGTGGATTCCTGGAGGAGTGCTAGCCTGATACTGCTTAAGCGAGTATACGTTACCGACAGCGTTGGTGCTCCTTAAATGTCTACCACTATACCGCGCACATGATGATGTAGTAGATTTTGAACTAATTTGTGCTCAATTGATGTAATCGCTGCAAAACGTTCCGATGTACGGATGAACAAATAAATAAGAGAAATTTAACCAATGAATCCAATGGTATATTCAATTTAGATAATGCTGAGCCTGTATCAATTTTCGCCATTTTTGATAAACAAATGAAGTCTAGAAATAAAATTCCTTTAAAACTGTCGAATAAAACCGGAAATATTTTCAGCGACTTCACTGCATAAATAATGGTACGAGTACATACTAAAGCACCAGCCACCTGTTGGCATCAATCAGTACCGACGATGCATACGCTCTCTCGAGCAAAAAACCTAGTTCATAGATCACCCAGCCAAACTCCACGACAGGCGACCGATCATTTGGAAAGGAATGCAGAAATTGAGCTGTAAATATTAGAAGTGACAAGTGAGTTAAAGGATGACGAAGTGATAAATGTGAGGATTATGCATTGCATTTGAATAATGCAGTGAAAATCTATTAAATAGGACTAGTAGTAGATCCTGCCAGGGCTGCAGGATTGTTTGAAAGAGTTATTGCGACCCTCGAACGTAAACATACACGTACACAGGTCGGTTTTGTCAGTAAAGATCAGACCCTCCCTCTTGCACCACACAGAGCGAAAGGACTTGTTTTATGATTTCCCACCTAAAAAATAAGGACTAGTAGTAGATTTTAAAGAAAACCGATGTCTTAATACACTATCAGCAAATCTATTTTGACTGATTGGTGGTTACGTAGCAGGCTAACTGTTTTCTTGTTTGAAATGTTTCAAGAAATTTATATTTCAACGATGTCTCTCATGGCTCTCAAAGGCGAAAACTTGTTTTTATGATTTTGTTTTACACTCACAAACCAGTTCAACTATCTTTTAGTGAACAGTTTGCAACGTATTGACAACAGTAGCTCACAAACCTCTGATGATCACACACGAAGGGCAGCTGTTCCGTACATTTCACATAAATCGCCCAAATAATTAGGAATTTCAGGTTTCAAAATCTATGGATATTAAATTAAATCACAATTTAGCTAAATGTAGGTACTCTAATGAGCCAAATTGGGACTGCAGAGCTACCCAAACAATGCTGAGATATTACAGAGAGCATGGTAAGAAGTTTCTTGGCGTGCTATTTGTACAATAACATCTGCATTCTAACGGGCCTTTGCGACGCAAATGCTAAAACATTAACCGTAGCAGAATTCTGGACAAAACACACTTGAATTGGAATCAACAATATGAAGACGAAAAAGAAGAAAAAACATTAAGGATATCAAAATGAAGAAATCGCCAAAAAAGCTTTTTTTCTGTCATTCATAACTAGAGGTCGGGATAGGTAGTACTCTTTCTCTCGATTTACTTAGTACTAAATGACTGAAACAATTTGCTTGCTGTGGTCTCCCCTTCCGATTATAATTGCGGTGTCTTCAAGGCTAGAGTGAATAGGCTCTTAATAAACTAGTGCACTTCACCATCAACGATTGCACCACTGCTTACCATCAGGTTATACCATTTAAAACACAAAAGTTCATAGAAGTAAGTAACATACGAGTTGATAATACCTTATCTAAAATTCCGGAATCATAAACTTGACTATTAAATCTCGGGATTTATGAAATTGCAAGTTACTTACTGCGCTTTGAATATAATTGAAATAAATTATTATATTGGAAAATCTTATTAAGTTTTAAGAGTTCTGTACTAAAACTGTTAAATTACACTAACCCAAAACATAGCAAGGCTTTTGGCTTGGATACTAAGTCCTTTAAGCCATATCTTCGTACGAATAGTTAATTTGTTTACCATAAGAATGTGGTTATACACATTCTAGTGTTTCCATAATATTTGTACATACCTACAAATGTATCAAGTCAACCTTCTCGTCTAACTTCACTAAGGTAACTAAACACTGCAATAAAATCATCAGCTCCATTTTACCGAGATTGCGCCTGTTTCAATGATTCCACAATATTGTCCAGTTGCGCAGACACTTCAGATACAAAGCTACACTAATTTAACATCACAATATTTACTAGGAATCAATTTGCGAATAAATATTAAAACAGCCACAACTTTACTCGAAGAAATTCCGCTAAAAACTCCTAACTGTAAATTTTCAGAGGAGGTATTCGGGTGCCGTCGGCTGCCTTCGTCACTCGTCAAGCTGCTGTGCGGATAACGTCGCGTGGGACAAGCGGAGCCGCGTAACTCATCACACTTCAATAGCAAGAACAACCGACGACATGTGTAAGTAGTAACTTGTAAGTAATGATATACGTTTGTCAGTTTTATAGTCCCACTGCCTTCTATTTAAGTCCAAGTCAAGACCCGTACAGGAGGCTTATTATTATCAACTCTACGTTACTTAATTCCATGAACTTTAGCCGATCTTTGTTCACAACTCACCTCTCCATCAATAAGGTATCTAATGTAATATATTTCATTTAGTTTATTGAAACCCAACTCGGAAGCTATAGTTTGTGACCTAGCAGTTGTAAATATACCAGCCATTGCGGGCACATTCGCGCTTGAACTTAGTGCGATTGCTGCTTTCAACATCTCTTTAGCTATACCTGGAAAAGATGGATGTAATTAGGCTTCTGCGATTTCAATCTCATTTTCAAACTTAGGAATATGTTTGTTTTTTTTTTTTAATTGACATTGAAACAAAATCTTAAAGTTCAGACTGCACTGCGCTAATAAATTTATTTTTTATAAGACTGTTATAAATCATTTTAATCTGAACACAACTTAAATTACACCTATGATTAAAGTTTATGTAATAAGTCGGTTATCATTTGATAACAACCGACAACTCAAATAATTAATTTTAAGTGGGTTGGAATACCTATTGCAAAAAATTGGTATTTATAATTGACAATATAACTTACAGGTACTGGGTTGCTTAGTCAATTATTCTACGCCTTGTGATTGTTTACTTAAGAGCGGGCAACTCGAGGTACATTTTTATACAACCGTTCGTACGCGATTATGATGTTATTACACATTATTTCATCAGATATTTTGGACATACAGATATCTTATGGATATTATCTAGGCTTCTATGGAAATCAATATATAAATTTATGTAAAACCAATCCAGTGAAGACCTCTGAAAATCTGCTATTTTACGTGAGCTTTGGCCCTCCATAATGTACTCATATATTTAAAACATAAAAAAGTACATCCATAGAAGCCTTGCACATTTAATCAAGATTCCGAATGACGACAATTGTTTTCAAAAACTTTTTAGGGTTTTAAAAAAGCACGTATTTCCTGGAACAACAATTCGAGTAATTCACGGAATTACCGAATGCTAACAGAGTTTTCAGGCGTTATCACTCTTTTTTCGCGTTGCCCCTTCGTCAAAGATCGCGTTGGATTGCCTTAAATGAAGCAAGAAGCTTTTAAACCATGCTCGATATTGATGATAGGCGATTGGAAAAGGACCTTCTTAAGTGAAACTGCGTGAAAATAGAAAATTACCCTATTGGATTATACCTATATTCCTGGGATAAAAACCCTATGTTCTTTTCTTAGACATGGTCTACCCATATGCCAAATGTATTGAAATTCATTCAGCCATTTAGACTGAGATGCGTTACGAACAGACAGATAGAGTAACTGTCACATTTATAATATAAAAACTTATGTCAGCGGCGTCGCCCGCATAATAGTCGCCCGTGATAAAAATCATATCCTAAGTCTACCCGTATGCCAAAGTTCATTCATGAAGCAGTAACAAACAACCCACACACATACACACTACACATACATACAAAACTTTCTCTATTATAATATCAGTGAGATTAGTATAGAAGGATCATTCTCCAACGAACCTCGATGCCTGTACCTGCTCTTCAAAGCGATGATATATATCTTGAAGTACCGTCTTACTTGCAGCGCATCGTAGACATTGACTGGCTTCTCTATCGCATTGTAGAATTTCATCACAGTGGTGTATAAGGGATTGTGGGTTAGCTTGACACGGCTGAAAGTTCTGGAGAAAGCACCTGGAAACAAAAAAAGCTGATGCTAATATTTTTTTTTAAGGTGGGAAATCATCCAATGACTTCTCCCGTTTTGGGTAGAGCGGAGGGCGGCAGGGCGTGTCAGACTTTTACTGACGAAAACCACACCTATGCACGTCAGTAGCACTTTGCGTTCTAAGACCACGGGTTTCCTTTTCAGAAAATCCGCGCGGCCCAGTGGGCATCGGCCGTGCTGGGCCCCTACGGTTTGCTGACATCTCTTTGAGGAGCACTACGCGCTGTCGACAACTTGGGCTCGATCCGGTCGATTACCGGACGGCTGGACATCAAGCTATCTACCCACTGCACGTCGTCAGCAAGTCCGCGTCTACCGTGGCTGGTTGTCGGGGTCGGGGTCTCAGCGGCTAGGGCGTGAGGATGTCCGTTCTGCCGTCTCCTTCGCTAGCTGATGCTGAGATGGTAACCCTTTCGGTGCGGGTACACTCGGCGCAATTTTATTGTATCACTAGTTATCTTCCGCGGTTTCACTTACGTGTTTAGTTACTGCTCCACTCCCGTAGATCATAGCATGATTTTATATAGACTCAATAAATGAGCTATTGATTAAAATAAATTTTAAATTAATTTGAACCAGTAGGTTCCTGACAAACTCTTCAGCTTTTTAATAATTATTATCATTAGTATAGAGTCCATACTATTATTTTCTCTTACTTTGTGTTTTCAGCTGTTATACTGTCAAATAAATATTTTCTATTCTGGCTATTCTAAAAAACGACATTACAGCTCACAATATCTGGGCTGTGTGCCATATTTAAAAAAGTTACCGTAGCTTTTGAACGCAAAAAAACAAATGAAAGTACACAGATCAGTTTTAGTCAGTAAGAATCAGTCACGCTTTCACGCTCCACCTAGAGTGGAAGTTGTCATAATTGATGATTGCACACGTAAAAAAAGCAAAATCAAACCCGCAAGACGTAATACAGTAGCCATTCGCTCAACCACTGTGCCAACTATACCATCACTATTGCGGATGTTACTGACAAACAGACAAAGTCACAAAATAGAATAAAATTGATAGCTGTATCAACTAAAGTCACCCTTGAGACTCACCACCATATGCGAAAGAAGAATCTTTGATTTCTTTGGCCACATTGCCAGAAAGAGAGGTGATAACCTGGAAAAGTAGATGGGAAAAGACCCAGGGCAGGAGTCCGATACGTTGGTCTGACCAAATCTTTACTACACTAGAGACCACAGTCTGCGACGCCATCCACATCGCCGAAGATAGGACAATATGGCGAAATATAGTCTACAAGAAAGTTATTCATCGAGGTTACGTCCCTCAGCATTGAGGATAAACGATGCAAGGAGGAAGATTAACTAAAATATCATCAACAAAACTGAATATTATAAATGTCTCTACTATCTATCATTAACAATACTGATTTGACATTGACGTTTCAAACGTCAAATGGACGCTTCCATTTGAGCCACTATAGGCCATCAAGCTTCAGACTGTATCTAATCAATGACATGCGAATTACTGATGGATGAATCAATTCGACAGGACATTTATGGAAAGCAATAAATTAAAATCGATAGCATAAATTATAGAATGCCACTTGTACAGCTTTATTATCGTCATTTCTTGGAAGTAATTAACCCGAACCCGGGGTGCCTCAACTAAGAATTAGGATTATATACAATGAAAAGCCGAAGCTAAAATGACAACAGACTGCCCATAGTCGTAGGTCAAAAAGCCAATTCATGTAAAATAAAAAAAACGTTCAGAATTAAATTATTGTTGCTCAAAATCAGATCAACAGATATCAAAAACAGTGATAGCAGAGTAGTGACGGTTCCGAATTACGAGTTGTAGGTCGCAATATTACTTTGTGTAATTTATTTCATCACCACAATTCTCAAAACGGTTAAAAAAACATCGTGAGGAAACCGGCATGTCCTAGAACCAAAAATTCGAAGACATGTAACGTCCACCAACCACCCGCACTGGGACCGAGTGGTGGCCTACGGCTCATTCCCTCCCCTAGTCCTCCCCTGAGTCCTAATAGTGGGAACATTATAACGCTGATTATGCTTTATTCAAAATCGGATTTCAGTGGCAATCGTAGTGAAAAACTTTTTAAAATCCATGTAATAATAAAAAATTTTTTTTTTTTAATTTTCCCTTGAAACATTATGTAAATTTCCAAATCTACATAATGTTTCAAGAAATGCTAAGGTCACAGTAATCTAACCCAATTGTTTTACCCAGACATTTTCAAATAGCACATACATAGCCAAATCGAAATTAAATTACCAACCAAAAAGCTGAAAGACCAACATTTATTTCTTAACAAACTAAGCAGGTCTCATTTCGAAAACCCACTAAAAATCGCACTGTATTTACTTTTGACTCGCTCTGAATCCAAATGTTCTTATTCTGTATATCAATAGCGAATCGGAAAATAACCTCACCTTACATCGACTCGATACTGTTGGTAGTGTAGTGTTCTGTATACGCTTCGATGGCATCACCGCCCCTAATATAGACCTACCCGTATCTACTACTTGGAATCCAATTTACGAACAAGAAATAGGGGTTGGGGGATGAGCGGTAGCGTTTTGGAAAAACCGCTTTATGAATTAATGTTTTTACTGGAGTGGAGGACTTAATGAGTGCCACTTATGCTGCGGTTACGGTCAGCCCAAACTAACGAGTTTATCATCAATTAGAAAATAAAGAAAGAAACTTTGGATTAGTATTTAAAGGTCTGGCCCAGAAAGCAGTATCCAAAAATCGTTGCCTTGTTTTAGGTTGAGTAAACCCCCTTTATGTTCCAGGGCCCCGGTGACATTTTTGAATAATTCTGTAGCCCTGGTAGACTCATGTCCCTAGTGTTCCTAAAGTGGATTCATAATATTTGGCTTGTCAAACTATAAACAAAGAGACTATGCTTTGCCTAACAGTGCTTAAATAATATTTAGCGTTTGGCCATTGGTAAACTATTCAAGATCGTAATTCTGATATTTTCAATAAAGACACCCACAGATACATAATATGTACGGTTTCTATGAAAACAACTCGACGCATCATTGTTGCATTACTGCGCAAAATCTGTCTGCCTTAACTCGATTTGACAACATTCAATCAAATTTTAGAAATAGATCATTTGAGCCACACATAAATTAACCGACTGTAATTTTCACTTCGAAGTCTCAAAATAAAAAAGGCCTTAATTAACTCGCTCCATCCTCCAACTTGTACCAATCAAAAAACCCTATAGCTGAATCGGAATTCTTTTTACGGATGCAGTAAAAATTTAGGCTCGAAGCATTCAAGGAATCTGCCCCCTAATGTTACTGCCATCGGTTCAGAACGAATCGAGTTCCATTCCTTTCGATTGATACGCAAATAGATTCAGCATAGTGATGTGACTAGCTTTGTGAATTCAAGATTTTATGGGAATTCGATTGCCTATTACGAGGGGATCGCTATAATGAGTAGTTAAGGTATTGTCAAACAGACAGCAAGTAGAAAAATACGTGGAGTAGGCAAGTGCACATGGGTGGAATTATATCGGAACTAGTGGAAACACCATGCAAAGGTTTGTTCCACTAAGAACTCCTAAAGCGACTGCTGTAGGAGACTACACAGCACTCAATGTTTCATCCACTGCGATGCCCTATATAATACTGGGAATTCTCTAAGAACTAATAAGTGCTATTCTTTAATTCTATATAGGTATATAAAAGAAAGTCGTGTTAGTTACAGCTATTTATAATTCAAGAATTGCAGAACCGATTTGGCTGAAAATTAGTGGGGAGGTAGCTTAGTACCAGGAAACGGACATAGGATACTTTTTATTGTGTAGGGTAGTGTAGGGCAGAGTAGGGTAGTGTAGCGTAGAGGAGCTTAGAGTAGCGTAGAGTAGCGTAGAGTGGCGTAGAGTAGCGTAGAGTAGCGTAGAGTAGCGTAGAGTAGCGTAGAGTGGCGTAGAGTAGCGTAGAGTAGCGTAGAGTAGCGTAGAGTAGCTTAGAGTAGGGTAGAGTAGTCCTGTTTCTTCGTTGCCTTTCATACCAGAACCGAGTCTTTCTTTCAGAAGCAGACCCTTGGCCCCAGTAGCCTTCGACCTGCTGGGCCCCTACGGATTGCTGACATCTCCTTGAGGCGCGCGAGGAACTGTAAGCGCCGTCGACGAATTGTGCTCGGTAAGGACGGTTACCGGACGGTCGGACGGCGAGCTACCCATTGCTGGCCCACCGCCATGGACCATGGCCTATACCTGTACATGCCCGGCGCGAGAGATCGTTGCCGTCGATATCCCCCACGAGGACACGGCGATGCTCTGCGAAAGCGGGGCACACCTCTACCATGTGCTCCACCGTGTCCTCCAGGCGGTCCACACAGTGGTGACACCCGGGCGTTACTTCCGCATGAATCCGGTGCAAGAACATCCTGAACTGACCATGTTCGGTGAGAACCTGCGTCATGCGGAAGGTGAGGATGCCGTGAGGGCTTTCCAGCCACTTCTCAAAGAGGGGACATCAGAGGGGGGGGGAGGGGGAGGGGGGGCTTATCGCCATAATTATGGATGTCGTCCTAATTTGCGTTTGACTGTACTATACGCGAACGTGTCTGTCCAGTTCGTCCCGCCATCTCCTTCGTTATAATCTATCTATATATATAAAAGGAGAAACTGACTGACTGATATAATAATAATAATATAATAATAATTATTTATTTATTTCTCCTCACAATGTTTTGTTTATAGCTAAAACGGATATATCAACGCACAGCCGAAACTACTGGGACTAAGAGCGTGAAAATTTGCACAAGGTTTCTTTTTATGACGTTGGCGAGCACTAAGAAGCGGGATGAGTGAGACGAGGGTCTATAGTTCGTATGGAGAAACCTAATTACACGCGGGCGAAGCTGCGGGCAGAAGCTAGTTAATTTAATAAATTGTTTTGTCGTATCAAATTGCCAAACCTGATTTCTGTCTTAATTTATAAACGTAGAGAAAAAAATCTCCTTACTAAAATATTTATAGCTTAAGGAGCTGTTTTGTATCACCTGGGATTTAAATAATGGAAAATCATCTAATTACTTTCCTGCTCAGGATGAGGAACGAGAGTGAGAGTCAAACTTTTACTGACTAAAACCAAATTGTGTTCCTTCTATTGCTGTTCCAAAGCCGCTGTAACTCTTTCGAACAAGATTTTATTTAGGTTTTATCAAAACTAACTTTTCTCTTGTATCCTCATGATAAGCACTCCAACCAGTTTGTCAGTTCCCTCTTTGACAGCTGCTAAAGACATCTTGTCCTTCATCCATATTCTGACATTGTGGACGAACTCATCTGTGCCTTCCTTGTCATCAATTATTTTCATTGATCTATAGGTTATCTGAAAAACAAAAGAAATTAACTGACTTTAGAATAAATTGTAAAATTTAAAATATATATAGGACTAGCGACCCGCCCCGGCTTCGCACGGGTGCAATGCTGATCACTTCATAGTATAAAACAAAGTCGCTTCCCGCTGTCTGTCCCTATGTACGCTTAGATCTTTAAGTTATTTGTTTATTGTGCAAACCTACCACAGTGTTGTCTTTTTTAACCCAAAGGTTGACTGGTAGAGAATGCCTTGTTGCATTAAGTCCGCCTATGTACCACTACTGAACATGAAGTTTAAATAAATAAATATTGGAACAGTAAATTCAATGGTATTAGAATTCAATTTCAATTAACCCAAACACTGCTAGGTATTTTTTAGTTTTATTATGAATTTCCTATGTCTACGTTCCACCTTCCTCCATCATCAGATCAGTTCGATAGTTTTTTTTTTTTCGGTGGGAAAATCATCTTATTACATCCCCCGCTCTTGGACGGAGCGAGAGATAGTGTCAGACTGTTACTGACGAAAAACTAACTCCTGTTCCTTCGTTGCCTTTCGTACCAGGGCCGAGTCTTCCTTTCAGAATCAGACCCTTGGCCAAAGTAGGCTTCGACCCTGATGGGCCCCTACAGTTGCTGACATCTCCTTGAGGCGCGCGTGAAACAGTACGCACCGTCGACGACTTGGGCTCGGTCCGGACGGTTACCGGACGGTCGGACGGCGAGCTACCCATTGCCCACCATCCGCAAGCCCGCGCCTACGGTGGCTGGAAATCGGGATCAGAATCCCGGCGGTGGTTGGGGCGGGAGGACCGTTGCCTCACGCGATCGGCCGCCTCCTTTGCTAGTATTAGTGCTTCGCAGAAGGAGGCGACCGCCTGCCACTCCTCCTCGCTCCAGACCATGGCCTGTACCAAGGCCCAGCGCGAGAGATCACCGCCGCCGATCGCCCCCACGAGGACACGGGGTTACTCTTCCTAAGCGGGGCACACCTCCACCGTGTGCTCCACCTAGTCCTCCGGGCGGTACACGCAATGGTGACACCCGGGCGTTTCTTCCGCACGGATCCGGTGCAGGAACCTCCCGAACTTACCATGTCCGGTTAGGACCTGCGTCATGCGGAAGGTATGGACGCCGTGTTGCCTTTTCAGCCACTCCTCAAAGAGGGGACTTACCGCCATAATTATGGCGTGCCCAAGATCAGTTTGATATTACGTTATAGCCAAAGTGCATCTCATGACAACTCTAATAAGCCCAAACACGGATAGGATACATTGATTAATTACAGAGTTCCGGTGCCTATCCTCCGACTCCATCATCATCATCATCAGGTCACTTCGATGATACTATTTTCAACATAACTATTCAGAACCATATTTTTATTTGAATTGTCATGGTCGCTTAACTGTCTTCATTGTGATATCTATGTGAGTATGAAGTTTCGTTGGCCATTCCTGGTCTTCTTCATCAGTTCCACTTCATCAAATGTTACTTTTTGACTGTTGTAAATGCTTATGTTTTCGATGAAAATACCAAAATCATTATATAGTTGCCTATAATATTTGAGTATTTCCCTCGATTCCCTATGGATCCCATCATCAGAACTGAATTTTGAAAAAAATTGGACCAATCTGAAAGCATATCCTTTAAGAGGAAAAAAAAATTTTGCAAATCGGTCCATAAACGACGGAGTTCTGAGGTAACACACAAAAAAAATAAAAAGACAGGTACAACCGAATTGATAACCTCCTCCTTTTTTTGACTTTAATTTCAGAAGTCAGTGTTTCTGGTATTGTTTGCTTGTTATCTAACACCGACTTACGAAATTAAAGTTATTTTGATCGTTTTATTGTTTTGTTTTTTTTTTTGTGGTGAGATCGGTTATTTTTTTGTAAAAAGTTTTTTATTTCACACTTTTTAGTTGTGATGCACTTACAGCCAGAGTAGGTACCTATTTCTCATGACAATTCGAATCAACCCAAACACTGCTAGGATACATTATTTTATTATGAAGTCCCCATTCACCTCCCGGCTCCATCATCAGGTTAGTTCGATAGTAGGTACGTTATAGCCAAAGTGCTTATAATGACAATTCTAATAAGCCCAAACACGGCTAGGTTACATTGATTAATTAGGGAGTTTCAGTGCCTACCTTCCGGCTCCATCATCATCATCAGATCACTTCGATGATACCATTTTCAACATAACTATTCAGAACCATTTATGTATTTATATTGTCATAGTTACTTAACTATCTTCATTGTGATAGATATGTGAGTATGAAGTTCCGTTGGCCATTCCTGGTCTTCTTCATCAGTTCCACTTCATCAAATGTTACTTTTTGACTGTAAATGCTTTTTTTTTGGTATTCTTGATGAAAATACCAAAATCACTATATAGTGCCTAGAATATTTGAGGAGTTCCCTCGATTCCTCATGGATTCCACTATCAGACCTGGATTTGAAAAAAATGGGACCAATCTGGAAGTAACCGAGTAGTATATTTGCATCGGCACATCAATCTTTGAAATAATCAACTTATTTACCGCAACCGCTATGTCCCTGCATTTTAAATCTGTAATATCTTCGAAAATATTCACTTAATCTATACGGTGTAAAGAGCCATATTGATCTATATTAAATGAACAATTTATTTAAGGTACATAATTGGATAAAAATTAATGCTGTATTGCTTAAAATCGTTTCGTAAATAAGCCATTATTTCTCATAAAAAGTAAAGGATAAAAAATGGTTATTATGGGTTATACCTAAAAGATAGGCATATACCATCGCGGACTTTTTTGTCGATCTTTTTAAGGTGTACAATACTGTAGTACATTATTTTGATCTATCTCTTAGGGTTCAGCCAGCGTTTGCATTGTAAGCGAAAAAAAATGTGTTTATTTACGACATCACATTAGAAACCTCTAAAATCATCAGTGTTTCTCTACTATATTGTGTGTGTATTATACACATAAACCTTCCTCTTGAATCACTCTATCTATTAAAAAAAACTTCATCAAAATCCGTTGCGCAATTTTAAAGATCTAAGCATACATAGGGACAGACAGACACGAAAAGCGACTTTGTTTTATACTATGTAGTGATGACTGGTAATTAGTGTACGATACTTAAACACGTGATTGTGCTCATGATAACCAACAACTTTTACTATGGGAACAAACCTGAAATTGCGAAAAAAAATCAGTTGTTTAGTACATTTATGTTTGCCTAATGTACTGAACAGCTGATATTTTTTTCGCGATTTCGGCTTTGCTCCCATAATAAAAATTGTTTGTTATCATGAGCACAATCACGTGTTTAAGTATCGTACACTAATTGCCAGTCACTCTATATATATATATCGTGCACCGACACTACGCGTATTAATGTTTCTTTTTTTCAAAGACCAAGAAGTTTCTCGGCAATGACGTACTTGTCGAGTCAAAACTCCAAAGTCTTGGGCATCGACGCCGAGTTGCTAGCCTATCGATTCTTTATCGTTCACATTTCGGGGAGAGTGCATTGGAATTACACAATTTAATTCCGCCAAGTCCTAGCAGCCTTGGAATCGGTGGAAAGGCATGCGAAAAGGCTAATTAGTGATCCATCTGGTTAAGTTCAATTTACAAAGCCTTGAGCACAAGCGTAGGGTAGCCAGCCTTTCGATGTTTTACAGAATGCATTTTGGAGAGTGTGCGCGGGAATTGCATGACTTGATTCCACCATCTCATTTCTACCATCGGGCAACCCGACGAATGGCGAGTATCCACCCTTACGTTGTTGAAACCTCTACGGTCCGGACCAAGCGTTTCGCCTCGTCGTTTATACCGCGTACATCGAGGGACTGGAACAACTTGCCTGCTGCGGTCTTCCCGTCCGATTATAATTTAGGTGTCTTCAAGGCTAGAGTGAGTACGCTCTTAATAAACTAGTGCGCCTCACCATCAACGATTGCATCACTACTTACCATCAGGTGGGATCGCGGTCAAACGCTAGTTAATAACAATAAAAAAAAGTCCGTTCCATCATCAGACGTACGGAATTGCGCCATCGGTACATGGTGGGCATCCCACCCATATATACAAAGCGTTTTGGGAACACATTCATTATGCGTACAACTAAGGAGAGGAATTCTCAACCGGAGTCTGTGAGTAATTTATGCTATGTCTAGATCGGAACGCATAAAGCTGGGCTTTGCGGCATGCGATGCTGGACATATAAACGTATAAGATACATTAAGAATGGTCTTTCGTTTCATCGCAACATGTGTCAATAGTGAAGAAGATTGTGTGTCCGGTAGGTACCGCTTACCATAGCGTTGTGCGTTACAATCAAGCGACCGAAGCTTTGGCAGCATAAATTCAAACCCGCCCAATATTATGTAAGGCTCAGTACTATCAATTGAATACAATTATAATCCCATAGACGCTACTAATAAAAGTAGAAAAACATTAACAGCAACTAATTATTTTTTTCCAAGAATTTTCTTTTAATTTCAACAATATAGCATAAAACTTCACGAAAAGTATTTTGATCTAATCAAATTTGTAGATAAAATAATTTCAAAAGAAATTGTTGAACTTGGATTTAAATTGAATTGAGAGTTGGTTTCTTTAATAAAATTTATAGAAGGATTATTAAAAAATATCTAACAAAAGTATTTTTCAGTTATTTTTGGATGGAGTTAAACGTAGGGTTCCAGTACAGGCGATGAAATTCGAAACTGAATATTGCAAGGGAGCGTACTACCAAGTTCAAATTATAGGCATCCATGTCCATATTGATAGGTGTGCCCCGCTTGGGTAGAGCACCGCCGTGTCCTCGTAGGGGAGATCGGCGGAAATGATCTCTCGCGCCGGGCCTTGGTA
Organism: Mythimna impura; assembly: GCA_905147345.3. Taxonomy (NCBI): domain Eukaryota; kingdom Metazoa; phylum Arthropoda; class Insecta; order Lepidoptera; family Noctuidae; genus Mythimna; species Mythimna impura. Next base: position 11,711,356 of record LR990363.1, read on the forward strand.
CAGGCCATGGTCCGAAGCGAGGAGGAGTGACAGGCGGTCGCCTCCTTCTGCGAAGCAGTAATATTAGCAAAGGAGGAGGCCTGACGTGCACGCGCGTGGGAGCGGCCCTCACGCCCCAGCTGCCGGGATTCTGATCCCGATTTCCGGCCACCATAGGCGCGGGCTTGCGGAAGGCGAGCAATGGGTAGCTCGCCGTCCGACCGTCCGGTAACCGTCCGGACTAAGCCCAAGTCGCCGACGGCGCGTACTGTTCCACACGCGCCACAAGGAGATGTCAGTAAACCGTAGGGGCCCAGCAGGGTCGAAGCCTACTGAGGCCAAGGGTCTGCTTCTGAAAGGAAGATTCGGCCCTGGTATGAAAGGCGGAAGGCAGTACGGCCGTTTATGTCGCAAAAACCTATATTTCGACACTCTCGAGGAAATCAAAATTCATAGGGTACATCCCGTTGACCTAGAATCCTGAAATTTTGCATAAAGCAAGTTCTTATAGCATAGGTATAGGAAAAATCTGAAAACTGTAAATTTATTAATATGTCACAACAACAAAAAAAAAATACGTTTCGGAAAAACCTTCAAAACTCCATTCGGGAATTGAACTGTTTACATAGGTTAATTGTACGGAACCCTCAATGCGCGAGTCCGACTCACACTTGCCGATTTTTTTTTATAATTTCATCACAGAGCAAGAGGAGTTATTTAATTATTTCTTATCTCGATCATCATCATCATCATCATCATCTTCCTGCCCTTGTCCCGTGTTATTTGGGGTCGGCGCAACACGTTTTTTTCTTCCATTCTGCCCTGTCACTCATCACACTATCACTAACTTCCTTTTCTTTCACACAATCCATCCATCTTTTCTTTGGTCTCCCTCTCCCTCTCCATCCATCCACATGTAAACTCATAACTCTTTTAGTAACATGCGTTTCATCCCTCCTCTTCACATGACCATACCATTTCTTATCTCGATAAAAGATCTAATAAACACACACACAGACATGGAAGCTTTCACTTATATAATAGTAACTGCTGCTAGCGAATTTGCCCCCGTGATAGTAGAAAGCCCAAAAGATCAAAAAAAAAATATCTTATGTGTTATTCCTGGTGTGAAAGTGAAAAATTGTCCTAAGAGAACATGCTCCCGGGATAAAGATATCCTATGTGCTGTTCCAGGTCATGGTCTATCCGTGTGCCAAATTTCATCCAAATCCATTCATACACACACTCACAAAATTTCGCCTTGATAATATTAGTATGATAACGAAACTGGACGCCAGTTCAACGCCGTCGAGGACGCCTGCGGCCAAGGTGGTGTGACGATCTGATCATTTTTGCGGGAAAAACTTGGGCAGAGATCGCTTTAGACAGAGAGGTTTGGAAGGAGAAAGGAGACGCCTTTGCCCAGCAGTGAGACACATCATCATCATCATTTCAGCCGATAGACGTCCACTGCTGGACATAGGCCTCCCCCAAATATTACCACAATAAACGGTCCTGTGCGTCTCGCATCCATTGGATTTCCGCAACCTTCACCAGGTCATCGGTCCACCTTTTAGTGGGCTTTCCAACACTGCGTCTTCCGCTACGCGGTCGGCAACCTTGGTCCTCCTGCGGATATCTTCATTTCTGATTCGATCACGCAAAGTAACTCCGAGCATAGCCCTTTCCATTGCCCTTTGGGTGGCTTTGAGCCTTCTGATGAGGCCCATTGTGAGCGACCACGTTTCGTAGTGAGACACGCAACCGGCTATTAAAAAAAATTAAAATTAGGATTAGAAGTTTTTTTTTTTATTGATAGGCTCGCGTTTTACCACTTTCTCACCTGATGGTAAGCGATGATGTAGCCGACGATGAAGCACGCTTGCCTAGAAGTAACCTATTGACTCTTGACTTAAAGACCCCTAGGCTGTAGCTATCAGGGAACACAGACTCCGGCAGGGAATTCCACTCCTTAGCTGTATGCATTATGAATGAGTTCCCAAAACGCTTTGTACGTATGGGTGGGATGTCCACCATGTACCGATGGCGCAACGCCGTACATCTAGTGGTCCGATGATGGAACGGCCTTGGTGGAATTAAATTGTGCAATTCCAACGCACACTCCCCGAAGTGTAATCGATGGAAAACCGACAGGCCAGCAACTCGGCGTCGATGCTCAAGGCTTTGGAGTTTTGATTCGACAAGTGCATCATCACCGATGATCCTCTTGGCTCGCTTCTCAATCTACTCCAGAGCATCAAGCTGGTATTTGGCGAACCCATCCCAAAGATGAGAGCAGTATTCCATACACGATCGAACTTGCGCTTGATTAAGTTTAAGCAGCTGTTCCGGCGTGACGTACCGTCTCACCTTGGCTAAGATCCCTAATTTTTTGGCAGCCTGTTGAGCTTTAGCCTCGATGTAAGTTTAATGAGGCAGACCAATTTTCAGAATCCCACGCCCGCACTGAAGCCTGCACTAAAGTAAAGGCAGTTTGTTTTTCACCCAATCTTTTTTGGCGCAAAACATCTTAATTAAGTAAATTAAGATTTCCGAACGGCGATTCATCTTTTTTGTTTTTCTTCCCTTTAATTAAATAGTAAGCTTCGAACCGATTGCCGCATTGTTGGAGAAAATCGAACATTTTTTTGCAAGGAGGCATTATATGGCTACTTTTGTGTTATGTTATAATTAAAAAATCTTTTTTTGGTGTGGTACTTAATTTACTTAGCTTAGCAATGATTTGTGACTCTTCCTGTAATGGTTTTGTATTTAGGGTTCCGTATCCAACAGGACCCTTTTGCTAAGACTCTTGTCCGTCCGTCTATCCCCAGGCTGTTTTAAAAGAACTGTGATAGCTAGACAGTTGAAACTGTCATAGATAATGTATTTCTGTGGCCACTATTACAAATTAATACTAAAAACAGAATAAAATAAATATTTAAGTGGAGCTTATACATACAACAAATGTGATGTTTTGGTTGATATTATTAACGGCAACAGGTAGATGCTTGAAATGTTCACAGAATATTTAGTTGTATACCTATTCACTTTGAAAATAAGTAAATAAAAAAAATATTAATGTGAGGCTCCCATACAATAAACGTGATTTTTTATGCCCTTTTTAGCTACAGGCGGTACGAAACCCTTCGTATGCGAGTTTGACTCGCTCTTGGCCGGTTTTGATGATTGTAATCGTAGCATTGTGAATGGCTACGTCCCGTAGCACACCTCGTAGTACAGAGTAGAACGGTTCGTAGCATGGCGTAAGCGAGTGCATATGTGTGTGTTTTATCTCTCATTTATTTAAAAACGTCTCCAGTTTGGTTTTCGTATTTTGAGTTTTTTTTTTTGTAACAAACGTCAAAAAAGAGCGAGATAATGCTAAAGCGATCACAGCAGCGATAAAGACAGAAGAAAGACAAAATTATCTCTAGCAAAAGACAATTTTGTCTTTATATTGAATGTAATTATTAATTTATAGATACTGCTTAAATATATGCATGGATACGAATATTTTCTTGGTGCGGCATTGATGGTCTTCACACAAAAGTTAAACAACACAAAGGAGATGTTTCATTTTCGGCCATGAGATGTACATTTATCGAAAAAGAGGAAAAAATACCACAAATTGGGGAAAAATATTCTCTAATCTGCCTGATTTGTTATGTACAAAAAATAATAGTTTTTCAATTATTGCCATGTTTTAATCAACATGGCGTCTCGTTTGCTTGCAGACTTCATTCGTTCTGAAATCTGCATGTCTCGTCAAATCAATGTTCCGTAGAAAATAATTAAAAAATGTGTGTATTCTTGTAGTGTTAAAAATAAATTACTATTATTCTCGTGTACATATTTTTGAGTAAACATAATTAAATGTGACGATTTCATCGTTACAAAAATCTTTAGTCTCCATTTTTGTAGTGTGTTTCTAAACGAATTCAAAATAACCGCCCGAACGCACAAAGTGACTTTTGTCCCTTTTTATTTAAGAAATGATTCAAAGATTTGATCGTGCTTTGGTGAGCCACTTTTGTCTAATATTCTATTAGAAAGATCTGATCTTAGACTATTTATGAGTGTAGTTCTGATAAACAAAAACAAAACTATTCTATAGGTTAAGTAAACGTCATCTCTACGACCTATCATAGCTGTCATAACTGTTAGGACAAACGTCAAACATTTTTAATTTTTATTTTGTACATAAAAACCATTTGATATTATGAAAAAAATGTTACTTTATTCTATTCAGGGGTAAGTTTCCCAGCTTCGCTAAAATGTACATGTTATGGCCGGAGCCCCATACAAAAATGAAACACCTCCTTTCTAACAAAAAAACAACACCAAAATTAGTTCGTCCGTTTAGGAGCTACAATACCACAGGGACTCATGTGATGTGTGTCTCTATGGACGCTACTTATAACACCCGTTTTTTTGTAGGGGGTTAAAAAAGAAATCTCACCTCTCCATCTTCTGTCAAATAATGTTTCTTCAGCAATCGTATCGCGTCGTCATACCTCCAATCCTGTAGGTCTTCAAACCTGAGTCCACAAGGCACTCGCCCCCATATGGAAGGAGCTTTGATCCTATCTTCTAGAAGTTTCATCTTTTCCAAAGCCTCCGCATCTTTTGTCGCCATGATCGCTTAGCTGGAAAAAAGGAAAACTTATAAAAACTTGTTAGTATGAAAATACTTAACCTATGACTTGGTGATCAGAAGAACCAAGGTTATAAGCATAGGCCGGAAAATGGCTAAACTTAAGGCGGAAAAAATGGTTGTTGAAGTCGAAAGGTGCTGAAGTGGCGACCGCGTACTAGATAACACAGCGTTGAAAGGCAGCTCCCACAAGGTCAACCAACGACCTAGTCAAATACGTGAGCATCCGGTTCTGTGGCGGTTGTGTGGTGTGGTGACTTGGAGAGGCCAACTTCTAACAGTGGATATCTCATCGTCTTTCTGCAACGCATTTTTATTCTTTGATTCTATCCTGTCAACCGGCACGCTATAACTACTTATCTAAGTATTTTGTACCATCACTAACTCCTATTTCTTTCTCATCACGTCTTACACAATCCATTCATATTTTCTTTGATTTTTCGTTTAGTAATATTCATTTTGTCCCTCTTCTTCACATGACCATACCAAGATAAACAATTTCCTTTCAACATTTTAGTCACTGGCGCCACCTTTAAACTTTCTGTAATGTACGCCTGATCGACTGATCGAGATTTTACGTGATCTGAGGGCTGGCTCGTTCTTCACCTAAAGAATTAGCATTGCCATTCAACGTGACAATGCTGCCATTCTTCTGGACACATTTCCAGATAACAGCGATGAGGAGGAGGGGAGGGACTACCTCGACGCACTTTGTGTTTTTATATTTATTATTACACGCTTAGAGAAAGAATATTTAGAAAACCAATGTTTAGTATAAATATTTAGTTTAGTTATAATAATAAATATTAATATAAATAATATTTAAGTCATTTATGTACATATATCATATTTAGTTTTAAATGTCAAATATATTATCAGTTTTACGTTAGAAAAATAAGCCTTTTTAATCTCTTTCATTAAACCCCGAGCGAACGTCATTGTCTTTCTATTGTGTATCTAATTACGCTACTCAATAAGTTAAATTACCTGCGCCTGTGATCTTCAAACTCAAATCCAACTAAAATATTTTATTTATAGTAAAATAAATAACACAATTCTTGGTTTTCATTTAAAAATAAACATTTAAAAAATAATTTGCTGAAAGCAAAACACAAATTATTGTTTTAGCATATTTTTGTTTACATTCATCGATCTCAAAGTATGTTGAATTAACAGGAAAAATGTACCTGTCAGTTTGACAACTTTTTCGTCAGTCAATCAATCAAATCAATAGCTGCAAAAAGTATAAAAATGTAAGTAAGTATCTACTGACGTTGGCACCTCTTTGGAGTTTGAATCTCAATCTACAGGTTGATTGGTAATTTAATTGAGTGCGTTCTTTAAAATAGGTGAGAATAGACATAGTTTGAAACAATAATGATTTTTAATGATTTTGAAATTAGAGTTTGGAATGTTTTCGAGCTATCGCTTTTAAAATTCCTATCGTTGGACGAAAAACAAATGCTTTGGTCTTTTTTTTTCGTTGGGAAAATCATCCAATGATGTCGCCCGCTCTTGAGCGGAGCGCGAGGGTGTGTCAGACTTTTACTGACTAAAAACCCACTCCTGTTCCTTCGTTGCCTTTCGTACCAGGGCCGAGTCTTCCTTTCAGAAGTAGGCTTCGACCCTGCTGGGCCGCTACGGTTTGCTGATATCTTATTTGTGATATCTTATGTGTCTTTGACTGGCCTGTTGGTCTAGTGGTTAGTTTCCCTGACTGCTACGCCGGAGGTCGTGGGTTCGATTCCCACCCAGGTCAAATGTTTGTGTGATGAGCACGATCATTTGTTCTGTGTCTGGGTGTAATTTGTCAATAATATGTATGTATTTGGAAATATATAAGTATGTTTATCAGTTGTCTAGTACTCATAACACAAGCTCTGCTTATATTATTGAGGCGCGTGGAACAGTACGCACCGTCGACGACTTGGGCTCGGTCCGGACGGTTACCGGACAGTCGGATGGCGAGCTACCCATTGAAATGCTCTGTTCTGCAAGCACTAGACTCTCGATCCATCTTAACTTCTGCTATTCAAGAAATAAGTGTACGACAAATAGTTTGGAATTACCTTATCATCAAATAGGTAACTTAGAACCAATTTCCTTACACTTATTTCTTGAATGGCAGATGTTAAGACAGATAGAAAATGTGACATGGTATATAAATATCTTATTTCTCGTAACTGTACTATTACTATACAAACTATTAAATTAAAAAGTAAAAAAAATCAAGAACTCAAAAACTTTCACCGCAAATTAACTCTACTATCACCCATTACAAGAATTTACTCAATTACAAATCACCTGTATAAAGAAACTCGATCTCGAGAAAATTCGTCACCTAAATAAATAAGACCTCTGTACCTATTTTTCTGTTCCCTTCTTCTAATCTTTTATTTTGTGTGTGTACATAAGTCGTTAAATAAAATAAAAATAAGAAATAAAGGTTTTTTTCCACAACGCCATCTAGTCCCAAACTAAGCAGAGCTTGTGCTATAACTACTAGAAAACTGACAAACATACTTATATATTTCTAAATACATACTATAGATAAATTACACCCAGACACAGGACAAATGATGGTACACATGACACAAACATTTGTCTTGTGTGGGAATCGACCAACAGGCCAGTCAAAAGTCACTCACAACTAGACCAACAAGTCAGTTTGTATGGGAGTTCGCAATTTTTTTCAATAGAAAATCCGATGAGGAACACTGCCCGTTCTACAATGAAACCATTTTCTCTGACCCCAATTTGATACAAAAACATTAGCCTTGTTATTTGCCTAGCCCCTTCCCACCTAACCTACAGGATTCAGGCAAGCAGGTGCGTCTGATCAAATAAGGGTATCATTGTTTGGGCCACTTCAAATGTTTGCTTTCACTATGGCAAGTTTCTGTAGGATAGGGATGGGTATTGTATTTTATCGGTATTTTGAAAATAAAAATAATATTGGTAAAAGTTGTCATTAGAAGAGCCGACAATTTTATGCAAATAGTTTGAGCTATAATCTAACTTATTTTCATATTTTAAAACTACTCCCTCCTTGCGATACACACTGAAACACAAGCGATAAAAATTTCAGATTATTTGCTTCGTAACATTAAAAAAAATTACAAAAAAAAATACATCCGACTTCAATGTAAAAAAAAAAATATTTTACACTTTTTAGTTATGGTACCACCACAAAAAAGTACCCCTCATCCAAACTTAAATACCTTATAGCCAGAGTGCACTTCATGACAATTCTAAGAATCCCAAACACGGTTAGATTACATTAATTTATTACAGAATTCCGGTGTCTAACTTCAGGCTTCATCATCAGATCAGTTCGATATATTCCCCCTCTTCTTTCAGTCAGTCATCGACTACGCGTATAAACAAAGCAATTTTACTTGTTATTACGGTTCTGCTGTGATCCTATGAGGAGTTCTGTTCCATAACTTCAAAGTTCATGATCAGATCATAACAATATTTCTATAGGACCAATTCGGAAATATAACCTTTCAATAAAAAAAAATCAAAATCGGTTCACAATTGACCGAGAAATCGGTGAACATACATTAAAAAAAATACATTCAGCCGAAAACAGAACCTCCTCCTTTTTGAAGTCGGTTAAAAATTGGTCGATAATGTCATCATCATCATCATTTCAGCCGAAAGACGTCCACTGCTGGACATAGGCCTCCCTCAAGTGTCGCCACAATGAACGGTCCTGCGCATCTCACATCCATTGGACTCCCGCAACGTAGACGTAGCGTTGGAAAGCCTCCTACAAGGTGGACCGATGACTTGGTAACGGTTGCGGGAGTCGATAATGTAAAACACAATAATTACCTACTGTGAAGTTAACAAACTAAAAAAGCATTGCGATCAATTTTGTGGCATACACGTACACACTTGTTACGCAATTACGCCGCGTGTCTCAACTTCAAAATGACTGCAACGAGTTTAACATTGTTTTGTCTAGAGAGCATTCAAAGGGCTTTCACCAATCACCTTGCATTTATATCCACTGGCATATATCATAGGTGTCTCTTTCCACAACGTCTGAACTTCTTCAAGATGACCTCACTCTATCAACGGGGAACTATGATTATGATTTATGTTTTTTTACAAACTAGGGAACGGCCGTATAGAGTGTTTGGGGGTAAGCGGAACAGAGAGTAAAGTCCCGCAAACCTCCGTTGAAAAGGGAGGATCCTCCGACCAGACGGGTGTTATGTCTGGTGGGCAGCTGCACGATAGATGATTTTGGGCTGTTCTATATGTTCTAATCGCGCGGAGAACTTTGATTGCACGATGCAGGATTAGTCCTTATGTGACGCCATAGATGTCGCTACATGTGTAGTGAACTCTTATTGCGTATTTTATTAAAGCGTATAGTCCCTTGAACAGCTGGCCGAAATTAAATGCAAAAACATTTAATTCCGGTCAGCTGCGCCCGGATAGAGCCCCGCTGACCGTCAAATCCATTTTCTTTGCAAAATATTGATTGATTTACATATGTTATGTACAGTCAGGGGTCAAAAGTGCAGTTTCCTCCATCAATGCTAAAGGGTCCAAAATGTCTTTGTAAAAGAGGGTGAATAATAATAATAATATATTTATTCAGACTTAAAATTTGGTAAAATAGTTACATAAAATCTTAGGAATAATTACAATGGTATGACTATGTTAAGTGCCTGTACTAGGATAAACCTGTATCACAGGCGGTAAAAGCTCTTACACTATGGTATTTAGGACAATAAAATTCATAAAAATATTTAACATTCAAAGTCTCTAAATAGGGAAAAATTTAATAAAATTATTTATAATATTATAAACCTACAGTTATAGTTTACTTAAACACTAAAAGTCACAATTATGTTATTTCTTATTATAAAACTGTTTCTTGTACTTTATTCTATAATTACACACACATGATTTTGCGTCAGCAGAATTATGAATTGGGTTAAAGTCGAGGTTGCGTTAATACTAAATAGTTACATTGGACAAATATGTTTAAATATATTGAAAAACGATGGTTTGTAGGTCAGCACTTGGAATTTTGAGTCAGCAGTAAGCGTTACACGGAAGTCTGGCCTTGAGTATGACGCTCTAGGCGCCCTCATAATCGATAGAGTTAATATATCTATATTCCGCTATTTTCCTAGCAGGACACTCAGCGTCTCCCGTTTTATGGTTGGAGGGCTTTTTGAAGCGAGAGCAAGTTGCACATTTCGGTGAGTCCGCTTTTTTTGAGCACTCGGACATCGGGTGTCCTGTCTCACCGCAGTGGCCACACGTTGAATTGACCTCTCTACAGGTTTTTGCTGCATGCCCATACTGCTGGCATTTGTAGCATCTCGTAACCAGGGTGAATTCCCTGACTGGGCAGGACGTCCAATTTATGAAAATCCTTGATTGGGAAATTAGAGCTCTTCGTATGTTGGCTGGAACTTCAATCACGTAGTTACAAGTCTGCGAATCTTTTTTCCCCGATTTGTGACTTAATTTAACCCTGGTCAAAAAGGACTCCATGGGAATCGTTGGAAACTTTTCGGCTACATTCTGTTCGTAAATGCACCTGAAGACTTCAGTTTCAGTCAAAGAGGATGGTACTCCTACAACCACGATCCGGGGTTTGCGCTTGGTGGTTGAATGAATGGTTCATGCCTGATTTGATTTGTAGCATAGATCGAATCTATAGTATTTATTAAACTAGTTGTCGACTATGAAACTTCTACTAGAAAGAAATTTTAGACACTTTAGCATTGGTAGAGTGCAAATGCACTTTTGACCCCTGACTGTACATTCTGAAGAACACTTAACCAGCATTTTTTTTTGTGTAAACATATTTCTAAAGATTAAAGCCGATTGTTATGAGTAGGGAAAACAAGCGAAAAAATATCAAGTTGTTAAATTTTTTTTTTTTGCAAATCTATTACGAAAAAATTATAAGTTGATAATGTTGTACATGAATCTATAAGAAACATAATATTATTTTCAAACCTATTGACCAAGCCGTTACCGAGGCTTCAGAAAGATAATGTTTTATCGCACTGCTCGGGAGTTAGGCCCTTAAAAGTTCCACTAAAAATTTCACGCTTTCCCATATCTATAATACTACAACGACCTATCTACCTACAAACATAGCACTCAAATTACCACTCATTATGATATTCATTTTATTTTTATTTAAACCAAAGTTGATTTATATAAGTAGATATAATAAAATGACTCTTAAGCGAAATTCAAAACAAAAATTTTGGGGTCCCTCTACAAAGAATCGTAATCGAATGTATTCTTGTCTACTCTGTTTTTTTTTTTTTAACTTTAAATTGTTTTTCTTTATTGTTTCCTTTCATTTCTCTTCTTGCATCATAATTGTATATTTATGTCTAAGTTAGTAAGCAGTCGGTAATTTGTCGTCTGCATTGTAAATGTTGTGTTTACTTGTTATTGACATTTAAATTAGAATATTACTTAAGATTTTGTGTATGTATAAGTATATTATGTACTGTGGGTGGACTTAAATAAAAAAAAATTCAAATGACCAATAATAATTCATATCACTTTTAGACAAGCGTACTCCATCATCGACCATATCATCGCTTACCATAGTGGTCAAAGCCCTTACATAATATTTAAAAAAATAGTCGTCAGCGTGTGATGAGTGCATAATTATAAAATTCGATTTAACTTATACTTAAGCCTATTTTTTTTTCAAGTGTTCAATCAAAATCTATATATTTTAATATTTGATTTGTTTTAGATTGAACACAATATATCAATATCAATTTCAAAGAATTTTATCTAATTTAATTCGGTTTTTCTGGAGTAGCTTTGTTAAAATTTTGAGATCTAAGAGCGAATCCGTAATACCAATTTAAGTAGAACTAATTTTAACATAATTATAATTTGTTAGAGACAATTTTCGCTGGATATATCATCACACATCGATAAGTTACCCCGACAACACTATCCATAAGAGCAGCAGCTAAGTTGTCGTAAACTAATGCCCACATGTATGTTTATTGAAGCTATAACGTTACACAATCAGTTTCTACCATTTGTTCTTTTAAGAGGATAAACATCACATTACCAAGGTCAGTTTGTTGATGGGTGAACTTTGCCTCCTTCTGCGAAGCAGTAATGCTAGCAAAGGAGGAGGCCGACCGCGCGAGCCAGATTCCGATCTCAATTACCGGCCACCATAGGCGCGTGCTTGCGGACAGCGAGCAATGGGTAGCTCACTGTCCGACCGTCCGGTAACCGTCCGGACCGAGCCCAAGTCGTCGACGGCGTGTATTGTTCCACGTGCGCCTCAGTTAGATGTCAGCAAATCGTAGGGAGCCCAGCAGGGTCGAAGCCTACTGGGGCCTGGGGCCACGGGTAGTGTGAAAGTGAAACCCGGGGCCCTGGAACGAAGGCAAAGAAGGAACAGGAGTAAGTTTTTAGTCAGTAAAAGTCGGACACTATCTCGCGCTCCGCCTAAGAGCGTGATTTGTCATTAGATGAACTTCCCACCTAAAAAAAAAAAATGGGTGATCTTACTATAGCGAAATTCCTCCGTGCCTCAAAAAGCATATTAAACTGTTGGTCCTGGATGTCATTTATGGGTCTTTGATAGTCGCTCGATATGGATCCAAAACCCCGAGAGCTTTCAGCTCGAACTCCACAATCGTTTCGAGTGCCTAGGAAGCTCCGTGGATGAATACTATAACGATGGGTTCGTGGAAACTGTCCATACAGTCGGGTCTAAGTTTTTCAAGACTCACCGTACAAATAAGAACAAGAAGCTCTCTGATCCGACCCTCGAGCTAATGAAGAAGAGGCGTGAGATGATTCTGCAGTCTTCAGACGATGCGTGCATATACCGGCAGCTCAATAGACAAATCTCGAAGTCCCTGAAACGCGACCTTCACCGCTTTAATACCGCAAGGATTAAGGATGCGATTGAGCGGAATAAGGGCTCTAAAGTATTTGCACGAGATCTGTCTATTGGGCGTCAACTACCGGACTGCCGGACAGCGAGTTATCCATTGATCGACGTCCACAAGCCCGCGTCCGTGGCTGGCAGTCGGGGTCGCGGTATCTGCAGCTGGAGTGTGAGGATGCTCGTTCCCTTACACATGCGGTCTCCTCGTTCGCTAGCATCACTTCTACGATATAATCTATGCGAACGGCAGTTTCAGGCATCAGTCCTTACGGGCCCCGTCAATCATACTGACATCTGTTTGAGGTGTGCGTGGAAGATAACGCGCCATCAACCCGGACTTGGTCCTTACCGGACAGCCGGACGGCCAGCTAACCCACACCTACAGCCGGGAATCGCCCTGCAAGTCCCTACGCCCAGGACATCTCCGGTGAAGATCAAGGCATATCTCTGCCTCTCGCTCTGCATCGTGGCCTGAACCTGGGCTGGAAGCGAGAAGTCACCTCCACAAGGACGCAGATCGCTGTGGCACCGGCCATACCCTATCGAGGCAAACCTCCACCGTATGCTCCGCCGTACGATCCACACGGATCAACCGTGTGCCAAACTAGATTTAAAATCCAATTTGTCGTTTGAGTGTAAAGAAGTAATAAAAATAATATAGATGTGAAATTATGTAATGACTTCTCCTGTTGTAGAGCGAGAGAGCATGTAAGACGAAAAACCGGAGCGAGAGAGCACGGGTTTCCATTTCAGAATCTCCCCCTGGCCCTAGCTGGAATATTATTGTGATTAATGTGATTACTTATCTTAATAGTGTGTTCCCTTGAGATAGTTTTGACTTTGACGAATGCGGAGCCTCTTACAAAATTAATCCTGGATGATGGTGCGAACAAAAAATCTTTTTATCTTTGTTGTGACGACGTTTGTTAGACATATTAATACAGCCTGTAGTAAGCACGCAGTATCATACCAGAATATAAGCTCTGCTATCACAATACTTATATGTACTATTGACACATCCGCTCCAGTCAACGGTAAATGCTAGATTGACGAACGGTGCGCCTAAACTTCTCTACACTTACATAAAATATTAATATTCACTACCAATGGCAATGTGGCAATGGGCAGGGCACATTGCTCGCAGAACAGATGGCCGTTGGGACCGAAGGGTTCTGGAGTGGCGGCCGCGTACCGGAAGACGCAGTGTTGGAAGGCAAGGTGAACCGATGACCTGGTGAAGGTTGCGGGAATCCGATGGACGCGAGACGCACAGGACCGTTCATTGAGGCGATATTTGGGGGAGGCCTATGTCCCGCAGTGGACGTTTATCGGCTGAAATGATGATGATTCTCTACCGTTTTGAGTAATTACGAAAATGGAGAGTACCACGGCTAGTCATTTAAACTATAATTCAGTGAAACTCGACCATATAATCAGATTTCCAGTGATAATCCTTTGAGAACTTACGGTCAAAGATTGCCCGATATTTCAGGGAACTTGCTAATGCATTAAAGCTAAATATAATGACTTCAGTATAACAAACTAAGCCTCGGTTCTTGAAATCCATAATTAACATGACGAGTAAAATGTCAGGCGTCCGAGCGAGAAAGAGATGGAGCTTATACACCCTATATATCTCCATCCCTTTAACAGTACAGTTCAGGTCGTAAAATGGATCGCGTTATTTATTAGCTTATGGAGGAGATCATTGGTGTCAGCCATCGATTACATTCCCGGAATAAAAAGTTCTATTCTATGTCATCCCACCTATACGCACGAAACGTTTTTGGAACACATTCATTGTGCGTACAGCTAAGGAGTGGAATTCCTTGCCGGAATCTGTGTATCCTGATGGCTACAACCCGAGAATCTTTAAGTCGAGAGTGAATAGGTTATTTCTAGGTAAGCGCGCTCCATCGTCGACCGCATCGTCGCTTTCTATCAGGTGAGATAGTGGTCAAGCGCGAACCTATCAAGAATAAAAAAAAAATGTTCTTTTCAACACATGGTCTACCCGTATGCCAAAACACATATGCACATACATTATGCCTTTATAATATTAATTTAATTCCAGTGTGTAAGTGAGATGGACAAAAATAAAATGAATAGCACCATCTCTTTTATGCAAAAGATGTGACACTTCTTATTAAGCTCTCTGATGATTAGTGATACTGATTCTTTTTTATTTTTTTTATTTTGAGTAAGTTATGAAGTGTCAACGTTAATGCAAAATTGCAGATTTTCATAGGTCTTTACTGGATTAGTTTTACACAAATTTATAAATTGATTTCAATAGAAGCCTAGATAGTATCCACAAGATACTATGTTTCCAAAATATGTAATAAATAATGTGTAATAACGTCATAATCCCGTAAGAGTGGTTGTATGAAATTCAGTGAAAATTTATGTAGAGTTGCATTCCCGTAACTCAATCATTTTAAAGGAAGCTGACAAACAAGTTGTTGCCAAACAAATAAATAGCTCCATGAAACTAATGAACACAGATGTAAGGAGAGATGAGGTTTTAGGAACCAGTGTTAATGGTTTATTAAAAAGAAATGCTGATAGTGTGTTCTTTATTTTCTTTTTTTTTAATAATCCTATGAGTTCTCTCGCTCTAAGGTGGAGTGTTAGCGCGTGTCAGACTTTTACTGACTAAAACCACACCTATGTTCCTTCTTTGCCCTTGCGTTTCAAGACCCCCATGATGCTGATAGTGATAAGAGATGGATTCAAGAAAAAGAATTTTGATGACGTACAATGATATAGTATAATGTATAGGTATTAATTGTGAAGACGTGATGATGATAGATAGTGTGGTAACAAAACCGAAACAACCTTACCTCGAAAAAAATACTTCGAAAACACCACGAAAAGTCACAGTCAAACTACCAACCTACTTATACTAACTTCGCAAACAAAATAATAAAATGGCTGCCGCTCCACCATATACAGCAAAGCACGGCACACTGACTTGCCAAACTTCGTTCAATAGGGAAGCAAAAAAAAGAAAATAAATCAATACTGTGGCAAGGCATTCATAAAAGTTTGCACGGCATCAAGTAAAATGACTTGGAACGAAGAATAGTTTAATGTCTTGTGGTTAAGGGTTCTGTAGGCATTTTTTTTGTTTTTTTTTTTTAAGTTATATAAAAATGTTTATTTATATATTTATTACAACAGAATATAACTACAGCACAACTATAAATCTAATAGTCTAGTCTCTTTTTTTTTCGAACAGTGTAAGTAATTTATTTTGAACATAGATAGAACAAGAAAAATATAAACACTTAACTAATTAAAATTACATACGAGTATCACAATAACTCCTACCTAAAATATGGCGTCAAAAAATTCCTCCACATCGCTGTCGACTGGAAGTGTGCCCAAAGGACTGGCGCCATTGCCACGTTGTATGGGCAATGCTTAACCTTTGACAGAGGTAAAAGCCAGTCCTTGGGTCACGCGAAGTGTCAACTAGCCGTTTGGATAATTCTTTAAAAAGCGCATGAGCACTGGGACCCCACGGCCCAAGAGTCTCTACCCCAAACGGCTCAAAAATATTACTGCCATCGAGGTTGTTATATTTTCGCCACTTGAGGTTCTCCACAGCCGCAACAGCAGTACCAGCACATAGTCTAGTCTAATATGTAAAAATCTCATAACACAATGTTTGTTATCGCATTCCTCCAAAACGGCTTGACCAAATTTTATGATATTTTTGTATATATTTTGCAGATCTGAGAATAGCGACCCTCACCAGGTCATCAGTCCGCCTTGTGGGAGACCTACCAAAACTGCGTCTGCCAATATGCGGTTGCCAACCGAATAATGTATTCTCAGATAGATAAATATAGTATCTTAGATAGAAGATAAGTATCTTACTCGAATTATTACTATAGTTAATATTTAAAAAAAAAGTTATTTTTTATAACCGTCGAAGCTGCTGGCAGTAGATAAATGATAATAATAGATTTTTGTAACGGTCAAACTTACTATAATGTACCTATAACGCCATTAGGAGACAAAAAGCAATACGACACAGCAAAACACAAAAATATGAAGAAAAAAGATAACTCTTCAAGAAATGATAGATCAAATCACTTTGACCTCGACTAGATACAATCCCACTTACATTATTAAAACACACACACACTCGAACCAGCTATAACATTATCCTACAATAATTCCCCTAGCTTAACTACCTATCAGTTGACACAAAAAGCCTAATTTATGGGTTAGGCCAGTATGAAACCGTCTGGGCTGTGGGAATATTCGAAAGAGGGATCGCAGTCCCGGAACGCAAAAAGCAACTGAAAGAACACAGGTGGGTTTTTGTCAGTAAAAGTCTCACATGTCCGGGACTCTACCTATAACGGGAAAATAGTTCATGGAGTTTCTTGCCAGTTTTTCTCGATAGGAAACGATCAATTGGGACCGTACACTAACTTCTGACATTTCATAAGTGCCCATGTCATCATCATCATTTCAGCCGAAAGACGTCCACTGTTGGACATAGGAATTAAGTGTTGCCACAGTAGACAGTCGGCATCGGATTCCCGCAACCTTCACCAGATCATTCGGTTTACCTTGTGGTAGGCCTTCCAACGCTGCGTCTTTCGGTACGCGGTCGCGAATTTTTGGCTCCAACGACCATCTCGGTCTATATAAAATAAAAAGATTTTAAATTTGAAGTTATTGGATCCTTCCCTACTCCATAAAAATAATAATCGAACCAGCTTAAAGATTTTCCTACAATAATTTCGGTAGCCTATATCAGTTGACACCAAAAGCCTAATTTATGGGTCATGCCAATATTAAGTTATCTGCAGACATCCATTCATTTCGCAGTCTATATGATATCATATTCAGTCGAGAAAACTTGCTTCAATGGAATAATGGGAGATATTAATTTTTATTCTATTATTATGGCTCTTTTCTTTTTTATTGTTAAGATGGGAAAATATAACTTAAGTGATTTTGATCACGAACTTATCTTTACCAGTCAAATATGAGCGGTTTTTTTTAGAGGCATTTGAAGCTGGGAAGAGGCGAGAGGGAGTGTCAGACTTTAACCGACTAAAACCAGCTAATACCCACTTCTGAATTTGAACCTTAAGGTGCTCCCTCACCGGGAGCATTCGCGTGTAATGTAACGTTACACATTTGAGCATTACATCAGTGAAGGAGGAGAACCGAGCATTACAATGCGCACTTTGTAATGATACAAAACGGGCATACATCAGTGAAGGAGAAGAACCGAGCATTACAATGCGCACCTTGTAATGATACAATGTGTAATATCTTGATACAACTTGTAACATTAATGCGCTCCACTTCCCCCAGCACCCCGCCCGCCCGCTTAGTAGCCTGTATTTTTCCGGTTTTGAAATAATTCATGACACCAATATCGTTTCTTCTGTGTTTTTTTTTTTTACGTAAATAACAATGTCGAATTAATATTGCCCACTCAGCACAACGACCGCTTCGTCTGACATCTTGCTATGAAATGCTCAAAGTCGAATCAATATGTTACATTACACGCAAATGCTCGTTAGTCAGGGAGGTATTATTGTAATGTAATGCTCAAAGTCGAATCTATATGTTACATTACACGCAAATGCTCGTTAGTCAGGGAGGTATTATTGTAATGTAATGCTCAAAGTCGAATCTATAATGTTACAATACACGTGAATGCTCCCGGTGAGGGAGCACCTTTACAATTACTGTTTTCTTATAGTAAATTAGCTGGTGATTATCCGTACCTGCCAAGGAAGCACAGCGTAAAAAAGACGAAGCCCCATAATTATATAATAGTAGGTGAAACAATGATAAATGGGTAGTATTAGTACGCTCGGTATAAAGCTATCGCCATTAGATGGCAATCGCAATTACTTTAAGTTATCAGCAGTATCTATACTGCTAGCCTAGTAAATCTACTAGTCTATACTGAATTCTTCAGCACCTCACAGGCCCCTAAAACTGTAGAAAGCGCAAATCGATAGGCGACGTGCTTCGATATAATTTGATCGTAGCATCGCGAACTTTGAAAAGAAACAAAGTATAGTAATGTACAATTTACCTTGCGGATGGCTTCAAGGTTTGACGGTACCATGGCTTGCTTGTTACCAAAAAGAAGACTCTGGGGACATGATAACAGTAATTGAAGAACCATTAAAGGGGTAATAGGTGGCTGTCGCGAAAGAACGGGATTTTTAAACCTTATTTTATGAAAACTTATTGGAAAGGGTTTTCATTTTGACGAGACTGTTTTGTGAACCTTACGATAAAAAAACAGGGCAAGTGCGAGTTGGACTCGCGCACTGAGGGTTCCGTATAATCTTACCTATGAAAACAATTCAATTCCCGGATGGAGTTTGATGAAAAAAACTTTTTTTTTTGTGACGAATTTACAAATTTACAGTTTTCAGATTTTTTCCTATATTTGTGCTATAAGATCTTGCTTCATAGCAAATTTCAGGATTCTAGGTCAAAGGGAAGTACCCTATGAATTTTGAATCCCTTGAGAGTGTCGAAATACACGTTTTTTGCGACATAAACGGCCGTATCTTTTTTTTTTCGTTAACTCAGAAATTTGATTTTTTTTCACAGTTTCAAGGGACCGCAGACGTGAGTATGTGGTTTTAATTTCCCCTCCCCTAAAAACTTATTGGAAAGCATCGATATATATGGTTGGAAAGAGTTTTCTTTTTGACGAGCGTGTTTTGTTTAATGGCGGTAACGCTTCATAATAATATGTGACGGTTAGTATACTACAAGTGATTAAACCACTACCACCTTTAAATACAATTTTTGTTTTATACGTGCAGACTCAATAGGAAAGAAACTATATGATTTTTAGTTGATTTAACAGGGTTTATGTACTGAAACCGACAGTAGGTATATGATATTATAAAATATGTTATATACATATAATAAAACAGTAAAATTGTTATCCAGTGCTTACAGTTGGCGCAAAAACTAAGCTCCTGTTCAAATCTTGCATACATAATAATCCTTATAGGTGTGGTCAACTTATAGGAGTTTATATGCTATAAATTAACACGCTATTTGCTATGGGGATGAGCAATATTCCAAAATGTCGGTATTGAACGATATTTGCCGTGAGTTCGATCCCCAGCTACAGTTTTCATTTTTGTGAGTATTTTGTCGTCTTTTTTGTATATAATCAGTGAACGGAGTAGTTAGTTTGAATTGGGGTCATTGATCCGAAACGTATATATTAATAAAGACATTCCTCCGGAATTGGTGCTTCCATCGGAATTCGATTCTTTTTATTATTCATCAGATAAAAATAAATTAATTTAGTTATGATACCTTCCTTTAAATTTTGAATTGAGTAGTAATAATATCACTACCAACATTAACCATATTTAATTGAATCCGGAAATACCGGAATTACTTTCCGAAAAAATGGCTTATCCATGTTATTCTTTCTATGTGCGTTTATGATACAAGTACCAAAAATCAATCTACCTACTCCGATCACTGTATATAATATACAATAGTACTTCGATTATAATATTATAATTTTTAACATAACATTGACATTTTTAGTGCACATTTAAAAATAAATGTATAACCAGTAGCGTTGAAATGCCTCTCACAAGGTGGACCGATGACTTAGTGAGAATCATCAACAACCAATGGATGTGAGATGTACAGTACTGGTTCTTGTGGCGATACTAGGGGGAGAAATATTTCCAGCAGTGGACGTTTTTCAGCTAAAACGAATGATTCAATGAAACAAATATTCATGCTCGCGTAAATTGCGATGAGCACAAGTGTCAGCGATCATAGTCATAGTCAGAATTGTCATGGGACTTCAATGTAAAGAATTGACTTAAATAGTAACACCGACACGCTTTTTTACATGGATACTTTTAACTACTCTAACTTACTCTTTTCCAGTGGCTGCCGAGTCGTTTCAATGTTCTGAAAATAGTACAACATCATTATTATTAATATTATTTTAATTTTCTTTCTGGCCTTGTCCATTTTAGTGGAGATCGCTCGGCGCAACATGGTTTTTCTTTCCATTCTGTCTTGTCTAAAAGAGTACATCGTGCTATAAAAATATAAAGTACTTACATAACTTTAAAAACTCTCTAAATTCTAAACTCCGAAACTTCATTCCCATAAAAGAATTTAACAATTTTTCACTCTTAGCATCCAACAAGAAATACTTTAGCTTTATTATTTGAATTCTTTTACGAACTCCCAAAAGGCTGTTCTGGTTCTAAGCTCGAATACATACCATTTCATTACTTTAGAAGTTCGATCCTGGTAATTTCGCAACAAGTATATAGCATAATAAAAATATCTTGCAGCCGTTTTCCTTATCTGGCTTCCTTAGTCCCTTTAAGGGCCTAATGTAAGGAACGTTTACGTTTAACATAAATAGTAAGTGCTGAGGGACTAAAAAATAAAAACAGATGTGACAGCCCTAGTTTTATTGGTGAGTCCGTGGTTCCAGGAATTCTTGGAAATGGTTATTCTTTTTATCTTCGAAGACTGAATATAAATTTTGCTAGTAATTCCTTAGTTGTAGCCTCAGACCAATAATCTGAGGTTGTAGCGTTCAATGTTTCAATACAGTGATTCTTACACTTTTTAGACCATGCGCCACATCGGTTTTTTTGTCACAGGACCAAAAGTCTAGAAAAATATTTGAATGGTAATCTAAAAAAAAGTTATATCGTAAACTAGCTGTCCCCTGAAACTAGCTGTCGTCTGGAACTAGCTGTCCCCTGCAGTTTCACCCACGACTTTGATTACTGCTTTACTCTTCTGATTCTAGCATGATTTTATATAGGGTGTTTTTGACATTGATGCACAAATAAATACCATGGATCCAGTACATGATTCTGGACCCCGCAGTGGTGGAATCTTTTTTCAGGTTTTTCCTCATTAAAAAAAAATCTTTACGTTTTTTAATATAAACTGTATAAAATGGATTTTTAATTGATTTTTTAAATTAAAAATGTCATCAGGGTTGATTAGAATATAGATTTTATCTATCCCGATGACTTTTTAATTTATTTTTTTGTTTTTTTACTAAAAATATCGTCAGGGTTGGTTAGAATAACAATTTTACACAGTTTCAAAAAATGCAGATTTTTTTAAAAAAATATGAAAATGCCGACGAAAAATTCCACCACTGGGGATCCAGAATCATGTACTGGCTCCGTGGTATTCGTTTGTACGTCGATGTCAAAGACACCCGTATAGACTACCTTTCTCGATAAATTGGCTATCCAACCCTAAAACATTGGGCACACCACAATTATGGCGGTAAGTCCCCTCTTTGAGGCGTGGTTGGAAAGACCTCACGGCGTCCTCACCTTTCGCATGACGCAGGTTCTCACCGAACACGGTAAGTTCGGGAAGTTCCTGCACCGGATTCGTGCGGAAGCGACGCCCGGGTGTCGCCACTGTGTGGACCGCCCGGAAGACACGGTGGAGCACACGGTTGAGGTGTGCCCCGCTTGGGCAGAGCAACGCCGTGTCCTTGTGGGGGCGATCGGCGGCGGCGATCTCTCGCGCCGGGCCTTGGTACAGGCCATGGTCCGGAGCGAGGAAGAGTGGCAGGCGGTCGCCTCCTTCTGTGAAGCAGTAATGCTATCAAAGGAGGCGGCCGATCGCGTGAGGCAACGGTCCTCACGCCCTTACCGCCGCCGGGATTCCGATCCCGATTTCCGGCCACCGTAAACGCGGGCTTGCGGACGGCGAGCAATGGGTGGCTCGCCGTCGGACCGTCCGGTAACCGTCCGGACCGAGCCAAGTCGTCGACGGCGCGTATTGTTCCACGCGCGCCTCAGGGAGATGTCAGCAAATCGTAGGGGCCCAGCAGGGTCGAAGCCTACTGGGGCCATGGGTAGTGTGAAAACGAAACCCGGGGCCCTGGGACGAAGGCAACGAAGGAACAGGAGTGGGTTTTTAGTCAGTAAAAGTCTGACACTATCTCTCGCTCCGCCCAAGGGTGGGATTTGTCATTAGATGACTTTCCCACCGAAAAAAAAAAAACACTAAAACATTTCTTTAGTCCGTACGAGTTAGTTCTTGAGATTAGCGCGTTCAAATAAACTTTTTTGATTTGTAATGTAAATAATAGATTCCAAAACGCCTAGGTATGCTACTAGTTTGCGTTAAGACTAGGCAGATGATGAGTTATTCATAAATTACATTTGAAATAAATAGATACTCACAGATGAATTATCTTGTCTTATAACAGCCGTAATTCGATGAAGCTATACGGGAATTGACTTGGTGAACCTTGTGAATTTGACCTCGGAAATGTTAATAAATATATATACACAGATTAATTATCTTCTTATAATAGCTGTAATTCGGTGAAGCTATACGGGAATTGACTTAGTGAACCTTGTGAATTTGACCTCGTAATCGTGTGTCAATTATTTTTTTCAATATGCAGTAGGGACGCGTTAGTTTAGGTTCCTATTTTAGAAAGCGGTGGAATCAAAACCTGATAATAACCCACCAAGGTTTTTTTTTTAAATTGCTATAAACAAATGATTGACTGCGATTCCACCTGACGGGAAGCAGTGATGTAATCGTTGATGGTCAAGCGCCCTAGTTTATTAAGGGCATATTGTTCACTGTAGCCTTGAAGACACCTAAATTATAATCAGACGGATGACTGCAGCAGACAAATTATTCCAGTCCTGTTAATAAAATATTAAATGACATTCGATGAAGGTAATTTAAGAATTAAGAAGTAAACGAAGTACATTTATGTGGCACAATATCAAAGGTTCACAAGTTATCAGAATAAACAAAACAATAAAATAATATATTCTATATAGAAGGAGAGGGAGGGAGGTCAAAGAAAAGAAAGATGGATTGTTTGAGAAGTAATGTGAAAGAAAAGGGACAGACTTATCCCCAGACTAGATGTTGTTCTTACGGCAGCCGACAGAGAAAAGAACCCCGCTCCTCTACGATCGGAACTTTTATCTGTTCGGCTCGTGCAAACGTCAGCCCCGATTGTGTCAAAGTGACGTATGACGTCAGCACGTCAGAATCACTTCGCTCGTTCATTCGGTCTCAAGCTTCCGTTCTATTGACTTCACCGACAAGTGTATAATGATATTTAAGTCGGCATTAGCGTAGTTTCGGTTCTGGTATAATGAAATATACGTAATATTGAAAACTACATATTATTTTAGAATAATTTATAGTCAAATATTTTAAACATACAGTATTAGTAAGCCTTTTGGAAACATGGGTTGTCCGAAAGGGAACCCCGGGGTCCTGAGACGCAAGGCAAAGATTGAGTTTTAGTCAATAAAAGTCTGACACGCCCTCCCGTTCCGCACTAGAGGAGGAGAAGTAATGAGAGGATTTTCCACCTAAAAAAGAAGCCTTTTGGACAATACTTACTCATAACTTTACTATGTATATTACAGCTTAAGTGGACTAAAGCGCAGTTCCAGTCAGGTCTGTTGAAATGTAGGTAGATAATAATATTTACTCCATTGAAAACTGTTATTTTAGTTCCAAAATTGCCACTAAATGAACCCACTGCAAGTTTTTTCTTTGCAAACATTATGTTGCCTTGTCCGTCTCGACTAACGACCTTATGATTGCCATCCGTGACGCCTCAGCTTTCTCATCATTTTAAAGTAGTGTGTATGTATATCGTATGTTTTGTTTACCCACATAAAAGAAGAGTAGTTTTTATTTTGTTTCACTTACATTACAGTGAAAATTGTTGCTGGTAGGGGAGTCAAAGAAAATATCAATGTGAAAAAAGGGAATCAGTGATAGCGTTGACAGGATGGAATGGAAGATCAAAACGCATTGCGCCAAACATAAGCAACATGAGACAAGGGCAGAAAGATGATATAAAAATCTTCTCTCTCTAATCTGTCATTTTAATATAACCCAGTCTGATCAAGCCATTAACCCTCTAGTGATGCGTTGTTGTAATTATCCACCTTTTGTAAAAACGCCATAAAAACAACAGCTTCTAATGTTATACAAAGCACAGGTCCGATCGTGTGTGGAGTACTGCAGTCACATATGGGCTAATGCTGCAAAATGCCATCTAGCAGCTTTGGACTCAGTGGAAAGGCGCGCGAAGAGGCTAATTGGGGATTCAGATTTGGTTAAGTCCAATCTACAAAGCCTCGAGCACAGGCGCAGGGTACAGAGCCTATCGGTATTTTACAGGTTGCATTTTGGAGAGTGTGCGCGGGAATTGCATGACTTGATTCCGCCATCTCCTTTCTACCATCGGACAACCCGACAAACGGCGAGTATCCACCCTTACGTTGTTGAAACTTTAACGGTCCAGACTAAGCGTTTCGCTTCGTCGTTTATACCGCGTACATCGAAGGACTTGAACAATTTGCCTGCTGCAATCTTCCCGTCCAACTATAATTTAGGTGTCTTCAAGGCTAGAGTGAATAGGCTCTTAATAAACTAGTGCGCCTCACCATCAATGATTGCATCTCTGCTTACCATCAGGTGGGATCGCAGTCAAGCACTGGTATATACCTATAAATTTAAAAAAAAAAAACAAACGTGTAGAACGTTATAGCTATGAGGAAGCGCAGACCCTTGCAGAAAATTTATCTTTTTAACCATCTACTAGAAAAATATTCCCAAAACGTTTTGTGCGTGTGTGTGGAATTTCCATCATGGCCGCGGTACATCTGGTTATCCGGAGATAAAATTCCAACAATTTTTTTTTTTATTATTATTGATAGGCTCGCGTTTGACCACTATCTCACCTGATGGTAAGCGATGATGTGACCGACGATGGAGCACGCTTGCCTAGAAGTAACCTATTCGCTCTTGACTTATAGACCCCTAGGTTGTAGCTATCAGGGAACACAGACTCCGGCAGGAAATTCCTCTCCTTAGCTGTACGCATTATGAATGTGTTCCGAAAACGCTTTGTACGTATGGGTGGGATGTCCAAATTATGATGACAATTTTTCAATTTCTATGGGTGGTATCGATATTAAAGTACTACAGTAAACGTACCATCAAACGGGGTGAATAGGAACGCAGGGGTGAATAGAAACAATAATTTAATTAGGATTATCACTTTGGCATAATAATATATATTCTTGATTTCTATCAAAGCATCAACTTTTGTTACATTTAATAAATGAATGAGAGTACTTAAATGCTGCAAAAAAACTGTTAAAGAACGTAAAAATCTCCTTAATTTTTTTGTCTCTATTCACCTCTGCGTTCCTATTTACCTCGTTTGACTGTAACCTTTTTCTCATTTAAATTATAAAAATTCCAACCAGGTTTAATTTTAAAAGCTAATAGTTTTCCCTGATTTATAGAAATACTATTGAGTTCATGATGCACTAGTATTTCTTCATCTCCAGTCAAGCATTCTATTGCTCAATAATATCCTAAACTTACTCAACTCTCTTATATCTCTGTCTTAGGATTATAATTGCCCTTACGGTTCAACATTAACAAAAAATCGATGTTACCGTTGCCTATTTTCGGTGTCTACGGAAAAATCATCTAAGTATTACAACCAAATCAATAGTATCGGACATCCTCGTCGGTTCAGTGGTATCAAACGCTACTTAAGCATTTTAGAGGAAGCTGTAATGTCCTGCAAACCTACATTGAAAAGCAAGGATCCTCCGACCGACGGGTGTTGTATCTGGTTCGACAACTGCCCGATAGTTGATATCAGGCGGTTGTATGTGTTCCAATTGGGCTGAGAACAATGATACCGCGATGGAGGATAGTTCCTGTGTGGCAACACAGATGTCGCTACAGCTGGGAGCCGTGGGTTTTTTTTAGGTGGGAAGTCTACCAATGACTTCTCTCACTCTAGGGCGGAGTGAGAGGGCGTGCCAGACTTTTACTGACTAAAACCCACTCCTATGTTCCTTCTTGTCCCAGGACCCCGGGGTTCCTGAATTCGGCTAAGTGTTATTTGGTTTTCTCGTCTAGAATTTAAAGCAGCGCGTAGTTTCGTTTTGTGCCCAGTTGATATGGCTATGGAATGGCGAATGGCACAGCACTAATGGTGCACCTCCACATAACCTGAGGCGTGTTTTTACTACAGTATTCCGCCGGATGTCAGTCTGTTATATTCCTTAGTAATAAAACGTGTTATATTTATTTTGAACTCAGTTCTGTTTTACTACCAACCAAGTTAAGTGTTACTGGGGCAAGAGCAATGCACGTGTATTTTATATTTTTATATAAATTTGGTGAAAGCTAGCGAAAGAGCAACTCGCCGAGCAGCACTCTCGTAAGTGTGAGTTGTAGTTAGGTGTTTTATTTAGTTACGTAGGACAAAACACTATATTTCTCGTGCTTATAAAATATATATCTAGGGTTAATTAGGTACAAGCTGTATCTAATTCATCACATTAACATAAAGGCAAAAAGTATGTATGTATGCGTGTGTACATAACGGTATAAGACCAAATCCTGGAACAGCACATAGGAATTTTTTATCCTGGGAGTATGTTCCCTTGGGATCATTTTCTACTATTATGCGGGTGGAACTGCTGGCAGATGCTGCTAACCCTATATATTTATGAGTTCATCAAGATCGTTTTACCCTATATCAATTTGTTTGGGGTCGCCGCAACACGTCTTCTCCCGTGTTTCTATTTTACTTGTCATCTAGAAGAGATTCCCTTTCTGGCCGTATAATTTTTAACAGTGCAGTTCATTTGTCGTTTATTTATTCGTGCATAGTTCTCCTAAATATTTTTAACCTGGCAATAAAATAATTGGAATAAAAGCAGCCTTATTTCAATCATTTTGTGGTCATAGTACTAGTTCTTCCATATTTCTTTATTATGCTATTTTTTTTTCACAATTCGACTATTTTAAACATATGTACTTTATTTTTTTCCTACTTTTAGTAACTACTCCAGTTTTCTAAGGCGACATACATATATAAGAATACATAGATATTTATTTATTTATTGGTTTATCTACAATTGTTACACTTAACAAACAAAATACACGTGCTTTTATAGAATCCTAGTGAAACAATGCCATGGACACAGCAAGCATAAAACAAAATGTACAATATTAAAACTAGTAAAAACTTTTTACAAAAAAAATACAACCGACTTCAATGTAAAAAAAAACACTGAAAAGTGCAAAATAACTTTAATTACGGAAGTCGGTGTTTCTACAGTAGTTTGGTCTCTTCGTTATTTAACGAAATTAAAGTTATTTTGCACTTTTCAGTGTTTTTTTTATATTGAAGTCGGTTGTATTTTTTTTTTTTTGTAAAAAGATTTTATTTTACACTTTTTAGTTATGTTACCACCACTAAATAGTACCCCTCAGCTATAATTAAAATTACATTATAGCCAGAGTGCATCTCATGACAATTCTAATAATACCAAACACGGTTAGATTAAATTAATTTATTACAGATTTCCGGTGCCTAAGTTCAGGCTTCATCATCAGATCAGTTCGATATATTCCCCTTCTTCTTTCAGTAAGTCATCGACTACACGTATAAATAAAGCAATTTTACTTGTTACGACAGTTCTGCTGTGATCCTATGAGGAGTTCTGTTCCATATCTTCGAAGTTCATGATCAGATCATAACAATATTTCTATGGGACCAACTTGGAAGCATAACCTTGCAATCAAAAAAAAAAATCAAAATCGGTCCACCATTGACCGAGAAATCGGTGAACATATATAAAAAAAAAACATGCATTCAGCCGAACATAGAACCTCCTCCTTTTTGAAGTCGGTTAAAAAGATTTTACAATGATTATAGTGCAGATGCAACACTTCATTTTCTAGAGTTACGTTATTACAAATGTAGTTTTTTTTTTTTTTAGTTATATAATATAGCCTAAAAAATTTTTTTAGCATTTTTATATCTTTCCTATAAATTTCAAGAAAATAAAAAGCTATCAACACCCAGTCTATTGTCATTGAAATGATAAGACTGTCAATAATAATGAATTTTTACGAGGGGACGATTCCTTCAAAAGATTAGTAAGGTTTATAGATTCTCATTTATTTCTTTTTCCTTATTTTGTATTCAATTTAACAGTTATAAAAGGGTAGTAAGGCTAAAAATAGCCTAATCCTTATAATGTCCCCACTGCTGGGACTCCGGCCTCTTCTCTAGAAGAGGGAACGGACCGTAATCCACCATGCAGGCACAGTGTGGATTGGTGGATATCACATATCTTGGAATTCTAGAATATGCCAGTTTCCTCACGATTTTTCCTTCACCGTTTTGAGAGCAGTGGTTATGAAATAAATTACGCAAAGTAATACACCTGGCTAGGTTCGAACCCGCGACCTACAACTCGTAAGTTACAGCCGTTACCACTGAGCCACCACTGCTCGATGATAACAATATTTATGCTTTCTTATTATAGACCAAGATCCCAGAGCTGTCTGACATAACTTATTTTCACATGGATGAAACCTTTGGGCACGCCACAATTATGGCGGTAAGGCCCTTCTTTGAGGCGTGGTTGGAAAGACCTCACGGCGTCCTCACCTTCCGCATGACGCAGATTCTCACCGAACACGGGAAGTTCGGGAAGTTCCTGCACCGGATTCGTGCGGAAGCGACGCCCGGGTGTCGCCACTGTGTGGACCGCCCGGAGGACACGGTGGAGCACACGGTGGAGGTGTGCCCCGCTTGGGAAGAGCAACGCCGTGTCCTCGTGGGGGCGATCGGCGGCGGCGATCTCTCGCGCCGGGCCTTGGTACAGGCCATGGTCCGGAGCGAGGAGGAGTGGCAGGCGGTCGCCTCCTTCTGCGAAGCAGTAATGCTGGCAAAGGAGGCGGCCGATCGCGTGAGGCAACGGCAACGGTCCTCACCCCCCAGCCGCCGCCGGGATTCCGATCCTGATTTCCGGCCACCGTAGGCGCGGGCTTGCGGACGGCGGGCAATGGGTGGCCCGCCGTCCGACCGTCCGGTAACCATCCGGACCGAGCCCAAGTCGTCGACGGCGCGTATTGTTCCGCGCGCGCCTCAGGGAGATGTCAGCAAATCGTAGGGGCCCAGCAGGGTCGAAACCTACTGGGGCCATGGGTAGTGTGAAAACGAAACCGGGGCCCTGGGACGAAGGCAACGAAGGAACAGGAGTGGGTTTTTAGTCAGTAAAAGTCTGACACTATCTCTCGCTCCGCCCAAGAGCGCGATTTGTCATAAGATGATTTTCCCACCTATAATAAAAAAAAAAAAAAAAAAAACATGGATGAAACCTTAGGTCCTCAGTAACCTCTCGTGTGCTTTGAATACATGTGTGCTCGTGGAGCTCCTCCTTGGAGCCCCTGGGCAGGCACCAGGTGAGAAAGGGAACTAAAAATAAAAGTAACTAAACTTAAATTTTTATGGCTGATTTTTATAGATGTTTTGTAGAATATTTAGAATATTATTCTAAAGAAGTATCATAAGTATCAGACTCTTTCCATGGACCAAAACTTCTGTCAGACACTTTAAAGCTCAAAAAAAAAAAATGAACTTTACTTATTTTTACATGTCTGATTTTACCACCATCACCACTTCCTCTCCCCAAAAATGAACGTGTAAGTCTATAAAAATAAATATTGTTTAGTAATGTGCATTTGGCTGCAAAGTTTCAGTAAAATATGAAGAAGAACTAGCTTCTGCCAGCGGCTTCACCCGCGTAAAAATGGTTTTCTCCATACAAATTTTGGACACCCATTTCATCCCCTTTGGGGTGGAGTTTCGTAAAATCCGTTCTTAGCGGATGTCTACACCCTATAAGGAACCTACCTGTCAAATTATAAGTTTGTAGGTGTTATAGTTTCTGAGATTTCGTGATTAATCAGTGAGCGGTATTTCGCTTTTATATTGTAGTGACCTACATAGTATTAAAATTATATCAAAATAAAATAATTTATTTACATACGTACAGACACTAACCACTAGTATTATAATTATATAGACTGATCTGTCTAGTTGATAGGTAACTTGTCTTAATTGTGTCAATGATTGAAAAATACATAATTTTACGAAGGATCGTTTGTATTAATTTAAAGGTATCATTAAATATGTAGAAATACCATGTTAACCTACATTGGTGACCCCGTAGAAGAACACGAGGATGGCCCAGAACAAAGCAAGCAGTTCGCGAGATGTTGGCGATGCGGCAGCGGAAACATTACGTGTGGGTGTTCGTGTCCCACCGTTCTACCCCGGCTTGATTTTAATATGGTATTTCTACAATATATATAGATTTTCCTTGTAAATAAAGAGTGTACGTCTGCGACTTTAATGTTAGTAAAGTACATTCAGTAAACTGCAAGTAAGGCACCTTTTCCTTTTTAATCGTATTTAACATGTTTTCTATTTCTGTGTCTCTGTCATCATCATCTTTATTAGTCTTTTTCCAACTAGCTTGGCGGCCACACCTCCTATTCCTTTGTTCTGACCACGCGACTGAGTGTTGAGTTGACGTCAGAACAAAGGAATCGGAGGCGTGGCCTACTCGAGGCGATCGACGAAAAGAGAATCGAAACGAAACGGTTGTAACTTGGCTAGGAGTGCTGGACTGCCTGTCAGACATTCACAACCCCAGTTACAGGGCAACACGATACTCCTCAGGTAGACTGATGGTCAGACTTTCTGACGTTTGACTGCCTGTAACGACTGTCGAAGACGACTGACGGGTCGACTGTTGAAGAAGTGCTTTCCGAGGCACGGGGTATCAGTAATGTCCTCGATAAACTTAAAGAAAACATAAGAATTAACCCAAACTCCCACTCCGTCTCACAGTGAGAGAAGTCATTGGATGACTTCCCACCTAAAAAAAATAATTAAAAATAAAACCGCATAAAAGTAGAAAGAATCATGCCCATTTGATACCCAAAAAATGCAGAAAAGGTAAACTACCAATCTATCCTAAATAATTATGATTAGAATTATGATGTTAATTTAAAATCTTCTAAAGGACTCCATAAAGAAAAGTAAAAATAGCATTTTCTGTTGATTATATTTGAGTTTAAGTGTCATTTATTCTTTTTATTAATGTTTGTTGCTCAGATGCAGAGTCTTTTGAGTTATTTCATCATAGTATAATTATTTTAACTTATTATTATTGCTTGGCAATGTAGATGTTTTACAATACATTGCAATGATGAATAACAGTGTTTTCTCGACAGATACTTCTTTTCACTGTAAATTAAGTTTTTAATTTTCGTTTACTTTCAAACGCATATTACTGCTGCTGTTAGTTAATTAAAATAACAACAAAATTATACAGCAAAGTCTACGATGAACTCTTTGATTAGAAAAAAAAATCAGCCTAAGCTCCCATTTTTATCTATTTCAATGATTTTGTAATTATTTTTAGACCAGTAACATACATAAATCCATAAATCGATAAACATAAATCGACATAAATCGATCGAATTTGTAATATTTAGACCGACTTTTTTCCCCATAGAGGAAACGACTTGTACATTTAACAATATTAGTGTGATTAAATCGAGCTATGATTATAGCAAAGTTAACGAAAATAAGCCTACATAATGACCAAACTATTTTCAAAGAAAACAACCAAAAGAAAGAAAACAAAACGACCAATTTGCAACCAATAGTTTTGTTACCGTCCAGTTCTAAGAAGGATCAATACATCAATGTTCTAAATGGCTAAGATCTTGATGTATGTTGGAATATTAGTCCAAGTTAACACTCGTTTAGTAGATTAGTAGCAGCGTACTATGCATTGGTACAGAAGGTCCATTTCATACAATGAGAAAAAACGCACGCACATATATAAGCACGCTTCACGTACAGTGAGTGCAAGCGCACTCGCGACCGGCATTCGTTTGAGATCGCCATACGTACGTGTCTGTGTGTGTGCGCCTATCTTCACTGGTTGTTTGTAGCTGGCCTTCTGTACCTATCTATTTTGTGTTAAGCAACGGTAGCTCAAGGCCGCTCGGAGGACGGCGTGATTAATCGCTGTTAATGAACTGAGACGGGCCAATGATGTACGAGAGATAGGAAGCGATTGGAGGCCGTTTTAGAGGAAGTAGGTCGTAGGAAGGTAGCAATTAACTAAGGACATAGGATTTCATGTTCTGCTAGTTTATTTAGCTATACTTGGTTAGACTGGAAGGTGATCCACACATAGTTACAAAAATATAAGTATTTAAATTGGTGTTTTTCTGTTTTGTAGAAATTGAAATTTTTAAATGAAATATCAATCTTGTACCGGACTAGATCCCGGAGGACACGGTGGAGCATACGGTAGAGGTGTGCCCCGCCTGGTCAGAGCATCGCCGTGTCCTCGTGGGAGCGATCGGCGGCAGCGATCACTCGCGCCGGGCCTTGGTATAGGCCATGGTCCGGAGCGAGGAGGAGTGGCAGGCGTTCGCCTCCTTCTGTGAAGCAGTAATGCTAGCAAAGGAGGACGTCGCACGTGCACGCGCGAGGCAATGGCCCTCACGCCCCAGTTGAGGATTTAGATCCCGATTTCCGGCCTCCGTAGGCGCGGGCTTGCGGACGGCGTGCAATGGGTAGCTCGTCGTCCGATCGTCCGGTAACAGTCCAGACCGAGCCCAAGTCGTCGACGGTGTTCCATGTGCGCCTCAAGCTCTCATTATTAAAATTGTGACTTATATAATCTCTTTTAATATACAATAACTATTGCTCAATTAATTTCAATAATTTGTAATTCTAATGATAAACAATAATAATGTATTGACCCATAATTTTACAAACCATATTTGTACGCCGGAAACGGTAGAATATTATGATCATAATATATAAGCACATAACAACTTTGTACAATATTCTGACAAATAAATACATTCATTCATTCATTCAAGGAGATGACAGCAACCGTAGGGGCCCAGCGGGGTCGAAGCCTACTGGAGCCATGGGTGATGCAAAAGAGATCCCCGGGGCCCTGGAACAATGGCAAAGAAGAAACAGGAGTGGGTTTTTAGTCAGTAAAAGTCTGATACTATCTCTCGCCGCCCAAGAGCGTGGGATGTCATTAGATGATTTTAACACACGAAATAAAAAAAAACCGGACAAGATTCTGCCCGTAAAATCGCTCGCGTGAAAATAGAAGTCGTCCCTAGGGAATATACTCTGACAATGAAAAGCCATTTTCTCTAGTCCCATGTCCTATTCCAGAACTTGATATATTATGTGCCAAAATCATCCGAAAGTACCATTTTGTACGTGAAGCAGTAAAAAAGCATACACACAGACACATATACCGCGGGGCCTTAGAAAGAAAGGCAAAGAAGGAACATAGGAATGGGTTTTAGTCAGTAAAAGTCTGACACGCCCTCCCGCTGCACCCTAGAGCGAGAGAAGTCATTGGATGATTTCCCACCTAAAAAAAGACATATACAAAAATACCGCTGGGTAAAATATTCCGCATTTCTCTCCTGTTTTGTCTTCCCCAGACACCACCTTCAATTCCATTGCAGAAAAACGATCTCTAAATAGGTTTTGTAGGCAAAGACAATGGGTGACCAGAATTGGCCGAGAAATCGATGAACATACACTAAAAAAGTCATAAAACCTCCTCCTATTTGAAGTCGGTTTCCAAAAATAAGATGTCATACAACAAAAACTACATTTTATATCTTTATATCTATTAAAGTACAAATCTGTTCAAGTGATCTCATCTCTATTGGTGGGTGAGCCCACGCTTCATATATTTTTAGGCCACGCACAAAAATTTCCAAAGCTATATTACCTACATACGTAGTACATTCATATTATTATATCGTGAAGAAAACTCTAATTTTACTATAATAACTTAAACTCGGATTTCTTTCACTTCCAAACGATAAATAACTATTAACAACACAATCCATTTACACTAATATATCTGTGCCTACACTAGTTACTAACTTCTTCGAAACTTTTGTGTCTCGCAAGTGACCGCAAGTTTTTCGATTGGTCACCATATATCCATCAATTAGGTCTTACAGTACAAACTATCGGAAGCCTCAAGTCGTTCGTCCCAGGACGTAAATACCAAACGAAATCAATACAAAGGGTTATTCCAAATACCTTTGTGTGATGAGTCAATTCACTATCGATTTGTATTTACCCTGAAAAGTTCTGTTTGCTGTATTGTAGCCGCTGTTTTTACGTAGTAAATCATCAAGTATCTCCACTCTACGCAGAGAGAGAGGGAGTGTAAGACTTTTACTGACTAAAACCCACAGTGGTCCTACAGTTATGCTAGAACTAAACTCCGCACACGAGTGCCACACACGCCGATCTGGGCGCGTCGGTCTCCATACATTTTATATGGAGACTAGACTTGTAGAGCTACACTTAATCTACGCTACGCGACGCATCGCAACGTCGTTCTACGTACAAATCAGCCCCCCTAGCCAAGTTACGACCGTTTCGTTTGCGTCGAACGCCTCGAGTAGGCCACGCCTCCGATTCCTTTGTTCTGACCACGTGACTGAGCGTCGAGATGACGTCAGAACAAAGTAATCGAAGGCGTGGTCTACTCGAGGCGTTCGATGCAAACGAAACGGTCGTAACTTGGCTAGGGGGGCAAGCGTGTTACACGTGTGCGTCGATCTAATGTAGTTCTAGCTTTACCCTTTTTGCGAAAGCTGCGGTAACTTTTTCGAACAAATCGCAGCCCTAGCAGGCGTCTACCCTAACTGGCTCCCACAATTTTGCTGACATCGCCTTTTTTGATGTGAGAAATCATCAAATAAATGTTTTCTTTCTTTTTCTTTCTTTTTCTTTCTTTTTCTTTCTTTCTTTTTCTTTCTTTTTCTTTCTTTTTCTTTCTTTTTCTTTCTTTTTCTTTCTTTAAATAACGTCTTTCGTTCTGGGTGGAGCGAGAGAGAATGTCAGAAAAAAAAAACAACTGAATAAAACCCGCCGGTCTTCCTTCAGTTGCCTTTAGTGAAAGCAACGCTAACTCTTTCGAACAATCCAGCTGACAAATTGAAACAGACTAAGGTAACAGTTTAATATTCCAATAGTTCCTAGATATATATTTCTGTAGATGTTTCAAGAAACTCTGGAAACACGTAATTGCTTTGACTGAGAGACCTTAATAATAACAGAAAGTTACTTCGATTTGTTTGAACAGCTAAAGAAGCCTAAGTTTCCCTAAAAACCAGTACTAAATATTCCAAAATTGTAAGTAACCCTTTGAAGAAAACGAGGGTTATATTATATTAAACTCAATCACTACTATGTTATTTAACACAAAAAGAATAAGATTCTACCCAATTCAGCCCTTACAGAAATTCAATCGTTTAAACGTTAACATTTGATGATACATCAATCCTTTATTGGCCATATCTTTGATGTAGGATTTCAATGATAATTAAAAGGTCTAAAGAAAGTAGGCCAAACGTGAATTGAAATATCATCAAACTTTAACGTTTAAAACGATCTGGCCAGTTTTACTTGGCCATATCATGAAGTGATAAAAAAAAAAATCAAATAAGATTTGGCCACGACATATATATATAATGTGATGGTGTGCGTATGTGTGTGTGTGTGTGTGTTTGTAACCCCGTTCACACTCAAACTACTGACGAATTAACGATCTTTCTTCCCTTTTGAATTCATTCAAAGGTTGTCTATAAAATATCGATTTAACGATATGGCCGCCTATTGTGTAGCCCAGTGAAATTTATTTATTTATTATTTATGTACACTCATGGAAACTTCAACTTTAATAGACAATATATTATAAATATGAGCACAAAGGAATTACTTTTATTGCTTCCATTAGAATTGCGATAGATGACATTAAAAAAAGTGTAGACAATAGTGTATAAAAACAAGAGTATAAAAATCTTCCTTAAATTATATTTTCTATATTTAGCAACAATGCCACATTTT
The DNA here is from genome assembly GCA_905147345.3 of Mythimna impura. Taxonomy (NCBI): domain Eukaryota; kingdom Metazoa; phylum Arthropoda; class Insecta; order Lepidoptera; family Noctuidae; genus Mythimna; species Mythimna impura. Next base: position 11,747,785 of record LR990363.1, read on the forward strand.
CTTCTTCTTTCCTATTTACGAGTATGTGACGTCATCTTAGCGGTCATTCCTATTTCAGCCATGTGTTTCACATATTCGCTTGTTTATTTGGTCTTTCCAAAATTATTTTAGCAATTCAATTTCTGAGCAGCATATCCAAAGCAATTCCTAACTGCACAACCATTCTACCATCTGCACGGGTCGTCTGCCCGAGATACGTTTCGTATTTAGCCCAGTTTCGACTTGAAAGCGCCACATTAGTCGGTTTTACTCTGAAATCTAAGTTCCTGCATTTGTTGTTTTATGGTCCAAAAAGCTAAGGATTCCGTATTTTAAAACAGGTGGAGTGTAACTGTTGTGAAGAGGAAGGCGTGTTTAGTATCGTGATGTTAGAGTGCTGTGTATATTTCGTTGAATGCTCTGTACTTATGCGCGATATTCAACTTTGTTGATGTTTTAAAATGAAATTTATAAACAAAGTGTTGTAGAATTCATAAAAAATTGTATTCAGATTAATTTAATTTAATTGCTTATTAATCTAAACTATTTTAGGTCTTTAGGCTTCTGGGTAACCTTTATGTCAACGCACTCATCGAGAGGCTGAGCAGCACGCATGTCGGATATCACGTTGATGGAGTTTTTGTAAACAAAATTAGCTATGCAGACGACATGGTGCTGCTGAGCGCCTCGATTTGTGGCCTGTATAAGCTGCTCGGCATTTGTGAGGAATATGCTTTCAGTCATGGCCTGCTCTATAACACCAAGAAAAGTGAGTGTATGGTTTTTCGAGCCAGGGGCAAGTGTCTGGATAGTATTAAATTAAATAGTGTACCGCTAAAAAGGGTTGACACCTTTAAATACCTTGGGCATCTGGTGACCTCCAACTTGAAGGACAATACTGACATAGATCAGGAACGTAGGGCGTTGTCTGTTAGAGCGAATATGATAGCTCGCAGGTTTGCTCGATGCTCGAAGGAAGTAAAAAACACTCTTTATAGAGCATATTGCACTTGTTTCTATTCGAGCGCCTTGTGGACTCTATGCCCAACGCCCTACGAATCCAATACAACAATGCCTACAGGGTGTTGTTGGGGCTGCTTTCGTATTGCAGTGCGTCGGGGATGTTCGCCGAGTCACGCATTGACTGCTTCTATGCGACGATGCGGAAACGGTGCACAACCTTGGTGCGGAGGGTACGTGACAGCTCCAACACCATCATGAGTATTATGGCTGAGAGATTTGACTGTCACTACATTGACCATTGTTGCATGGTTAATGTAGTGACAATATAAGTATTTTTATTATGTTTTAATTTAATTTAATTTTTGTTTTTATTTAAAGAATTTAATTGGAATAATTTAGTTCATTTTTATAATTTTATTTTGACATGGAAGGGAACATGAATTGAATTTTAATGTAATATATAATGATCGTGTATTTGTGTAAATTGTAATTAATTGTAGTGTTTTAATATGGGAATAATTTCCTGACAAATAAATGATTATTATTATTACTAGTATACGGCGAAACGGAGGAGTGTTTTTCGATGAATTACTTTAGTATTTTTTTTAGTTTGTGCTTTTAATTCTCTTTTTCAGAAGTTAGAAGGATAATATTGTTTCTACTAAGAATTAGAGTTTTTCCCAGCTTCGATCGCATATAATGGACCACAAATCGGATTATAAAAATATCCCATAGCACTCAGCAATTGTCTTAGGTACTCTCTATAAACAAAAAACTGGGCAAGTGCGAGTCCGAGTCGCGCACTAAGGGTTCCGTACAAACTAACATATGTAAATAGTTCAACTCCCGAATGGAGTCTCAAAGATTTTTCCGAACTGCAAAAAGAGATTTTTTTTGTGACGTAGTTAACAACAAATTTACTGTTTTCAGATTTATTCCTATATTTGTGCTATAAGACCTTGCTTTACGCCAAGTTTCAGGTTTCTGGGTCAACGAGAAGTACCCTATGAATTTTGATTCCTTTGAGAGTGTCGAATATATGTTTTTTGCGACATAAACGACCGTATCTTTTTTTTCGTTTACTTAGAAGTTTGATTTTTTTCACAGCTTCAAGGGACCGTAGACCTAAGTATATGGTTTTAATTTCTACTCGATACCTCCACGCGTTCCTAAGATAAAAGGTCTTAACAGACAGACAGACAGACAGACGTACGGACAACAAAGTGATCCTATAAGGGTTCCGTTTTTTCCTTTTGAGGTACGGAACCCTAAAAAAATATCAAAATTTTATCTTTATTTCCAGGGATTATTACCTTAGCTGAAAACTAGGTAATTATATAAGTTGTAGGAATAATATACATAGGTAACTTCAGTTTAAATAACCACTCAGTCACAACGTATCACATCGTGAAGACATGGGAAAAAAAGAAGCACCGAACTTGAATTTATTCCAGTTCACTTTCCAAATCACATTTCACCAGAATTATAGTATAAAGGATATTATCCTTTGTTCTCAAGCGATCTAGATAAAACAAAGACAAAGAACGCAACGCGTACGTATAAACATAATTTGATTCATTGACTCGTTTCAAACAAAGAGTTGGAAAAGTTTTACATTCGCTCGTTGCCCTGCAGCCATCGAAGTTTTCGTCTTAAACTTCAAACAATAAAATTTTCATTGTCCGTATCAAAAATATTCAATGCGAAGTTAGAGAAAGTTTGAATGTAGAAAGTAGATTAACGCGATATGAAAATTACTTTATCATTACACGTGATTTCGCAAAAAAAAAGCTGCAGTTGATTAAACAGGATCAGAAGGAAGGATCATTGGTAATGATGCTTGGTATACAAATAGATTTTTATAAATATTAATATAGGTTATAGATAACTGTAAATTGTAAAAACCAAAAACTATTGAAATATTGCTAAGTTATGGAAGAGCGGAGTCTCCTAATACAGGTATTATTTACTTAAAAGGAGGCTCCAATCACAATTTACATTGTTAAAAAAAAAAATGGTTCTGAAATAAACAATTTTGTATTTGTATTTTTGTATTTTTTTTTGTATGCTCTCGTCGAATTGAAGCTTCAAAGTCTTGAGCATCGATGCCGAATTGCTAGTCGGTCAGATTTCTACCGGTTACATTTTGGGGAGTTTGCGACGGAATTGCAAAACTTAATTTCGCCAAACCCGTTCCATCATCGAACGTAGTGAAATTCTTTGCCCGTAGTCAGTGTTTCCTGATAGCTACAACCTAGGGGTCTTAAGTCAAGAGTGAATAGGTTACTACTAGGTAAGCGTGCGTTTACCATCAGGTGAGATATTGGTCAAACGCGAGCCTATAAATAATAAAAAAAAAACTTTAAAATTTAGCGAACGATTTAGAGAGAGATCTACATAAGATAATGCAAAGAAGAACCTTGTCTTACATTGCAACCGAAATGCAATAAACAATTACGCAAACAACAATAATAAAGTAGGGCCGATTGTACAACTTGAGTGACCTTGAAAAACGCTTAATTATCCTTTTGTACACACGGGTGTACGAAATTTATTCGGTCAAAAATTTTGGTCTCTATATCTTCATTTTTCCTAGAAAAAACAAGAAAAAGTTTTTTTTTGTTTTTTTTTTTATTTATTTTTTGGTGATTTAACGTAAAAACGCGCAATTACATAATAATAATAACCCTATACGCGCAAGGGGATAATAACGCAAATAAAACATGCCATTAAAAAAAAAACGGTGTTGGATTAAGCGTGATGGTGCAAACTATATACGAGGCTCTCGCAGTTCAACGTCACCTTTCGTCCCTTAGCTTACAACACCACTCAACTCGAAAATTGACGGTTTTCAAATGTGAATGCCTTTAGATGGAGCTGCTCATTGCGCGTCTAACCATTGGTCACATGATATAGATTTCAGCCAATCAGAAGCCATAATTCGAAAAGTAGTGATAGCGTGCAAGTCGGCTGGCAACACCGCACAGTTTTTTTCGTTTCCTGTAAAGTTGGTAAAATTGACTTGTGCGGTGGTGTTAGCTAAGGGACGCTTTGTAGTCTGAAACAAAACGGCTTTTTTAGTGTCAAGCATTACGAAAGGGTATAAAACAAACGAGTATCCAATTTTTACGAAAAAAAATCAATCAAAATGTCCACGACAGGTACAAAGGCAAGCTTTGTGCTGCTACTGAGAAATTGCTTATGGAAAAACCTTGATATGATCGAATATCGAGGACTTAAAAACATGCGAGATTCAATAAAAACGTTTGTTTCATAGAATCTCTCTTTATCTAGAATCCAAAATGACATTCTGCCAATGATATAATGTTTGTCAAAAAGCCGAAAATATATGAGATTATATATTGTACATTACGAATTGTCCCTAATACGTGTCAGTATGCTATGCTTGCTTGACGCGCGCGTTCCAGCACCCACGCCGCTCCCCGCACCGTGCTGTCAGTGTGGCCGAGCACAATTACTTGCATTGCCATCGGTAAAGTCAACGAGGTATTTTTTATAGTCTCGCACTTAACCACTATCTCACCTAATAGTAAGCGATGATGTGGTTGACGATGAAGAACGCTTGCCTAGAATTAACCTATTCACTGTTGACTTGAATACCCCTAGCTATCAGGAAACACAGACTCCGGCAAAATAATTTGACCGGCCTGTTGGTCTAGTGGTTAGTGGCCCTGACTGCTATTCCGGAAGTCGTGGGTTCGATTCCCACCCAGGACAAATGTTTGTGTGATGAGCACGATCATTTGTTCTGTGTCTGGGTGTAATTTATCTACAATTTATGTATGTATTTAGAAATATATAAGTATGTTTATCAGTTGTCTAGTATTCATAACACAAGCTCTGCTTAGCTTGGGGCTAGACGGCGTTGTGTGATCATCATCATCATCATTTCAGCCGATAGACGTCCACTGCTGGACATAGGCCTCCCCCAAATGTCGCCACAACGAACGATCCTGTGCATCTCGCATCCATCGGATTCCCGCAACCTTCACCAGGTCATCGGTCCACCTTGTAGGGGGCCTTCCAACACTGCGTCTTTCCAGAACCTTTCGGCTCCAACGGCCATCCGTTCTGCGAGCAATGTGCCCTGCCCATGTCAGTGTTGCGTGATAGTTGTGGAATATTATTAAAAATAAATTAGGTATTAAAAAATATCCACTCCTTAGTTGTACTTACTATGAATGTCTTCCCAAAGCATTCAGTTCGTATGGGTCGAATGTCTACAATATCGGTGACGTATCATACGTCTGATAGTCTGAAGATGGATTGAGATTTGCGAAACTAAGAGTAAACTTGTACATTGACCCCATTTTCTACATAAAATACATCTAAACAATGAAAAGGCGAAACAAAAGTATTATAAGGATCTCGCCTAGAACTAAGCCATGTAAAATCGTCCTGAATCCCGAGACGATTCTGCGGTTTTTATTACTTGCAGAATCCTCTGAAGCGGCCGGATTAGTATTCTCTTTACGTTCTTCTCACGGTTCAAACGATTGTCTCCTCTCTGTTGTTCCATTGTGTTATTTCTTTTTGTGCAATAATCCTTATGTTACCTTATTTTTTCTATACCCTTTTATATCTTGTAATCCTTTTCTGTTCGTTCCGACTGGTTTATGAATTGTGGTGAATTTTATTGGGTTTGTAATGGAGTTATTTGGATTAGGTTTTTTTTTTGTTTTGTGGAGTGAGTGAGTTTGGTCAACTATATCTACTGAGAATATTTTAGGTTTTAGGTAAGGTGAAACAGTGGTGGCCGAGTGGTAAAGGTGGTGGTGGTGGTACTTACGAGTTGTAGATCGCGGGTTCAAACCCAGCCAGGCGCATTACTTTGTGTAATTTATTTCATCACCACTGCTCTTAAAACGGTGAAGGAAAACATCGTGAGGAAACCGGCATGTCCTAGAACCAAAAAATTCGAAGACATGTGACATCCACCAATCCGCACTGGGCCCGCGTGGTGGATTACGGCCCATTCCCTCTCCTAGAGAGAAGGCCTGCCAGCAGTGGGAACATTAAAAAGGCTGATTATGCTATGCTTATGCTATGAAGCAGTTGTAGTCGGCTCGTTAATAGTAGTAATCTTTTCAGCCAAAATACGTTTGTTTTGGAGATATGTGTTGACACAACGACCAATCTTGTGAGTCTCACATTCGTCGGATCCCCACGACCCTCACCAGGTGACAAAGACTGAGTAAAATTTAGCATTCACGGCTACGAAGGATATGCTTAGCGAATTATTAATTAGACGGTTGACATAATGGCATTACCATGATATTGACATTTCACTACATAGTATAAAACAAAGTCGCTTTTCGTGTCTGTCTGTCCCTATATATGCTTAGATCTTTAAAACTACGCAACGGATTTTGATGCGGTTTTTATTAATAGATAGAATGATTCAAGAGGAAGGTTTACGTATATAATGCATGCATAATAAAGAAGAGAAACACTGATAATTTTAGATGTTTCTAATGTGATGTCGTAAATAAACAATTTTTTTGTGCTTACATTGCAAACGCTGGCTGAACTCTACGAGATATATCAAAATAGTGTACTACAGTATTGTTCACCTTAAAAAGGTCTATAAAAAAGTCCGCGATGGTATATGTCCATCTCTTAGGGATAACCCACAATAACCATTTTTTATCCTTTACTTTTTACGAAAAATAATGGCTTATTTACGAAACAATTTTAAGCAATACAGCATTAATCTTTATCCAATTAAGTACCTTGCATTTAATATAGATCAATATAGCCCTTTGCAGCGTGTAATTTAAATTAATATTTTCGAAGATATTACAGATTTAAAATGCAGGGAAATAGCGGTTGCGGTAAATAACTTGATTCTACGTTTGTTACCTCAGAACTCCGTCGTTTATGGACCGACTTGCAACATTTTTTTTTCCCTAATAGGATATGCTTTCAGATTGGTCCTATTTTTTTCAAAATCCAGTTCTGATGATGGGATCCATAAGGAATCGAGGGAACTCCTCAAATATTCTAGGCAACTATATAATGATTTTAGTATTTTCATCGAGAACTTAAGCATTTACAGTCAAAAAGTAACATTTGATGAAGTGGAACTGATGAAACAGACCAGAAATGGCCAACGGAACTTCACCCCTACATAGATATCACAAAGAAGATAGTTAAGTAACTATGACAATGAATATAAATAAATGGTTCTGAATAGTTACGTTGAAAATGGTAGCATCAAAGTGATCAGATGATGATGATGGAGCTGGAAGATAGGCACTGGAACTCTGTAATTAATTAATGTAACCTAGCCGTGTTTGGGCTTATTAGAATTGTTATCAGATGCACTTTGGCTATAAGGTACTATCGAACTGACCTGATAATAGGGCTGGGAAGTGGATAGGGACTTCATAATAAAATAATGTATCCTAGCAGTGTTTGGGTTAAATCGAATTGTCATGAGAAATAGGTACTCTGGCTATAAATGTATCACAACTAAAAAGTGTAAAATATTTTTTTTTTACAAAAAAAAAAAATAACCAACTTCACCACAAAAAACAAAACACTAAAACGATATATTCAAAATAACTTTAATTTCGGAAGTCAGTGTTAAATAAGAAGCAGACAATACCAGAAACACTGACTTCCAAAATTAAAGTTATATTGATCGTTGTAGTGTTTTGTTTTTAGGGTTCCGTACCTAAAAAGGAAAAAACGGAACCGATCACTTTGTTTTAAGTCGGTCTGTCTGTCAAGACCCTTTATCTCGGAGACGCATATAGGTATCGAGTTGAACAGGTCTGCCGTCCCTTGAAGCTGTGAGAAATCAAACTTCTGAGCTAACGAAAAAAAAAAAGATACAGACGTTTATGTCGCAAAAAACGTATATTTCGACACTCTCAAGGGAATCAAAATTCATAGAGTACTTCCCGTTGACCTAGAATCCTGAAATTTGGCATGAAGCAAGGTCTAATAGCACAAATATAAAATTTGAAAACTGTAAATTTGTAGTTACGTCACAAAAAAAAAACTTTTTTTGCGATTCGGAAAAATCTTCGTAACTCAATTTTGGAATTGAACTGTTTTCATAGTACCCTCAGTGCGTGCCCACTTTTTATAATGAAGTCGGTTATTTTTTTTTGTACAAAGTTTTTTCCTACAGAATTTGTTAATTCTTTGAACCCGTCTGGACTCCCTCCTCATAAAATGGTGTTGAAAATAGGTTGTCCTGTTATTTTATTAAAAAACCTGAATCCATCTAAACTTTGCAATGGCACGCGTTTGCTGGTAAAATCACTAAAAACTGTCATAATACAGTGCACAATACTAACTTTTTTTTTTTCACAATACTCACTGGATGTGGTACCGGAGATGTGTCTCCATGGAGTTTCTTGCACATTCTTCTTCATAATGTTTTTTTTTTAGGTGGGAAAATCATCTAATAACAAATCGCGCTCTTGGGCGGAGCGGGAGATAGTTTTAGACTTTTACTGACTAAAAACCTACACCTGTTCCTTCTTTGCCTTCGTCCTAGGGCCCCGGGTTTCACTTTCAAACTACCCGTGGACCCAGTAGGCTTCGACCCTGCTGGGCTCCACCGATTTGCTGACATCTCCCTGAGACGCGCGTGAAACAATACGCGCCGTCGACGACTTGGTCTCGGTCCGGACGGTTACCGGACGGTCGCCGTCCGGAAGCCGGCGCCTACGGTGGCCGGAAATCCGCGTGGCGGTTGGGGCGTGAGGACCGTTGCCTCACGCGATCGGCCGCCTCCTTTGCCAGCATTATGCTTCGCAGAAGGAGGCGACCGCCTGCCAATCCTCCTCGCTCCGGACCATGGCCTGTACCAAGATCCGGTGCGAGAGATTGCCACCGCCGATCGCCCCCACGAGGACACGGCGTTGCTCTGCCCAAGCGGGGCACACCTCCACCGTGCGCTCCATCGTGTCCTCCGGGCGGTCCCCACAGTGACAAGTAAAGATATCTTTTGCAATGACCAATAATAAATCGCAGGGTCAAACTTTCAACGTTGCAACGTTATTGATCGTTGAGTGTTTTTTCACATGGTCAATGATATGTCGCTCTTTCAAGAGTAACCTCAAAAGAAAACATGTTTGTATTATCCAATGACAAAAAAAGCTGTGAACATTATACATAAAGACATTCTGTAGTATAATTAGTACTGGCGACCCGCCCCGGCTTCGCACGGGTGCAATGCTGGTCAAAACCGCATCAAAATCCGTTGCGTAGTTTTAAAGATCTTCTTCTTTTCAGTCGGTACACTCTTGCCAGTGTGGTCGTGGTCATCACTGTGAATCACGATGAGTGATCATCTTGGTAACACGGCGCAATTCATCGCGGACTGCAGCTTTCCGAGTACATTCATAAACCGAGCACTTAGTTGCGCCTTGATCTGGTCTGTCCATCTCATTAGTGATCTACCACGTGGCCTGATGCCCTCAACTTTGCCCTGCTGCACTACGAGACGCTCTATGGAGTCATTACCACGACGAGATACATGGCCGATGAAGTTCAAATTGCGCGACTGCACTGTGGATGATAGGCGCTGTCTGATCTAAGCATTATAGGGACAGACAGACACGAAGAGCGACTTTGTTTTATACTATGTAGTGAAGTGATCAGCATTGCACCCGTGCGAAGCCGGGGCGGGTCGCTAGTTATATTATAAAGAGAAAATATTTGTATTTTTGTTTGGAATGAATAAACTCAGAAACTACAGAACAGATTTTAACAATATTTTTTTCAGTAGAACGCTGCTTTATTACTGAGCGACATAGGCTATATATTATATAGGTTACTTTCCCGGTGGCGAAGCCGCTGACAGACATTAGTCGAAAATAAAAAGATCATCATCTTCCTGGCCTTGTCCCGTGTTAGTCGAAAATAAAAAATAATTAATTATTAATATAAACTTGATTGCATGCAAAGATATAACATCATTAAAAGGAAATCTTAAACAATAAAAGACATCTAGATCCGAAGGTTTTATCGCTACATTATAAAGATACTAACTTCTGCTAGCGAATTCGCTAGCGTGAAAGATTCTTGAAATCATCCCAAAAGAACATAATAAATCTCCGGAATAAAAAGTCCTATATGCTATTCCAGGTCTTAGTCCAGATTTCATCCGAATCCGTTCAACTGTTTGAGCGTAAAAGAGTAACAAATATACACACAGACACTCGCAACTTTTTTTTAATTATATAAACTGATACTTTACTGCGATCTCACCTGATGGTAAGCAATAATGCAATTGTTAATGGTGAAGCGCACTAGTTTATTGAGAACCCATTTACTGTAGCCTTGAAGACACCTAAATTATAATCAGAGGGGAAGACCGCAGCAGGCAAATTGTTCCAGTCCTTCGATGTACGCAGTATCAACGACGACATTACACGCCTATATAATATAAGAGTGATGTAATATCATAAAATCGTAGTGTCATGATACAAAACAACACAAAAAATCAATTTGTGTACTTTTTCCAAATAGCTATCCAGTTTTCATAATTAAAATGCATCACAGCTCTCGTTTTGCAGTCAAGACCTCAATATAAATTCTTTAGTCAACGATATCAGTTTATAACAATGATATTATATTAAATACAGCCATTCATTTTTCTGCCACAACCGTAGCACCACAATCTAAATAATGCGTACACTTGACTCACAGAAATTGTGAACATCTTAAGCGGTGTTTCAGATTGGATCCCCCGTTCCTGTTATTTACATCTGTGCCATAAATTGTACAGTTATCAGGTACACTCAACAAAGGAGTTAAGTGATCAGGCAAAATATAAACCCCTTATCACGCTAATATTATAAAGGCGAAAGATTGTGAGTACTGTGATATCGAAAGGAGATCGCATGAGTTAGGTTAACGATCTGGCATGTAAAATATACTTTTAAGGATTTTGTTGATCTAGAATAGGTTTGAAAATTGAGTAGAACAAAGAAATTTATAGTTTTTGCAGTTCGGTCATAACCATTGTAGCACGATGTGCTGTGATTGAATCTTTAAGAAAAGTATAAGTAAATTTATATAACTTCCCAAGTGTTTCATTGAATAAAAGTCCCGGACCTAAATCATACCGTCGCAGAGTGCGACAGTACCTACCTATGTACATATTTGTTACTTCTTCACGCTCGAACTGCAAAACGGATTTCGAAGAAACTTGGCTCATGGGTGGACCTTGTCATTATTCTAGATTATCACGTAAGATACTTTTTATACCTAGAGTAAGTAGCCTTAGGATAATTTTCTGCTATCACCTGGACGAAGCCGCTGGTAGCAACTAGTTGTTTCATAAGAAAACATCGTGCTTGTATTCTTTGACGTGGTTACACCACCATGCATTATGCCAATTACTTTGTTTTAGCCCCAATTAAAACGAACAAATTTCGTCATCATCCGAGCACAAATCGAAATAAAAACCCAGTAACACTGACTCACTTATCACGTCAATAATTGATCTCAGTCAAACCAAGAACACTATTATTCTCATTCTATGAAGATATTTTCAGATCGTTAACTATTACTTGAAAAACTTGAATAGGTACTAAGTACGTACACACACAAAATGTATTTATTTATAGGATTCCTAACAGAGGTTACACAAATTAGTAAATACAAAAAATATTTATAAGAACTGATTACTATGCTCTTCCAATCATAGGAAATAACAACATTCACTTATAAACTAAGTATGAAAAAGTTTGACAGGAAAATTAAAAAAGATAAAAAAAGAAGCAAACACATATCTTACAGAACAAAAATAAAAACAATTATAACATAATTACGATCCTATCAAATAGAGACTTTACAATATTCTAACAAAAAATATACTTAGCCGGCTGCCTGTATACTTGTTTCTTTGGTTGCCTGTACCAACGATGTACATCTCGTTACGGTAAAGTGAGCCATTTTTTAAAGTTGAGGGTGTTCAGATTTTATTTCTTTATTGCTGTATTTTGTGTTTTCATTTCATTAGGCCTGTTGGAAGAAGTGACGTTAAATTCAATTATGAAAGTTGTAGCTTATTACTTTTTGGTGTAGTTAACTTTAGGGAAATAATAATGGTTCCGAAAAACAAATTAATCTCCAGCGATCTGTGGCCGACTATTATTCTAATTAACCAGCGTTATAATGAATTACCGACAAAAAACCCAAAACATAAGCGAAAAAAAATATCCAATTTAACAACAGATAAGAGCATGTTTAAATTACATTTTCTCCTAAAAAAAAATGGATCTTCGAATAACAAAACTAAACTTCCGAATATAATACTGAACCTCCGACAAAATTACTAAATTACCGACAACAGAGGTTTTGTCAAAATAATCATATCTTTACAACTTGCATGAACTGTTTTAATTTCTATTGTTGGTTATCAAATTTATTTTTTAACTCTCAATAATGAGGAAAATACCTCAACTGTTAGGCCCGCGCGATCGGGTTCGGGTCGCGTTCGGCTGTTTTCAGGAGCGAGTTCGAAAGATCCGAGCGCAATGCGCTTGCGACGACCGATCCTTGCGTGTTTTGTTTGTTTATGTTACAAAATTAAATAGTTTTTGTTGCTACTGGTTTAATATTATCATTTCAACGAACTAATAAATCAACTTAGTATTGTGACGAAATATGGATGAGGTACCCGTGTACCGTTCTGAGTCGGAGGAGGAAGGGGAGGGAGCTGGTTCATCAGTACCGGTGAAGAAGAATCGTCGTAATAAAAGTTGGGTGTTGATCAAACGGTGCTATAATGTGCAAGAAGCAGAGGAGTTTGTAAGTAATGAAAAGACTTTGTCAAGAAACTATACGCGGGACAGTGATGAAGGCCAAAAACATTTCTATCGTTGTAACAAGGAACCCCCTCTAATGTTAGTGAATCATTTGGTTTAGGTTAGGTTAGAACTGTGACCATCAACGCGCGAAGGCGAGCGAGCGGAGCGAGCGTGCCGCGGCAGCGGCCGCTGAGCGCCAAATCCCCTTCTAATGTTAAAAGCCATTATGATTTAGGCCCCAAACCGCCCCATAAATCGATGGAAATTAGTGTTCTAACTTAACCTAACCTCAAACTTTAAACATGGATATCTCCATAACCATGGGGTTCTGCGGGGTGGGGATGGTACAGGTGGTAATTTTTCGAATAATAATACAGTATAATAGTAAAATATTCTAGGAAACTAAAGTCTACTTGGTTTTAGATTAAAGTATGAATACGACTGTTCTAACTTTTTAACGCCTGAAAAAGGTACCGCTATCGAAGCATACCCGTGGTAAGTAAAATTCATGTTATATGATGCCAGTAAAAGTTATTGTTACAAGTACATTATTATATTTTTTATAAGTTTTTGTATAACCACTCAGAATAATATTTTCAGTATAATGTTACAGTTAAAATAGCACCACAGTCTATGAAATATGAAAGGTAATTTATGAATTAATAGTAGGCAAGTAAAGATAAAAATTACAAAGCATAGCTTTCAGTAGAACGTAATTTATGCTGGTAGAAAAGTATTATAGCAATAAACAGTCATGTTTATTTTTCAAAGATTTCAGTATCTCATTCGGTCGTTTCGTCATTTTTATTCAGACAAAAATAGTCGGAAAGTTAGTATTTTAGGCAGTAGATTTAATATTTTGAGTAAGGACAATTCTTCTTTTTTTGTCGGAGCTTTTATTACTACCCTTAACTTTACTGGTTTTTTTTTTTTTGGGAAATCATCCAATGACTTCTCGCGCTGTGGGTAGAGCAGGAGGGCGTGACAGACTTTTACTGACTAAAACCACACCTTTGTCCTTCAATTACCCTTTGCGTTCTAGGAATACGGGATTCCTTTTCAGAAATTCCCCGCGGTCCTAGCTAGCGGGCATCGGCCCTCCTGGGCCCCTACGGTTTGCTGACATCTCTTTCAGGAGCGCGTGGATCACTACGCGCTGTTGACGTCTGGGCTCGGTCCGGTTAATTACCAAACGGACGGACGGCGAGTTTTTTGCCCACCCATTGTTTTTTTTTCTGTCCTAGATTGAGTTGAGTGACCGCCTTCTGTTAACCTGGGTTCAGACCGTAGGTTAACAGAAAGCGGTAACTCAATCCAGGACAAAAAACCTCAAGAAACCCCTAACAAAAGTCTAGGCGTCGCGTCGTTTAAACACAAAAAACAGTTTTAAGGGTTCCGTGCACCTGACTATCTGGCGATAGGATCTCTGAATGATCCACTTTATTTTTGTTATCCGAAAGCATTAAGGACATTACTTCGATCCTTTTCCTTTCAAAAGTCTAACAAAGCTCTTATTGGCTATAACTTTGTTAGGTTCAAGGTAAAATCAAGGGAATGTCCCTTGGTTTTTTGATTCGTTGTCTCGATCGATGAAGGAAAAAAACTTGAGAAACAATTCTAAATTAAAAATTTAAATTGGGGTTTCATTATTTGAAATTTTTTTATGGTAGAAATTACCACTTAACTCAATTTTTTAAATTGATATAAACCAGTGCTTGACTGCGATCCCACCTGATGGTAAGCAGTGATGCAATCATTGATTGCATCACTGCATCGCACTAGTTTATTAAGGGCCTATTCACTCTAGTCTTGAAGACACCTAAATTATAGTTGGACGGGAAGACCACAGCAAGCAAATTGTTCCAGTCCTTCGATGTACGCGGTATAAGCGACGTGGTGAAACGCTTGGTCCGGACCGTTGAAGTTTCAACAACGTAAGAGTGGATACTCGCCGTACGTCGGGTTGTCCGATGGTAGAAAGAAGATAGCGGAATCAAGTCATGCAATTCCCGCGCACTCTCCAAAACGCATCCTGTAAAATGCTGAAAGGCTGGCTACCCTGCGCCTGTGCTCGAGGCTTTGTAGATTCGACTTATCCAAATCTGGATCCCCAATTAGCCTCTTCGCATGCCTTTCCATCGAGTCCAAAGCTGACAGATGGGATTTCCAACTCCTTAGCTGAATGGAGTGAGAGGGATATCTATCAGACTTTTACTGACTAAAACCCACCAGTGTCCTTCAGTTGCTTTTATCGTTTTAGATCCACGGTCACTCTTTCAAAAGTTTCCCCAGCCCTAGCAGGAATCGGCCCTAATCGGGCAGGTGGACGGCGAGCAACCCTCTTCGTCCACAAGCCCGCGTCTATTGTAGCCAGTTTTCGGCCCTACGACTTCTGATACCAGGGGCGCCTTCTTCGAAAATAGTGGTACCTATTCGGCAGCATCCAGTTAGGTTAATTGAATCAATCTTTAATTGAAAATGTTTAAGATTAAATTATATTTTAGTATAGTTACCTATTAAGAAACTTTAAGCACGAAATTGCCTAATTCATCTGTTATTTTAAACTGGAGACGACAAGACGACTCCAAATTATTAACAAATTTAAATAAAAATAATCACTTAAAAAAAATAACCATCGACATTCATACTCCAATATTTCTTCTTGACGTCTTCCTGATTACTTAGCACATGCCAAGTTGAAAAGTATTCATCATCATCATCATCATTTCAGCCGACGGACGTCCACTGTTGGACATAGGCTTCGCCACAACGAACGGTCCTGTGCATCTCGCATTCTCCGCATTCCTGCGACTGTCACCAGATCATCGATCCACCTTGTGGGAGGCCTTCCAACGCTGCGTTTTCCGGTGCACGGTGGCCGCTCTAGAACCTTTCAGCCCCATCGACCAACCTATTACCAATAACCTATTACCAAATTATTATTATTATAACGTAGTCATGACTACAAAGTTAATCACTTACCTAAGTACTATCTATATACATAAAAGCAAAATACCACTCACTAATTGATCACGAAATCTCAGAAACTATAACACCTACAAACTTAAAATTTGGCAGGTAGGTTCCTTATAGGGTCTACACCCTATAAGGATTTTCCGAAATTCACCCCCTAAGGCGGTCCAAACGGGGGTCCAAAATTTGTATGGAGAAACTGACTTTCTCGCGGGCGAAGCCGCTGGCAGAAGCTAGTAATTTATTATAATAAACCCTAATCTCCAAAAACTTATTTAACTACCTAAAAGAACAAAGTTTTCTTGAAAAGCAAAGACTAACCAGGCCACGAAAATAATTAAAGGCGTCATCAAAGATCTTTCTTGAAGATTATAACCTCCTTTCTCAACACGCGACTTAACGATCTAAGGTTAAGCACAGGTTTAAGACTGTATAGACTTTCATAAAAGCTTATTTGCTAGTTTTTTTTCCACTGTATTGAAGTAGGTTTTCAATCTAACAGGATGCTGCAAAATACCTGTATTTTACATGGAGCAGTCGCTTAATTAAACAGCGGTGGCCGAGTGATAATAGCCCCGACATACGAGTTGTAGGTCGCGGGTTCATAACCAGCCAGGTGCATTACTTTGTGTAATTTATTTCATCACCACTGCTCTCAAAACGGTGAAGGAAAACATCGTGGGGAAACCGACATGTCCCAGAACCAAAAATTCGAAGATGAATAAATGTGACATTCACCAACTCGCACTGGGCCCGCGTGGTGGATTACGGCCCATCTCCTCTCCTGGAAAAGGGGCCTGAGTCCCAGTAGTGGGAACATTAAAAGGCGGATTATGCTATGCTATGCTAGTCGCTTAATACAGTCAGCTGTGGCTTAGTTTGCCATTATCATTGGTCATCAATCAATATGATTAGTTTAGCCAAAATTTTCTTTTACTCAAAACTTCCGAATATGTTCAGAACATGCAAAACTTCTTAGCCTCTGGTAAAAGATAGCATAAGCATAGCATAATGAGCCTTATAATGTTCCCACTGCTGGGACTCAGGCCTCCTCTCTAGGAGAGGGAATGGGCCGTAATTCACCACGCGGGCCTTGGCAGATTGGTGGATGTCACATGTCTTCGAATTTTTGGTTCTAGGACATGCCAGTTTCCTCACGATGTTTTCCTTCACCATTTTGAGAGCAGTGGTGATAAAAATTAATGCGCCTAGCTGGGTTTGAACACGCGACCTACAACTCATAAGTCGGGGCCGTTATCACTTGGCCGCCACTGTTCACTCGGCCACCACTGCTCTGGTAAATGATAGATGAAATTTATTTTACATATAGGTTTTAAAAGCCTTATCTACGTCACTTTTTTCACCAATTCTCTTAGGTCTCACCAATCTGTTAATGAGTGGACCTGTGGAATGAGTGCATTTACCAGTATTCGTGTAGCTCAAACCAGAACTACGAAGGAGTTCAACTACATGACGGACAATACCATAGAAAGGAAATTTGGGTAGGCCGGTTTAAAATTACTAAATGAAAAACAATCTACCTAGTTCCCACATTTGGAGTACCAATTAAAAACAAAATGTAATAGTAACATAGTAAATTCATGTCAAATAATTTTGCACGAATTGCTTTTTTTTTGCACACAATTTTGCACGACATCCGTCTTACGAATTTTCGATCAGGTCACGTGTCCTGACGCGAGTTTAACATTTTTTACCCATTACAAAATTTTTTGCACACAATTTTGCACGACATTCGTCTTATGAATTTTCGATCAGGTCACGTGACCCTGACGGTCACGTGACCCTGACGCGAGTTTAACATTTTTTACCCATTACAAAAAAAGTGTACAACGCCGCTAAAGAAGTTTTCACTTCAAAATAATGGTAAATGAGTGTGAGGTGTGCGCAGTATCTAAGCTATCAAAATTATGAAAGCGACCAAATAAGTATTTTGTCCTTAATTACATCTTTCTTTTGTCTTGTAATCTAACATCCCTTGTCACAAACTTTGGCTATTTTATTACAAAGTTTCCCCTTTCCGTAGTGAATACTTTTTAATATTCGCGTCTTCAGAGTTCAAAGGGATTCTAGGCAGACGCTTTTGGCAAAGTTATTGGTTATTGCTATGAAGTGAAATATCTGACTGACTGTGAAGTGAGTGAGAATAAGTATTAGAACTTGCGTGATCAAATCAGAAAGGAATTTTTAATCACAAAAAGGAAATAATGGAGGGAGACCTTTGCCCAGGAGTTAGATAGAACAGGCTAGTTAGTTAATTTATTAGTCATCAAAACTTATAGCACTGTTGCCTACAATAAAATTTCTTCGATATGGTTAAACCAACAAAGCGTTGATAAAGTGCATAAACGCTCTCAAATATGGGCCGAAATTGAACTTTATGCTCGGTAGTGCGCTACAGCTTTTAATGCACTCCATAAAACGGCTTTTCGCTAGAATAGGCGTATTGAATATACGTGAATTTAGATCATACATAAAAGTTTAGAATGACTACATGGAGCTATATGATAACACACTACAATGAATGCACGGTCATAAAATAACAGCTTCACAAATGTGATCGTTTTTAGGGTTTCGTACCTCAAAAGGAAAAAACGGAAACCTTATAGGATCACTTTGGTGTCCGTCCGTCTGTCTGTCTGTCAAGACCCTTTATCTTGAAAACGCGTAGAGTTATCGAGTTGATATCGATTTATGAGTTGAAATCAAAACCATATACTCAAGTCTGCGGTCCCTTGAAGCTACAAAAAAATCAAA
Organism: Mythimna impura; assembly: GCA_905147345.3. Lineage (NCBI taxonomy): Eukaryota > Metazoa > Arthropoda > Insecta > Lepidoptera > Noctuidae > Mythimna > Mythimna impura. The sequence continues at coordinate 11,766,276 of LR990363.1, forward strand.
GTTCTAAGTTAACGAAAAAAAAAGATACGGCCGTTTATGTTGCAAAAAACGTTTATCTCGACACTCTCAAGGTAATCAAAATTCATAGGGTACTTCCCATTATCCTAGAATCCTAAAATTTAGCATGAAACAAGGTATCATAGCACATTTAAAGGAAAAAATCTGAAAACTGTAAATTTATAGTTACGTCACAAAAAAAAAAACTTTTTGCGATTCGTATAAACGTTTGAGACTCAATTCGGAAATTGAACTGTTTTCATAGGTAAGTTTGTACGGAACCCTCAGTGCGTGAGTCTGACTCGCACTTGTCCCGTTTTTTATTTTTTCGAAAGGTTTCAATAAACCTGCCTAACCAAGAGGCTAGGCAAATTTATTAGCCTTAAAAAAAGACGCAATTGACAAGAGTCAACTGCGTCTTTTTTTAAGGTGTGTTCTTCTAGGGTGGAGTGGGAGAGCGTGTCAGACTTTTACTGGCTAAAACCACACCTAAGTCCCACATTTGTTTAACGCTCCTGGACCCCGGGATTCCCTTTCGGAAGTCAACTCATGGCCCCAGTAGGCTTCGACCCTGGCCGTTCCATTCTCTCACGCGTGCGGCCGCCTCCTTCGCTAGTTGGCCTGATCCAGAAAGAAGTACTCCGGACACGGCGCGCATTGTTAGGAGATTCCTCTCTCAAGAGCCCTGACCACCGGTAGTTTGGACTCTGATCCTGATGCCGGTGGGGTACTATTTTTTATATTTTTAAATGCTTTTTTAATTTGCTTTTTTAAAGAAACATTTAAAAATGTAAATAATATGTATATATGGAAAAGAAATTAAATAATAATTAGAACTTTATTTCAGACCTTTTTGATCTTAAGGATACAGATTCATATTTATGTTAGTAAATACTTAAGAACTATGTTAGCAAAACACAAAAAAAAAAATTAAAACCAACATTCATTTTGACACGTCCAATCCAATCTAGTGTCTCAGAAACGGACCGTTTAGTCTGTCCGCTATTACTTTTAGGATGCTGTTGGAGTTTGCTCGTACACGATGCAACAATGAGGCTGCCCTCTTTCTCATGATGGTATGCAAGTCATTAATCTGAGCTTCCAAAAACATGCCTGAAACACTGCAGTATCTCAGCAATCTCAACAACATCCAAAGAACATTATTATATTGTACATGTAGGGTATTAAAGCTAAGCGTTCACTGCGTCGGAATCGGAGCGTACGGAGTGTAGGTACGAGCTGTTGGTATTTATAAAATGCGTCTTCTGAATTCAGATTTTGCATCAACAATTTCGATATTTTCAAAGCAATCGTGTTCGCCGTGCACGTGTATTCACATTATGGAGGATAGTGACGAAGATTATTTATTATTGTTGTAGTTCTTTATTATCAGCAGAGGAGAAGAAAAACAAAAGGAAAAGAAAGATGTGGGTGCATAAAATAAACTTAAAAAGGCATATTTTCGGAGAATTTCATACATTATATTTTGATTTATTAGAAGATGAAAAAAGATTTTCATATCTTTCCACTAAAGTAATTAAAACTGCAACAAACACGTCAGAACTCGAAGTGATCGGGATCCGAATGGCGCTGATGAAATCATTGACAGAAATACCTCTCTCTAATAATCTCTGGTGCAGTAATGCCGATCTAATGCACGCTGTACCATACAAATCAATACAAAGCAACGAATCCTTTCGCTCTGTGCGCTCCGATTCCGACGCAGTGGACGCTCAGCTTAAGTACCCGCTGAGTACAGCATACTATTACTTATTCTGTGGTACAGCTGACCCACAGCCCTGCGTTCAAAAATAACCAGAGTAGAGTAGAGTCACTACTCCAACCGTTCAACAAGGCTTCGAGTTGCAACCCAGGGTCGTTCTTTTATAACTCGAGTAGCTACTCTAGAGTTAACCCAACTAACTCTAACTCCGAGCAGGGTAGGTTGGTGTAAGCGACCATAAATGACACTTGCTTGACTTTGACAGTTGAACTCTACGTTCGCGTTCAAAAATGCGAGCGCAGAGTATCTACCCTAATGACGGCATTAGAGTTAACTCTAATCTCATTTTTGAACGCAGGCGCAGAGCGGGATGCACGAGTAAAACGATAGGCAATAATATGCCTGAAACATAGTGTACTTCAGCTTACTCGAGCACTTTTAAACCTGCGAGCCAGCATGTTTCCACGGCAACACAATAAAGCCCTACGTCTAACGTTAAAAAAAAGCAATAGAAAAGCTAATAAGCGATTGCATTTTGTTTTACCAGAAGTCTGTGCAGTCCAATAAACTACAAAGCGTACCTCTATTTGACCCACATACTCGCAGACATCCTATCTTAAGCTTGTCCGGAAAATCTCTCTGAAAATATATTTAGCACTCCAAAATCCCGAGCCGGTACCCAGGTAGTGTACGAGCTATATCCTGACGTCATTCAGCGTTGAAGTGTCAAACATGTGTACCATAAAACGTTTTAGAATACACCAACTTAATTTGAACTACCCCGTTACCCACCAAACTATTCCAATAAGACGATAGAAGGGAATTTAGGAGTTCAGTACAGGCCAACTTTAAATGGTTAGTGCAACCGTCTCTTGCGCTTGGCAATGTTATTTTGGTTTTCACTCAAAATAAAATAGGTCTTATTGTTCAGTTGTAAGGGTGTTATTGGATGTATGTGTATGTTGGTTCTCGACACACATCGACCGCATTCCGTCGGAAAGGAACTCAATTTTACGATAGACATGCACTTATAGTACACGGAGACGCGTAAACTTGCAGGAAGTGTCAGGAGCAGACTTTGACATAGAACTTATGTAAGTAACTGTATAGTTATTTACATAAATGATACTTATATTGCATATTATACACATACATATCGTTGTCACTATCTTACTACCTTTTTTGTGCCAATCCCCAAATTCCATTTCGTCCCTTAGCTTACAACACCGCTCGAGTCGAAAATTGGCGATTTTCACATTTGAATGCCTTTAGATAGAGCTGCCCATTGCGCGTCTAACCATTGGTCACATGATATAGATTTCAGCCAATTAGAAGCCATAATTCAAAAAGTAGTGATAGCGTGCAAGTCGGCTGGCCTCTTAACACCGCACAGGTTTTTACGTTTCCTGTAAAGTTGGTAAAAATGACTTATGCGGTGTTGTTAGCTAAGGGACGATTTCTAACCTCATCTAGATTCTTGTTGACAGCAATGTCGCCCGCCATGGAGCAACAAACAAAAGTATCAAAAAAACACAAACTTTTTTATTGTTGTTAGGTTCGCGCTTGACCGCTATCTCACCTGATGGAAAGCGACGATGTGGTCGAAGATGGAGCACGCTTACTTAGATGTAACCTATTCACTCTTGATTTAAAGATTCCCGGTTTGTAGCTGTAAAGACGGATGGATTGTGTGAAGAGTGATATGAAAGAAAAGGAAGTTATAGATAGTATGACGAGTGACAGGGCAGAATGGAAGAAAAAAACGTGTTGCGCCGACCCCAAATAACACGGGACAAGGGCAGGAAGATGATGATGGGTTGTAGCCATCAGAAAACACAGACTCCGGCAGGGAATTCCACTCCTTAGCTGTAATTCCGTAACTTTAGTGCATAAAAAATAATTATAATAATATATTCCAGTCTAGTCTCAAGCTGATAAACATACTTACTTATATATTTCTAAATACATACATATTATAGATAAATTACGCCCAGACACAGAACAAATAGTCGTGCTCATCTCACAAACATTAGTCCTGTCCAAATCGAACCCACGACCTCCGCCTCCGGCATAGCAGTCAGGGCCACTAACCACTAGACCAACAGGTCAGTCAGATACATTTCACTTTCGACCATTATAAAGCGTAGTATAAATTAAACCACCCGAGCTTTGCACGTGTGTTTGAATTACTTGAATTTTCTCTATTATAATATGCTACTCTTAATATAATATGAATTATTTTGTCTATTGGTGGAAACTACATGAAAATCCGTTTAGTAGTTTTTAGGTTTATTACGTTTATACAGACAGACAGACGCGGTGAGGGATTTTGTTTTATAATAAGTAAAGATAGTTCAAATTTAAAATTTAAAACCAGTACATAACTTAATTCGCCATAAAATTGTTAGGTTTTTATACGTAATCAGAATGTTTACTTTGTTTTTTTAACCGACTTCAAAATCATGAGGAGGTTATCAATTCTTTTTTATCATTATTTTTTATTATGTTTGTTACCTCAGAACTCCGTCGTTTATGAACCGATTTGCAATTTTTTTTAAAAGGATATGTTTCCAGATTGGTCCCATTTTTCAAAATCCATTTCTGATATAGGATCCATGAGGAATCGAGGGAACTCCTCAAATATTACAGGCAACTATGTAGTGATTTTGATATTTTCATCGAGAACTTAAGCATTTACAGTCAAAAAGTAACATTTGATGAAGTGGAACTGATGACCAGAAATGGTCAACGGAACTTCAGACTCACATAGATATCACAATGAAGATAATTAAGCGACTATGACAATACAAATAAATGAATGGTTCTGAATAGTTACGTTGAAAATGGTATCATCGAAGTGATCTGATGATAATGGAGCCGGAAGGTAGGCACTGGAACTCCGTAATTAATCAATACATCTTAGCCTAGTGTTTGGGCTTATTAGAATTTACTTTGGCTACAAGGTACTATCAAACTGAACTGATGATGGAGCCGGAAGGTGGAAGGTAGATACAGGAACTTCATAATAAAACAATGTAACCTAGCAGTGTTTGGATTAATTGGAATTGTCATAAGAAATAGGCACTCTGTTTATAAGTGTATCGCAACTAAAAAGTGTGAAATAAAAACCTTTTTACAAAAAAAAACCGACTTCACTAAAAAAAAAACACTAAAAGGATCAAAATAACTTTAATTTCAGAAGTAGGTGTTAAATAAGAAACAAACAATACCGAGAAACACCGAGTTCCGAAATTAAAGTTATTTTGATCCTTTTAGTGTTTTTTTTTTAGTGAAGTCGGTTATTTATTTTTTTGTAAAAAGTTTTTTATGTAACCAAAGATATTATTTAATTCATTTTGTATTCGATTATTCATTAAAATTGAGTAATTGTGCTAGGAAAACCAAAACGTATATGTAGGAAAGCTGTCGTAGCATAATGGTGAGTGCCAGCTCTCTTGTTATATTGGCGACCTTTGAGGTCGGACGGAGGTATGTTACCGAGATATTTGTAATTCTAAACATGATTTAAAAGAGTGTTCTTGAAGTTTTCTGCACATTCTTCTCCATTGAGATCTACGCTTTGAAATGTGCAATTAGCATCATTTGACTGACTGACTTCTTGACAATTCAAGGGTGCTTATAAATGGTTTATTTGAAATATAAGCATAAGCATAAACATAATCAGCCTTTTTAATGTTCCCACTGCTGGGATTCAGGCCTCTCTAGAAAAGGGAATGGGCCGTAATCCACCACGCCTAGTGCAGGTTGGTGGATGTCACATGTCTTCGAATTTTTGGTTCTAGGACATGCCGGTTTCCTCACGATGTTTTCCTTCACCGTTTTGAGAGCAGTGGTGATGAAATAAATTACACAAAGTAATGCGCCTGGCTGGGTTTGAACCCGCGACCTACAACTCGTAAGTCAGAGTCATTACCACTCGGCCACCACTGCTCTAATTTTATTTAAAATAAATGTATTATTTTATACTGAAGTAAGTTCTTTTATCACAAAATATTAATAATACCTACAATTACCTACAATAAAGACAACCTGCTAATCTATTTAAAAACTCAACATCTTTGATGTTTTATCTACCGTCCTGACTGCTATCACTGATAATAATAAATTAGAACACCTTCGTAAAACGTTTATACTATATAATCAAGACCGCTAGCATGTAACAAGGAAAATGTCAGGAATATCCTACGCTCTAATAAGAAATTCCACACGCCTACTTAGTATTATAACCAAGCAACAAAGGTAGTACCTACCGGTGGTTCTTATCTACATAATATATGAAACCACATAGTAGAATATTTGTTAGTTTAATACAAATGTTTTACTAAGTAGTTTACCTACGACTTTCTTCTAACAAAAGAACTTTGTGTTCTTGGTTTAATAGCTTTCGTTTTGGAAATTTTGTCTTGTAGCCGCCCTGAGAAGAAAAGTTATTCGTGAGATAAAATTTCCCACGTGAAATTGATTGAAACAAAAATAGACATCCTATTCATTAGCAATTTTAAGTCCGTATACATCAACAATATTGCATACCGCTTGGGACGCATTGTTTCCACAGTAGAACTCATTTTACAAAATAATGCGAGTTTTTTTTAGATTTTATACAAAAATGGTTGTAAGCGCTGCGATATTACAGAAAATACAGAACACAAAGAAATCAATTAATACGTAATTTCGAAAAAAAATAACGTACCTGTGAACGCACCTTTAATATAAAGTTTATTTAAACTTATAATTCCAAGTCAATCCAAAGATATAACACTTCAAAGCAGGCCGTTTTAAAAAACGGCAATTTCATAGGAATAATAATAAACCAATTAATAAATGACCCTGTCAGGACGAAAGGTCTGCACGAGCAAGCAGAGATATATCGTACCCAAATTACACCAATTATTACTAAGTTATTATAATCAAACTTATAATGTTCCCACTGCTGGGACTCTGATCTCCTCTCTAGGAGACCGAATGGACCGTAATCCACCAAGCGAGCGCAGTGCGAGTTGGTGGAGTTGGATATGTCTTCGAATTTTTGCCGGAGGTATGCCGATTTCTTCTTGATATTTTCCTTCACCGCTTTGAGCCAAGGTCCTGTCCTGTGTTTTTACTCGGAAGTCTGGGCCGTTACTACTGGACCACCATTCCTCTACAATCACTCTCAGCTTTATTCGGATAGCTAAAATATTAAAACTTGACCAGATTTATTCTGCGAAACAAAAAAAGTATAAAGTCGTAAGTATTGTATGTGTGCATCGACCATAATATTATATAGTCAATCTGTTTAGCCTTTTGCAAACTATTTTAAGGTTGAAAGTGTACGAGAACCTACTTAGACGATAGTTAAGGCTCTTTGCTATTAAACCATTGGCCGACACGACAACCAGCACAGTGATTGCTGTATCCACTTCTTAATTAGTACAATAATTATTTTGTATTTGTATTTCGGGTTGGTGTCCGCAACTCCACGACTATAGCACGTATTTTGCGTACGGGTGGGACAAATGTGTCATTCAATCCTAGCGCCTCAAGAAAAGCCAGCAGCGCCTTGGTGTTACTATTTCACGGAGGGTACCTGGGTTTCCGAAGTACTTCGCCCTGTATCCAGCGACCATTGGGCAGCTTAGAAGCAGATGAGCTGCTGTCTCGTTCTCCTCCATGCAGGCTCTGCTTAGTGGGCTGTCTGTAAGTCCTATGACAGAGAGGTGCTAAGGTGAATATTATTATCATTTATTTGTTATAACAGAAATTTAATCATCCTGATCTGTAATAGATAGATATATTCTTTATTATACACCAAAAATACAAATTACATTAGGAACTTAGAATTAAAAGTGTAGCCAGTGTAGACTCCATCCGTTCTATTTCCCCCTACACCCAAACTAGGACGGCGATGAAGTAAAAAAAAAACAGGTTGGTACCAAATGAATAAATATTTATTGCCGAGCAAGTGGGAGGTACACAAATTTGTAGGTCGTGGGTTACGGTCGTCTATAATCACTTTTGCAGGGACAGGTACTTCCCCGAAGCTTGCAGTTGAAGTCCCGACCACCCCCAAGGCTGATGCTCAGGAAGGCGATGTACGGCGAAAATTGCTGGCACGGCGTGAACGTAGCCTCGCTCAGCTCAGCAGTGGCGGATCTCAGGGCCCTCGGCCTGCTACTCCCCTAGCGGATCGGCAGCCCACGCAACTACAAGCGGAAGAACGAGTTCCCACTCCAATAAATCCAGTCGTAGTATAATAGCACTGTGTAAGCATCACTAACATATCTCTCCAACCCATGATAGACAGACAGCTAATTTGAACAAAGCAAACGTCCAACAATCCACTACGGTAACTAGCCATTCATTCCACCTGAGGAAAAAAAGCGTAACAGTAGGAAAGCAAACAAACAATACACTACTCATTGCCTAAACAATCTCGTTGGGTCCGTAATGACGGAAGCCTGGCGCATTATTCCACATCATTCAGAGTAAGGGTGCTACGATGAGAACTCACTTTCAATTCGTTTGAATTTTTGTTGAATGTTGAGGTGATTCTGCTGCAAGGAAAGAGTTTTTATATGGTCACGAAACAATGAATGCTTCCAAGCTCTGTCCGCATAAAATTTAAGGGTAATTTTACGGACTGTTGTTGTTGTTTGCGCGCGTATAGTGTGCATATATACTAAATATACTTGAGAGCAACCAAAGCTACTTAACGTACAAGTCAAGTGCGCACTTGCAGAGGTTTTCTTTAAAGAATACTGAACTGTTTAAGTTAAAAAAAGTTTCTGCTCAACTCAATTTGAGCCAGTCTAGTCTTTCAGTCAGTCAGTCAGCTATATCAATAAATTACAGGGGATTTCAAAAGACCGGTGGCTTCAGTCGCAGACCAAGAGCAACCCACCACCGGTCCACCTTAGAGAGAGGCGACCGTTATATTGTTTCGAGTTTTTTTTTTTATTAATTGATATAAACCAGTGCTTGACTGCGGTCCCACCTGATGGTAAGCAGTGATGCAATCATTGATGGTAAGGCGTACCTATTTAGTCGCACTAGTTTATTAAGAGCCTATTCACTCTAACCTTGAAGACCCCTAAATTATAGCTGCGAAATCGTCACCTGACCAGTGTCGTTGTGCAACAAGAGCTGAAAAGAGTTCAAGGAGTGGCTGTCAGGAAGTAGCCAGTAAAGGAAAGAAACCTTAACCCAAAAAAAGCTGACACAGGTTTGAAATTGCTGGTCCACCACCGGTAAATGCGCCTTCAATTTACTCTTGAAAATGCCTTGATTGGAGCATCGCGTAATAGTTGCGCTGAATCGTTCGCTCGGACACCTGTATACTCGGCCTCTTTGGTAATAATATAATAATGCAGACCATGCAGAGATGCATAATCATGCAGATATATTCTGCACTCGTCAGTGAACAAGACCGATTGCCATTGCGCGATGCTACAATCAAGATGTTTTCGAGAAAATTGAAGGTACGCTTACTGGTCTCGGGCCATCAATTTCAGGCCTGTGGCAGCCCGTTTCGGGATAAGGCTGCCTTCCTTTAACCATTTTAATGCTGTCCACTCGTTGACAGCCACTCCTTAAAATCTTTTTCATTAAATTATCCGTTTCAAATTCTATTTAACGTGTCAGCCGGAATACCTATTTTTATGTAACTCCCTTACAATTGAATCCTTAGTACGGCCTCCGTTTGGACGTTAGTGCCTCAGTAACTACTTGTAATTTGTTCACTTCGTACCAAATGAGAAATGAGTGGGCCCGCGGGTGAAGCGTGCGATTCTGAAGAATAACTCAAAAGGTATTACCGACTGTAACTCAGCGTGGGAATGAATCAGTGCGATCGTTGATTTTGATAGGAGATATCATTGCCGTATGGGTTTTTTTTTAGTGTTATTTAGTTTGGTTAGCAGGAAAAAGGTACGAATTTTATCGATAAAGAAATCAACGCTTTTTCCGTAAATGATTGTCAGACAACAATATTGCTATCTGACTGTTGTTTACTTATCTATGTTGAAGTCGATTTCTTGTCTCTCATTAAATATTGGTATCCAATTATTGGATATTGAATACCAATATTTAATTAGGTGCATAAGCTTCGCTACACACTAACCAATCACTAACGATCCAGTTTAAAGCATGGGCCACACAGTTTTCGGTTTGTCGGACAGCGCCACCAAAGAAAAGTATCTTGTAAACGTGATTGAGGATGATGAGGACTATAAAATCTAATTATACAAATGAATGATAATGGCTTCTTTGTATCCTGAAGAGACGGATTAAATGATGCCGTCCCTAAGTTTGAAAATTTTCGACTATTTTGTGAAAAATGTAGTTTCATAGGTAAACTTTTTATATGTTTTTGTTTTTATGTAAACTGCAAACGGTGAGATAAATGTCAATTGCGTGAGTGTATGCGACTATGCGTCAATAGTACGGAAGCCAGCTTGACAACGAGACGAAGCGATGTATGACGTCACAACACTTTGACTGAGTATGGAATGACGTTCACAGTTTATCCGGCTATACAAGAAGTATTCAAGACTGGCTCTCGGGGCCACACCGATAGCTCTCTTGATCTTTGGACTTGTGCGGCCAAAAGTGCCTAAAAACTGTCTTTCGGCTCATTGTTAGAATACTTAAAAAGCCTACATTATAATAAATCAGTTACATTGGCAGGAATAGCTTTTTTATTGCTCGTTACCCATCTTTCACCTGCACAAAATATTTATTTATTTATTTATGTACACACAAACACTTAAAAATTAAAAGAACAAAAGTAGATAGAAGAGCACAAAGGTACTGCTTATAAAAAAAAAGCTGCTAAATGTTAATGTTACTTTTGGAGTTAAGCATAAGCATAATCAGCCTTTTAATGTTTCCACTGTTGGGACTCAGGCCTCCTCTCTAAGAGAGGGAATGGGCCATAATCCACCACGCGGGCCCAGTGCGGGTTGGTGGATGTCACATGTCTACGAATTTTTGCTTCTAGGACACGCCGGTTTCCTCACGATGTTTTCCTTTACCGTTTTAAGAGCAGTGGTGATGAAATAAATTACATAAAGTAATGCGCCTGGCTGGGTCTGAACCCGCTACCTACAACTCATAAGACGGGGCCATTACCACTCGGCCACCACTGCTCTTCAAGGAAATATAAATTCTTTCAAATAAAATAAAAAATCCAAATCAGTTTCAAGCTAAGTTCTGAATGTGGTTTTGAAATAACAGACATAAAAAATACATCAGAATTGAGAACCTGTTTTTTGTACTCTTTACTTAATTACATTGCATTGATGCCTACTAAGGCTGTGGGATTAGAGTCGCCACAGCTGTGGAATGCAAAGGGTAACTGAAGAAATACGGGTGGATTTCAGTCAGTAAAAGTCTTACACTACCTCTCGCTCCACCCATAGTGGGAGGAAATATAATATTTGATGATATCAACCTATTCCTACGAACCTATCTAAAAAATAAAATATAAAGGCAGTTACGTCCAACCCACATGTAACTTAGTAAATAAAATTGTAATGTTGAATAAACATTGATTTCAAGAAAAATACATTACGAAAATGAAGATGAATCTCTGGATCTGAATAATCTAGAAGCTTGTAACAAACCAATCCCACATTTGAGTTTCTAGAAACTGAATACTTGATTACCAAAAGTAATTCGAACTTCAGGGAAGTTTTTTGTTAAGCCTCACGAAGAAGCTTCTAACAAAATGTTTCTAAGAATATCATTCAATACTCAATTACATCAAAAGATGAATGTCACATCTTTTGTCGTAAGACATTCACAGAATAACCAAAAGACATACGTTTCAAAAGAAAAACACGTACAACACATTAGCCTGACGAAATATGATTGATTTTCCTTTCGCGTGACAACATTTGCTAATCAAAGTCAAATTAAAGAATATGGAAAATGTACTGAAAGAAAAATAATGTGAAAAGTTTTATTTTTTAAGAACTTTATTATTTTGTTTACATTTCTAAGCTTGGAATGAAAATTACACGTTAAAAGATCTTATCGATGCAAAATGTAACTACTTATACTTGCATGAAGGCTTTTAAAATGTGTGAAAAGCTTCAAAACAAAGTAATAGTGATTTATTTAAAAAACAACAGGTAAAGCAACGGCCTCCCACAAGGTAGACCGATAACCTGGTGAGGGTCGCGGGAATCTAATGGATGCGAGACGCGTAGGACCGATCGTTGTGGCGACAATTGAGGGAGACCTATGTCCAACAGTGGACGTCTTTCGGCTGAAATGGTCATGATGATGAAACAACGGTGAATAGAAAGACATGTTGCGAACCACAAATAAATTTCAACAAGAATAAAAATGATAATGGTGAAATGGGGCAACATGTTTTTGGGTGGTTAGTAGTAAAAAATCTGGTAAAACAACGCATACTAATTAAGATTATATCGAATAGTTAATGGCAATACGGGCTTTAAATCGGACAAGTGCATCTCGCTATCCTCGACCACAGCCAACGCAACTTCAGGAAGCTAGAGTGATCGGTGTCACCATCATAAATACGCCAAAGCAATGAAACTCAACAAATCCTAGAGGAACAATTCAACTCTCTTGGATCCCGCAGTGAAATCAATCAGAATAGATCAGCGGCGGAATAAGTAAAAAAACACATTTGTACTATTAGCTGATGATGATGATGATGGAAATTGATAGTAAGAACTAATTGATAGAATAAATAGTCAAACAGAAAAGAGTTCAAGAAAATCAAACCAAACTCAAAGCAAAATAAACTAAAATGAAATGAATACCTAAATAAATGAAAAAGCTGACCAAAAACTGCTAATAAAACCTGAACAGTAAAACATCCTAGTTCTCGACTTAGCACCCTATATTTTTATTCAACACCTCAAATTTAGGCTCTGAACATAGAACATGGAATCGACACACCAGCCACAATTAGACACGCACTAATATTAAGAAGGAGACCGAAGAAACGATCGATAGACTGTGCGAAAGATTACATCTCTAAAAAGAAAGTGGCATACTGAGCGATGAGGACTAATAGAGAATTACGGACGAAGAAATATTATGTCGGCATCAAATAGCTTAGCATAAGGGCAAAATGCACAATTATAACTCAATGACCCAGAGACTTAAAAGTTTTGTTGTAAGGGTTTTTTTTTTAGGTGGGAAAATCATCTAATGACAAATCCCGCTCTTGGGCGGAGCGAGAGATAGTGTCAGACTTTTACTGACTAAAAACCCACTCCCGTTCCTTCTTTGCCTTCACCCCGGGGCCCCAGGCTTCGCTTTCACACTACCCGTGGCCCCAGTAGGCTTCGGCCCTACTGGGCCCCTACGGTTTGCTGACATCTCCCTGAGGTGCGCGTGGAACAATACGCGCCGTCGACGACTTGGGCTCAGTCCGGGCAGTTACCGGACGGTCGGACGGCGAGCCACCCATTACTCGCCGTCCGCAAGCCCGCGCCTACGTTGGCCGGAAATCGGAATCGGAATCCCGGCGGCGGTTAGGGCGTGAGGACCGTTGCCTCACGCGATCGGCCGCCTCCTTTGCTAGCATTACTGCTTCGCAGAAGGAGGCGACCGCCTGCCACTCCTCCTCACTCCGGACCATGGCCTGTACCAATGCTCGGCGCGAGCGATCACTGCCGCCGATCGCGCCCACGAGGACACGGCGGAGCTCTGCCCAGGCGGGGCACACCTCTACCGTATGCTCCACCGTGTCCTCCGGACGGTCCACACAATGGCGGCACCCAGGCGTTTCTTCCGCACGAATTCGGTGCAGGAACCTCCCAAACTTACCATGTCCGGTGAGGACCTGCGTCATGCGATAGCTAAGGACACCATGTGGTCTTTCCAGCCACTCCTCAAAGAGGAGACTTACCGCCATAATTGTGGCGTGCCCAGCACTGGGTTGCGACGGTCGCTGTCGCCATTCCACCATGAGATCCCGCCGGAGTTCTTCGCGCCATGCCGCGACTTGGCGCGGCAGCGGAGTTTCGCCCCGGCGTTGCATCGCCACGCGCAGATCGTGCATGCGTGCAAGGACTGTTGCCTCCAGATTCCATGGTGGCTGGCCAGCAAGGAGGCTCGCCACTTCACGGGAAACCGTGCGATATCCCCGCACCATCTGGATGGCCATGACCCTCTGGCATGCGTTCAGCTTGGGCGCCGGCGCCCATACCGGCGCCCCATAAAGGGCCATGGACCTAACGATTCCTGCGTAGAGCCTCCGGCAGGAGGCTTTGTTGTAAGGATAAGACCATCTCATACCAGCACCACCTAGGAGAAATGTAACCTTTGGTTGAAAACGCTTACGCTAACGCTCTAAGAAGAAGAAGAAGCATGCCCGCGCAAGTTACGCTAGCACGTTCACTCTGCAGATCACACAAAATCGACCTAATGCAATGCATACCGCTGGCGGGTAAAAACTATACCTTTCACGCTAATGCAGAACGATTACATTAGGTATTTTTTTAAATTTGAAGAAAAAAAAATATATTTTTCGGCTCGTGGTTACAAATAGGCATTTGATACGCATTTCAGCACCAACGCACCAAATGAAATTTTACAATTAATTTGCCGCTACGGGAATATTCAAAAGAGTTACCGTGGCTCTGGAACGCGAAGGACAACTGAATACAGGTGGGTTTTTGTTAATTGGAGTCTGACACGACCTCTTGCTCCACCTAAAAAGGAAAAAGTTATTTAATGATTTATAACCTCAATAAAAGCATGCTGGCCACTAGATTTGGCTGTCATAGCCAATTTTTAAGAGAGAGACACACACTGAAATGCTTGAGTTATCTGAAAACTGGCCGCTGAGGCGTCTATTTACTCTGTGGCCTTCTTTTAAGAAATGGTAATGCGGTTAATAGCGGCAACTTGTCACTTTTAATCGCTAGAGCTCAGATTTCTTTCGTGGGGGAAGTTTTTCGTGAATCCTCTTTAAGAAACCCACTATTTATCAGTGACAAAAATTAGCAAGGCTAAACAAATTGCCTGGAAGAATATTTTGTTAGGGGAGTAATTTTTTGAACAAGGTCTTTTACACTTTATAAACGTGCTTGAGATTTTTTCTGATTTGGGCAATGCAGAAGAAGAATTTTACTTCGACAGAAAATTAAGCAAAGGGGAAACTTATAAGTTAGTACCAGGATGTTTTTATTTCTTCGAGTGAAGGTCAGTTGCTAATGTGGGATATTATAATGTAAAATTGGTGTAGTTTTTTATCTCAAGTGTCAATAATGGGGTATCATTAAAACAAGCGCGACCTCAGTAAAAAGGCGCTGTGTATTTTATTGCCGAATTGAATAACTTATTAAAGCTTGCCTAAAAGGCAAACAATACAATTGCCAAATACTACAAACGCATTAAAGTAGGCAATTGTATTACGTATAAAAAAAAACTAGGCAAGTGCGAGTCGGGCTCACGCACTGAGGGTTCCGTACCATCTTACCTATGTAAGCATAAATAAGCATAAGCAGCCTTTTTAATATTCCCACTGCTGGGACTCAGGCCTCCTCTCTAGGAGAGGGAATGAGCCGTAATCCACCACGCGGGCCCAGTACGGGTTGCACTTGTTGTTGAGTACTTACGTATGTAAATAGTTCAATTCCCGAATGGAGTCTCGAAGATTTTTTTCCAAAACGCATAAAAGATTTTTTTGTGACTTAACAAGAAATTTTCTGTTTTCAGATTTATTCCTATACCTGTGCTCTAAGATCTTGCTTTATGCCAAATTTCAGGATTCTGGGTCGAAATAAACGTTTTTTGCGACATAAACGGCTGTCGATCTTTTTTTCGTTAACTTAGAAGTTTGATTTTTTTCAGAGCTTCAAGGAACCGCCAACCTGCGTATATGTTTTAATTTCAACTGGATACCTCCACGCATTTCCAAGCTAAAGGGTCTTGACAAACAGACAGACAGACGGACAATAAAATGATCCTATAAGGGTTCCATTTTTTCCTTTTGAGGTATGGAACCTTAAAAACAAAATACTTTCTAAATTTGATTGGTCAGTATACACACAAATTAAAATTCTAGTGTTAATACTTGAAAGTACCAAAAAAAGCCTCTTTTTATTTATTAGAAGCTTCTGACAGCGGTTTCGTCTGCGTAAAAGTGGATTCCTCCATACAAACTTTGGACACCCGTTTCTTCCAGTTAGGGTGTGAATTTTGGACAATCCTTTTTAATTCTTTGTAAAAATCATTAATGGAAGAATCTCTTTTCAAAAGGTCCAAAATGGCCATATGCAATAAAGAGTATCGGAATACAAGATAATTAATTGTCTTTTTTATTATATAAATTGCAAAAACTTCTGTAACACGGAATAGCTTTAATTTTTTTCAAATTTACACAATTTATTTAGACGATTCTCTACATAAGAATTTCCGTAACACTAGTCTGGAGGCAACAGTCCTTGCACACATGCACGATCTGCGCATGGAGATGCAACGCCGGGGCGAAACTCCGCTGCCGCGACAAGTCACAGCATGGCGGACAGAGCTCCGGCGGGTTCTCATGGAGAAATGGCGACAGCGACTGTCGTGACCCAGTGCTGGGCACGCCACGATTATGGCGGTAAGTCCCCTCTTTGAGGCGTGGTTGGAAAGACCTCACGGCGTCCTCACCTTCCGCATGACGCAGGTTCTCACCGAACACGGTAAGTTCGGGAAGTTCCTGCACCGGATTCGTGCGGAAGCGACGCCCGGGTGTCGCCACTGTGTGGAACGCCTGGAGGACACGGTGGAGCACACGGTGGAGGTGTGCCCCGCTTGGGCAGAGCAACGCCGTGTCCTCGTGGGGGCGATCGGCGGCGGCGATCTCTCGCGCCGGGCCTTGGTACAGGCCATGGTCCGGAGTGAGGAGGAGTGGCAGGCGGTCGCCTCCTTCTGCGAAGCAGTAATGCTAGCAAAGGAGGCGGCCGATCGCGTGAGGCAACGGTCTTCACGCCCCAACAGCCGCGCCGTCGGGATTCCGATCCTGCAGATTTCCGGCCACCGTAGACGCGGGCTTGCGGATGGCGAGCAATGGGTAGCCTGCCGTCCAAGCGTCCGGTAACCGTCCGGACCGAGCCCAAGTCGTCGACGGCGCGTATTGTTCCACGCGCGCCTCTAGGAGATGTCAGCAAATCGTAGGGGCCCAGCAGGGTCGAAGCCTACTGGGGCCATGGGTAGTGTGAAAACGAAACCCGGGGCCCTGGGACGAAGGCAACGAAGGAACAGGAGTGGGTTTTTAGTCAGTAAAAGTCTGACACTATCTCTCGCTCCGCCCAAGAGCGAGATTTGTCATAAGATGATTTTCCCACCTAAAAAAAAAAAAATGGTCCAGAGTATTGAACTGCTAGACTATATTTATAATTCATGTGTGCTAAAAGTATCATGACCTCTTAATTTTAGAGCCTAATATTATTGTTAGATTTAATATCTAGACGTAATTTCTAAATTATTATCATCTGACCTAATGTAATACTGTCCATCGGTGTAACTTTAAACGATTTAAAATAATTATTATAATGTACATTTACTTTTATTTTATATTACATCGCTAAAATTAAAACATTAATTTTAATTACATACATTTTTAACTTCTGATCTATTTTCTATTTCTTTATGCCAAAATGTACATTATATAGTATTTTAAGCGACTAATAACATCCGCCAGCCGCCATCTACGCCTAATATCGTGTCGATAATGTATTAGGGATGCCCAATCAATTGTAATCGATCGATTTAATTTTTTTTAAACAGATGTTAGTATGTAGTAATATTAACAAGTATAGAAGAGTGTTATTTTAAGTAAAATAAGTCATTGTCGTACTTGTAATGGTATGCCAAAAGTTGATGAAGGTAGTACATATAAAAATAAAAATTACAAAACAAAAAAATAACAGACCTCACTAGAAGGATTAGGCGCACAATGCCACATTCGCAAAATGACATATTGACGCAAAATAAAAGGTACTCTGTGCGCAAAATGCCACATTCGCAAAATGACATTTCGCAAAATGCCACACTAGCAAAATGCCACATTAGCAAAATGACACATTCGCAAAATGTCTTTTCTCAAAATACCACATTAGCAAAATGCCACATTATCAAAATGACACATTCTCAAAATGACAAATTCTCAAAATGACACATTCTAAAAAAATCATAATTATCACATAATGTACGATTTACGTAAATGACAATAAAAATTGTTAAAATGACTTATTTACTTCTTGCAGTGGGTTTTTTATTAAAATTATGAATAAAAAATAATACCAATTTAATCTTTCCAGTATTTAATCACATTTACACATTTTCATTTATTTTATTTTGTTTGTCTTGGTTTGGTCATGTGAAGACATGACCATACCAAGACAAACAATTCCCTTTCAACTTTTCAGTCACTGGCGACTCGTATAGATTGACTGATAGATTGATAGATTGACTGATTGATTGATAGATTGATTGATAGATTGATAGATTGACAGATTGATAGATTGATAGATTGATAGATTGATAGATTGATAGATTGATAGATTGATAGATTGATAGATTGATAGATTGATAGATTGATAGATTGATAGATTGATAGATTGATAGATTGATAGATTGATAGATTGATAGATTGATAGATTGATAGATTGATAGATTGATAGATTGATAGATTGATAGATTGATAGATTGATAGATTGATAGATTGATAGATTGATAGATTGATAGATTGATAGATTGATAGATTGATAGATTGGTAGATTGATAGATTGATAGATTGATAGATTGATAGATTCATAGATTGACTGATAGGTTGATTGGTTGATTGATTGATAGATTGATAGATTGATAGATTAATAGATTGACAGATTGATAGATTGATAGATTGACTGATAGGTTGATTGATTGATTGATTGATTGATTGATTGGATTCAATCAAAAAAGAAATGAGTGAAAAATGAGTATACACTCATTTCTCACTTTATCGATTCTCGTCACACCACACATCCATCTTAACATTCTCATCTCCACTACGTGCAATCTTTCTTCATCCTTCTTTTTCGCAGCCCAACATTCTGATCAGTATGACAGGCCTTATCACGGACTTGTAGATTTTACCCTTCAACTTGAGGGGCATCCGTGGGTCACAAGTTGTTCCCGTGACCTTTCGCCATTTCATCCATCCTGTGTTGATCCAATGTGTTACGTCCTGGTCTACCTCACCATCCCCTTGGACAAAAACATACTAACGTCCAAATTTTAAAAAATACCGAGTTCGAAGTGACATTTTGGCATTGTGCGAAAGTGGCATTTTTCGAAAAGTCATTTTGCGAAAGTGGCATTTTGCGAATATGGCATTTTGCTAATGTGACGATTTGCGATATGGTGTTTTGAGAATGTGACATTTTGAGAATATGACATTTTGCGAAAATCTAATGTGTCATTTTGCGAATGTGGCATTGTGCGCCTAATCCCACTAGAAAAATCACTAAAATGATCAAAATAACTTTAATTTTGGAAGTCGGTGTTAAATAAGAAACAAACAATACCGATAAACACCGACTTCCGAAATTAAAGTTATTATGAACGTTTTAGTGATTTTAAAAAAATCACTAAAACGATCATCATAACTTGAAGTCGGTTTTTTTTTTTTAAATGTTTTTTATATATACAAATACGGCACATAGGCGTATCCAATGTTCCAGTATGTGAGGTTGTTTCACCTTTCCGCTATAGTATTCAGGATGCAGTAAGGGCTGACGAGTAACCTGCGCATAATAGAATGCGCGAATGATGGCGTGAAAACCATCAATTTCCGCAACTTCTTCGAGCATAATGGTCAGCACTGCCGTAATGGTCTGCGAGTTAAATTCGCAGATCACTGTATGCCCTTTGCGTGTATAAAAACACATCTTTGTATAGACTGGATAGTTTTACACTAAAAGTAAGTCTTCTTAGCAATTGGTTTCTTCCTTTCCTTTCCTTCCTTCCTTAATTACATCATGCACACAAATTCTACTTCCAAAATCCTTAACCCTGTTCGTTTCGTATATTCTAAATACTTTCTCTAAGCCGCTATTCGCTAAATCATGAGGTGGGAACTGAAACTGAACATTAGCATAGACATTAAGACAAAAGCATCCAAATTAATGCTAGGTCAATGTTGGGATGGAGATTTTGGCAGTTTATCTGTTGGCAAGCACATTTAGGAGATGTAAATGATATACAGAAACTTATTGAGGTAATGGTTTCCGCATAGAGGGGTCGTTGGTCTATATACATTTTGTGTGGAAAGGAAAAGGAGCAGTAGTGTCTCAGCGGTAACAGCCTCGGTTTATGAATCACTAGTGCTTGCAAAAAGGTGAAAAAGGGTGAAAGAAAATATCGTGAGGAAACCGGCACGTTCTAGAACCAAAAAAATTTGATGACATTTGACATCTATCAATACACACTAGGCCCGTGTTGTAGATTACAGCCCATTTCCTCTTCTACAGAGGAGGCCTGATTCCCTAAGGTATTTTGAAGACTATAAGAATGTCATCAAAATAGTCACCTCATTAACCAGCCTCAAAACAAGGATAACGCCAACAAAAAACAAATAAAAACCTTCCAATCCAAACTCGAAACATTATAGTCATAATGAAAGTCATTTGTTTTTATTAACACCTTTAACAGCGCAACTAAAAGAACTTTTGTCGTCATCGTTAAAGTTTATTAGTTAAATAATAGTACCAACGGTTCGCGGTAATCTAATACAGTTGAAATTAAACACTAAACAGTCACTATATAAAAGTGGTACGGACATCCCGGAAAGAGGAAGGGATGGAGAACCCATCTAAATTCCTTTTATAATACAGTATCTTAGGAGACTTTTTTTTTTTTTTTTCGGGTGGGAAAATCATCTAATGACATCCCCCGCTCTTGGCCGGAGCGCGAGATAGTGTCAGACTTTTACTGACTAAAAACCCACTCCTGTTCCTTCTTTGCCATTTTTTTCCAGGGCCCCGGGGGTCACTTTCGCATCACCCATGGCCCCAGTAGGCCTCGACCCTGCTGGGGCCCTACGGTTGCTGACATCTCCCTGAGGCGCGCGTGGAACACTACGCGCCGTCGACGACCTGGGCTCGGTCCGGACAGTCACCGGACGATCGGACGGCGAGCCACCCATTGCTCGCCGTCCGCAAGCCCGCGCCTACGGTGGCCGGAAATCGGGATCGGAATCCCGGCGGCGGTTGGGGCGTGAGGACCTTTGCCTCACGCGATCGGCCGCCTCCTTTGCTAGCATTACTGCTTCGCAGAAGGAGGCGACCGCCTGCCACTCCTCCTCGCTCCGGACCATGGCCTGTACCAAGGCCCGGCGCGAGAGATCGCTGCCGCCGATCGCCCCCACGTGGACACGGCGGTGCTCTGCCCAAGCGGGGCACACCTCTACTGTATGCTCCACAGTGTCCTCCGGGCGGTCCACACAATGGTGGCACCCGGGCGTCTCTTCTGCACGAATCCGGTGCAGGAACCTCCCGAACTTACCATGTCCGGTGAGGACCTGCGTCATGCGGTAGGTAAGGACGCCGTGAGGTCTTTCCAGCCACTCCTCAAAGAGGGGACTTATGGCCATAATTATGGCGTGCCCAGCACTGGGTTGCAACAGTCGCTGTCGCCATTCCACCATGAGATCTCGCCGGAAGTCTTCCCGCCATGCCGCGACATGGCGCGGCAGCGGAGTTTCGCCCCGGCGTTGCATCTCCATGCGCAGATCGTGCATGCGTGCAAGGTCTTTTGCCTGCAAATCCCACGGTGGTTGGCCAGCAAGGAGGCTCGCTGCTTCGCGGGAAATCGTGCGATATCCCCGCACCATCCGGATGGCCATGACCCTCTGGCATGCGTTCAGCTTGGCCGCCGGTCGCTTTCGCAGCGACGGCGCCCATACCGGCGCCCCATAAAGGGCCATGGACCTAACGATTCCTGCGTAGAGCCTCCGGCAGGAGGCGTCTGGACCCCCTAAGTTAGGCAGAAGCCGCTTAAGAGCAGCCCCAGTCCGATCCAGTTTGGGAGCCAGACGTCGGAAGTGCTCCTCGAAATTCCATCGGCTGTCGAGGACGAGTCCCAGGTACTTCATCGTCGACCCGACGCCGATGTGAACTCCTCCTACCGTTATTTGGGAACCCGGTGGTGGCGCATTCCGAGGGCCGTGAAAGCACATGGCCTCAGACTTGTGCAGTGCCACCTCGAGTCCCAACTGCTGGATCCTCTCCACGACTATCGCAACCCCGCGTGTCGCTAGTTCGACCGCCGCCTGGTACGACTCTCCCTGCGCTAGAACCAGCGTGTCGTCTGCGTAACAGATCACGCTGACCCCGTCAGGGAGGTCGCCGCGCAACACGTAGTCGTACCCGATGTTCCACAAGGGCGGTCCTAGTACCGATCCCTGCGGAACACCGCACGACATCTCTCGCCGTTTCCACTCTCCCTGGTGACCGGGGTAGATGATGAACCTGTCTGTCAGGTAGGCCTCGATCACACGACAGAGGTAGTCGGGCACCCGGTGATACCTGAGTGCCCTCCTAATGCAACTCCAGGGCAGGGAATTGAAGGCGTTGGCGATGTCCAAAGACACCGCCAAGACACACCTGCCCTGGGATACCGCATCCCCCGTCGTGAGGGCTCGCACGCGCATGATAGCGTCCACCGTGGAGCGTCCCCTGCGAAAGCCGAACTGGCCGTCCGCCAGATCCGGCCCCACCCGTGTTAGGTGCGCGACGAGGCGGTCTGCAATAACTCTTTCAAAGAGCTTGCCCACCTCGTCGAGCAGCACGATGGGCCGGTACGCGGACGGTGAGTCCGCAGGGCGCCCCTGCTTCGCGATGAGGACCAGCTTCCCCGTCTTCCAGCGAAGTGGGAACTGGCCCCTCTCCAAGCATGCGCTTAGGAGCCCCCTTAGTCGAGGCCCGATTTCCTCCATGGCCAGGACCCAGGCTTTTCCAGGCAAGCCGTCGGGTCCTGGGGCGGTATTCTTGGCATTCAACCTTCGTACCGCCACACTCATTTCTACCTCGGTCACCTCTGGAACATTGTCGTCGTCGTCGCCGTCGTGGTCCACGTCGGACACCGCAGGTGGCGGAGCCATGAGCGGGGGAGAGTGTTCCTCTCGTTCGGGGAACAGAGCGCTCACCACACCCTCCACAAGCTGGGGCCGGAGACTCTGTGTCAGCGGGGGAGCCCAGGGGCGGAGCTTGTCTCGCACCAACTTGTAGGGGCGTCCCCACGGGTCTCTGTTCAGAGTCCCCAGCCACACGTTGCGGGCCTCCAACTTGGCCCGCTTTATCTCCGCTCGGAGGGTGCGCTTCGCCGCTCTGTATCCCTCGTACAGCTCCGCCTCTCTAGCCTCTGCATCCGGCGGGCGGTTGCGGCGCCTGCGATGTCTGGCGTACCGGCGCCGCGCGGCATTGCACGCACTACGCAGTGCAGCAATCTCCGGCGACCACCAGTACACCTGGCGCCGAGCACGTTCTTGCCGGACTCGGGGCATTGCCACGTCGCAGATTTGTGACATGGCCTCCCGGAGCCACTCTGCCTCGACGTCGATGTCGACAGGCCTGTCCGGTGCTTGCACCCAGGCCTGTACCATCGCGGCTTCCAGGAGAAGCTCCCGGTCCAGCTGCTTCAGCGCCCACCGTGGACCACACGGGGTCTGATCTTAGGAGACTTAAAATTTCATTCACGTTTTCCTCTATACAGGTAAATAAAATGTATATTATTATAAAAAGGGTATGATACAATTTCTGGAAGTGCTGATTCCAATTCTTTTTTCTTCTATTTCAGAAATGTTACTCTTCACTAGAAATTACTCAAACACAAGATACCCAGATTCGGAACAATCATGTTTAGTTAGACCATAGGTACCATATCAAAATTTTCCATATATTTCAATTTAAATCAATTTTCTTTGTAAAAAGTCATCGAAAGAGCTTTAACATTTCAAAATGTGTTCGATATGGGATTTGATACATGTCCTGGAGGAGCGATGGCCTGATGCTGCGTAAGCGAGCGACGTGACCCTCCGCCGCGCCGCTCCTTTGATGACTATCATTCCACTGCGCACACGATGTTGGAAAGTAGCAGATTCTGGACTAATTGTGCTCCATTGGTGTAATTGCTGCAAGGTGTTCTGATGTGAGGATAAAAAAATAATAATAATAAAAAATTAAAAAATTGTTCTGAGGAAGAAAAGCGTCCGCAACACGTAACGCAGTAGCCAATAGCTCACTACTCAAACCGTGCCGTCTAAATAAAATATTAATAATTATTTTCTGAGCTACAATCTTTCGCGAATAAAAAGCTATTGCTACGTAGGCTTCACATACTAAGTTGTAGTGGTATATTCCCCAAAAGAAAACTAGACACTAAAACACTTTTACTAAATAAAACAGAGAAATCACTAGGGTCTCCTAAGAAAACATAAGATTCAGTAGTGGTGCTAATAAGAAATATTCCAATAAAAATATTGTATATAGACAAAAAATCACGCTGTGTTAAATATGCGCCCACGATCCGCAAGTTATATTGCAAGTAAAAAATAGGAGATATTCACTCAGCCATAGATAGAGTTTCCAAATGCTACTGAGAATTTCCTAATAGAAACAAGAAAAATGCAACACAAAACTTCTCCATGGATGTCGCTGTTCTGAAACCCTGTTTAAAACATCAACCCCACCCTGGGGCCATACAGTAGTTTTAAACTGTTCGCGAACTCACAAATTGAGGTCTCTATAGCGCTAATGTACTCTAAATAACTGTGTGCCAGTTTGATAGTTTTAACACAGGTGATGCGGAGTTGTGAGGTTGATGTTTGAGCTAAAAACTTTTTTTGCAAAAAAGCACAAAATACTAGATACCGTGTTCCTGATTTTCTTTTTTCGGTTTTTGACATCAATTCCCGAAACTAAATTAAGCAATGTTTGTGTTTTAATTTGGGATTGGTTGTATTTTTTTGTGAAAGTAAAATTTATTTTTATTTAATTTAATTTTGGAACTTGAGCAATTAAGGGAATTGACATAATTCCCATAACGACTGACCGAGTACGTATTGGTGCTGAGTTTCGTTTTTCGAGGTTCATAATAATTTTCAAAGCAACCTATCTTAGGTTTCTTTGCGATTGTCATGAACCAAGTTATACCTGAGTCACTGTGACTACACTACTTTGACCCCACACTATAGCTCGTATCTATAAGCTAGGCTGTCACACTTATAGATCTTTCTTGAAACTAGGCACTGAACCGATAAAATTTGCTCTCATTTGAAGCAAACCAATAAAAAAGAATTTACTGAACTTTAACAATATGAACTTTGACTAGATCCTTTAATTTCAGCATTAAATAAATAGGAATAAACTAGATTCTGTTTTCTCGACACATTTCAAACATTTAGTGATCCTAATATACATGTCGGTGAAGTCAATAGTACGGAAGACAGAGGCAGAGCTTCAATGATGATCGGCATCCTGCGCCGACATACATATCTCATTTAATATCTATTTTTTTTTTTTGTATTTTTTGATAGCCATAAAAATATTAAGATGAAAATTGTCTGAACATTTATTTGTCAAATGCAGACCAAAGGCATCATCTCTTTTGACCTATATTTCTAATAAACGTTGTATAAGGAAGGAAGAAAAACTACTGGATACCACTTGAACCTCGACATACTCAACCAATAGTTCGTAAAACAATAAAAGTAAAAACAAAAATCCATTCCGACCAAATCCATTTGGGACGAAAACATAATTACGATATCGAGTTTCTGCCTGAATTTGACCGGCGTAATACATTGCCTATCCCGAAAGCCTAGCACATACTAAACCGACCATTACAGTTCATTCGTCCCATATTTGAAATCACTCGTGCAAAAACCGAGAATAATTAAAGGGTTGCGCACATAGGCGAGGCTTATCCGGGACCCTTGTCAGGCGTATGACGGACGAGACAAAAACACGTTGTCAGTGTGAACATAGCCTTTTTGTCTGTCCACCCTTTTGGCAAGGGAAGCGTTTGCTGCGAAATTTTTGCTGTTCACAATTTAGTACTTGCTATTATAGACTTAGAGTTCCTGTGAGATTTTGAATACATTACTTTTTTTTTCAATCAATGATTTATTTTGGGATTTGTAGCTGCGATATCATTGTAACGTTTATAATGTTTCAAGATTTGTATCTTTTTTTTGTGGGATAATCATCCAATGGCATCTCTCGCCCTTGAGCGGAGCGAGAGGGTGTGTCAGACTGTTACTGACTAAAAACCCACTCCTGTTCCTTCTTTGGCTTTGTCGCAGGGTCCCGAGTCTGACTTTCACACCGCCCGTGGCCCCAGTAGGCTTCGACCCTGCTGGGCCTCTACGGTTTGCTGAAATCTCCTTGAGGCACGCGTGGAACAATACGCGCCGTCGACTACTTGGGCTCAGTCCACACGGTTACCAGACGGTCGGACGGCGAGCTACCCATTGCTCGCCGTCCGCAAGCCCACGCCTACAGTGCCCGGAATCGGGATCGGGATCGCTCCCTTGCGCGTGCGCGTGCGGCTTCCTTCTTCGCAGAAGGAGGCGACGGCCTGCCACTCCTCACTTCAGACCATGGCCTGACCAAGGACCGGCTCGAGAGATCGCTGCCACCGATCGCCCCCACGAGTACACGGCACTGCTCTGCCCAAGCGGGGCACACCTCTACCGTATACTCAACTGTGTCCTCCGGGCGGTCCACACAGTGGTGGCACCCGGGCGTTACTTCCGCACAAATCCGGTGCAGGAACTTCCCGAACTGACCATGTTCGGTGAGAACCTGGGTCATGCGGAAAGTAAAGACGCCGTGAGGTCTTTCCAGCCACTCCTCAAAGAGGGGACTTACCGCCATAATTATGGCGTGCCCAAAGTTTGTATCTGGTTCTTTATTTTTGATGTTTTTCTATCTGCTGATTGATATTATTATTGGTATTAGTGAAAGTTATTGTATTTTATTAGTATATTTATATGTCGGGGAATCGACTCCCACTATCGAACGCTAGCACTAGCTATATTATTATTTGTCCTATATTTATAAAAATATGAATGATATCATTATTCATTTTTTAACCGACTTCAAAAAGGAGGAGGTTCTATGTTCGGCTGAATGTATTTTTTTATGTATGTTCACCGATTTCTTGGTCAATTGTGCACCGATTTTGAAAATATTTTTTTGATTGAAAGGTTATGCTTCCCAGTTGGTCCCATAGAAATATTGTTATGATCTGATCATGAACTTCAAAGATATGGAACAGAACTCCTCATAGAATCACAGCAGAACCGTCGTAATAAGTAAAATTGCTTTGTTTATACGTGTAATCGATGACTGACTGAAAGAAGAGAGGGAATATATCGAACTGATCTGATGATGAAGCCTGAAGTTAGGCACCGGAACTCTGTAATAAATTAATGTAATCTAACCGAGTTTGGGATTATTAGAATTGTCATGAGATGCACTCTAGCTATAAGGTGTTTAAGTTTGGCTGAGGGGTACTTTTTAGTGGTGGTACCATAACCAAAAATTGTAAAATAAAAAACTTTTTACAAAAAAATTCAACCGACTTCAAAGTAAAAAAAAAACACTGAAAAGTGCAAATTAACTTTAATTTCGGAAGTCGGTGTTAAATAACGAAGAGACAAAACTATTATAGAGACATTGATTTTTTCGCAAAAAGTTTTTTATTCACTCAACGAATTGCTTCTAAAAATAGATAGGAAATCTTTTTTCCTTAGTTTTTTAGCATTCCGCCCACGTTTGTAAAAGAATTAAATCCATCGCAGATTATGCACTGCCTACTCTTCAAATTGGATTTGGGCTTTTAGATACCATTCAAATCCACCCTCAATAATTTTTCTGGCAACATCTACAGTATTTTGTTGTTTTTGTTTTTGTATCCGGGGGGAAACCTTCAAAAGGCGCTTGGACTTTTGAGTCGAAAAAGGTGCCCCGTTACCTTTTAAAATACCATTCCGGAACTCTGTGTAACGGCTTTTAAGGCACATCTCTGTTGAGACTGTGAAGAACGGTGCCCTTGAGCCTCACTACGCATGGCAGCCCTTAATTATTGTACCAACTTCTTCCTTATAATCACGCGGTGGGCGATCAGATTACTCAACCTAAGCACCTGCAACTCAAAAAACCTGCCAGCATTAAATGGTACAGATTTTACAGAGTCAGGCATCAAGGCAGATGCCTCCTTGAAGTATTTGTCTCCGAGTGAGATCAGCTTTCTCACGATCTCGCTCGACGGCCTCTGTCTGTGCCATCACAGCCAACCCTAACCCTGACTACTGCTGGAAGAAACTCATCGCGCCAACTTGGTGACCAAAACCTACGGCTTAAAGATACAGGCAGGGTACGACTCGAGCGTGTGCTCTGCCAAATATAAGTCCCTACAAATAATTTTGCTCCTAACTTTAAAGGCGCATCCAAACCACTGCTCTCAAAACGGTGAAGGAAAACATCGTGAGGACACCGGCATGTTCTAGAAACAAAAATTCAAAGACATGTGACATTCACCAGCCCGGACTGGGCCCGCGTGGTGGATTATGGCCCATTCCCTCTCTTAGAGACGAGGCCTGAGTCCCAGCAGTGGGAACATTAAGAGGCTGATTATGCTTATGCTTAACTCCAAAGGTAGCATAACCTCTGATACCTTAACAAAAAATCTTTAATTCCCTTTAACATCGTTCAGCCCAACTTTCTCTACATAAAACAAACAAGTACACAAACAGCGTCTGATAAATACCTCCAAACGTTATATCTTCTATTGTTCTATATCCACAATAAGTTGCAAACTATTCGAGCGGTAGCCAAACTTTACGGTGTTCCCTGCGGGACACCAAAAAGTGGCATTGATCAGACGCTTTTGTACGCACACAATTCACAATTGACGATATACAGACTTATTTATATTCAAGCACTTAGACTGGTATTTGAATAAAGTTTGCCAGGGTTGGCTGTAAATATAAAATACAGTTTTATACATAATTCATATTTTGAAACATAGAAGTATTTTCTTTTTCAGGTTTTTTTGTCTTTAGGTAGAACCGATGGGTAAATGTGTTCTATGTGGCCACGGTGAAATCAAACTGAAGATATATCTCAGGTTATGGCTATCTCGTGCTCTTGGGCGGAGCGAGAGGGCGTGTCAGACTTTTACTGACTTAAACCCACTCCTGTTCCTTCTTTGCCTTCGTTCCAGGGCCCCGGGGTACACTTTCGTACAACCCATGGCCCCAGTACGCTTCGACCCTGCTTTTTTTTTTTTTTTAGGTGGGAAAATCATCTTATGACAAATCTCGCTCTTGGGCGGAGCGAGAGATAGTGTCAGACTTTTACTGACTAAAAACCCACTCCTGTTCCTTCGTTGCCTTCGTCCCAGGGCCCCGGTTTCGTTTTCACACTACCCATGGCCCCAGTAGGCTTCGACCCTGCTGGGCCCCTACGGTTTGCTGACATCTCTTTGAGGCGTTCGTGGAACACTAC
Organism: Mythimna impura; assembly: GCA_905147345.3. Taxonomy (NCBI): domain Eukaryota; kingdom Metazoa; phylum Arthropoda; class Insecta; order Lepidoptera; family Noctuidae; genus Mythimna; species Mythimna impura. Next base: position 11,795,529 of record LR990363.1, read on the forward strand.
GCATCGTCGACGACTCGAGCTCGGTCCAGACGGTTAACGAACGGCCGGACGCCGAGCTACCTATTGCTCGCCGTCCGCAAGCATAAATAAAAGGATGAGATATTGAGATAAGATTTCATTATCAATTTCGTTAGTCTTATTAAATATTATATTAATTATTAATATCATCGCTTCATGGAAACTTTAAAATATTCGGTAGTAAGTTAATTAAGTGATAGTGATAGCAATGCTTCCGCCGATGAACTTATCTTTCGGAAAGTACATCAGTCAATAAATTACTCAAATAAATATGCATATTAAGTGCTCAATGATGAGATACTAAGATAAGATTACAAAATCGTTTCCGTCAGTCTTTATTTTAAATAATGCGTCATTGCAACCACGAAATGTACCTAAGAATGTAGAATAGCATGAGCATAAGGATTATCACCATACACTGTTCCCAATGCAAGGAAACATGCCATTTCTCTTCGTGAGGAAGTAGGAAGCTGAAATCCACCACACTGGCCCAATAGGCATTGGTAGATTGCACATGTCTTAATTTATTTATTTTTTCTAGTACTTGCTGGCAGCCTTTTTACACCAGGCTAAAATGGGTTGGGCAGGTCACATCAGTCACCTGCACATTGACTGGAGGCAAGAGTCGAGGACGCCGAGGTCGACCTGGGAAGAAGTGGCGAGATGACCTAGACGCCTACCGTAAGGGCTGCCGAGATTCCAATCCCGATTTTCGGCCACCGTAGGCGGGGGTTGCGGACGGCGAGCAATGAGTAGCTCGCCGTCCGACCGTCCGCTAACCGTGCGGACCGAGCCCAAGTCATCGACGGCGCGTACTGTTCCACGTGCGCCTCAAGGAGATGTCAGCAACTGTAGGGGCCCAGCAGGGTCGAAGCCTACTGGGGCCAAGGGTCTGATTCTGAAAGGAAGACTCGGCCCTGGTACGAAAGGCAACGAAGGAACAAGAGTGGGTTTTTAGTCAGTAAAAGTCTGACACTATCTCCCGTTTCGCCTAAGAGCGGGGGATGTCATAAGATGATTTTCCCAACGAAAAAAAGAAAAAGGGCTGGTTCGAGGTGGCTCAAAAAAAAATACTTGGAAGAAGTTGAGGAAGGCGAGAAGAAGTTGGAAGTTGCCCAGCAGTAGGAAACTATAAAAAGACATGCTGATTTATGAAAAATTATGAATCAGATAGGTACTTGCCAGAAATAAAAAACAAATAACGACAATAACAACACGCCCTTGCTTGATAACAATTCACCTTTGCTTAGATCAAAGTCAAGACTTATAGAAGCAGTGGATGATACCTACTTATAAATAAGAACATATAACTTTTATAGTAATATAACCTTTATGCTTTAATAAAGTCTAAAGTTATGTGCACAGAATGATGAACGAGGACCCGTTTTCACACGCGTATGGAAAATTGAATGAATATCTCATGGTGTAAATAAACAGCGTTTAGGGCCATACCTTTTTACCTTATAACCATATAAAAACCCAGTAATATGACTCCCGCATAAAATAATGCAAATAAGTAAAGAAACGAGTAAAAAATCCTACAAAATATTTCGTAAATTTTATTTCGTGCCAGATATAACCCTTTTATATTTTTATAGCAGTGTCTAAACGCATAATCGGGGTCGCAAAGATCAAGAACGAAAAACACCAGGATCTTGCTAAGGCATCCCTAGTTGCGTATCAAAACCGCGAAATCCCGGAAATCCCTATAGGGCCCGGGACTTTTGGTCGTTCAGTAACGATGTCCCAGGTGTAAACCCTTATGCCCACTATCCTAAATTCCTTTCAAGCCAAATAAACCGGGAAAATAATTGATGTCTCATTTTTGGGATAGTGTTATAGTGAAATTATTTGAACTGTAATAAGCCCTTGGGGATCGTTATTTAGTTGTGGCTGTAAATTAGCTCCTGACACCGTTTGAATGTTCAGTTATGATAGATAAGAGGATTTATTGCACGCTTGATAGGGGACGTTAATTGATAAAGCGAATCTGATGTAATTTGTGGTTATTAAACTAATGCAAATATGTATACAATCGAAACTGAAAAATGTTGGTTAAGAGGGAAAAGATCGCTTAATTATTTTTTTTGTATTTTTTAAGTAGGTATCCTATTTTTGTAGGCGGATTGGTCTAGATGTGTATTATACATGTATAGAGACACGTGCATAATGTATTCTGTGTGCATATATGTATCTATTATTTTCAAACTTATATATACAAATAAAAACGAATGCTTGAAGCTATACACACCCAAGACAAGCTAGACACGAGGTTTATTGGGGTACGCATTTAAATATCGAAAATTAAAATACCTACTGTTAAAATATCGATGTTCAAAACATCGAAAATGGAAATATCGAACGACCATAAAACCGAAAATTAAAATAACGAAAGTTTATATTATCGAATGGTTAAATATCCTACGTCCAATATATCTAAAATCTAAATATCTACAAAAGTTACATCGAAAGATCCAAATATCGAAATACAGATTATCGAAGTACAAACTATCGAACGTCCTAAATATCGATGGGTACATTATATTATTTAAACATCGAAAATTAATATACCTACGTGTAAAAATGGGTTAATTTTCAACATTTAATACATTCATTAATTCACCCAAAAAATACGTACCAGTTAAAATATCGAGCTAAAAATTTTGATATAAGCAGTATGAGTGGAAAAAGGTTGCTACTGCAACGTCTCCGGCGCTACGGTTTATTGTTCTATCAAACCAAGGAAAACCCTCCTAATAAATCCACTTATTCCTTGATAAGTATGTTAAACGCAACGGTCCTTTATAGACATCATCTATAAGCTTTTCTTGATTTCTGAATAACTACCTATTTCAAGTTTTTGTTTAAACTATTAATGTTACTTTATTAGGTAGAAATCTGTCTTTTATGAACTAATGGTCGATGGGGTCGAAAAGTTCTGGACCAGCGTTGTAAGGCCTCCCACAAGGTAGACCTACAAGTGTCGCGGGAATTTGATGGATTGACGCACACGGCTGGTCATTGTTGCGACACTTGGGAGAGGCCTATGTCCAGCAGTGGACGTGTTTCGGTTGAAATAATTTGTCTATTATTATAAAATGCTTCCATCGTTCTGGGTACATTTCCCATTGACAGCGATGTGGATTAATTTTTTGATGACAAATTAATTATTTTTATTCGAGTTTATTCATGCTACTTTTATCAGTTTTTGTTTATAAATTTATTAAATTATATATTAATTGGTTTATAATAAATTTTTTACACTAGCTGTGCCTCGTGGTTTCATCCGCGTCTTTTGTTACTACTCCACTCTCGTGAGTCGTAGTGTAATGTTAAATAGCCTATTAATTATTATTAGCCTTCAGAGGCTATCCAATATCGATATATTTTTTCAAAACGAACCAGTTCTTCCTGAGATTAGCGCGTTCAACCCACCAGACAAACTCTTCAGCTTTATAATATTAAAATATTTGAAGTTGAGTTTTTGTCAAGGTCTACTTTAGCTTTGAAACCTGACAAAAGGTATAAAAGTAAGGTTAGGCACGTGCTTGACTTTAATCGTGTCCTCGTGGGGGCGCTCAGCGGCAGCGATCTCTTACGCTGGGCCTTGGTACAGGCCATGGTCCGGAGCAAGGAGGAGTGGCAGGCGGTCACCTCCTTCTGCGAAGCAGTAATGCTAGCAAAGGAGACGGCCGCACGCGCGAGGCAATGGCCCTCGTGCCCCAGCCACCGGGATTCCGATCCCGATTTCTGGCCAACGTAGGCGCGGGCTTGCGGACGGCGAGCAATGGGTAGCTCGCCGTCCGACCGTCCGGTAACCATCCGGACCGAGCTCAAACCGTCGACGGCGCGTAATATTCCACGCGCGCCTCAAGGAGATGTCAGCAACCGTAGGGGCCCAGCAGGGTCGAAGCCTACTGGGGCCATGGATAATGCGAAAGAGATCCCCGGGCCCTGAAACAATGACAAAGAAGGAACAGGAGTTTTTAGTCAGTAAAAGTCTGACACGCCCTGTCGCTCCGCCCAAGAGCGGGGGAAGTCATTAGATGATTTTCCCAACTAAAAAAATCCTTAAATCGGTCCTTTGTCTTATATAAATTAAATAATTAATTACTGTGTTTGCACATGTCATTATGTCTATAAATTTTACTTTCCAACATTATCGTATAGATGAACATTTTTATTTAATATTGATCGCAAATTACTTTCCTGTATAGCTCCATCTTTTGTATCGAATATGAACTACTACATAATTATTCCAAACTCTCATCCCAAACCCTTTCTCATCTCTAACGTTCGAACAGATAGATGGCAGTAACAGATTAACACCATCTATGGTGAGTTTCTGGCGTAACCGCCTCTGTTATTCAACCCTGGTTCAAAAACCATTCTTGTTTGAAGTTCTTCTTAACAAAAAAAGAGGGCGCTACTTTATATTTTGGTGTTCAAGTTGCAAAATAACTGAGCCCTGGTTTCAACCGCGTCTATGATTACTGCTCTCATTGGTCCTAGCCCGATGTTATATAACCAGTAGTTCTTGAGATTAGCGTGTTCAAAGAAACTTTTATAATATTATAGTATAGACTACTGCCCGCCTCGGCTTCGCCCGAATGCGATATTTTTTCGGTATCTTGCAGTTTTCTTTCCTACAAACCTTATGCTGATAATTACAAACACAACAAAATAATAATTAGCGAAATAGATTCATCCGTTCTGAAGTGATGCGCTTTCGTACACATACATTCGGTAATTAATTTTTATTTACCTATATAGATAGGTATCATACACTCTCGATGAAAACAACAAAATCACTTTATAGTTGCCTATAACATTTAAGGAGTTCCCTCAATTCCTCATGGATCTTCAAAACTGGATTTTGAAAAAATGGAACCAATCTGGAAAATAATTATACTATTAAGTAAAAAATTTTTTTGCAAATCAGTCCATATTTTTTTAAAACTAGTGCTTGACTGCGTTCCCACCTGATGGTATGTAAATGACGGAGTTCTGAGTTAACAAAAAAAAAAAAAAATACAACTGAATTGAGAAAAAAATTAGGCCTTCTTTGAAATAATATATCTTTTCGTATTAAGTTTGTTTTACTGTTACTAGAGAAACAATTTTTGCGTAAGCCATATTTTACTTATCAACAATTACAATAGTCGGCTTCTAGCTAATTCAGTTGCTGCTGGATATCATTGGTGTAACATGGAAACTCGATTACAGTCAATATACCTAGATCCGTGATTTATTGTTATGATATTTAACTGATGAAAAGATTGTTCCAAATTGATATAAGCACGTCAAAATATAATTTGATGTCATCAGTATACTTAAAAAAAAGTTCTAAAATTATAATTAAGACCACAAAAATCTCGAAATCACTATATAGAGGATGGTAAATGACAGAATCGAACACTGTGATGACGGTATATTTAAAAAAAAAAAACTATATCGACCTACAAGCTATGTTTAAAATAAAATAAGCACATTACAGTCTCAGTCAGACAACTTTACCTATTCCTATGTTGGAGTAAGTCGTATTTTATTGAATAAGTATTTAATATGCAACCTATCTTGTCCCCACAAAGCCAGTAGAAAATCAAAAAGCAGCTTACGAAATGTACACACAAAAACAAAAATTGCTGAATTTCGCCACATGAGATTAAAATAAATATGACAAGGTTTCAATCAACTGTAATGAATAAATACACCTAATTCTAGGAAAAATTCTTGCGATATATTATCAAAACAACTAATTTAATTGGATTGTTTAGTCCAATAATATTATGATATAGGTAAGTAGTGAGTCAACAAAGATATTTCTTTAACATGCCACTTAAGATTACTGCCTATTATTCATTATCAATGTGTGCACCTACCTAATATTGTTCAGTAAATATTACTGTTACCTTTTTATCATCTTCCTGACCTTGTTCCATTTTCTTTTTAGGTGGGAAATCATCCAATGATATCTCCCGCCCTTTTGTGTTAGACTTTTACTGACTAAAACCCACTCCTAGTTCCTTCGTTGCCTTTCATACCAGGGCCGGGTTTTCCTTTCAGAAACGAACCCTTGGCCCCAGTAGGCTTCGACCCTGCTGGGCCCCAACGGTTGCTGACATCTCCTTGAGGCGAGCGTGCCCGAGCCCAAGTCGTCAACGACGCGTACTGTTCGCGTCGTTGACGACTTGGGCTCGGTTTGGACGGTTACCGGACGGTCGGACGGTGGGCTACCCATTGCTCGCCATCCGCAAGCCCGCGCCTACGGTGGCCAGAAATCGGGATCGGGATTCCGGCGGCTGGGGCGTGAGTGCCTTTGCCTCTCGCGTGCGCGTGCGGCCGCCTTCCTTGCTAGCATTACTGCTTCGCCGAAGGAGGCGACCGCCTGCCACTCCTCTTCGCTTCGGACCATGACCTGTACCAAGGCCCGGCGCGAGAGATCGTTGCCGTCGATCATCCCCACGAGAACACGGTGGTGCTCTGCCTAAGCGGGGCACACCTCTACCGTATGCTCCACCGTGTCCTCCGCGCGGTCCACACATTGGTGACACCCGGGCGATTCTTCAGCAGGAACCAACCGATCTGTCCATGTCCAGTAAGAACCTGCGACATGCGGAAGGTAAGGATGCCGTGTTGTCTTTCCAGCCACTCCTCGAAGAGGGGACTTACCGCCATAATTGTGGCGTGCCCATATGTAAGTATGCTTTATCATATTTTTAACACATTGACATCATTGATTTTTCATTTACTATTGCAATAAACTGATAGATAGAGGTGCAGTATATCAAGGCCGATTTGACGTACTCGTAGATATTTGCTGCAATAATTGACCCAATATCATAACATGTTTTATTGTATCTTATCTCCCCAGTTAAATATATATGAAGGGAGATATGAATGAACGAAGTATAAATGAAAGCTGGAATGAGATTGCTGAGTGTATAAGGCATGCAGCGAAAGATATTTCGGGAGAGACGAGAGGAAAGGATACTATATATAGGGATACATGGTAGTGGTCGATAGATATACAGAATATCTTGAAGGAAAAAAAGAGGAAATTTAAGAAATGGCAGCGTCTAGCTTAAAATCTGCAAAAAGGAGGGAATATTATAGGATGCTTTAAAAAAAAAAGCCAAGAAAGCCGTGGTAATAGTGGAAGCAAAAGCGCAGGAAAAGCTATACGATACAGGAGACAGTCTGGCAGGCTAAAAAAATCTATACCGGCTTGCTACAGTACTAGAGAGAAACACGAGAGATGTTTGTCAAATAAAATGTATAAGGGATGAAGCTGGAATGTCTTTTTTTTTAAATTGATATAAACCAGTGCTTGACTGCGATTCCACCTGATAGTAAGCAGTGATGCAATCATTTTCATCATGATTCTATCAGAAGATGAAAAAATCAAGGAGAGGTGGCTATTTTGAAAGACTGATGAATGAAGAAAACAACTGGTATGAAATTATAGAGAATAAGCCAGTGAATGTAGGGTTAGTGAGAATTATTAGTATGGATGAAGTCGGAATAGCTGTAAATAGAATGAAGAATGGTAAGGCAATTGGTCCAGACGAAATACCAGTTGAAGTGTGGAAGTTATTACGAGTGGATGGATGGACGTGGTTAGCTTTGTTCTTCAATAAGTTGTTGCGGGAAGAAGCTATACCTGATGACTGGTGCAACAGTTCCTTGGTGGCCATCTTTAAAAACAAGGGTGATGTGCTTGAGTGCAACAATTATAGAGGAATAATGCTAATGTCACAATGTGTAATGTACTTTGAAAGCCTGGGAGAAAGTTATTGAAAGGTGGTTGAGAGAAGAGAGTGAAACTTCACACAACCAATTCGGTTTTATGCCTGGTCAGGGTACAACGGATATGTATCATTTATTATCTTGGTGTACAATAAAATATATATAAATAAATAAATAAAATAAATGAATGCCACTTTTGCTATACGCCAGTTGTGCGAGAAATACAGAGGTGCGCATAAAAACTTGCACATGGTATTTATTAAACTCGAAACGGGTACCTCATGAGGTTCTGTGGTGGGCCCTTAAAGAGAAAGGTGTGCCTGGGAAGTATGTGCAGTTGATCCGAGCGATGTACAGTCGATGCAGTACCCAAGTCCGGTCTACAGTGGGCACCACTGGCAGCTTCAATGTGGCTGTCGGCTTACATCAAGGGTCGGCTCTCAGCCCTTACCTCTTCCTGATGATAATGGACGCTCTGACGTCGGACATTCAGGAAGAGGCTCCCTGGTGTATGCTGTTTACCGATGACATTGTGTTGGTTGCCGAGAGTGGCCTAGAGGTCCAGAACAAATTGGAGGTGTGGTGGCACAGACTGGAGAGTGTTGACCTGAAATTGAGTAGAACCAAAACTGAATACTTGTTCTGCGATTTCTGCGGTCTGTCCGGTCCTGTGCCTTTAGCGCTCGCTGGAACGCCCATACCGATCTGCTCCAACTTTCGGTACCTCGGGTCACTTATCCAAGGAGATGGCGAAGTAGACCGAGACGTGAAAACATCGGATCAATTCAGGATGGATGAAATGGCGACAGGTCACTGGAACAACTTGTGACCCATGGATGCCCCTCAAGTTGAAGGGTAAAATCTACAGATCCGTGATAAGACCTGTCATACTGAATGGATCAGAATGTTGGGCTGTTAAAAAGTCCGATGAAAAAAGATTGCATGTAGCGGAGATCAGAATGTTGAAATGGATGTGAGGTGTGACGAGACTAGATAAAGTGAGAATTGAGTATATTAGAGAAAGTTTGAAAGTGACGCCAGTGACTGAAAAGTTGAAGGGGAATCGTTTAATTATCTTGGTATGTTCATGTAAAAAGGAGGGATGAAACGCATGTTACTAAAAGAGTTATGAGCATAGATGTGAATGGATGGAGAGGGAGAGGGAGGCCAAAGAAAAGATGGATGGATTGTGTGAAGAGTGAAATGAAAGAAAAGGAAGTTAGTGATAGCATGACGAGTGACAGGGCAGAATGGAAGAAAAGAACATGTTGCGCCTTCCTCAAATAACACGAGACAAGGACAGGAAGATGATGATGATCTTCCCAGTTAAATTTATATTCATTATTACATGAACATGAAATTCGGCTTGCATTATTCATAATTATTCCAATTCAATTGTTAAACAAATTCTCTAAAATCTTTCTTTCATTAATTCTCGTCATAAATCTATGTGTTGGTACTCTATATTCCAATCAGGATGCATACTTTGTCATAGGCATTTCAAGCGTGATAGCTTTTTACAGTTATCGACAAAAGAAAACAGATGGTGCTACAGTATTTTTAGATGACAGGGAGGATGATAATGATGAGGGCAAAGGAAAATTTACCAGATTCGAGGTAGTAGCAAAAATAATACTCAAAGAAGCCAAGGTTTAGTATTGTAAAAATAGTTCAAACATTATATTTGCACGACCGTCCGTATCTATGTTATTTGTGGCAAATCAAATTTATGATAAGATATAATCTATAATCAACCAATCTGCAGTTATTTCTTTGAACTAATTAACGTTGTTTGTAGCAGGATTCAGAAGTATCTCCAAGATAATATCTGCGAATACTTTAGGAAATTCGTTTATATATAAATATAATGCGGTTATAAAATATTACATCTATATTGGCATACAAATAAGGCATGGCATTTATTTGCAAAATGGCCTGAAAATAGAAAAAAAAATGAATAAAAAGGCGTGTTGCACTGACTCAAGTAGGGCAAGGACAGTAAGATAATAAGGAATGTTTATAACAGTACAAGGAGTAAAGAGATTTATACTAAGAGCACTATAGCTAGCACATGGCATAAAGGAATCACCTGTTTCTTCTTTGTAACACATAGAAACATACAGGTAGCAACAAACGGAAATAAGAGATAAGATATCCGTAACAGTATCAAAAAGCGTTGATGATAAAATCAATCTTTATATATAAATAGACGAAAAAATGTAGTTCGTCGTCACTCTTTGGAAGATCTAACAGAATGAAGTTTATTGGTTTACTTGCGTTATTGCTAGTAGCTTCGGCAGCCATTGCCGACGATTCTTCATCTGAAGAGGAGGGACTGGTTCAAGCTGAACCTTGCACTCCCGATACCGTGTGTGATCTTCCTAACTGCAGATGTTCGAGCACTAATATCCCTGGTGGGCTAAAGCCTAGAGATACACCACAGGTAAGATTTGATGATACTGGGGTCGAATTTGGGTCTGGTTCAAAGATTCATACCGCGTGAAGAACGGTTTAACCTTTTGAGTGCGTAATTAGAGACACAATAGTAAGACAATGGCGCGTGAACGCCGGCGTTAATGCGGAGATCAACAGCTTAAAAAGGTGTAACTCTCAAGTCCATCCTATTTATTTATTTTAAAGACACTGCCAAGATGTACAGATTATGTTCTACTATTAAATAAAAATATTTGAATATGATGATAGATGAGTATCTGATTTTGGATTTGAGTGTTTCAGTGTTTGTAGAACGATTAGAATATCCATCATCATCAGTATCATCATTTCAGTCGAAAGACGTCCACTGTTGGACATAGCTCCCCCTTTAAGTGTCGCCATAACGACTGGTCCTATGCGTCTCGCATCCATCGGTTTTACGTGACCCTCACCAAGTCATCGGTCAACAATATCCATCATCATATAAATTTTAATTTAATCCATCAGGTATTTTTTAACAAATCTTGGTTTGCGATATATTTAATCCAAATTTATGAATCAACCAATATCAAAAGAATATTTTTATTGTTATCGTTTACCTTTAAAGTGTCTTAATATATAAACGTACCTAATTAAACATATTGTCACTTATGTTTTATATTGCTAAACTATTTCTAACTTTGTTATCCCATACAGAACAGGACCCAGTTACAATCTAATTCGATTCAGCTTGTTTAATTTTTGTTCAGTAGTCTTCATAATTAAAAAAAAAAACAATTATTTCCAGTTTATCACAGTCACCTTCGACGATGGTATCAACGTGAACAACATCATCACATACCGTAATACTCTCTACAATCGTTTCAACTCCAATGGCTGCCCCGCCGGAGCGACTTTCTACGTTAGCCATGAGTACACCAACTATGTCATCGTCAACGAATTGTACAACCGTGGTTTTGAAATCGCTCTTCACTCGATCTCTCACCGAACACCACAAACTTATTGGTTTGAAGCCACCACAGAGATTATGAGGAAAGAATTCGGAGACCAGAAGATTCAAATGGCCCAATTAGCTAACATTCCATATGAATCTATCAAGGGTAAGAATTATATATTTTTATTCTTTATTGTACACAAAAACGTTAAAAATATATTTTAAACAGGATGACTGATGTACACAGGCAAATGTAACCCACAATTGAGTTTTCTTGCAGCAAACCTTATATAAATCGGGTAAAAAATTTGCACTTGAGGACAACTACAAAACTTAAGCTTACATTATTTAAATCCTACTTTAAACTAAAAATAATTAAAGAGTGCTTTAGAGAGATCATGGGAAGCAATAAGATTTTTTCAATTTACTTAAATAATAATTATATGAAATTCGGTTCTGTTAGCATATATAGCACGAAGCAGTGTTATGTTTCTTATTGATACAAAAATTTTCACCTATAAAAAAAAAACTTTTTTTGATTTTTATGTTTTGGTTTTCAAATAATTTCAGGTATGCGCATTCCCTTCCTCCAAATGACCGGCAATGCCAGCTTTGAAGTCATGCAGGAATATGGCTTGGAATACGATTGCACCTGGCCCACTACTGCTCACGCAAACCCTGGACTATGGCCTTACACCCTAGACTACGCATCCACCCAGGACTGCATTGTTCCTCCCTGCCCAACAGCTTCCTTCCCTGGACTATGGGTTAAGCCTCTGGTAACCTGGTCTGATCTCCAGGGAGTCCCCTGCTCATTTGTGGATGCTTGTTTCTTCATGTAAGTAATTTATAAGTTCCGTTGGCGACTATATTTTTCCTGTTACAATTACACAGCTTCTTAAAATATGTTACAAGTTTTAAATAATTTAAAACTCTATTGCTGATGGTCTAGCTATTCTTATAGTTGAATATTTTTTCATATTTATTTTTCTATTTCATTTGCAATCTTTTAACATTTTACTAGACTTAGCTTCTATATTCATTACTTGTTAATTTACAGCCCCGACCGCACCGACGAAGAGGCATGGTACCAATTCATCCTCACCAACTTCGAGAGACACTACTTGGGTAGCCGCGCTCCCTTCGGCTTCTTTGTTCACGAGGCTTTCTTGAGTGCCTGGCCTGCCGTTAATCGTGCTTTTGTCCGTTTCATGGATTTGGTTAATAACCTTCCTGATGCTTTCATGGTAAGAACAGCTACCGTCTTTGTAAGATATTTACCAAATCGTTTAATTGGCACGAAACAATAACCAAATCCATGTATTTTAGCCGAAATCAGATCCGAACATGCATTGTTTTTTTCTTTTGTTTAGTCTATACTGATAATTTTACAATTTTTTTTTTCAACAGGTGAACGCCCACGAAGTAATTGACTGGGTCAAAAACCCCGTTCCAGTTGATAAGTACAAGACCCAAGGCTGCCGTAGATTCATTCCAACCACCTGCACTGCCAGATCCTGCGGTCCTCTTAACTCTAGCCACAATGGAGTAAGTACCTGTTTTAATAACATTTTAATCAGCAATAAGCAGACAGCCAACCGCACTTGATTTACTAAAATACGGCTATATGTACTCCAGAAAGTACAAAAGCCACAAATTTTCTTTTTTTAATTGCAAAACCTTTGAGTCCCTGTTTCTTTGCTGGGCTGGGATCAGTACAAATCTATTCAAAGTGGTTACAGATTAAGTAACTATCTCGTACATCATGTTATCTTGATGTGATTTAAGATTGTATGTGTACATTCATCATAATTCTCTTTTCAAAATCATGTCTCAGAATATGTCCTAAAAGCAACACATTACCACCTAGAGCTTTCTTATTTATAGAGATAAGATAATCGTTTATTTGCTCAAACATGAGTACAATGCATATATCGCAAAATAAATCAGCATGAAAGAGATGTTAAAATACAAATTGGATCGTCATGTTTGCCTTTGACAATGGCATGCAAATATGTATTTGTATTTACAAAAAAAATAATTCTTTCTAGCGTGTCATTAAATCGAATCGTTAAAAACCTACTCTATACTAATGTTTCAATTTTGATTCTTTCACAGTTGGACTACTGGATGCAAATCTGCAACGTTTGCCCTCGTGTCTACCCATGGGTCGGCAACCCTCTTGGACTATAAACCCGCGATCGGATAAGTTTTGTGATAAATAAAGATTTCGATCTAAATGAAATTGTTACGTGTTTCTTTATATTTAAACTAGCTTCTGCTAGCGGCCTAGCCCGCATGAAAGTAGGTTTCTCCGTACAAACTTTGGACCCCCGTTTCATCTACTAGGGGGGTGAATTTTGGAAAATCATCTCTAAGTGCTCGTCTACGTTATAAAAGGAAACCTAGTGCAAAATTTCGCACTCCTAGTCTCAGTAGTTTCGGCTGTGCGTTGATATGTCAGTCAGTCAGTTTCTCCTTTTATATATATAGATTATGAGTTTAATCAAAGTTAATAAATACGTTGAGAAAGAAGGGGCCGAGGTATTTAACTGTAATTTAATGAATCAAGGAAAAATGGTTTAGCATTAACATTCCTTATATCATCTGCTGCTTAGACTTTTCTCAACTATGTTGCATCAGCTTCTAACTGTCACTGTAAATCTAACTGTATGCAGCTCAATACATAACCGTATTTTTCGTAATACTATTATCTTTTTGAACTTCTCATCTCATTTTATGGATAACTATTTCTGTCACTATGGAAAAAGGAAATTAATATCTTAATTAACACGAAATTACACGCCGTTTACTAAACACGACCCGTCAACTGATAATAATTAAATAAAGTGGCAGAAACTCCACTCAAGCCCTTAGGGGCAGTTTGGTAATGCAGGTTCAGGGTAAAAGGATATCGCTGTTCCTCCAAATATTACAAATCTTCATAAGCGATAGTGACCACTTTCCGTCAGGTGGATTGCATGCTTACTAACCACACTATGGCCAGAACAGAATAAACATCATGAGTAGGATGCCAATGAAACTGGCAGAAGTTAGTAGGCAAAGCGCTGGGTGTATCAGTTCTACTTGACAGATGCCTGAAATTGATAATTCACTGTCAATTTCTAGCAGAAATTTATAATTCACTATCAATTTCTAACAGAAATTAATAATTCACTGTCAGTTTATTGTTGTACACACAAACATTATTCAGCCGAGAGTATGAGCGCAAGAGCACGCATGCGTTTCAGAGTGAGTAAGACGATTTCATGCACTGACTGGATGTTTGGTCACTACAATTTGTCTGACTAATGAAATATACCTTAGTAAAATATTAAAAAATCAGACATTTAAAATAAGTAGAGTTTATTTATTTTTTGTGGAGCTTTAAAGCGTCTGACTGAAATTTTGGTCTATGGAAAGTGTCTGATACTTATGATACTACTTTAGAATAATATTCTACAAAACATATATAAAAATTAGCCATAAAAAATTAAGTTAAGAAACTCTTACTTTTAGTTCCCTTTCTCACCTGGTACCTGCTCAGGGGCCCCAAGGGGGAGCTCTACAAGCACACAGGTATTCAAAGCACATGGGACACTACTGAGAACCTAAGGTTTCATCCATGTGAAAATAAGTTATGTCAGATCGCTCTAGGATCCTTAGTATATAAATTTAATCAAGAACACAAGAACATTGGGACAAACAAGTTTGGAGACCTCTGATCAACAATTATTATGGATATATTATATTCAATCATAATAATTGTTGCAGATGGAAGAATGTGAACTAATTCTTTTCAATGATCAGATTATTAGTACTTAGTAAACAACAGAAAAGATAGATGAATGTGTGTGTTGTATAAAATTCTTTATTATGACTTAATACTACTCTGTCAAGAAAGTACCGGGAACAGATCAATAATACACAAAATGTTTGTTATTCATCCAAATTTATATTATCACCTTCAAAGTATGCTCCTTCAGAAACGATACACTTACGCCAACGAATAATCCAATCATCAAAACATTTTTTAAATGCTGTTTCCGGAATTGAGTTCAGTTCTCGCCGCGAATTCTCCTTTATGTCTTCTACCGATTGAAAACGGGTGCCACGAAGTGGCAATTTGAGTTTAGGAAAATGAAAGAAGTCGGTTGGAGCCATATCTGGAGAATATGGTGGTTGTTCGATGGTATTTGTTGATTGTTTGGTCAAAAATTCGTTCACAATGATAGCCTTGTGCGAAGGCGCATTATCGTGGTGCAAAATCCAAGAATTTTCTTTCCACAAATCTGGCCTTTTTCGTCGAATTTGCTCTCTTAAATGCTGCATAATGCTCAAATAATATTCTTTATTTGCCGTTTGATCTTCCAGCAAGAATTTCGAGTGCACAACACCGCAATAATCAAAGAAAACAGTCAACATGACTTTGACTTTTGTTCAACTTTGGCTTGGTTTTTTCGGTTTCGGTTCAGTTGGAAGGCGCCACTTCGAAGCTTGTTGACTAGTTTGCATGTCAAACTCGTAAACCCACGTCTCGTCACCAGTAACAATGCGTTACATGAATGTTGGGTCGAAATTGACTCGTTCTAGCATGTCCTCAGCGACTCTCATGCGATTGAGTTTTTGGAGAAAATTCAGGTCTTTTGGGACTAGCCGAGCGGTAACATGTTTCATACCCAAATGATTAGTTAAAATGGTACGGATCGACTCGTGAGATACAGAAAGTTCGGCGGCTATCTCTCTCAAAGTTGAATGAGGATTTTCAGTCACTATTTCCTTCACTTTTGCGATGTTAACTTCAGTTAAAGACGTTGATGGCCTACCAGAGCGAGGCAAATCTTCCATCACATCTCGACCGCTTTTGAACGCTTTGTACCACTCATAAGCACGTGTTTTTGATAAAGCCGATTCACCGTAAGCCTTCTATAACATTTTCAGTGACTCCGAACACGAAATTCCATTAGCGATGCAAAATTTAAGACAAACTCTTTGTTCGATGTTTTTATCCATTATGAAATTCGCAATACACACTAGATATGATATAACTAAAAACAGCACAGTATTTAATATAAATAACAGATGCAACTCAAACTCCGCGCTAAAATGGAAAACAGTTGTGCCAATCTACAAACAACAAAAAAGAAACAAAAATTTGAATTTGGAACCATTAACAAATCATCCATTCCCGATAGTTTTCTGACTGAATGTACTACAGTATTAAGACTATAGTAGAGTAGTTACAACTACTCTTATCTTAAAATCCTCATCAAATATACTAAAAACAAGAAAACTCAGATCAAGGCTCATGAGAAATAGATGAAGGTGGTATGCTAAACTCTAAAATCTATTTTTTAGGGTTCCGTATCCAAATGGCAAAAAACGGAACCCTTATGGATTTGTCAGGTCTGTCTGTCTGTCCGTCCGTATGTCACAGCCACTTTTTTTCGAAACTATAAGAACTCTGTTGAAACTTGGTAAGTAGATGTATTCTGTGAACCGCATTAAGATTTTCACACAAAAATAGAAAAAAAAAACAATAATCAATCAAAATGATCATAGGCAGTAGGTTCGTCCGCAATGCGGCTATAGTTTCTTCTCTGCAGCCTTTAGTTCTCGATGGTGTCCATATCGACTACACCGAAAATGCAAAAGATCTGGGTGTTATTATCGACTCCAATCTTTCGTGGCGTGCGCAGGTCAATGAGGTCAGTCGAAAGGTAAACTTTTCATTTCATTTGCTCAAACGCCTCCAGAGACTCTTGCCTTTGAAAAGGAAGATCTCTTTGGCCCAAACACTCATTCAGCCGATTATAGATTATGCCGACGCCTGCTATTTGGATGCTACTGAGGAGCTATTAAACAAGCTTGAGCGACTGCAAAACTTATGCATTCGGTTTATTTTTGGTCTACGAAAGTAGACCTCACGTCTCTCATCTTCGCAAGGAACTCAAGTGGCTCCCTATCCGTCTTCGCAGAAACACTCGGATTTTATGTCTCCTTTTCAACATCCTACATAACCCATCTTATCCCTCCTACCTGCGGGACCGTTTCTCTTACGCTCGCCCTAGCGACGTTCCGTGCAGATCACACCTAAGATCCCTACTTCAATCCCCTCCTCATAAATCCAGCTACTACTCCTATTCTTTCTCTGTCCATGCAGTAAGGTTGTGGAACTCTCTTCCGCCTAGCATTCGAGATTTGCAAACGATTTCCCTCTTCAAATCTAGAGTAAAAGAGCACTATCTTTCCTCTCTAGTGTGATAATTATATATGTATTTACATTATGTATTTATTTTTAGTTTATGGTATATATAGATATATAAGTATTTATTATTTTAATTTAAGATTTCACTTTCTCTTCTTTTATTACTTCTACACACTATTGTCTATATTTCTTCCTATTTTTCCTTTCGCAGGTCTGCTGGAAGAAATTTCTTTTAGAAATAAGCAGTACCTTTGTACAATTTTTTTAATAATGTTTCTTCTCTTGTATTTATGTGTGTACATAAATTATAAAATAAATAAATAAATTTTGGTGGTTCCATACTTAGAACTGAAACTCAAAAATTTGATGTTTGCATTTGATGTTTGATGTAATGTTATTGAGGTTTCTAATATCAATTTTTTCTAAACTGAATAGTTTGCGCAAGAGACACTTCCAAAGTGATAAAATGTGTGTCCCTGTAACTTCTAAAATAAGAGAATGATAAAACTTCCGATCTCCGGAGGGGAGTGATGTAGCGACATCTATGGCGTCACATAAGAACTAATCCTGCATCGCGCAATTCAAGTTCTCCGCGCGATTTGAACATATAGAACAGCCCGAAATCATCTATCGGGCAGTTGCCCACCAGACATAACAGCCGTCTGGTCGGAGGATCCTCCCTTTTCAACGGAGGTTTGCGGGACTTTACACTCAGTTCCTCATGCCTCCAAAAACTAAAAAAAAATATATGATGTACATTACCATGCAAACTTCTACCAAAAATTGGTTTGAACGGGATCTAGTAAGTAGTTTTTTTTTTTATACGTCATAAATCGTAAACCGCAATTTACCCTTCCAGTTTGTACGGAACCCTCAGTGCGCAAGTCCGACTCGCACTTGCCCAGTTTTTTTTATAAGAATCGGAAATCATCAAATTCTTTTTTTACTCTGGGGTCAAGCGAGATGGACTGTCTGACTTTTACTAGTTAAAACACACCCATGTTCCTTCAATTTTCTTTTGCGTTCCAAGGCTGCTGTGACTCTTTCAAAAAATCCGCAGCCCTGGCAGGTGAAGGCTTTAACAGGCCCCATTAATAAAGCTAGACTAGGGGCGGTACCAGGGGTTTTTTTTTTCGGTCGGAAAATCATCTTATGACATCCCCCGCTCTTGGGCGGAGCGCGAGATAGTGTCAGACCTTTACTGACTAAAAACCCACTCCTGTTCTTTCGTTGCCTTTCGTACCAGGGCCGAGTCTTCCTTTCAGAATCAGACCCTTGGCCCCAGCAGGCCTCGACCCTGATGGGTCCCTACAGTCGCTGACATCTCCTTGAGGCGCGCGTGAAATAGTACGCGCCATCGACGACTTGGGCCCGGTCCGGACGGTTACCGGATGGTTGGACGGCGAGCTACCTACTGCTGACCGTCCGCAAGCCCGCGCTTACGGTGGCCGGAAATCGGGATCAGAATCCCGGCGGCGGTTGGGGCGTGAGGACCGTTGCCTCACGCGATCGGCCGCCTCCTTTGCGGTGGTACCAGGGGTGGAAGCGAGAGCCTGCCTAAAGGCAGTCAACGACAGTGATCTCTCGCTTCCGAGGACACGGATGTGTTCCGCCAAAGCGTGACAGAACCTCGCCGTTTGCTCCAACGTATCCTCCGTGCAATCTGCATAATGGGCATATCATTACCGCATAACACATATTACATAATTATCTAAGCAGTAATAAAACACAGAGCAAGGTCACCGTACAGGCTGCTTACAAAATAAATGTGTGATGACAAAAATCTTGATGCACAACACATTTTATAGATTTACTCCAATATGAATCGAGTTAATAAAAACATTAAGCAGTCAATTTCAGTCATGATTATTTTTGGTTATTAATTTTACAGACACAAGTTGACAAGTTATAGAAATATTTGTATACTTAACCTCAAAACTACTTTTTCTAAAACGTAGTTTAAAAACAACCAAATATCATCTAATATATATTAAAAAATATATATTATCAAGATTAAAATTCATGTATTTTTTTCCACAGCCACAAATTAAAAAGACTTGACAATTTTTTTTTAACATAACAAAGCCTCTTTGAATTTTTTTGACTCACACGACGAATTAAAGCGTTTTCCGGAAAACCCAAAATTCTTTTCCTTCTTCACTACCACGATAAAACTAATCATGACACTGCATATAACGTAAGGCCGTTTCGATAATATTAAGTGATAATCAAAGTTAATGATTAACATTCTATATAAATAATCGCTAGGGATCTCAATCTTCGCATTACGAAAATAGGTTACCAAAATGAGGTCGCTTGTGCTACTTTATTTTATGGTCGTGGCGTTGGCGACGACTGTTGTTCAAGGACAGCTGCCTACTCCTGAACCGTTGCAAACTCCTGAACCATCAACGCAGGCTCCTTCTGAAACAACAACTGGAGAATCAACAACTCCCGGACTTGTTCCAGATGATCTTTTATTGGCTGAAGAGTGTGACAAAGAATTGTGCAAACTACCAGACTGCAGATGTTCATCTACAGAGATTCCTGGTGGTCTCTTACCAAGAGATACTCCTCAGGTAAGTAATTAAAGTCCATGTTTGAAGAATTGGATTTAGTGATATTTTTATGAGTCCTGTTCTTTCTTTCTGGTATAATATAACGATCAAGATCCTTGTCTATCCCAATAATTACAAATACTGTAATGTCGATCAAATGAAGAAAAGAAAAGAAAAGAAAGAAAAACAGTTTGTTTGTTTTTTTGTTTTTTTTTTTTAAATGACTCAATTATGATTAGATATTTAAACTTCACAAAATATCTGCACAATTTGTTTTCTATAAAATTCTGATAACAGGTTGACTAATGATTAGAGATATTATAATCAAGCATTAGTTCTTGTTGTGATATTCTAGCACCTTTACTATCAATGATTTATATTATGTTATGATGTGTCTAACTTCAAATAATTCTTTTGTCATCAGTTTGTCACAATCACTTTCGACGATGCCGTCAATGTTAGAAACATAATAACCTACCGAAACCTTCTTTACGATAGCAAGAATTCCAATGGCTGTCCAGTAGGTGCTACTTTCTACGTTAGCCATGAGTACACAAACTATCGATTAGTCAATGAACTGTACAACCAAGGCTATGAAATCGCACTTCATTCCATCAGCCACAGAACTCCTCAGGATTATTGGGCTACTGCAACCTACAATGATATAAAACAAGAAATTGCAGATCAAAGGGTTCAAATTTCTCACTTTGCCAATATTCCTTTTGAAAGCATTAAGGGTTGGTATTTTACTTAATATTATTATTAAATTTCATTGTGGTATTCTCTGCTTTTTTGATTATTCATTCATAGACTCGTTTTACCAGAAAACCTAAATCATAATAATAACATTGCTTACCAGAGAAAAGCCAAGAAAAGAAATAACATTAATTCAAAATTCTCAGGTGTTCGTCTTCCCTTCCTTCAAATGTCTGGTAACTCTAGCTTCCAAGTGATGGCTGACTATAAATTGGAATACGACTGCTCCTGGCCTACCAGTTCTATTAAAGACCCTGGCCTTTGGCCTTATAGTTTGGACTACGCATCCATCCAGGACTGTATGATCCCTCCATGTCCCACTGCGTCTATCCCAAACATTTGGGTCCAGCCTATGGTTTCGTGGACTGACTTGAATGGATTCCCGTGTGCAATGGCTGATAGCTGTCATTTCACGTAAGTACAATGTTACATGCCATTCTTTATGTTTATTCCAGTTTTCTCTTTTTTTTTCGCCTAATCAACCTTGTATTCGGTTGATTTGGCGAAAAAATTGAAGAGAAAACTGTAATATAATATTTTAGTATGTACCGATGTTTTTTTTTTGTTCCAAATACTCTGATGTATTTTACCATTTTTTATTTTCCACTTTAGGCCAGATTTGGACGACGAAGAAGCTTGGTACAAGTTCATCGTCGGTAATTTCGAAAGACACTACCTCGGCAATCGCGCTCCCTTCGGCTTCTATATCCACGAATGGTACTTGTCCAGCAACCCATCTGTCAAGGCTGCCTTTGTCAGATTTATGAATTTAGTCAGCAATCTAAGTGATGCTTTTATGGTGAGTATTATAACCTAAATGTCTTTCATGCTCTATCTTATCAAATTATTTTATTTAGACGACAGTAGTTTGATTTTATAGGAGAACAATTTTATGATGGTTTGATTTCTTGGAACAACTCGCACTAGGATTCCTTGTGTCATGAGATCTAAGCTCCTTCGTTAATTTAGATTTGTTATCTTACTTAATCTTAAAAGTGCAGTTAGTAACTCAGACACAAACTTAGTAAAAATTGCCTGACAGGTTTTCAGATTAAAGTTGAGTTTAAGATATATTCAACTTCAAATGCATAAATCAGAAATCGGGGGTTAAATAAGCAGTTCCATATTGATCTTGAAGATCAATATGCAACTGCTACGATTCCTATTTTCAATGCAGCACCGCAGTAATATGTTTTTTTTACTGTCCAGGTGAATTCCAGCGAAGTTCTTGACTGGGTGAAGAACCCAATTCCTGTTGATGAATACAGGGCCAAGCCTTGCAGAAAATGGAGTTCGGCAGCCTGTGCTTTTCAACCGGACTGCGGTCCTCTTTTAGGACCAAATGGGGTATGTGTTCATTTCTTCAACCATCTTTGTTATAGTTTTATAAAAAACTTTAATATGGATACACGACGTGTATTCATTAATTTTTTTTTAAAGTGTGTCTTAGGTTTTGATACCGTTTTAATACATCTTACGCAATGCTAATTTGTTACCGACATAGCACGAAGAATCGCCAAACATAAGTGGCAATGGGCAGGGCAGGGCACATTGCTCACAGAAAGGATAGCCGTTGGGGCCCAAAAGACGTAACGTCGTTGGAAGGTGGACCGTTGACCTGGTGAGGGTCACGGGAATCCGATGGATGCGAGACGCACAGGACCGGTCATTGTGGCGACACTTGGAGGAGGCCTATTTCCAACAGTGGACGTCTTTCGGCTGAAATGATGATGATGATGAATGCTAATTTATATACAATATCTATTGCTATAGATACTAGAAAGGATACCCAAATTAACCTGTTGCATGCATAATTTTTCTCCCAATTAGGCATCCATATGTAGTTGTATGGGATGACATGAATACTTGTCTGCGTTCACTTGTATAATCTATGAAACTTTATCAATGCATGTTATAATGTACCTACTGTTCTTCAAGATACTGGATTGTTTCCTAGTTTGAAGGACAGTGATCTTATTTATGTGAAATAGCCACTCTCATTATTAGTGTTTCATTACTGATGTTATTTTTAGGCTTATAATTTTATTGCGCAATAAATTATTACTTACTTACTTACTTTTATATTTGTGTCGTAATGGGCCACATTTACAATATAATCTCATTTCTCACTGCTCCAGCACCACATTACTTATTTCGTTTTTTCTTACAGATGAGTTATTGGATGGGCGCGTGCAATGTCTGCCCCAATGTTTATCCTTGGACAGGCAACCCTCTTGGGCAGTAATAATTTTTAACTTGTTATTTTAATTTTATTTATTATACTTTTAGTTTTTAAAAAATGTTGTAATGAATTAAAATAAAAAGAATTTTTTTAACACCTTTTTTTATTTTTTTCCAATGCAGCATATATTCAATAATGATCAATCAAAAGTGAAGATGACCTTTGATGAAAAGTTTGATGCCGATTTTAGCAGTGCGTTTATTAAAGACGACTATTCTATGCAATGCATTCGTTCGCTAGTTACCTGGTTGCAAACCCTTGTCGTGAATAAAATAGTTACGACTCCCAACATACTATGCTATGGGCACGCCGCCGCACTAATTATGGCGGTAAGTCCCCACCTTCCGCATGACGCAGGTCCTTATCGGACATAGTAAGTTCGGGAGGTTCCCGCACCGGATTCGTGCAGAGGAAACGCTTGGATGTCACCATTGTGTGGACCGCCCGAAGGACACGGTGAAGCATGAGGTGAAAGTGTGTAAGAAGGCTGCCGCACGGATGAGGAAACGGACGGCGAGTAATGGGTAGCTCACCGTCCAGCCGTCCGGTAAGCGTCCAAACCGGCCCGAGTCGTCAACGGCGCGTAGTGTTCCGCGCACGCCTTAAACAGATGTCTGCAGAACCGTAGGAGCCCAACAAGGCAGAAATCTACTGGGGCCATAGGTTCGATTCTGAAAGGAAAACTCGGGGTCCTAGAACGCAAGTGAAAGAAGGAACATAGGAGTGGGTTTTAGTCAGTAAAAGTCTGACTAGCCCTAGAGCGGGAGAAGTCATTGGATGATTTCCCGCCTAAAAAAACTTCTAACTACTAACTGAAAATATCCTCAGGGTTTTCACCTCGAATCAATTCTGTTCTTTTCCAATGATATAACATATGAAGTCCATCACTTGAAACACACATTTCTTTACTACAATACACACAAACACTTGAAAACGAAAACAACAAATATAGATAGAAGAGCACAAAGTTGGTGCTTATTTCAAACGAAATTTCTTCCAGCAGACCTGCAACAGGAGAGTTGGATGAGAGATGTAGTCACAGTGTAGGTATATACTCGTAAATAAATTAGATAATTTAAAATATACTATATTATTTAAATAAAATTAACAACACAGAACAAAACAGTAAAATAAATCAATAACAGTAAATACATTTAATAAACATTATTTTATTTTTATGGACAAGGCACACCAACAACTTGTTCACAAAATAATCTAGATTCAATGTTCAGAGGATGGTTCTGTGTAAACAAATCAATTAAAGGCATGCACATCATTCACAGCGGTTGTTTAAAATTACAAATCACATAATATATATGGGGTTTCACGGCAATGGATACCATTTTGATAATCTGCCTACAAAATGTTAATTTCAGGTGACGGTGGTCAACCAGTCAATGAATTCGCACAATTTCACCTAAATGGTAGATAAAACTAGGCAAGTGCGAGTCGGACTCGCGCACTGAGGGTTCCGTATAAACTTACCTATGAAAACAGTTCAATTCCCAAATCGAATCGAATTTTTCCAATACGCAAAAAAAAAATTTTTTGTGACATAACTACAAATTTACAGTTTTCAGATTATTTTCTATACTTGTGCTATGAGATCTTGCTACATGCCAAATTTCAGGATTCTAGATCAACGGGAAGTACCCTACGAATTTTGATTTCCTTGAGTGTCGAAATACACGTTTTTTGCGACTTAAAGACCGTATCTTTTTTTCATTAACTCAGACTTTTGAATTTTTCACAGCTTTAAGGGACTACAGACTTGAGTATATGGTTTTAATTTCAATTTAATATTTCCACGCGTGCCTGAGATAAAGGGTCTTGACAGACAGACAGACAGACAGACGGACAGACAACCAAGTGATCCTATAAGGTTTCTTTTTTTCCTTTTGAGGTACGGAACCCTAAAAACGGCTAAGTGCAAGTGGGACCTACGCACAAAAAGCCCCGCACGATATTTCACAATACTCCATGTTTGAATGGTCTGATACGCAGACGACACGCTGGTCCTGGCGCAGGGTGAGTCGTACCGGGAGGCGGATGAACTAGCAACACGCGGGTTTTTTTTTTTTTTTTTTATAGGTGGGAAAATCATCTTATGACAAATCCCGCTCTTGGGCGGAACGAGAGATAGTGTCAGACTTTTACTGACTAAAAACCCACTCCTGTTCCTTCGTTGCCTTCGTCCCAGGGCCACGGTTTCGTTTTCATACTACCCATGGCCCCAGTAGGCTTCGACCCTGCTGGGCCCCTACGATTTGCTGACATCTCCCTGAGGCGCGCGCGGAACAATACGCACCGTCGACGACGGAACAATACGTCGGTCCGGATTGTTACCGGACGGTCGGACGGCGGGCCACCCATTGCCCGCCGTCCGCAAGCCCGCGCCTACGGTGGCCGGAAATCGGGATCGGAATCCCGGCGGCGGTTGGGGCGTGAGGACCGTTGCCGTTGCCTCACGCGATCGGCCGCCTCCTTTGCTAGCATTACTGCTTCGCAGAAGGAGGCGACCGCCTGCCTCTCCTCCTCGCTCCGGACCATGGCCTGTACCAAGGCCCGGCGCGAGAGATCGCCGCCGCCGATCGCCCCCACGAGGACACGGCGTTGCTCTTCCCAAGCGGGGCACACTTCCACCGTGTGCTCCACCGTGTCCTCCGGGCGGTCCACACAGTGGCGACACCCGGGCGTCGCTTCCGCACGAATCCGGTGCAGGAACTTCCCGAACTTCCCGTGTTCGGTGAGAACCTGCGTCATGCGGAAGGTGAGGACGCCGTGAGGTCTTTCCAACCACGCCTCAAAGAAGGGACTTACCGCCATAATTGTGGCGTGCCCAGCACTGGGTTGCGACAGTCGCTGTCGCCATTCCACCATGAGATCCCGCCGGAGTTCTTCACGCCATGCCGCGACTTGGCGTGGCAGCGGAGTTTCGCCCCGGCGTTGCATCTCCATGCGCAGATCGTGCATGTGAGCAAGGCCTGTTGCTACCAGATCCCATGGTGGCTGTCCAGCAAGGAGGCTCGCCGCTTCGCGGGAAATCGTCCGGTATCCTCGCACCATTCGTATGGCCATGACCCTCTGACATGCGTTCAGCCGGGCCGCCGGCTGCTTCCGCAGCGCCGGCGCCCATATCGGTGCGCCATAAAGGGCCATGGACCGAACGATTCCCGCGTAGAGCCTCCGGCAGGAGGCGTCTGGACCCCCAAGGTTGGGCAGGAGCCGCCCGAGGGCAGCCCCAGTCCGATTTAGTTTGGGAGCCAGACGTCGGAAGTGCTCCTCGAAATCCCATCGGCTGTCGAGAACGAGTCCCAGGTACTTCATCGTTGACCCGACGCCGATGTGGACTCCTCCTACCGTCAGTTGGGAACCCGGTGGTGGTGGCGCGTTCCGAGGGCCGTGAAAG
Source organism: Mythimna impura (assembly GCA_905147345.3). Taxonomy (NCBI): domain Eukaryota; kingdom Metazoa; phylum Arthropoda; class Insecta; order Lepidoptera; family Noctuidae; genus Mythimna; species Mythimna impura. The sequence goes on from LR990363.1 coordinate 11,821,836, forward strand.
CACATTGCCTCGGACTTGTGCAATGCCACCTCGAGTCCCAACTCCTGGATCCTGCCCACGACTGTCGCAACCCCGCGTGTCGCTAGTTCGACCGCCGCCTGGTACGACTCTCCCTGCGCCAGGACCAGCGTGTCGTCTGCGTAGCAGACCACGCTGACCCCGCCAGGGAGGTCGCCGCGCAGCACGTAGTCGTATCCGATGTTCCACAAGGGCGGCCCTAGTACCGATCCCTGCGGAACACCGCACGACATCTCTCGACGTTCCCACTCTCCCTGATGACCAGGGTAGATGATGTACCTGTCCGACAGGTACGCCTCGACCACACGACAGAGGTAGTCGGGCGTCCGGTGATACCGGAGTGCCCTCCTAATGCTACTCCAAGGCAGGGAGTTGAAGGCGTTGGCGATGTCCGATGTGCGAGACACCGCCACGACACACCTGCCCTGGGACACTGCAGCCCCCGTCGTGAGAGCTCGCACGCGCATGATGGCGTCCACCGTGGGGCGCCTCCTGCGAAAGCCGAACTGGCCGTCCGCTAGGTCCGGCCCCATCCGTGTTAGGTGTGCGACGAGGCGGTCTGCAACTACTCTTTCAAAGAGCTTGCCCACCTCGTCGAGCAGCACAATGGGCCGGTACGCGGACGGAGAGTCCGCAGGGCGCCCCGGCTTTGCGATGAGGACCAGTTTCCCCGTCTTCCAGCGAAGTGGGAACTGGCCCCTCTCCATGCATGCGCTGAAGAGCCCTCTTAGTCGAGGCCCGAGAGCCTCCATGGCCAGGACCCAGGCCTTCCCAGGCAAGCCGTCGGGTCCTGGGGTGGTATTTTTGGCACTCAGCCTTCGTACCGCCACTCTCATCTCTACCTCGGTCACCTCTGGAGTGTTGTCGTCGTCGTCGCCATCGTGGTCCGCGTCGGACACCGCTGGTGGCGGAGCCATGGGCGGGGGAGAGTGCTCTCCACGCGCAGGGAACAGAGTACTCACCACACCCTCCACAAGCTGGGGCCGGAGACTCTGCGTCAGCGGGGGAGCTCAGGGGCGGAGTTTGTCCCGCACCACCTTAGCAACACGCGGGGTTGCGACAGTCGTTGAGAGGATCCAGCAGTTGGGACTCGAGGTGCCGCTGCACAAATCCGAGGCCATGTGTTTTCACGGCCCTCGAAGCACACCACCACGGCGTTCCCAATTAACGGTAGGACGAGTTCACATCGGCGTCGGGATGAAGTACCTGAGATTCATCCTTGACAGCCGGTGGAATTCCGAGGAGCACTTTCGACGTCTGGCTCCCAAACTCAATGGGACTGGGGCTGTCCTCAAGCGTCTCCTGCCCAACTTATGGGGTCGTTCGGTCCATGGCCTTTTATAGAGCGCCGGTGTGGGCGCCTGCGCGGCATGACAGACTGAGTTCCGGCGGGATCTCATAGTGAAATGGCGACTGCGACTTTTGCAACCCAGTGTTGGGTATGCCATAATTATGGCGGTAAGACCTCACAGCATCCTCGCCTTCCGCATGACGCAGGTTCTCACCGAACATGGTCAGTTCGGGAAGTAAGTTCCTGCACCGGATCCGTGTGGAAGTAACGCCTGGGTGCCACCACTGTGTGGCCCGACCGGAGGACAAGGTGGAGCACACGGTAGAAGTGTGCCCTGCTTGGGCAGAACACGAATGAACGATCAATGATCTCTCTCTCTCTCTCTCTCTGAGGAGGAGTGGCAGGCAGACGCCTCCTTCTGCGATGCAGTAATGCTAGCAAAGGAGGAGGCCGCACGTGCACGCGCGAGGGAGCGGCCCTCACACCCCAGCCGCCGAGATCCTGATTCCGATTTCCGGCCACCGTAGGCGCGGGCTTGCGATCGGCGAGCAATGGTAGCTCGCCGTTCGACTATCTGGTAACCATCCGGACCGAGCCACGCGTTCCACGCGCGCCTTAAGGAGATGTCAGCAAACCGTAGGGGCCCAGCAGGGTCGAAGCCTACTGGGGTCAGGGGTCTGCTTCTGAAAGGAAGACTTGGCCCTGGTATGAAAGGCAACGAAGGAACAGGAGTGGGTTTTTAGCCAGTTAAAGTCTAACACACCCTTCAGCTCCGCCCAAGAGCGGGGGATGTCATTGGATGATTTTCCCACCGAAAAAAAAAAACTCCATGTTTGATAAGATTGATGAGAGGTCTATCTAGATTAGAGATAAAAACTCCTAGGTTATGAACTCGCTACAAAATAATCATTTAAATTGTTGGTTAGATTCAGAAACCTGATAAAGGTGGCTTAGAAAACTGGATCGCTGGCCAGAGATACCAATTGTAGATAAAACAATCCGAAGAAAGCGCGGTTACCCAGGAAGTACCTTTGCATATTTCAGAAACTGATGCCAAACTCAAAGCTAATTTTGAACTTGACTCAAGTTAGTGTCATCGTTACACTATGAGGGTTTGACAGTTAAAAGACAAAAAACAGGGAATTGGAAAAAATATGTTTAATATTCAAATTAATTTAATTAAGACTTCACGCCAAAATGTTTACAATAATTATAGGTACAATAAATAAACAATTAAACATTACATTATTCATCGATCAACGGCCGAGATGGTTACCTGTCCAAGGGTAGACCCTGGGACAGACATTGCACGCGTTCATCCAATAAGCCATCTGTAAATGAGATTATATTGAGAATGGGTCCCACCACGATACAAATAAAGATAACATAATTGGTAACAAGATGAAACTCAATAAGCTAACAATGATATCTCTTTAGTAACTACTTAGGTACATTTTACGGTCTTAAATCACCTAAATCAAATAAAAACTGAGATTAATTTTGGAAATGACCTGCCGCAAAACAATGCAGAAGCGTAATTAGGAAGCAAATAAGCCATGCTGTTAACGGACGTAGCATTCGACATCATATACATCATACATCATCATCTTCATTCGTATAAATTCGACGATTTTAAATCCTAGGATGAACTATTTTTACAAAAATTCTACTGTAGTTTCTTGTTAAACCGTCGGATACATACCGCATTGTGTACACCAAAAAGCGGACCGCATGGCTGTATAAAGCAGATCGCTGGACTCCATTCCCTGCAAGCTTTGGCTTTGTATTCACCAACAGGGACTGGGTTTTTCACCCAGTCAAGAACTTCGCTGGAATTCACCTGGTTAATAAAAAACAAACTAGTTGATCATTTCATCATTGAAAATAGTATATCTGAGAGATGATCAATGTGCAACTGTTATTATAATATTTGAGTTTCTAACTGCACTCTTATTAGGGTTCCGTAGCCAAATGGCAAAAAACGGAACTCTTATGGATTCGTCATGTCTGTCTGTCCGTCCGTATATCACAGCCACTTTTTTCCGAAACTATAAGAACTATACTGTTGAAACTTGGTAAGTAGATGTATTCTGTGAACCGCATTAAGATTTTCATACAAAAATAGAAAAACAAAACAATTTTTGAGGGTTCCTCATACTTTGAACTACTTAAAACTCAAAATTTTTTTCATCAAACACATACGTGTGGGTATCTATAGAAGGTCTTCAAAAATGATATTGAAGTTTCTAATATCATTTTTTTGTAAATTGAATCGTTTGCGCGAGAGACACTTCCAAAGTAGTAAAATGTGTGTCCTGTAACTTCTAAAATAAGAGAATTATAAAACTAAAAAAATATATATGATGTACATTACCATGCAAACTTCCACCGAAAATTGGTTTAAATGAGATCTAATTGTTTTTTTTTAATACGTCATAAATCTTAAACCGCAATTTACCTTTCAAGTTTGTACGGAACCCTCAGTGCGCGAGTCCAACTCGCACATGCCCAGTTTTTTTAAACTTCTTTCGTAAAAATAATACTAATAAATTGATAAGACAAGATCTTAAACACATTAAAGGTTTATTATACTCACCATAAAAGCATCATTCAAATTGCTGATTAAATCCATGAACCTTACAAAGGCGGCCTGGATAGCTGGGTTGCTGGACAGATACCATTCATGGATATGAAAACCAAAGGGTGCGCGATTACCGAGGTAGTGCCTTTCGAAATTGCCGACGATGAACTTGTACCAAGCTTCTTCGTCATCCAGCTCGGGGCTAAAGATGAAAATAAAAGAGATAACTACATCAGAGCGTTCGGGAGAAAAAAGAACATATATATGTACCATAGTATATTTGTATTCGGTTTCTTGTGTGAAAGAATTGAAGGAAATAATTCATTTAAGAAAGAAAACTTGAATACAAATTAAGATTGGCATGTAAGTACTTACGTGAAATGACAACTATCAGCCATCGCACATGGGAATCCATTCAAGTCAGTCCACGAAACAATGGGCTGTACCCAAGGTTTTGGGATAGAAGCAGTGGGACAGGGAGGGATCATACAGTCCTGGGTGGATGCGTAGTTCAGAGTATAAGGCCATAGGCCAGGGTCTCTAAAGGCACTTGTGGGCCAGGAGGAGTCGTATTCCAAGCCATAGTCAGCCATTACTTGGAAGCTAGAGTTACCAGCCATTTGGAGGAAGGGGAGACGAACACCTGTAAATTTTGAATATTTTATTTATGGTAGGAACTCTATTAATCAACACAGGTTTAGGTTTTCAGTTAAAACGAGTCTATAAACGAATAATAAAGAAACTAGCAATGAACATCACGCAAAAATTCAATAATAATGTAAGCAAAATACCAACCCTTAACGCTTTCAATAGTAATATTGGCAAAGTGAGAAATCTGATGTCTTTGATCTGCAATTTCTTCTTTTATAACATCGTAGTTTGCAGTAGCCCAATAATTCGGAGGAGTTCTATGGCTAATTGAGTTAAGTGCGATTTCATAACCCTGGTTGTAAAGTTCATTAACAAGTACATAGTCGGTGTACTCATGACTGACGTAGAAAGTAGCACCCGATGGACAGCTGTTGGAATTCTTGCGACCGTAAAGAATATTGCGGTATGTCGCTATATTTCTAACGTTGATGGCATCGTCGAAAGTGATTGTGACGAACTGGAATAGAAGAATTATTTGGAATCAGGTCATTACCCTGCCCTGATTGGTAAAGATTCCCAAAAATAATAACAAATGATTTATATCAAAATTCAAGAGTAATGTTATATTGATTGTAACTATCAAGTAAAAAACCAATACGATATGATTGATATATATTTTTTTTATCGCCAAGTAAATAGCTGTAACATGGACTGCTTTAATTCAAGTCCAAAACTTTGCAAGTAAATTAAAAAAAAAACTAGATAGCTAATGTCACTGATTTTAAATTTAAAAGTACTCTAATACAATACAAATTAAAATAAAATTAAAATTCAGAGTCTACGCCTTATATATTTTTTTAAATTTGTATTTGAATGAAAAATTTGGGCCTTATTTTCATAAAACAATAAAAAGTCATTAAAAAAAAATCCACAGGGCATGAGAAGTGTTTAGGGGTCTTAAAGGATAGCAGATGACCCTTCCCGTCGACCATTTCAATTTGGCACACGATGCACCAAACACAGGATTAAATATCTTATAACATTTACTATTTTATCTTACAATTAATATGAAATATAAAATCCTTTATGACATTTTTTATTTATTTATTATTTCTACTATTTTTTTAAGTGGTTTTTTTTTTATAGGTGGGAAAATCATCTTATGATAAATCTCGCTCTTGGGCGGAGCGGGAGATAGTGTCAGACTCTTACTGACTAAAAACCCACTCCTGTTCCTTCGTTGCCTTCGTCCCAGGGCCACGGTTTCGTTTTCACACTACCCATGGCTCCAGTAGGCTTCGACCCTGCTGGGCCCCTACGATTTGCTGACATCTCCCTGAGGCGCGCGAAGAACAATACGCGCCGTCGACGACTTGGGCTCGGTCCGGATGGTTACCGGACGGTCGGACGTAAGAACGGACGTGGGTCTTTATCGTTATACATTTAACCGGAGATGAGCAGTGGCGGACTAACAGGGGGGCGGAAGGGGCGGCCCGCCCCGGGCCTCCGGTCTTGGGGGGCCCCCAAATGCCTCCGCGTTCCCCTGATCAAATCCTAAACAAGACTTTAAAAATTTGCTTAGTACCTACATAATTTCATCAAAATCAAAACACTACAGCCATCTAGACTTTTTACGCGGTACTAATATTCTTTTAACTTTGCTGAACGCGTCCAATACGCTGGGGGAATTCCCGTCTTTGTAGCGGGTACTTCCCCAGGAGTCTCTGAATGAATGAAGTGCAAATAATTCACTCTTGTACGCCTACATGTACATTTACTCACTACATTATATTTACGTCGAAAAAGAAATATTGGCCTCATTTAAAATAAATATATTAAATTACATTACGTTGATATTTAATAGTTTACGTTGATATTTAGTTTAGTGGCCGAACGAATCACGATTGTAGACAGACTTTTGGCATAAAAAAATGCAATGACATGGACATCGAGAAACGAGGAAGAAGGAAGGTAAAAAGAACGATGCCGGGTGAATCAGCTCATGATGCTGGATTATCAATTCAAGAAGAAATATGACGGTCAATGTAAGAATGCATAGACAGATTACAAGAATTGTCGACACGATACGGGACCATGAAAAATCAATAATATTTTCCAAATTATTGAAACAAAGTTTATGCTAGAAGCTTCAGATGACGGTCTGGCTGTAGCAGTTAAAAATTTGATTCAAATTTATGGTGAATTTGACAAGGAGCAAGTTTCCCAATAAATAGAAAGGTATCGCAGGCATGTAAAAGCCACCGATACGAGTATGGTCGTTGCTGTCAAATTGGGAGCCCAAGAAATCTTTCTATTGGACTTCAGTGAATCGTTACCCTGTATATCGCTTATACTTCAATACTTCTCGACCATTTGCATCTCGGTTGCATCATGCGAGAGGAGTTTTTCAAAACTTTAACTAATTAAAAATTATCTTCGATCTATAATGGGTCGCCGTCTAGCCGTGCTTTCAATAGAAAGAAAATTTTTTTTTTATGATTGATTCGTATTTTATTTTCCTCACCCATATCCATTCCATATTGTAGGTACTTATGTATTTTTATTTAGCCTAAATAATTCTAGTCGAATTAAAATTTCATTTACCAGATTTTAACGAAATATGCATAAACAATTATTTATTTATACATATAAATTTAAACTGAATAAAAAGCTTATAAAACTCCTTTTTTTTAAAGCTGGGGGGCCTCAATCGGCTTTGCCGCCCCGGGCCTCTGACGAGCTTAGTCCGCCACTGGAGATGAGAGAAGGATATTATTTTATCACAGATTAATTTTGTATGATTGATTTTAATCATTTACCTGAGGTGTATTTCTGGGCAAGAGTCCACCAGGAATGTCCGTAGTCGAGCATCTGCAGTCTGGTAGTTTGCACAATTCTTCATTACACTCTTCACCTAGTGGGAGTTCATTTGGATCACGTTCGGGAGTTGTTGGTGCTTGAGTTGTCGGTTCAATAGTTGTCTCAGCTCCAGGGGTAAATAACGGGTCAGGGCTAGATATTAACTGACCTTGAACATCAGCTATCGTTAAACCCAGGAAAAGATAAGAGAGAAGCAAAACAGACTTCATTTTGATAACCTATGTTCAGAATGAGCAGATCGAGATCCTTACCTGCTATTTATATTGAAACACAAATCTTTAATATTGATTGCTTATCACTTAATATTATCAAATTGATCTCCAAATCATACATGCAATTCGTATGACCAATTAGCCGTACCATAATTCATAATGATAGACCTGTTCCAGGAAATACGTGATTTTTTGAAACCTAAAAAATGTTGGAAAAAGATTTCATCAACTTCTCGATTTAATGTGCAAGGTTTCCAAAAATATATTTTCTTCACTTTTTTTAAATTTATGTGTACATTTATATAAGTAAAATTTGTGCAAAATAGCTGATTTTAGAGGTCTTTACTGAATTAGTTTTACTTAAATAAAAGTTTTATTTTCAATAAAAACCTAGACAATAGCCACAAAATATTTAGATGTCAGCAAATCGTAGGGGCCCAGCAGGGTCGAAGCCTACTGGGGCCATGGGTAGTGTGAAAACGAAACCCGGGGCCCTGGGACGAAGGCAACGAAGGAACAGGAGTGGGTTTTTAGTCAGTAAAAGTCTGACACTATCTCTCGCTCCGCCCAAGAGCGAGATTTGTCATTAGATGATTTTCCCACCGAAAAAAAAAAAAAAAAAGATAAATATGTGTATCACGTCATAATCACATTAGAGCGGTATGGGAAGTATCACGGGTTGGATATTCTGGTCCAAGTTTCCTGTATAAAGTTTCACTTCATATCCATTAGCTTTTCATCCTTTCATTCACCCACCATCCGTTCCACCTTTTTATTAGTCTAGTTACTCTAATGAGTCAAAAGTATACGTGATCAAAAAACTTTCAACCATCTTAAAAAAAATGTAAGACGTTCTTTATTCGGTTGTATTTTTATTTTTTTTACATTTGTTACCTCAGAACTCTTACAGTTATGAACCGACAGAAACATATTTACTGAAATAGCTTATAATGTGTGATTCTTGCTGATTGCAAACAGATATTAGAGTTATTCAACTGAAAGCAATCCTACAGTTTGTTTGTTTTATATTAAGGAAGATGTCAGCAGTCGATCAAGAACAGTTGTCATGAAAACACATAAGTAGGTATGCAGTAAGTGTTTCGGTTTTTCATTTTGACGTAAGAAACTCTAAACTACTCCACGTAACTGATGCTGTATTGATGAGAGGTCCATCTAGATAAGAGAAATAATTCCTAGGTTATGAACTCACCACAAAATACTCATTCAATTTGCTGATTAGATTCATGAACCTGATAAAGGTAGCCTGGAAAACTAAATTGCTGGCCAGATACCATTTTTGTGAATAAAAAATCTGAAGCAAACTTGGTTGCCCAGGTAGTATTCAATTTTTTTTTAAATTTCACATTAAAATACTTACAATAACTATAACTACAGTCATCGATATATATGTACTACGTACGACTACAGTCAATAAAAATATAACAATACCAAGGTAGACCCTGGGACAGCGATTGCATACTCGTATCCAATAAAGCATCTGTAATAAAATTGTGGAAATGAAAAACCATGAAATATTTAGTTAAAAATTAGATTATTTTCTAAGTGCGACCCGCCGTGGCGGGTCGCTTAATTGGAAAACCAATAAACAATACTGTTTTTTTTTAAACAATACTGTTAACGTCTTTCACAATCTTTGGGTGTATTAGAGAAGTGGAGAGGCCACCTCTCTAAAATTGTGCTAATAAAAGGTAAAGAGTTGAGTTCTGAAGATACTACAGTGTTCTCGGGCATAACTCTAGATGCTAAGTTTCAGTGGGGCCCACATATAGACAATTTATCGAAAAAACTTAACTCTGCAGCATACGCTGTTAGACAAATTCGAAATTTAAGTGATGTAGAGACTGCCCGTTTAGTTTACTTTAGCTATTTCCATAGTGTCATGTCGTACGGTATTCTTTTGTGGGGAAATGCCGCCGATATTCAGACAATTTTCGTTTTGCAGAAAAGGGCTATCCCACCAAAAACATTTTGTAAAAAACTAGCCAAGTCTCGATGGAGCTGCTTGTTTATCTCTAAAAAGTAATGAAATCTGGACAAAGTCGTGCCAAGTCTAAGGTTCCTTACTGCGATTTCTTTATTATTATAGTTAATGTTGTATGACTTGGCCGTTGAACAATACGTTTTCCAAGTGGCAATTTTCCATCGTCAATGGGTAGCGGTTCTGGCGACAGATTGGTGCAAAGGTGTCATGGAGCACCTGGTTTTGTACCCTTGTGTACCCTTCAACGGCCAAGTCACACAACATTAACTATAATAATAAAGAAATCGCAGTAAGGAACCTTAGACTTGGCACGACTTTGTTCAGATTTCATTACTTTTTAGAGATACACAAGCAGCTCCATCGAGACTTGGCTAGTTTTTTACAAAATGTTTTTGGTGGGATTTCACTTCTTTTTGTAGAAACGTGGGCATATTGATTTTTGCAATGACAGTCGATTTTTTTATGTAACAATAGTAGAAGGGGGCATTACCATATCTCTAATATAGCTGAGACCAGCTGAGGGTTCTTCACCAGATACTTCAGACCTTCGATTTTTGACATCAAATGAAGCGGCCCACCAAGTTGAATATTTTTTGTAAAGGCGGTATGTCGATCTCTAATAGTTTGGTTGGGCTCTTGTGTTTTCTAATCAGGGTCACCAGGTACTCCAGATCTTCGATTATCCTAGTTTTTATAGTTTTTCCTTTATGTGGCCATTAAACCCTAACTCTGTACTAAATATCAGCTCTCTGAGTTTATGGGAAGTACTAGTTTTATTCTGATGATCATGAGTGAGTGAGTGTCATAAATGCGAAACTTTGCTTTCGCTTAACTTCGGAACTAAATGACCTACAGACTTGAAATTTTAGATTTTAAGTATTTGATTATAGCTTACTGGATAACGAAAATTTCTGCGTTCTGGTCTTATCCAGAAGTTCTCAAATAGGGGCCTGAAAATGCGGCGAAATGGGTCCAGTAAAGGATGGTACGGCAGTGTTTGCTTTGCGCTCGGCTTGGCGGGGGCACTGTCGTGCCCCCCGATTCGCTCGATTTATAAATTAAGTCCCAGATACTCTCTCAGAGATAAATTTAATAACAAGATATCAATATAATGACTGTACCATCACAGTATATTTACGAGAATATTTTGTATGCACATAAAAATATAAACATGTTTAAAAAATACAGTAATATTCATAATTTTAATACTAGTAACAAACACAAATTTGTGGTTTCTGCAACCAGGCTCAAAAAAATAGGGGGCTCATTTAGATGATATTTATACACTTCTATAATAAACTTCCCTGTCAAATTCAACAACTAAGCCTTAATAAATTCAAATCATTTGTAAAGCGAAAACTTGGCTTTTTACACTTTATAGGACTATATTGAGGACGAAAAGGCTTGGGATTGACCTGCTCCAGTACGCACTACAACTGTTGTTTTATTTGTTTTCTTTTGTTTTTATTTTCAATTGTGCTTTTTAGTATTATTTTTTTTTACAATTTGATATTGTAGATTATTTTTTAAGCGACTTCATAAAGTCGATTTTTTTTTTATCCTTGTATTTTACTAACACTGGATTTTTGGTGACCGAAACAAATTTTTTTTTTTATTTATCTCAGGACCCTGAGGTCCTGGACCTTTGGAAGGCGTACGAGGAGCCGAAGCCAACTCGCAGAGGCCCTTTAGATAATTATAATGGAACATGATACCTGATACCAACCGACGATTATCCCTGTACGCGCTATGCTAGTGCACCCAAGGACAACCCCCGGTTGTTGAAAAACTATTGCGACATATGGAGAACAAAGATAATAGGGAAAAGTTTTTGGAGTCTTAAGTGGACTGGTAACATGGAACTACGTTAAGTAAGTAAGACTATGGCCCCTGCCTGAACAACGTTATTAATATCCATCGAAAAAAGGCAGGGGGTGACTTGCACACTCAATAAATGGGCCCCCAAAAAAACGGCCGCTAGCACGAAGTGACGTAGCAACAAGAGGTCAACATATCCTGAGGTGTATGGAGAGGTATACCACGGCTATCAGGACAATCCCGGAAGTTCGATCAAAATCCCTACCAGCACCTTACTGGATTATACATCCTTCTCCCGAGCACTTTTGCTCTTGCGAATCTCCACTCAAGCTAGCCAATAAAGGCAAGAGAGGCAAGGCAAGCCGGAAATGAAGAACAAGAATTCTCCCGGGAGATCGGGTCCGTGGGGTCGCTAATGCCCAACAGTTCGCCACAAAACTGCACTGCGGATTGTATCTCTCTTAGTCTGGCCTATCCCTAGGCATATTACGGCAAAGCAAACTTTACCGATACAGACCTAGGGTATATTGGAGCACGCAAGCCCCACCACGACGTCAACGTAGAGATACGGCGATGGGGATTATTATTATTATTATAAAGGGGGAGGTTCTATGTTCGGCTGAATGTATGTTTTTTTTTATGTATCGATTTTGTTTTTTTTTTTTTGTAAATTTATGTTTCCAAGTTGGTTCCATAGAAATATTGTTATGATCTGATCATGAATTTCGAAGATATGGAACAGAACTCCTCATAAGATCACAGCAGAACTGTCGTAACAAGTAAAATTGCTTTATTTACACGTGTAGTAAAAAAGAGGGGGAACGTATCGAACTGATCTGATGATGAAACCTGAAGTTAGGCACCGGAACTCTGTAATAAATTCATATAAGATTTAATCGATAGAAACGCCGACTTCCGAAATTAAAGATATTTTGCACTTTTCAGTGTTCCTTTTTACATTGAAGTCGGTTGTATTTTTTTTGTTAAAAGTTTTTTTTTATTTTGCAATTTGACGTTTTTTTTTTCAATTATTTTTTGACATATATATTTTTTTATTAAGTATTACATTTTGTAAACTATAGGTATAGGCTTTTATTATTGTGAACGTGAGGACTAGGTTGATTGCTTTTTTTTCTTTTTCAGCAATTTTAACGTACGTCTGGCAATTTGAGTATTTTCTGCGGCCTACCTAAATGTCCTTTCCTTGGTATTGTTCGTCAAGTCGTTGAGCTCCTTAGTAGTCCTGAGTTGCTTTGCGAATATTGACAAATGCTTGCACTGACTGGACAGGTCCACTCAAATCTGTATGGTTCTTTCTTCAAAAGACCATCTCAGACAAATCTGCATGGTTATCATGTGATTTAACCTGTAATGGTTTAACCCGCATTAGAATTGTACAATTTAATTCTGTGAAACCCGGTCCATCATCAAACCGGGTAAGTATTACAGAATTAAATTGTGCAATTCTAACGCTCACTTCCCAAAATGTAAACGATAGAAAACCGACTTTCCATTGTACATTGTCTGTTCTTATCTATCTTTTGATACTTCAAACTTTATTCTTGTACAATCGTTATCATCGTTATTGCTGACAGAATAACACAGTCGTATAATATTGTGAAAATATTAATTGTAAATTAGTGGATTTTTTTCCGGTTGTATCTGCAATCAGCATTATATAAGCAGATGCGCTGTACGTTATAGCAGTTCGAGTATGCCCTCTAGTGAAGACATCTACTCTCCATTGACTATATTTATATATACAGGTAGCTATAACATTTATTCACTTTAGCCTTTTAGTGTAGCTTCTGGTTGTCAGGTTAGAAGGCCAATTGGTTGGGATGATTTTCCAACCTCCCCAAGTATTTCATTGCAGTTTCGAGGATTTCTTCCTTCACATTGCTCATTTCGAGATAGTGGTGTATTTCCGTGTTCGTGATAAACCATAGGACATTGCACAGGTTTCTCAGTATCATATTTTGTATTCGCTGTAGTATAATTATATTAGGGTCACTGGCGCTGCCCCAAAGATGTACACCATACATCCAGACAGGCTTCAAAACGCTTTTAGAAATTAGTAATTTGTTATTGATTTTATTTTATTTTATTTTATTGGGGACAAAAAACAGTTACATGCTAGAGAAATACAAAAAAAAAATCCTTAAAACTAGATGCACAAACATGTAACCCACACCAATGTCCACATCTTGACATTTGAATAAAAGAAGTGAAGGACTGTGGTAAGAGTTTACAGAGTAGGTACAGTACCTTCTGCGAAAGCTTCATGTATAACAAACTAATTTCTATAATCATAATTAATATAGTATATAATTCAATTCAATTATTATTAATTTCATTTAATTTACATAAATATTTTTATTTCATTCAATTCAGTGCAATTTATTATAATTCAATTTAATTCAAGATTATTTATTTTAATTCAATACAATAAACAGTTGATAGACAGTTTATCAGAGGTTTAGCTATTTGTGGCCTATCATAGTCTTTTGTGAACTTCCATAGTAAATAGTTGGTGAACGCAGTGGCTGTGAGTGACTCCAGTTGAGATTCAAGAGTATTGTTGTGCCAGTTTTGTAACATATTTTTTAAGCCTATTGCCACTTTTGTGAAGTTTATCTAAGTTTAGTCGACTTTCATTGGCATGATATATATATAAACTGAGATAAACTTAAGTATTTAGCAATCCTTCTGAGCTTTCGTTTCTCAAGGAGAGCTTTTTCGATTTCCATAGGATAGTTATCACGGGTTACGCGAGGCATTAAGGCAGGGGTATTTATCCAGCAGGCTTCTTGGATCAGAGTTGTGATGTATTTAGTAGCTTTCTTAATGTTATCTTGTGTTTTAAGAGCTACTTTAATCTCAGTCTTTTCTTCTAGGAATTCCCGAAATGATATCCAATCTGTATGTTTATTATACAGCTTTTCTAGGTTCGAGGTCTTAACTAGCATAGTTCTGACAGTTAGAATTACGGGAGGGTGGTTGTACGAGCTGCCGTAGCAGGATTCAGTTTCAATGAAGTGCCTGCAATACCCTTTCATTACAAAAATGTCTAAAAGATCGGGATTTTTTCTGGAGTCAGCTTGTTCACAGGAGGAAGTAGTTTATAGATGATTTTTGTCTACGCTTATTTTATCTGGATTCCCAATGCTTATTTCCATATTCTTGACATTCCAGTTCTCCCCTGCAATAAAACGATGCCCAAGAATATCGAAGAAGTCAGAAAACAGGGATTCACTGATTTTATGTTTTCCGAACCCAAAGGGGAACCTAAAAATTAATGCATTAATACATGAGTGCGATTATCGGCAACTGAGCATCAATTATGACCTGTATAATGTATATTCTATCTTACACACCTTTGAAATTAAATTTTCTTTATCTTTTATCAAAGAGATACATATTAGGAAAAGATAACGTTCAACTCAACTTCGACGACAAATTAAATTACAGGATTGTATATAATTTTATAGTCACAAGAGCCTGGCCCAAAAAAAAATGTGATTTAAAAACGTTGGTTAAATATGAGTCGTTGAATTCCAATTTTAACGAATAATATGAATGCAGTGCCTACAAAAGTGTGCAACACGAACAAAAGCTGCGTAGGGGTGCAACGCTGGGGCAAAATTCCGCTGCCGTGACAAATCGCGGCACGTCACTCTAGACACCAGAGGGGTGTTATGACAGTAAAGACGCAAACTTAAAGCTGTGCACGCGGCGATAAGTTCTTTTTTTGACTTTCCGCCATACACAAGTCCACACAGCACACTGGTGTTTCAGGAGGTTCCTGTTTTAGATTCGGTGGGAAGAAACGCCTGAGTGTTAGCATTGTATACATTGCCCGGAAGTCACGGTGGATCATACGGTGGAGGTCTGCCTCGCTAGGGCAGAACATCTTTGGTTTTTTTTTGTCATAACTAAATGCTAACTTACTGTCTTTTCCATCGATAATACTTCACTATAGCAACGTTTCATATAAACAATACTAATTGGCGCCATATTTATTGTCACAAAGACAGGTTCACACGAAGACAGCGCTGGCGGCCAGACTGGAAGCCAGTACTGGCATGAATAAAGCGCCTGTCTATTTTTCTTGAAATTAACCTGCACCAACGTCCCCTTGCCTGTACCTGCAGTTGAACCATTGTTAACGCGTCAAGTTACTCACTAACGTATACTTATTGAGAAAAACGTACCCCGGCTTTTTGTATAAAACATGGGTAAGACCAGCGCTAGCAATATAAGTCTGTACGACTAGCCTCAGCATACGGGCTTCGTGTAAAGGCCTCTACAGAGCAAAGCCCCGGTGTGATTCACGCAAAACAAGCCAGGCAGCGTAACCACCGGGTAAACCCGCCGGCGCCGCCGGCTTTGGTCTATAAAGGCCTCAGACTAGCCTTTAGATAGTATATTATCGAAGAAAACAAAGTACCGCCGATTAGTAATCGAAACAATCAGAGAAAATTATCACAGAAAACATCAACCGCACATGTCTATACGTACACAAATATAAAGTCTTATCAAGTCACTGTTTTTTTTCTGATTTATTGCATACTGACATACAAAAATAAATTGCTGATAAGGCTATCTATTTCAAATTCGTGGAAGTAATACAATTAGTAGATGCTCTATCAAAACAAGTACTCAATCATTCTGCCTAGTGCCTAGCCTTTTGCCAACTATCTTGAAATCGACATACAGTTTAATCTTATGCAACTATGTAAAATTTAAAATTTTACATGGAGCGACTGCGTATAGGTGATAGGGATATCCACCATGTAGGTAGGTCGATTATAGAGCAGTGGTGGCCGAGTGGTAATGGTCCCGACTTACGGAATTGTAGGTCGTGGGTTCAAACCCAACCAGGCGCATTACTTTGTGTAATTTATTTCATCACCACTGCTCTCAAAACGGTGAAGGAAAACATCGTGAGGAAACCGGCATGTCCTAGAACCAAAAATTCGAAGACATGTGACATCCACCAACCCGCACCGGGCCCGCGTGGTGGATTACGGCCCATTCCCTCTCCTAGAGAGGAGGCCTGAGTCCCAGCAGTGGGAACATTATAAGGCCGACTATGCTATGCTATGCTAGGTAGGTAGGTACGTAAGCATTTGACAACCCTAAACTTCATTGCAGACTTGTAACTGTTGGTTTTTATTTTATGTTTAAGACACTAACACTTTCCTATCCTGTCCACTTGTGAAGTGGTTCCTCGCTTGCATAGATGAATGATTAGTGCGGTAACTCCTATCGGGATCTGAGTAATAGCGTGTTCTTTTCGAGTTGATATCACGCTATCAGGAATCTGGATCGGTGCCTAAGTACGTGGTTCGCCACGTAAGTTTATACCGCATGCGGTTATATTGTTGTAGAACAGCATTCGAGGAAACATACCTTCAAAATAATGTGGTCGTGATTGGTTTATCGTTTCTACATAACTGACCTCCACTATCCAGTGATTGGGTAAAATAATGCCACTTGACAAGATGGTGGTCAGATTTTCCCGCCTTAGGGGAAAACTGAGAATCATCTTGTCAAGTGTCTACCCACCGAATGACCCAATGAAAGACGGTGGCACTATGATCACGTGCTACTGGCTACAGAGCAAGGCATAGGGGAGACGCTTTGATGATCTCAGGGATATGCATTTTACAGAATGGATTCCAGGGTGGTCTTCTAAGAGGTCACGGAACCCCTTTCATGCTGATGGGGACCACCATCGGTGATACCTCGGTGGTCACCGAGGTTAAAAATTCAAAAGTCCAGGCGCCTGTCCATGGCTTCCGCTCAATATCAAAAAAGCACCGGGATAGGATTTACTCCTATATTCACAAACACATAAACTCACATACAAAAAATACCTAGACGCGGAACAACTATTATATGTCAGAGGATTTATCTAATCTAATACTCGTACAATAAAAAAGTGAAATTGATTGTGTTTTTGTTACAAAAAGAAATCCCCGCAATAACCGCTCTGATAACGAATTAATACAATAACAGATTAAGGCATCACTATCGTTGAGGGCTATAGCCTATTTTGTGTCCCACTGCTGGGCAAAGGCCTCCCCTTTCTTCTTCCAAACCTCTCTGCCTAGGGCGATCTCGAGCCAAGTTTGGCCCGCGAACATGATCAGATCATCCTCGAAGGCGTCGACCTGCCTCAGGCGTCCAGTGAGTGACAATCCTCCCCCATTTGT
This sequence comes from Mythimna impura, assembly GCA_905147345.3. Lineage (NCBI taxonomy): Eukaryota > Metazoa > Arthropoda > Insecta > Lepidoptera > Noctuidae > Mythimna > Mythimna impura. Next base: position 11,839,450 of record LR990363.1, read on the forward strand.
CTAGGTGCATTCGTGCAACGTGGCCAGCCCACTCCCACTTCAGCTTGGCTGTTTTCCCCCGGCATCTGCTACATAAACTTGTTATCCCTGAGTTTGTTCCGGTGTTTTTCTCAGGGTAGTAGTACTAGGAAACACCGGCCTCATCTAATTTAAACTGACAAAAAATTGACGTTTAAAAGTGTTTATTAAAACCTATTTGCAAACTAAATATCATTATCAAAAAAAAATGAAAATGTGTGTGTTGTGTGTTTGTGTTTGTGTGTGTGTGAATAAAGTACTTTGACTTTTTTTGACTTCTGTATACTTCCAGAGAGAAGTAAGTACCACAACATAGCTAGGGAGGATAATAAACATACAAATTAAAATGTTGCTTCTAATACATTTACTTTATTTCATTTACATCAAATAGTAACTATTCCATATCCAAAATGGTAAACACTAAGTCTTACCTCAAAAATGTTCAAAGTTAAACTAAGTTTCAATACTTAGTTAAAATACTTTTAAATACAGATACAGTCTAAAACTTCATCGTAGAAAAGATGTTAGTAACATTTTTGCAATGAGACGTCAAATATCTGCTTAAAGGCACAATTCCATTGCCACATCGGATGCCTACGGAGAAACTAGCTTCAAGGGTTCGTTTGTTTCCTAGACACGCATTTGTACGTTGCAGGCCCTGCCTTTCATACTAGTTAAAGCTAAGTGTTTCTAAACAGCAACGGAACTGTACCTTTAGACGAGAATTGAAGACAAGCATCACATTTTCAAATAATTTTATGGACGTGACATTCTACAAAGTAACTTCAACTTATTTTAAGTCAACGAGTTGGATTTGAACCTCTACATACAGATTAAGTACTTAAATATCATTGGTGATACGTGTGAGTCAATGAGAAAAATCACTTAGAACTAAGTTATAGACCATTCCAAATTCTTATATTTGACACGTTACAATAAATTGGCAAGTGTAAAATTTTTATTTTTGACTGTCTTTTAGAGGTTCTAAGAAAATAAATGTTTCATGATAAGGACTCTAAAAGTAGGAATATTAGAAGTGAATTATACTGTAGAATAATCATGATACAATTGTAAAGGCATTATAAAAGTCAAAATGAACAAAGAAAACAGAACAGTTATATAGAATAGAGTAATTGATGAATCATAACAATAATTATAACAGAAATAACTCGCATACAAAGTATTTTATGAAAATACAAAGAAAGAAAATAAAGAATCAGGTATAACAAAATTCAAAAACTATTCTCAGAACCTCACAAAGCACAGCCTCTTAATAATAAACACAGACATTACAGCTATTTATGTTACATAATATCACTAAAGAGTATGTACAAATAACATCGACGATTACATACCAAAAGTAGACAAAGTGTCATAGATAAGAGTTATCACTAAAAGGAATAAAGCTATCACATTCCTAATACAATAAGTTACTAAAACTATCTTACTGGGTAAAATATTTACAACTGGCGAATTTGAGGAACAGTTCTATAAAACTCAACAAGAGTACAATTCATGTCACAAAATTTTCGACAACTTCTGTATCATAATTTAGTGATGTTAAAACTTTTTTACCACAACATCTTTTTCAAGACACTCTGGAAATCTTTCGATCTGATACTAGTTCTAATGATGAAAATACATAATTAATTGCAGATAGCCAAATTATCGTCGATATCCCTTTCATAGAACTATTTCTCATCCTTAAATTAAACGATATCATATTATCATGGCATGAACGAAATCATCTTCCTCATGAGGTAGAAAATCAATATGTGTAAACGATTACACAATAAAAATATTAATATTTACATTCGGCTCATAAATAAGAAGAAAATGCCTCAAATCTATAACTATTAATATTAGAATATTAACAAAAGCGCTATTTACATCTTTGTACATTTATAAATAAAATAAGTTAGTAATACTGTAAATAATTTTAAAGCTTAATCTTCAGAAAATTAAATGTTATCTAAATACTAATTAAAATTAATAATCAGTCAGCGATTTATAATAAGGACTTTGATATAGACGAATTAATAGAAAAAGAAATAACATCAATTACAGAAACATAAACAAAAGTGAAGCTTAAATCAGATCGACATATTAAAGAGAGATCTAGACTATAAGACTACTTGATTTTTTCTGTACCTTCAATGGTTTTTAGTCCAGCAATAAATACAATTAAGATAAGTATTGTTATTTCTAAAATAAATTACATTTTGTTCGTTAAGTCACTTGTTCAGTTTTCTTATAAATATTAATAGCTTCTATCAGCTCCATCATCTTTACCTAAATATTTTGGGCCTGGCAGTTACTTAATAGCGAGAAAAGGGATGCAATGTGTGATATCTGTTGAATAGAATTTTATTTAATCAACTTACTCCAGACCGATTCAGAAATAACTTTCAAATACAGTTCTAAAGAATCAAAGGTTTATAAGAAAATTGCTTCTCACAGCTTTAGTTGCGTCTCATATTCCTTCAGCAAAAACCAACATTTCTATTATCAAAACATCAATCACTTCAAATCTAACCTTACCGAAACCAAATTCACAATAAAAGTCAATAAAACATAATCATTCTTCAAATGGATCATCTTCGATAACTTTCATGACATTGACTTTGTAAACAAATTGAAAGGACCATCACGAACAAAAATGAAATAGCTTTTTTCATTAATTACAAACATGATGGTCTCGCTTAAACCGGCAAATCTCGCATTCGACTCTGCAACACCATACGAAGCGGCATCGACATTTCTCTTCGTGATCTCTTACTCGAGTTTGATAGCCTCGACCACAGCAAAGTAAGCGGCAGCCATCAAGACCAGCTGATGTTCTGTTGCAGGTTCGTCCTCGGGTGCCTAGTATTCCGAGCCTGCGAAGAAATAAGAAATTTTGTATCAGAATTTTGAGGGAAAAGATATGAAAAACCTAGTATTGGTCCTTGAGGTACTCCAAACAATTCAAAAAGCTTTTGAAGGCTTTGAATCAATCGACTATTTTCTATGTACTATTACAAAAAACCATATTTCATATCATTTTTGCCATAACGATATTATTGGAGAATAAATGATCTGCAGGACATTTCTCACGAAACCCCGTGAAATCTTCTTAAGAGAACTTATTTTGTGATAGATAATATTTGAGGAGCTTATCGTCGTCATTTCAGCAGAAAGGACATAGGTCCAACAGTGGACGCCTTATGGCAGTGGCCTTCTACAAGTGTTGCCACAAGCACGGGCCTTCCTGCAACCCTTACTAGGTTATCGATCCACCTTGTAGGAAGCCTTCCAACGCTGCGTCTTCCGGTATACGATCGCCACTCCAGAACCTTTCGCCCCCAACGGCCATCTGTTTTACAAGCAATATGTCCTGCCCATTGCCACTTAAGTTTGGCAATTCTTCGGGCTATGTCGGTAACCTATTAATATTTTTTTTTTTTAACGAGTAACTATGTAGTTTCTTGCCGGTTCTTCTTCATAGGAAATGACTAATTTGGAACCGTGCGCTAGCTTTTGACGTTTTATAAGTGCCCATGTAGGCTTATGTGAAATAAAAATATTTGAATTTTGTAAAACCTTGGTTTTCCTGCGGATATCTTTATCTATTTGGGGAAGTAGTAAAACCAAATCACCAAAAGAAACTTACTCATCATTAGGTTCACAGTAGTCAGGCGAGTCTTCCAGGTAGACGAGATCAGTCTTGTTAGGTTTCTTCATGTCCATATGCATTGGTCTCAGCTTCCTTATGTTTTTACTTCTCTTGCGTTCGACCACCTGAAAACCAGTTATAATAATGGTGATAAAAAAATACTTACATCAAATTTAACCACAGTGCACATCAATTCGCTTTGTCTTTTAAAAAGAACGCTTTAACTCAACCAGGGTTCGATTAAAAGCATCAAGATACTTATAAGCCCAATGAAATCTATTAAACAGTTCAAGCATCTTGCGATAGTAAATGATGTCCATACGCACAAGCTAAGTGCCATTTGCTATTGTAAAATCACTTAATTCAAAACATATGCTCCAGAGCCCCGGGTCTGGCAAAGTGATATTATTGGGTTTTTCCATTAAAAATTCTCAGTAGCAGACTGGAATCTGTAATTGTATTCGTTTTGTTGCAATAGGCTCAAATGGGACTTTTTTTAAATTATATAACTGGTGAACCCCCTAGCGTTTTCGCGGCGTCCGCACTTCCGTATTTCATTGTAGACCTTATTTTCGATATACACAGACTACTTTATGAAGAACTTCTTATTTGCGTTTTTGGATGGCATCCGCTTGATGTTTGACAGAATGGCGCGAAATCACGCGCGATCGCTTGGGGTTTAATTAGACAAGTGCTTGACTGCGATCCCACCGATTGTATGTGTAGTAAGCAGTACTCCACACACGATCGGACCTGTGCTTTATATAACATTAGAAGCTATTCCGGTGTCAAGAACGCAGAGCCTACCTTGGCTTTGGACGCAATGAACCGCTCAAAGTTTAGGTTTGAGGAAATTTCAACTCCCCAGAGCTGAAGGCAGTTGGTGCACTCCGAGAATTTAAAAACATACTTAGCGAAATGTGGGTGTAATAACCTAACCTATCAAAAATTACATGACTGAAGTTCCAGTAACATCAGAATATACAGCACAACAAATCACAGTGCGTAAAACTGAGTATAAAATATCACAAACCTTAACATGCGAGGCGCCTTCATATCTAGTAGACAGTGCGTCACCGACCATTCGCAGCTGCGGCAAACGACGCCAGCAGACGCGAACAGAACAGGATCCTGACATGCCGTGACATTTGCAGACGCGTTGCATACGACCACGGACAGCCTGTGGAGAAGTGAAAAGGAAAGATAGAAAAAATATTTAGTCCAAACATTGATTTATTAGCAACAGTGCCAATAGTCTTTCAGTGAAATGGCTGTGTATCCAGATGGACGAACAATCCAACCTACTATAGCTTTAAAACCCTAAAGTAAAAGTCAAACAATCAATTAACGATTCTGTACAAATCGACAATTGCAATGTACAATTTCAGTGCAGAAGATTCAGAAATACCATATCATATACCCGTACACGCTCTAATAAAACAAAGAAGACATATGTTACACCCCTTTTTCTAGAACACCATTTTGCTGATTTCAACATTATTGCTTTTGCTTACTTTATTGATGGATGGACAGTGAGAGGGAGGCCAAAGAAATGGATTGTGTGAGTAGTGATATGAAAGAAAAGGCAGTCAATGATAGCGTGACTGCTAAAATAATAAAATGGAAGAAAAAAACGTGTTGCACCAACCCCAAGTAATATGGGACAAGGGCACGAAGATGATTCTTACTTTATGATCATTATCAAACTGCAGCATTACTGTTTAGTTAATTCTTACTTATTATGCAATGTAAAATGGTTTACAGCTTACCCTTCGTCCAGCTTCATTATTGTGTAAATTTACCAGCCCCTCATCAGTATTTTTGTCTTCTTTGGAATCGGAAAAGTCTTTGCTGAACATCTCGCCATATCTGATGTCCTGTAAATGTTATGAAAACTTTTTGAAAATCATGCGTACTTAAGAAGTTATTAAGCAAATTCTTTTCATTTTTCCGATATACAGTATGTGTCAAAACTCTAAAAAAATGACTGGTTACTGGTGGACTGGTTGACTGGTAGAGAATGCCTTGTTGCATTAAGTCCGCCTATGTACCGCTACTACTGTATATGAAGTTTAAATGAATAAAACTTTTCAATACGGAAAACATGTTGCACACAACGTAAACGTTGTTAAATTCTAAAATATTATCTACTTGTTTATTCTACTGTTTAATCTTAGAATTAACTTAGAACCAGCAATTCTTAATATTATCTGCTGAATCTTGAATTCCCATAATCATCGCAAGCTTTTTGGAAAAATCGCACCATGAAAATTTGCTATAAGTGAGTTTGAAGTTTGCTATCATTATTAACTTTTGCTAGGAATATAGACAAGCACGAATCACTTGGTTTTTGTTTTTATGGAGATTCTTACAGAATAGCACTACACAATAGCAGGTCATCTGTCTACAATGTAGAAGAACAATTTTTTATAGTTCCTAAAATCTTTCAATTCTTACCTCAGAACACCCTCCCCACTGCCAATGCCTCGGCGTGCGCTTTCTGACGCGTGAGTCGCAGGAGCACTCGTTGAGCTCACCGCGACTGCAGGCGCGAGCCACCGCATGGGCCAGTGCAGCCGCCGACAGAGCGTGCACGAATGCTGATTCACGAGATTCTGAAAAGTGATGAAGTCAGAGTTTAAGTAAAAATATGACAAGGCTGAAGAAGTTGACTGTTGGATCAAGGCTAGAGTGAATAGACTGTTAATAAAATAGTGCGATTCACCATGAACCTTTGCATCACTGCTTACCATCAAGTGGGATCACAGTCAAGCACTAATATCATCATCATCTTCCTGCCCTTGTCTCGTATTATTTGGGGTCGGCGCAACACGCTTTTTTTTTCATTCTGTCTTATCACCCGTCAAGCTATCACTAACTCCCTTTTCTTTTATATCACTCTTCACACAATCCATTCATCTTTCCTTCCACTAGTCAGTAACCAAGCAGTAGTATAGTTTGGGGATTTCTGACTCGATTCATTAAAAACGCGTTTTTTTTTTTAATCTTTTGTTTTCTTCACGGTACGGATACAATTACTATCCTTAAAATATGTAGATTGGAATCGAAAAACTAGAAAGTGCAAAAATTGTGTCCAATAAGCACTCATATGATCACTTTCTTGAAACTACGCAAACTAACATTATGCAATAGTTCTATCACATTCAACATTATGTTAATAAGAATGTTCTTATTAAACATGATTTATATTTCTTTGTCTCAGGTTACCAGATGTCTATTGAATTCGCAAGAACTTACCACTGTTATTTTTCACACGTTGAAAAAATGTTCAATAATTCAAACGTAACGATAATATTTAATGACAGTATCACAAAACAGCTCACCATTGATTGGACGTAAATCTAATAAAGAATATTTCAGTACGAACAAAATCTGCCAATTGATATTAACTAGTGCTTGACTGCGATCCCACCTGAAGATAAGCAGTGATGCAATCGTTAATGGTGAAGCGCACTAGTTTATTAAGAGCCTATTCACTCTAGCCTTGAAGACACCTAAATTATAATCGGACGAGAAAACTGCAGCAGGCAAATTGTTCCAGTCCTGCCAAATCAATTCAAATTCTAAAAATGAAACTGAAAATCCATACTTCAGTTCGTTGACCAGTAATCATTAAAGTAACCAAGAAATCAGATCCCTTAAAAGGCATGCAACCACATATAGGCACCCGTTATACTAGGAGAGCAGAAGGGGGTGGGAGCTCAGAAGAACTGGTTACGGTGTTAGTAGTTTACAGTAAACAAACTGAGCAACTCCGTCAACAAAACACACACCGAGTAATCGACATATGAAAATAAACATTTCACGTCTAAGACGATGAAGTTCTATGAAATTGAACTTATACACAAACTTTGATTTTGATCAGCAACGGAAGAACGCGTCAAATAGTATATTCAGATGATTCTCGTTTGTTAATAAGAATAACAGAGTACTGAGTGCATATCGTTGTGCACCTTGTCTTTCCATGACTTGAGAAGGATGGAGCGGGAACAAAATGGATCAGCTGTGTTATTATTGTATTGAGAGAGTAAAAGATACGGGTTCCTATGTGTATAAATAAATTCTCATTGTTTATGACTTTCAGGGCCATGTCAGAGTTTTTTTTTAATCACGCAAAAGCAGGCGAGTTAAATTTTAGTATTTATCTGCATCTATGTGCACTGATATAAAAAATCATACACCAGCAATTTCTATGGTATAATAATCAAATATTTTAAAATCCGGTCAAGTGCGAGTCACATTCATAATGCGTACAGCCAAGGAGTGGAATTCCCTGCCGGAGTCTGTGTTCCCTGATAGCTATAACCTAGGGGTATTTAATTCAAGAGTGAATAGGTTACTTCTAGGCAAGCGTTCTCCATCGTCGGCCACATCATCGCTTACCATCAGGTGAGATAGTGGTCAAACACGAGCCTAACAATAATAATAAAAAGAGTCCGACTTGCGCATTGAGGGGTTTTGTAAAAAGTTACTACTGAAAATAATTTGATTCCCGAATCGAGTGTCGATAATAAGATCTAATTAGCATAAAAAATTTGTAAACTATAAATTTGTAGTTACATTCTACAAATTTGTAGTTACATACTACAAATTTACAGTTTTCAGATTTTTCCCTTTACTTGTGCTATAAGACCTTGCTTCTTAACAAATTTCAGGATTCTAGGTTAACAGGAAATACCTTATAGGTTTTAATTACGAGATACGGAATCCCTAAAAATCAGTAAATACCAGTAAGTTCTAAATTCTATTTTGGTTTTAACATTTTAATCCTTCTACTCCAAAAGCGTGGGAAGACAGACTGCCTACATTAAATTGGTCGACTTTTTAAAATCACACCAAAAACATTGCATACAAAACCAATTTTCAAAATGTCTTCCAGCTTTAAGTTGCCGGAAGATAAACAATGGTGATGATGGACAAGCGTTGGAAGGCGTAAACGAACTTCAAACAACAGATGGAATGCCTGCTGCAATCCTTTGAACTTGAGCGATGAGTGGTCTTTCATATTTCTGGAGAGGGATTGCGGAAAGAGCTTGAGAATAATTGATATTATCTAATACGAAACACATTTGACCTGTTTTGTGTTAAATGTTTCAATTGTTTGCATTATATGCAATTCTCTTACGACTTGTTGCATTAAAGTTGTCAAAAAATAGAAGGCCCGTTTTAACATTTGTATTTTAAGTACCTAGCGGCTTGGTCGGTGTAGTTTAGCTATTACTAAAATAGCTACTACTACACCGGACCCCTAATTATTATTTTATTGTTTCTTTCAGTTACGTTCCAAGTTACATTCTAGGGTTTTACTCAAATATCAAAACGGGCCTTTTATTTACTAACGAGTTTAGAATTGGTATAAAGCTTTGATTAACATAAAAAAATCTTTCATTTGTAATAAATGGCTTTACTGCAAACTTGCTCATTCAAATATATAACATAATAACATAATTAGCCTTATAATGTTCCCATTGCTGGGACTCAGGCCAGACACTGGACAGAGACCGTAATTCACCACATGGGCCCAGTGCGGGTTGGTGGATCGGACTGGGCCTGTCCTCAAGCGGCTCCTGCCCAACCTAGGGAGTCAGACGCTGCCGGAGGTTCTACGCAGGAATCGTTCGGCCCATGGCACCCTTTATGAGGCGCCGGTGTGGACGCCATCGCTGCGAAAGTGACCGGCGGCCAAGCTGAACGCATGCCAGAGGGTCATCATGGTCATTCGGATGGTGCGGGGATAACGCACGTTTTCCTGCGAAGCGGCGAGCCTCCTTGCTGGCTTGCTACCACGGGATTTGGAGGCAACAGTCCTTACACGATTTGCGCATGGAGATGCAATGCCGGGGCGAAACGCCGTTGCCGCACCAAGTCGTGTCATGGCGGACAGAGTTTCAGCGGGATCTCATCGTGAAATGGCGACAGCAACTGTCGCAACCTAGTGCTGAGCACGCTATATATAATTATGGCGGTAAATCCCCTCTTTGAAGAGTGGCTGGAAAGACAACACGGCGTCCTTATCTTCCGCATCAGGCAGGTCCTCATCGGACAAGGTAAGTTCGGGAGGTTCCTGCACCGGATTTGTGTGGAAGAAACGCCCGGGTGTCACCACTGTGTGGACCGCCTTGAGGACAAGGTGGAGCACACAGAAGAGGTGTGCCCCACTTAGGCAGAGCACTGCCGTGTCCTCGTGGGGGCGATCGGCGGTAACGTCCTTTCGCGCCGGGCCCTGGTACAGGCCTTGGTTCGGAGTGAGGAGGAATGGCAGGTGGTCGCCTCCTTCTGCGAAGCAGTAATTCTAGCGAAGGAGGCAGCCGCACGCGTGAGGGAACGGCCCTCATGCACTAGCGCGACGGCTAGTGCATGAGGGCCGTTCCCTCACGCGATTGTCGGGAATCGGGATTGGGATCCCGACGGGGATCCCAATCCCGATTTCCGGCCACCGTAGATGTAGGCTTGCGGACGGCGAGCAATGGTTAACTGTCCGATCGTCCGGTAACCGTCCGGACCGAGCCCAAGTCGTCAACGGCGTGTAGTGTTCCACACGTGCCTCAAGGAAATGTCAGCAAATCGTAGGGGTCCGGGCGCAGCAGGGTCGACGCCTGCTGGGGGTGTGTGAAAGAGAACCCCGGGACCCTGGAACGAAGGCAAAGATGGAACAGGAGTGGGTTTTCAGGAAAAGTCTGACACAAGAGAGCGGGAGAAGTCATTAGGTGATTTCCCACCTTGAAAAGAAAAAGTTTAGAATTTTCGAATTTTTGGTTCTAGGACATGCCGGTTTCCTCACGATTTCCTTCACCGTTTTAAGAACAGTTGTGATGAAATAATTACACAAAGTAATGCGACTGACTAGGTTTGAACCTGCGACCTATTACTCGTATGTTGAATTGAAATATATTGTAGGAATTTTTTAATTGTAAAAAAACTTTAATTGGATGGATATTAATCCATCCAATTAAAGTTTTTTCTCATACATAATAAGAGAAAAAACTTTTTATTTTGTTTAGATTGCGTGGTCTTTGCTTTTGCTGGCACTGCTTTTGCTGGTAAAGAACACTGATTCGTAATAAAGAAATAGTAATAAAACCAAATGAAATTTATGATAATACTCACTAAACTTGAGAACTCCTCCAAAGATATCGGTAGAATTCTCCACCGTACTGCAATTCCAACGGCTGTGTCGGAACTGGTGCTGACACTCTTCCACAGCTTGCAACGCACCAGTCTGAAGGACCTAGAATTTAGAGAGATGAAGCTTTATAATAAAATGATCTAAAATTGACCAAGCAATATTATAATTTATTTTAATTGTAATTTATTATAATTGTAAATTATTTTGTTTTAATTGTAATCATATCCATCTTAATGTAATGCATTCTAATTGCAATTTTATTTAATTTGTTATTCATCGATATGTAATTGTTCTAATGTATTAATTTTGTGTCAAAATTTAATTTAATTTATTCATCAATTTATTTTTAACTTAACTTAATTTTTAATTTAAGGCTTTTAATTTTATCTGTTTTATTGTAATATTATTTATTAATCTACATTGCTTTCCGAGGACGAATCTCAGTATGTTAAGACATAACCATGGAGATCGACCCGTACGGCTGTTATTACTTTAGCCACGAGCTCCTTCTGTTTCGAACTTGAATGATGCCTCAAATAACAACAGCTAATAAAGATAAACTATGTTTTTCCTAAAACTTAGATGCATTCAATAACAGTAACGACACAGAGCATAAAACTCTGCTCAAGAGTTCCTCATAAAAACGTAAATTGCAGCATGAAAGAAAATTAATCAGATGTTATAGATCATATTTTTCCGTGCAAATATTAAACATATGTCATTCACCACACGTTCTTACGCAAATAATCTCCTGCACATCAAGAATTCCAAGCATCTCCAAGAAATCTTAACAATTAACCTACTTATTACAAAATTTTGATAACACTTTAAATTCTTCGTCCATATACGGTGTATCTTTAACAAAAAGTTCTGAACATCAAACGGCTATAAAAATTCATACCACAACGCGAAGGTATTTAGTTCAAACTGTTGGAAGCAGTTAAATGTTCAAAGTATATGCCAAATCGGTGCTTAGTCTTGTCCGAAAAATATTGGAAAATATTAAATAGGAAATAAAAAGTTATAAAGGACCAATTTTTGAAAATTATGCTAACAAGAACCAGATGGGTGGCCGGAATGACCTGAATATAATCGAATATGAAAGCAAAGGTTTAAGCAATGGTTTCTTTCTTCTTTCTATGCTATGCTATGAAAGCAAAGCTGTTGTGAAGAGATTTTTGAGGAATCCTTTTCATACAGTTTGTCTTAGCCTACTTTTAATGCATCTTTTGGCACAGGAAGCTATTCCAACCTACATTAAGAATTTTTATGAGTTTGTAAGTCAATGCCTACCAGGGCTGCAAAATTGAGAAAGAGTTGCTGCGTCCTCCTAGAACGTAAAAAGTAACTGAAGAAACACAGATGTGTTTTAGTCTGTAAAGGTCTAAAACCCATTTTCGCTCTACCCGAGTGAGAGAAATTGTTTGACGATTTCTTACTTTAAAAAAAACATGGCAGGATTACTGTATCCTAATGTCATCCGACGTTAGAAGGCCTCACACAAGGTGGACCGATGACCTGGTAAGGATTAGGGGAATCCTATGCATGTGAGACGCACAGGACCGATCCTTATGACGACACTTGTTAGGCAGTGGACGTCTTTCGGCTGAAATGATGATGATGATATCATACGACTATTTTCTATTGGTAGACGTTTTGTTCTTGCATCATTATCAGCCTGTCTGTCCACTGCTAGATATAACTTATTTACACGTCTTTAGGATGTTTAGTTGGAGCCGTTACCACTGCTTCCAGCTGGACACGGGTAATAGAGACAGCAATTTTGCATTTTCTTCTAATTTTAAGAGTGGACGTGGAGATTTGAAGAAGAATTGAATACGTTATTATGTTGTTATTTCTATGAAATGACAGCTGAGTGCCTCATCATCATCATTTCAGCCGATAGACGTCCACTGCTGGACATAGGCCTCCCCAAATGTCGCCACAATGAACGGTCCTGTGCGTCTCGCATCCATCGGATTCCCGCAACCTTGACCAGGTCATCGGTCCGGTCCACCTTGTAGGAGGCCTTTCAACACTGCGTCTTCCGGTACGCGGTCGTCACTCCAGAACCGTTCGGACCCAACGGCCATCTGTTCTGCGAACAATGTGCCCTGCCCATTGCCACTTCAGTTTGGTGATTCTTCGTTCTATGTCGGCAACCTTGGTTCTCCTGCGGATATCTTCATTTCTGGTTCGATCACGCAAGCTGAGTGCCTATTACCTTGGTATTATGTACCTTTTTGTTTTAATTGATCACGTTCTTCTGAGCCATATATCAGAACCGATTAAAATAAAACTTTGCCAAGTAGAATAAAATTAAACAACAAAATTATAATTGAAATATCCATGCAATTTATTTGCCGCGACTCCGGTGGCAATAAATCAGATCGATTAATTCAATAATTCTTACATTATCTACAAAGCAATCTCAATTAAGATCGACATCGTTAAGTTTAAATTTTATGACGTTATCAAAGTGAATTGCGAATTGTAATTGTGTGTTTTTATTAACTAAAATAAAACTGTCATTAATGGCGAAGTTAAGGTCAATTTTCTTTTACGCGGTCGTTTGATACTTTGAGAGATGTTGTCGTGGAATTGTTCTTGGTTGTTTAGTTCCTTATTTAAGTTAATGACTGGTTTATGTGATTTGAATCTTGAGATGGTTGACCGTGATTGAGAACAATATTATTTTATGCCTTGGTCCCTTGGCCAATCTCACAGGAAAAAATGATTTCAATACACTATGGTACTCAAAAGCCCGCTTTTAGCCTTATCGCTTTTAGGCTTGCACTATAGTGTATTTTGCACTAGTGCAGAAAAGTCTGGCGGCCAGACCAGCTTCCGCAACAATTAGTTATATTTATCGTATCGGGCTGGTCGCTCGGCAGCCTCCACAGGTCGAACGAAAACCGCCAATAAAGCGCATGAAAAAATAAGCACAATAACTTGTTACTGTGATTATATTATGTCTATGAAGGTTTATTTATTACTTTCGAGCCTTTTGAAAAACGGCATTTAACACACGTGGGCCATTGTTATTGCAGTTTCTCGGCTCCAAAACCTTCAGTAGGGCGTGTATTGGTATTACACCCGCAACTTTACCCGCTTGCTTTTAAATGTTTTCCGGGATAGTACAATACTACTTATGCCTCTCAACGATAGTGCAGTTTTCTAACAGTGTAAGATTTTTTATAAACGGATGAGCCCCCCTAGCCAAGTTACAACCGTTTCGTTTCGATTCTGTTTTCGTCAATCGCCTCGAGTAGGCCACGCCTCCGATTCCTTTATTCTGACGTTATCTCAACGATCTGTCACGTGGTCAGAACAAAGGAATACGAGGCATGGCCAACTCGAGGGAATCAACGAAAAGAGAATTGAAACGAAACGGTTGTAATTTGGCTAGGGGGGCAGTATTCATAAACGGATCAATAGGTACTTTTAGAAATTACGTTTTCAAAAATTTAACTAATATTCAATTTTTGAGGTAAACGAAAAAGGGAGTAAAGTCCCGTAAACCTTCGCCGAAAAAGAAGGATCTTCCGACCAAACACGGAAAGAATACGGATAGTTGAATACGAAATATTGTATATTTTCTAATCACTTGGAGAACTCTGATTACGCGATGCATTTACTTCCTATGTTGTGACATAGTTGTCGCTACAAAACAAACAAACAATTTTACTTCTTTGTAAATGTAACTTCAACTGTCATCTATAAAGCTACACTGAGCCCACATGGTGGATTACGGCCTATTTTTCCTCTTCTAGAGAGGGGATCTAAGTCTCAACAATGGGAACATCATGAGGCTGATTATACTTTGATTTACTTATACTTATTTAGTTAAGTTTACTTTGACATAAGTTTTAATCAAACCTGAAAATTACACTTTTTTCATTTACTCATTACACTTTTTTAATTGTACTTTGCTTTATCTAATATTTGGTGTATGAAAATATTTGTGTGTTGTTTAGAATTTTTCTACCACAAGCTAAAGTTCACATGTGCGTATTTTATCGTGAATTTGTATTCCATGATAGAGACAACCACATAGTATGTGGTTGTCTATATTTATAATTTTTTTTTATTTTACAACTTTCATACGACGTCATCCAGTCCCAAACTAAGCAGAGCTTGTACTATGAGTACTAGAAAACTGATAAACATACTTATATATTTCTAAATACATAATTATTATAGATAAATTACATCCAAACACAGAACAGATGATCGTGCTCATAACACAAACATTTGTCCTGGTTGGGAATCGAACCCACTACCTCTGGCATAGCAGTCAGGGCCACTAACTACTAGACCAACAGTCAGTCAAATATTTAGAAAAACATATTGACCGAATGAAGACTGACTAATTAGATTTATTTATTAAATAGTTTATACACGTATTATTAAGGTCTTAATTAGGTATATCTATCGAATACCGATAGATTCGTTCTGCATTTTCACTAACAACAGCGCTAAATAGGTACATTTATACCAATTTTATGCAATCCAATTATTCAAGTCGATTGTCTAATTTCAAAATCTCACCACGCGCAAATGGAATGGACTCTTTACTTCTTAGGAATACAATTTTACGAGCGCCTTATAAAGTCGTTTGTTCCGTATCTGTCTTTAAGAGTTACTTTAATTTGATTTTAATCATTTTAATTTTATTGTATAAGTACCAGTTTTGTTTAACGGTATAGTCATTTTAGTACCTGCATCCTTAATTTTATTTATAACATGGACACTAAAGAAACTATTAATATAACGGGATCTCATAAGCTTTAAATACCTAAATAAAGATTTTAATCTGCTTTTTGCAATGAGTTTCCAACAGATACGTTTAATGATTTTATAGTTTCTGCTTTGAGTTAATTTTCTCACTTAACTTTTACTAAGATTTAATTTAGTCTGTGTAATAAATACAAATTTATTCGATTTCACCATATGCTTTTATGGTGTAGACTTTAAAATGTCACTATGACTTCTTTTTAGGGTTTCGTACCTCAAAATGAAAAAACGGAGCCTTTATAGAATCACTTTGTTTACGTCTGTCGCTCTATCTGTCAAGACCCTTTAACTCGGGAACACGTTTGGGTATCGAGTTGAAATTAAAACAATATACTCAGGTCTGCGGTCCCTTGAAAATGAAAACAAAAAAAACGGCCGTTTATGTTGCAAAAACGTATGTTGCATCACTCTCAAGGGAATCAAAATTCATAGGGTACTTCCCGTTGACCCAGAATCCTGAAATTTGGCATAAAGCAAAGTTTTATAGCACAGGTATAGGAATAAATCTTAAAACAGTAAATTTGATGATACGTCAAAAAAAAAATTTTTTTTTCGATTCGGAAAAATCATCGAGACTCCATTCGGAAACTGAACTATTTACTTAGGTAAGTTTGTATGGAACCCTCAGTGTGCGAGTCAGACTCGCACTTGGCCAAATTTTTTTGGGTGGGATTGCGCTCTGAGTAGAGTGGGACAGAACTTCCGAGTTTCACTGACTAGCTAACCTCGTCACTTATACTGACAGACCTCTGTCAATGTTTCTTCTCAGGGTAGTCAGGTAGGAACACCGGTCTCATCTAGTTTAAATACGTAATTTATAATCAGCTAGCTGGCTACTAGCGGCTTCGTCTGCGTGAAACTAGAAAATTGTTCAAATTTCATCCAAATTCGTTCAGACGATCGATCGTGAAGAAATAACAAAATAAAAAAGAGCTGTCCCATAAAAAGGAGTCTTTAAATCAAGAGTGAATGGGTTACTTCTAGGCAAGAGTGCTTCATCGTCTACCACATTATAGCTTAACATCAGGTGAGAGGTCAAGCGCGAGCAAATAAAAAATAAAACTGGTTGATACAGCATACTTCGTCTCCATCCTTATGTACGCGTCAATTACAAACATGGTCAATTAAATGTCCATTCCTCCTAAAGGTTCTCTCAACATTAAGGTATCCAACCAAGCCTTATACTCCTTTCACGTATGAGCACCTCCCGCTAATCGAGTTATTTATGCAGGCAGGATTAACTGACTTACTTTCCGACACCAAGTGACAAGCGTAGGCGATTGGCATAGAGTACCTAAGCGAATGGAGTGATCAGGTTAATCTGTGCACATAATTTTACGGTATGAATATGAATTTTGATTTTGTATTTTCAAGTTTATTAGTTTATTTATGGTACCAATAATATGTATTATCTGTTTGTCAATAATTTACTATAACTTATTTAAATTTCAATCACGGGATTTTTACTTTAGAAGAGGCCGTTAACAACGAAATTCTGAAAAGACATCTATGGCATTAAATATGTCATGTATATACATACATTAAATAAAATGAAATGATTAATATTATTATTAGAATGAAATAAATGGTGTATATATATTCATGTGCAGACTTTTTATTGGTATTTGTACTATGTAGTTACCATTAAAAACATTGATTTTTACTTAAAAATCTTCATAAAATTTTAGTTCTTGGCCCCTGTAATTTTTTTTTATTTACACGCTGTCATCAACATAACTTAAAATATTCTTTCACAAAATATTAATGTTTCTACTCTCACTAAACAGAAAAATATTTTGCTATCCGATTGCTAAAATATGCGCTAGCACTCTATCACTCCACTTACACAGTCGTCTGTTATACTAGCCCACACAATAACACAAGTATTGAACTTAATTATTGTTTATGCATTGACTTGCAGATGCAATTTATTTACAATCACACCTTATTTATGTCGTTATACGTATTTTTAGTTGTTTATAACTAAAGAATATTATTGTAAATATTCACCTACTTTATGGGTGTCTTTTACCACACCGGTTTTTTTCATACATCTGTGGCCTTTTTTTACAGTGAGATTTTTTTAAGGTGGGTAATCATCCAATGACTTCTCCCGTTCTGGGTGGAGCGTGAGGGCGTGTCAGACTTTTACTGACTAAAACCATACCTATGTTCCTTTTTTATCCTTTGCATTCCAGGACCACGGGTTTCTCTTTTCGGAAGTAAACCCATGGCCTCAGTAGGCTTCGGCCCTGCTAGACGCCTACGGTCTTGCTGACATCTCTTTGAGACGCGTGGAACAACACTCTGGACGGCCGGATAGTGAGCCACCCATTGCTCATCGTCCGCAAGCCCACGCCTACAGCGGCTTGGTATCGGGGTCGGAGTCCCGGCGTCTGGGGCGTGACGACGTCCATTCCCTAACGCGTGCAGCCGCCTCCTTCGCCAGTATAACTGCTTCGCAGGAGGAAGCGACCACCTGCCATTCCTCTTCTACAGCGAGAGAAGTCATTGAATGATTTACCACCTTTAAAAAAAACCTGACCTACTGGGTCCCTATTGGCCCGCCTGGGACCCCAGTGGCTTTAGTGTGACTTTTTTAACGAACTCGATTTAAAAAATGGTGTACTGAAATCCTACCTTAATCATAGTGTCAGACAGCATACACAGCTGTTTCTGTCGCTCCACGAGGTACTCTAATCTGTGGCAGTTTTCTTTGTGTAGTGATGTGAACGTCTCTAGTGATGTGTTGCCGATGGGAGTCTGTGGGTTCGGGGCTGCGAGGTTCCTGGAAAGAGGAGAGATTTGTGGTTAGAAGACAGAATAATTAAGAAAAATAAATATACTATTTTCACGAAAAAGAATAATTAAATACCAAAAGAACGTTTTTACAAGATATTTTAAATTGATGTGCGTAAAAGATGCATAATGGAACACCAGATTTTGAAAGACGTATATTGCATAGGACAAGTTTCAAATTCAATTTGAGATAGACAGTGGATATCACGTGTATTTCCTTCATTTAATCAGATCTATGTAAAGAGTAGACTTGGCATATATTTACAGCTTCCAAATAACAAGAAACCAGCCTATCCCGTCAAAATTATGTATAATTGTCTTAAGAGTTAGAGATCAATTTGAAAATAAACTTTTTAAAGAATTATCCAAACGCTTAATTGACGCTTCACGTGACCCAAGGGCTGGCTTTTACCTCGGTCAGAGATTAAGCGTTGCCATACAACGTGGCAATGTCGCCAGCTTTTTGGGCACGACATATTTTAGCTAGTAGTTTTTGCCTTTAGTGTATATATAGTTTTAATTAGTTAAGTGTTTTTATTGAATAAAATAAAATACAACGAACTTACATTTGAAAATCACAGCATGTAATTGCGCGATAGACAAAATGTCACACTTCTCTGTTTGACCATTGTAATAAACTCGATTTCAGCATTCCATTTGTATGTGACTATAAAAGCGCCCACGATGCCATAGACATTCTAGAGCGAAACTAAAAGTTTAAACGGCAACGGAAATGGTAAGGTCCTCGGGGTCAACTTTCAATTGTTAACACATTTTAATTCTTTGGCAAGAAATTCGACATGACAAATGGCATTTTTAAAGTGGAAAAATCATCAAATTACTTCTCCAGCTCTGAGTGGAGCGAAAATGAGTTAGATTTTTACTGACTTAAACCCTCCCGTGTTCCTTCAGTTGCCCGTTGCGTTCCTTTAGTCGCTCTTTGCGTTCCTTCAGTTGCACTTTGTGTTCCTTCAGTTGCCCTTTGCATTCCTTCAGTTGCCCTTTGTATTCCATCACCGCGGTTGCTCTTTCGAACAATCTCGGAGGGTCTACATTTTTCGTTCTGTCAGTGATAGTAAGGAAGCTGCACGGTATTTTCTCGTCTGACATACCACAGTGTCTCAAGACGTGTTGCCTTATGACTCTCGAACGTGGTCGATCACAATACGCCTCATCAGAAGACTTAAAGTCACCCAAAAGGCAATGGAAAGCGTGGAGCATATTAATAAATAAATATGCACTGCACTGGAACTTGGTTTTTGTATTTTTGTAATGAATTGTGCGTCTATTCAGGCAGAATAAACATGTTTTCTTTCTTTCTTTCTTTCTTTCCTTTTCATCGTTTCCTTGCCTAATCAAATCAGGAAGAAGAATCAAGTTTACCAACATCCGCGGGGATTTTTTGAAAAGGAAATCCGCAGCCTTAGAATGGGCACAGGTGTGAATTTAGTCAGTAAAGTCTGACGCCCTCTCGCTCCGCCCAGAGCGTGAGAAGTCCTTGCATGATTTCCCAACTTAAAAATAAGGTTACCAACATAGCCCGAAGAATCACTAAACTTAAATGGCAATGGGCAGGGCATATTTTTATAATTACATGACGTATTTTTTATGAAGTCTTGTTATAGTGGTTTATTACATTGAAAGTTCTGTAAAAGTAAACTATGTAATGACAGCAATTTATAAAATGGGCCTACCAGTTTCTTACAGCTAGTACCGTAAATCTCAGAGCTAATGCTAAATTGCCTACGTCTACAAAATCATTGCAATATAAGCTCTCTTACACTGCCGTTGGAAGTCAAAAACCTATATCTCAAAATTTGTGAAAATTTTGTTTTTTAAGGTTCCGTACCTGAAAAGGAAAAAACGGAACCCTTATAGGTTCACTCTGTTGTCCGTTTGTCTGTCTGTCAAGACCCTTTTGTCTGATTGTCAAGACCCTTTATTTCGGGAGCACGTGGAGGTATCGAGTTGAAATTATAACCATATACTCAAGTCTGCGGTCTCTTGAAGCTGTGAAAAAATTCAAAACTTCTAAATTAACGAAAAGAAAAAGGTAGGTACTGCCGTTTATATCACAAAAAACGTATATTTCGACACTCTCAAGGAAATCAAAAGTTCATAGGGTACTTCCCGTTGACCGATAAATTCAGATCTTATAGTATAGGTATGGGAATAAATCTGAAAACAATAAATTTGTTGTAACGTCACAAAAAAAAAAAACTTTTTTTGCGATTCCGAAAATCTTCGAAACTCCATTCGGGAATTGAACTATTTACATATGTAAGTTTGTACAAACCCTCAGTGCGCGAGTCTGACTCGCACTTACCCAGTTTGCATCAGGAAGCTTGAATGAAACTATCCGCAACAGATAAGCGCATCGAAAAACCCGTTTCATGGGAACAATGAAAAGCTTAAGCTGCTAAACCGATCCGAATGAAATTTAATACAGATATAGACTAGGACCAGGAAAAAGACTTAAGATATTTTTAACAACATATAAAAAAAACCGTTTTCTCGAAACTCTCTGTAATTGAGTTACCGCTTTTTGGCTTCTGAGGGCAGTTATTGGTAATCATAAAAGACGGTTACTGATCACAAACACCTGGCCATTAATAATGTACTATTGCAGTCTAGTGTCCGTTAAGGCTAGGTTTGATGACAGACCTCATGAGACTGAAATAACGGGAATCTCTGAGCAAAAAGAAGGAATCGGAGCGATTATTACTGGGAGAGCCCAAAGCTGAGGGATTCGCGGCTCTGGCTGTTTAGTCAGTATAAGTCTGACACTCCCATGTCCCAGAAAGAGAGGAGTTATTTGATGATAAACGACATGACTGAAGATTTTTTTTTTTAATATGGCGTTGCACTGTTCGTGCTTATTGCCACTGACAATATTTTATAATAAAACGTAAGAATCGATTACTCGCGAAACGATAAAATGCTAGAAAGGAAAATTTGGAAAAGGAAAGGAGATTAGTTGTTTTCGATTATTGAATTAAAATTATAAATTACAACAGTAGGTATGGAATATAATATATTAGAAAATTAACGCAACCAGTTGGTCCAACATGAAGCCCAACTTGGTGCGTCTTTAATACATTAGGCTAAAAACTACATTATAAACTGAAGATTATCTACACTTATACTCGTATATTATAAAGAGGTAAAGTTTGTTTTTTTGTTTGTTGTAATCTCTGAAAGTACTGGTCCGATTGCGAAATTTTTTTCACCGATAGAAAGCTGCTTTATTCTTGAGTGACAGAGACTATATTTTATGTATGCGGGTTAAGCCGCGGGCAATAGCTAGTTATTATTAAACTGGCACATTTTTGAGAGAACACGTTTGTTCCATTTTTAACCACTGCAGCTCTTGAAAGTCACAATAAACCGTAGTGACCATCAGTAAAGCGCAGAGGCAAAGAATTTCCACAAATCTTGGGGATCTTTAAGTCAAAAGTGAATAGGTTACTTCTAGGCAAGCGTGCACCATCGTCGATAACATCATCGCTTTCCATCTGGTGAGATAGTGGTCAATCGTTAACCTATGAAGAGTAAAAAAAAAATGTAAAAAAAAGATCCAATGTGATATTAATCATATATCAGCGACAGTGGAGTAAAAAAAATCATAATTAATGAACTAACACACTACAAAAAATCTCCATATAAAAACTATCAACAGGATGGCCCATCCAGACTGACACATCAACGACCCCTCTTCCTTTACACATGTATGAAAAGAGGCATGAAACTTATCCCGTACTTTGCCAACAAACACTTGAATGAAGCCAGTTCCTGACAAACACAGGATAGTGGTTAGCAAGAAATAAACATAGCTAATTTGCTTGTTTTGTAATAAGCCCCACACTCAAGTACTAAACGAGTTCCGTGTAATAAAATAACAATGTTGAACATCATAAAATGAAAAGCCAGCTTAACGTACGAGTGTCCTTAAAGAAACAATAGCAAAAATATAAGGTAATTAAAAGTCGAGACGTCCGCTCCGTGCGGCCTCCACCACTCAAATGCGAAATGCCACTCGAATAAAACAAAACTCGCTATTACCTACCCTCGGCTTTTGTTCCATTTTTGAAAAAATATTCTCTATTCAAACGGACCAATGCGAGGCGGGCGCGGCACGACCGTTGATTGGCCGACGACCTCTCAAGTGCAAGTGGAAATAAAAGTGCTTGGGTAAATGAGGCGTGTTGTCTCTTTCTGGCTTGTTGAGTAAGTATGGCGTTGTTTCGTTCTGTTTTTCGTTTTAATTGCAAGCTTGAGAGGATGTGTAAAGGGTTGTGGGACCTTGAGTGTCGCACGTGCACCGTAGTTCTCGGGGAAGCACATTCAACGTTTAAATAGGGGATCCCGACGTTGTTTACGTCATCCATGTAATTAGATAGGATTTATGACGTCATAATCCCTGTATTGCGACGTCGATGGTGCTTACTGGATTTTTTATAAGTATTTTTTTTTTCTTTATTTCATTAAAAGTTACAGACTTAATTAATACTCGTGACCCCTGTTTTAATTACTACGGTAAATTCAGGTATAGCATGTTGATTGCCGTTGTAAGTGGAACGCAGTGGTTAAAAACATTTTTTCATAATTTTTAAACAAATCATGTGTGTGTGCGGGCAAAAGAAATGTTGGAGAAGCCGAGTGTTGTTTGGATTATATGGAAGTTGTGAATAAGTCGCAAAAAATATATAATTCAAACGGTTTTTTTTCTAGTTTATATTTTTTTAGGGTTCCGTACCTCAAAAGGAAAAAACAAAACCCTTACAGGATCACTTTGTTGTCCATCCGTCTGTCTGTCTGTCTGTCAAGACCCTTTATCTCGGGAACGCGTGGAGATATCGATTTTAAATTAAAACCATATACTGAGGTCTGGTGGATGTCACATGTCTTCGAAAAATTTTTGGTCCCGCGCTGGGCCCGCGTGGTGGATTACGGCCCATTCCCTCTCCTAGAGAGGAGGCCTGAGTCCCAACAGTGGGAACATTATAAGGCCGACTATGCTATGCTATGCTACTGAGGTCTGCGGTCCCTTGAAGCTGCGAAACTTGTACGTTAATGAAAAAAAAACAGATACGGCCGTTTATGTTGCAAAAAACGTATATTTCGACACTCTCAAGGGAATTAAAATTCATAGGGTACTTTCCGTTGTCCTAGAATCCTGAAATATGGCATGAAGCAAGATCTCATATTATAAGTATAGAAAAAAATCTGAAAACTGTAAAAAAAAACCATACCAACAACCACAACACTACAACCAAAACCAAACCACTTAAAAAAAGGATAGTATGGAAAAACCTCAACACAGTACACCCTATTAAAACTTTAAATATAGAAATCAACATGATTTAATTTTTAACTAAAGGGCCTATTACACTACGCGATATTAAGTACACGATATTCAGACTTATTTTTTGTTCCGAGTAAGACCGGTCTAACCCTTATTACACTACGCGACATCGACGATCTGTCTGAATATCGAGTAGTATAATAGGCCCTTTAAGTTTTTGCATAAAATTAAACCACTCTAGAAAAAGTGCAACAAAAATATCAACGTTGCGGATTTCACCCAATTTCTGCCAACAGTCGACTTTTCCCAGGAATTATGTCAAGAGGATGCACAGAAGCACTTGGTATTAATTAGGTATACTGAGAACCTGCGCTGAAACTTGAGTTACAGTTTCAGTCGGTTTATGTAAACAAACAAATGACGTTTAACCTATTCTTGAGTGGGAAATGATCAAATGATCTCTTGGGCGGAGCGAGAGTGCGTGTCAGACTTTTACTGACTAAAAACCCACTCCTGTTCCTTCTTTGACATTGTTCCAGGGCCCCGGGGATCTCTTTCGCTTCACCCATGGAACTTATCCTGCTCTGTGTGGAGCGTTGTTTTTTTTTTGAGGTGGGAAATCATCTAATGACTCCTCTCGCTCTAGGGTGGAGCGTGAGGACGTGTCAGACTTTTTCTTACTAAAACCACACCTATATCCCTTCAGTTACTCTTTGCGTTTCAGGACTATGGGTTTCCTTTTCAGAAATTTCTTATGGCCCTAGTGGGCCAATACTCTGCTTGTCCCTACGGTTTTGCTGACATCTCTTTGAGGCGCGTGTGGAACACTACGCGCTGTCGACGCCTCGGGCCCATTCCGGACGGTTACCGGACGGCTCTAAAGCGTGAGGAAGCGTCAGATTTTTACTGAATAATACCTACCCGTGTTTCTTCATTTGTCCTTAACGTTCCAGGGTCACGGTAACACTCAAACAGTCCCGCAGCCTATAACGTTTAACCTTTATAGTACTTTGTAAATGATTAAACTAGCTTTTGCCCGCGGCTTCATCCGCGTACATAAAATATGGCCTATGTCACTCAGGAATAAAGCAGCTTAATATCGATGAAAAAAAATTAGCACTCGGACCAATACTTTCAGAGATTAAGTACCTCCTACAAACAAAAACAGAAACTTTACCTCTTTATCATAATTATTATAGAACAGTTGTAGATTTGACTTGAGTATCTAAAAGGATCGATTAGGTAAAGAAAAATATTTCATCGAATAAAGATCGGCAATCTTTTTTTGGGTGTAAGGAATCTAATGACTTCTCCCACTCTAGGGTGGACGAGAGCGCGTCTCAAACGTTTACTGACTAAACCCACCTGTGTTCCTTCAATTGCCTTTTGCGTTCTAAGACTGCGGGTTTCCTTTTCAGAAGTTAACCCATGGCCCCAGTAGGTTTCAGTCATGCTAGGCTCCCTACGGTTTTGCTAACGCGCCGTCGACGACTGGCATTTGGTCCATACTGAACGGCCAGATGGCGATGATTACCACACTTGATACTTCATCAATTTAATAACGGTGGTTTCCTTTTGTTCTATTTTGTTGTTATCATTTAATTAGGACAGTGCATGGTAGCCCAGTAGTAACGACCCTAACTTACGAGTGGTTAGGTCGTGGGCTAACCCAGCCAGACGCATTACTTTGAGTAATTTATTTCATCACAACAGCTCTCAAAGCGGTGACTGCTTACCATCAGGTGGGATCGCAGACAAGCACTAGTTTATATCAATTTAAAAAAAAAAGCTTCGTATGGAAACCAGCATGTTCTAGAACCAAAAAAAAACAAAGACATGTGACATCCACCAACCCGCACAGAGCCCGAATGATGTATTATAAATTATGTTTGCTGCCTGATCCATTCCCTCTCCTAGAGAAAAGGCCTGAGTCAAAGCAACAGGATCATTATAAGGCAGATTATATTATATGTCTTGTAATTACCACAGAAAGACGCGACATGGCATCACGACGACGTGTCAGAATGTCGCATAGCACAAGTCTGTTCCATATTATCGCATACTGATTAAGATAAGAGTTGTCAATTACCAGAAGATAACATTGATGATTCTAATAATAATTGAATATTTAAATCAAAAGAACAGTCACGCTAATATTATAGAGGCGAATGTTATGGTGTGTATGTGTGTGTGTGTGTGCGAGTAATCGATGTTCTGTAATAGCACATAGGATAGTTTTTATCCTACATATTATTATATGTTCCAATAGGTCGCTTCTATACAAGCGTGCTCTATTATCGACCACACCATCGCTTTCCATCGGGTAAGATACGGGTCGAGCGTGAGCCTATCAAAACAAAAACTACGTTAATGCCTTTTCCGCCTCAGAGAGATGTCAGCAAACCGTAGGGGCCCAGCAGGGTCGAAGCCTACTGGGGCCAAGGGTCTGGTTCTGCAAGGAAGACTCGGCCCTGGTACAAAAGGCAACGAAGGAACAGGAGTGGCTTTTTAGTCAGTAAAAGTCTGACACTATCTCCCGTTTCGCTCAAGAGCGAGGGATGTCATAGGATGATTTTCCCACCGAAATAAAAAAAAAGGTAATGCCTTTCATGGCTAACCACGTGCACCTTCCAGGTTCTTAAAACTGTAAATATTCAAGCTACATACTATACGGACAAAAATTGCAAAAAACAAGTTGTCTATTAACAAGAAAAGCAGACCCCAAAAATAATTGTAAATGTTTTTTTTTTCAATGATTTAAAGTAGTGATTGACTGCAATCTGCACCTTATGGTAAACAGTGATGCATAGTTTAGATCCAATTTTCGAACACAGCATGACCATCTCTAAATCAAACACAACTCATATATAAAAGTGATTTAAAACTTTACAGTTATGTTTAAAACCAAAAATATATAATTATTTAATATAGGTAAACCAAAGCATCGCGTGTTAACATCCTATAAGGTTGGCAACACTGACTAATAGTGTTACCAACTTACAACCCACCGATCCATTTCCGCTTTTACCATTTCTAAGTGCCTTCCGGTCGTTTTTAATACAAACAGTGGGAAAGGGATTTAAAGTGCTATATATTAAGGTTACGTTAAAATTCCTGAAATTATTATTTTCAAGTGTCTTGTGAAAGAATCAAATCCATGCAGCAAACGTGAAGAGTGATATGAAAAAAAAAACTGTTTTACTAAAAAAAATACAACCGACTTTAATGTAATTTTGAAAGTCTGTGTTTCTATAATAGTTTTGTCTCTTCGTTATTTAACGCCGACTTCCGAAATTACATTGAAGTCGGTTGTATATTTTTGTAAAAAGTTTTTTATTTTACACTTTTTAGTTATGGAACCACCACTAAAAAGTACCAATCAGCCATACTTAAATACCTTATAGCCAGAGTGCATCTCATGACAATTCTAATAATCCCAAACATGGTTAGATTACATTAATTTATTACAGAGTTCCGGTGCCTAACTTCAGGCTTCATCATCAGATCAGTTCGATATATCCCCCTCTTCTTTCAGTCAGTCATCGACTACACGTATAAACAAAGCAATTTTACTTGTTACGACGGATCTGCTGTGATCCTATGAGGAGTTCTGTTCCATATCTTCGAAGCTCATGATCAGATCATAACAATATTTATAAGGGACCAACTCGGAAGCATAACCTTTCAATCAAAAAAAATTTTTTTTAAACGGTCTACAATTGACCGAGAAATCGGTGAACATACATAAAAAAAAATACATTCTGCTGAACATTGAACCTCCTCCTTTTTGAAGTCGGTTAAAAAGGGAGTTAGCGATATCATGACGGCAGAATGGAAAAAAACGTGTTGCGCCGACCTAAATAACACGGGGCAACGACAGGAAGATGATGATATTCTACAAGAAGTAGCTAAGGATAGTAAAACGTGGAAAAATGGAAAGGAGGCCTTTACCCTACCTGACACAACAATTAATAATTATAATAAAAGATAAAATGTTCTATCACAGTAAGTGGCATTCAAATATTAAACAACAAGACACAAAGGACAAGGTAAAAAGTAATGTTTCTATTAAAATGTCACATTTTAGCTCATCTCTACAACATTAATAATATAGTATCTATATGCGAAAACCGAAACACGTGTCTAGTATTATTATGTAAAGCATTTATACATAAAATTTCATAAAAGTCTCGTGCAAAATCACATAGTTATAAGCTTGTTATGGTACCTGGTTGTCCGCACTAATACATGGTCACCGGGTCATCCGGGCGACGAAGGGGTTTTTTTGCTCCCGCACCCAGCTGTACGCTGGCACCTAATGCCCACTATGACCTGCCGTGACCTTTGTTATACTTAGTGTCGGTGGTGTTCAACTCGTGATCTTTTTTAAATATTTGTGGGAAAAAAAATATAACACGGTGTAAAAACTATTGGAATCAATTCAGTTACTGATTCTGACCAAACTATATTCAGGTTTCGCAGATACTAAAAACAATGTTTTATTTACATGTCACAGACGAAAAAATGCTCCGTCAACTTTGCTTTTACAAAATACTTACGCATAAAAAGTCTCATATAAACTAACTATGCATTCCCATGCTCAAAACATTAAATATTGAACACCATAAAACTGTATTAGCGGTATCTTTAAAATAAGTCAAACTTAAAATACAAGTTTGTGAACTTACCGCTAAGTTACTCGTATAGGTAATAACATGTGCACACACACCAAACTATGTAAGGTAAGGCAATTACTTAAAGTTCTTTAAGAGTAAATATTGATAATGTGGTATGTGAAGAGAACTTGTCAGTGGCCGTAGAAGGTGCGTTGACGAATGTGGAGCGTTGACGATAGTTTGATGGAAGAGAGTTTGGTAGATATCACACTTAAGAAGCTCCTTTTCCACTCGCCTAACGTTGACGTTAACGTTTTCCATGCTTGATGTTGACATCAAGCATGGTTTAAAAGCTTTTTGCTTCATCTAACGCAATCCAACGCGATGCAATAGCAATGAAAAGAGAGATAACGCCTGAAAACTCTGTTGGCATTCGATAATACCGTGATTTATTCGAATATTTCACAAAACTTGTTCCAGGAAATACGTGTTTTGTTTAAACCCTTAAAAGATTTTGAAAAAAAAAAATTCGTCATTCAGAATCTTAATTTTTGCAAGGCTTCCATTGTTATACTTTTTTGACATTTTTAATTTTTGAGTAAATTATGAAGTGTCAAAGTTCATGCAAAATAGCAGATTTTATAGATAAATATAATAATAGAGGTCTTTACTGGATTAGTTTTACACAAATTTATAAATTGATTTCAATAGAAGCCTAAATAATATCCACAAGATACTGTGTTTCCAAAATATCTAATGAAAAATGTGTAATAACGTCATAATCGCATAAGATCGGTTATATAAAAAACAGCGAAAATGTGTGTCGAGTTGCATCCCCTTAATATTACAAAATTTGTATGCTTGTTACTCTTTTGCACTCAAACTTAGCTTACCTCTAGACCAAGGACATAGGATATGCCGGCAGTAAGTTCCCTTGGGATAACTATTAACTATTATATTCTTTATTGTACACCACATAAACAAAAATACAGGACAAACATAATTAAAAATAAGTGTGTGTGTTAGTTAGAAATCAAAAGCAACGAATCATATGGCTCCGTACGCTCCGATTTCGAAGCAGTGGACACTTAGGCCCGTATTACAGAACTACAATCAAGACTCAAGCATTACTTAAAACTAGTCTCAGTTGGAGTTTTCATTTTAGAACTTGACTTGAGCAGAGAAACTACAATCAATAATCACCTGAGCAGTGCCACTTTAAAATGACATTTTTTACGTATTATAGAACAGTGCTTGAGTGAGCTCCACTCAATGTGTCCTTATTTTAAAATCACAATCAGCTCAGAATCTCTGCTTGAGGCGAGATTTGATCTTTGTTTTGGCAAGTGTAGTCGAGACCACGCTTGAGCATAGAATCTCATGGAAATTGTTGTGGATTTAAATCAGAGATCAAAATCTCTACTCAAGCGTAGTTTCGTTTGATTTGAATTTGAGGATAGTTCTAAAATAAACTGAACGCTTAAGTCGAGATTCTTCGCTCAAGCAGTAATCGGTTGAACGCAGTTTAAGTAGTACTTAAGTAAGGTTCTGTAATACGGGCCAATCATTTAGTTTCAAACATTTTTCACGCAAGTAAGAGCAGAAGCTAGTTCCTAAAACAAAAATGCAAAGCGAAACAAAACACAAAAGCCATCAAATCGATAGTCAAAACATCACAAGCACCTTTTACCTCTATTTTATATAGGCTAACTCCATCGAACTTGTGACTTGTACTGTAACCGATACCTCTTGACGTAAACAGCCTCTCGAAGTAATCGACTACACAGAAATTATCATAAATCGCTGCGCTTGCACGCTCATCCAAGTTTATTCGATGGCGCTTTTAAAATGTCAATGAAAACTATATTTTAAATTATACTTACTGAGTGGATGGGTTTGATTGCAACATTATGTTTGATAAGAATGGAAAAGCTTTCTTGAATAAATAAATATGTATAGAGTTAAGTCAGTGTTTGATAGTCTATACTGGTATTTTGACGCCAGAAAGTCTGATATTCCGCAACTGGTTAGATTGGAAGCCAACCCCAAGCTGTTTGGGAAAAGGCTAGGGAGATGATGTATAGAGTTAAGTCAATCTGTCCATCTTTATGATAAATGATATTTATTTTACAAATAGGTTTTTAAAAACACTTTTACAAATTTTTATTTTTTGTCAATTTAAACTAGATGAAGCCGGTGTTTCTTACCCTGAGAAGAAACACTGATACAAACTCAAGGGTCAAAGTCTCTTTTAAAGTCCTTACAGCAATATCTTTTGATCTTACCGCTCGCCGCCCCGCGCTTAGCTACCGCTCACAGCGGCAAAGTCGTGAACGGGCCGTAATGGTATAAAGGGATGGAGTTGTACACTCTATATAGCTCCACCCCTTTAACAGTTCATTTTAGGTCGGCAAATCAAAGAGGAAGTAGCTGATCGGTAAAGCACCAACAGTTATAAAACCCATTTAAAACATCTTTGGATTTTCTTTGTTGTTGTTACAAAGACTGGGTGTCTATTTTTGAGGTAATAAATCATCAAATAAAGAAGTCATTTGATGATTTCATGCCACGCCCACTCTAGAGTGGAGTGATAGGACATGACAAGTCTGATGACTTACGACCTCTTAAGCACGATGGTGCTAATAATGATGGTAATGATGAATGAGAATGACATGGTGGTAATGAAACTAATCTTAAACAAAAAATAAGACAAATTATTTCTTTTCAAAATTAAAAATTCTAATTATATATTTTAGGATTGTAGTGTATCTGATACAGATGATGGTTTATCATTGTAACAATTGTCCAAAATTACAAATTAAATTATTGTTTCCCACATAAGTTAGCAGTTGTGGCCGAGTGGTAACGGCCCCGACTTACGAGTTGTAGGTCGTGGGTTCAAACCCAGCCAGGCGCATTACTTTGTATAATTTATTTCGTCACCACTGCTCTTAAAACGGTGAAGGAAAACATCGTGAGGGAACCTAGAACCAAAAATTCGAAGACATTCACCAACCCGCACTTGGCCCGCGTGGTGGATTACGGCCCATTCCCTCTCCTACAGAGCAGTGAGAAAATTATAAGGCCGACTATGCTATGCTATGCACATAAGTTAACTGAAAATCACCCAGAGGTAGTAAAAAAGTCAAAAGACCGTTATAATTTTCTACGAACACGTGCATACTAAGCGACAATTTGACAACGCGATTTCATGGAAGTTACTCCGGACATCATTTCTACCCATACCCATAAAGACACCTTGTCTACGGGAGCTTATAATATGCACTTTGCTGTAACAATCAGCAGTTGGCAGGTAAGACCGATTTCACGCTTCACCTAGTCTTAATAGAGTTTCTGTCTTAAACCTAATATGCATTTGTTACGGAACGACACTTTTGAATATTATGAAAGGAAGATTTTTATAACCGATTAGAATCGAGATATTTTTTTGAAAAGGTAGTCAAATGTAGTTAAGTCAATAGGACATTATGAACCTGCTTTAAGGATATTTTTTTTGGAGATGGTTGGGTTTGAAAAACCAAGAACAACAGTTTTTGTTGTCAGAAATGCAAGTGAGTTACTTAAGTGCAATTTTACTCGTGTTGTTTTCTAGGATTCTTCCATTGCTATTGACGACGTCTTACATGGCAAATGGTATAAATTTATATATTTTTTTAAATGCGTCCATATATTTTTTTTTTTTTTTGGTAAACATATCATAGATGTCTTAAATATAATTTTGCACAAAATAAAAAATAAAAATTGTTCCTTTTACGGCTTCATAACCGAAGAGTGCCAACGGGACCCTATTACTAAGCCTCCGCTGTCCGTCCGTCTGTCAGCGGGCTGTATCTCTTATATCGTTAGAGGTAGAAAGTTAAAATTTTCACAGAATGCGTATTCTTATTGCCATTACAACAACAAATAATAAAATTAAAAATTAAATTGAGTTCCCATACAGAAACAGAAACGAGAAAAACAAACGAAACGTTATTTTGTCGGCGATTTTTGCTTGATTTCAATATTGTAAATAATAAATTATATTTATTTAGCAAATAGATCTTTAAAAACACTTTTACACGTCAATTTTTTCGTCAGTTTAAACTAGATGAGGCCGGATTGTAATAAGGAACCCTTCGTGTCCGAATCCGTCTCGTACTTGACCAGTTTTTTTTACATTAAACAAAACATAGATGCAACCACTTCCAACAATAAAGTTACACAAATCGGACCGTAAAATCAAAATCAACCACGCACCGAATATTTCAATAGCCCACAAGAATTCCACGAACTCAGTAAGGAAACACACGAACATTTTGATACAAAATGGCTTGGCAAATGTCTTTGAATATGACCAAAAGTTCATAGGAATATTTTCCAAGAACTTTTATTAACTTCTAGGAAAATAATGCTGGCTTCTTATAAGCTCTTTGTATCATTCACAATGTGTTGACTGAAGCGAAAATTTTCACGGAATGCTTTGATGATTATGGTAACATTAGTTGTGCGTGAGTTAAAATGCTTGCCTAATAGGAATTAAATAGGTAGCAATCCTGTTTAAACTATTGTTTTTTTTCTACGATATAAAACCAGTGCTTGATTGCGATCCCACCTAAAGGTAAACAGTGAACGATTGCACGTTGATGGATGGTGAAGCGCACAAATTTATTATTCACTCAAGCCTTGAAGACACCCAAATTATAATCATAAATCATTTATTTATTTGTTAAAAATAAGTAATAATAAAAAAATGGTCATATACTTAAATAAATGGTTCGCTATGTTTTGTCAACAATAACATACAAACCAGTTTGATTACATTATAATAAAATTAAAATAAGTAATAACATAATAATAATTCCAGAACTTTGATTAATTAAATTTGTCATTCAGAAACTGATCTACTGTGTAATAGCATTTTATAAGTAGCAGCTTCTGTAAAGTCGCGGGCTTGCGGACGGCGAGCAATGGGTAGATCGCCGTCCGACCATCCGGTCCGAGCCCAAGTTGTCGACGGCGCGTAGTGTTTCACGCGCGTCAAGGAGATGTCAGCAAACCGTAGAAGCCCAGCAGGGTCGAAGCCTACTGGGGCCATGGGTTCGCTTCTGAAAGGAAACCCCGGGGCCCTGGAATAAAAGGCAACGAAGGAACATAGGAGTGGGTTTTAGTCAGTAAAAGTCTGACACGCCCGCGCGCTCCGCCCAAGAGTGGGAGATTGGATGATTTCCCATACATAAAAAGAAAAAAAAGGTTCTGTTAAGTGTTTCTGAACTTTTGTACTGGCATACATTTAATTGCATCGGGTACTTTATTATAAACTTGGGGAGCAATACCAAAGAAACTCTTCTTCATCACTGCAGTTTTACATTTAACATGGCATAATTTGTTACTATATTGAGCACGTATGGGTAGTTTCTTCACTGTGGCCAGTTTTTGGAATAAGTGGGGATTAAACGAACGGGAAGACCGCAGCAGGCAAATTGTTCCTGTCCTTCGATGTACGCGGTATAAACTACGGTATAGATTTATTGGATTATTGTAATCGTTTCTCGTAACTTACATACATATGTATACATATAATTATTTTCAAGGGATTGTCTGGTCTTAATTTGGTTAGATATTATTTTAATTAGAGAAACACAGAAATTAATATGTGTAGTAGTAGTTAGTTAGTTTTTATTAAATTAATATGTGTAGTAGTAGTTAGTTAGTTAGTTAGTTCAAAAATATTATGGACCTAATTTTTAAAAGCCTTGATAAATACACCGGTTTTCCATTCACGTTAAACCACTATAAAAAGTATTATAAATTTACATACCATGATCCCTAAATCATAAAGATTACTCATAATATCAAACCACGACTTACACCCTTTTTCATTACAACTGCACATTATTAGTGTCGTATATTTTCGCACCTTATGTATATATTTGCCTATTAACTTCTCAATAGATACCAGTTTCAGCTCTAACTATCATTCATCAATCAATTTTAAACCTAATTTTGTGTACAAGAAGGCTGAAATTTTAAGTTACAGGAAAACTTGCAAAGAATTTTTATCACTGACTTGCAAAATGGTCGACAAAGATGCAGTTTGAATGAAAACTCACTAAATCTCTAGCATAGCATTTAGTAGTATTATGGGTGTATTCGACGGTTAAATTCAGCTTTTCAAGGTACGTTTAGGATAATATTTAATCCTCCTTTAGAATCCTAAGCCTGAAGAAATGAGGCTGTAAAATGTTTCATACTAATTGTGCTTCTGCAAAGCCTATAATTTTCCAGGATGAATGGCCTTACGGATGTTTTATGCGACTTTTAAAAGATTTTTCAATCTAAAATATAATTTTATCTATATCGGTTCAGTAGTTTAGGTGCACCAAACTGATAAAGAGTTATAGATTTTATGGTATTTTACATTTATCGTTTTCTTTTTTATTTAATGCATCAATATTTATATTCACTTATAAATCGTCATACATTCCCCTTGACTATAAATTAAAAGCCCGAAATATAAAAAGGTCATAAAGAATTTTTATTATGAAAATATTTTGTAATAAAATATGTAAATAGTCATAAATTAAATGCAATCATTAACACGCAAGTCTATTTACGAAATGATTGTACGACTAAACTGTCAACATACTTCATTTTGACCACGGATGTGAACTTTAATTATTTGATAGGTAAAAATTAAATTAATAATGTCATAAAATATTATAATGTCAAAATTAATAACATCAAATTATCATAAATTATTGTGATGTCAAATTCTTTATTATTGTTGCAGTGCAAACTCTCAATCGGTCAAAAGTATTTTTAACAAGAAAAATCAGTCAAAACTAATGTTTTACTTGCAAAATCAATGTACTTAATAGATTGTATGTCTTTTGAGCCCAAGCTCTTGACATTACAGTCAAAATTAGATTTGACCGAGTTAAACGTAGTTTTGATAGTTTATATCATTCAATCCTCTTACAAAATGAATGATGTCTAAACAGATAATAAAGAAACTCATAATTATATAAAGTTTTTTTTTTAATAAACATAATATAATATCATTAGAGACCTGCCGGTATCAGTAAAAATAAAGAGAGTACGTATAACACGAACGCATTTTAAGAAGAATTTAAGCAATAAAAGATATTATATGGAAAGTAATTAAATTTTATTTTTATAATTATTATTAGGTCAGTAGAGAATTTATTATTATTTGATCCTTCTATTGAATCTCTAAGGGAACGCGTTCGTGCGTGATATCGTGCCATTCTATATTCTATAGACATAATGTATTAAAATAATACCATACCCAGATTGTATATATAAGGCAACTGCAACACGAATAGGTTAGATTTAAAGGGGATGACGGGGACATGAACAAACAAAACCCCGTTATTCCTTTCATGTTAGGTTCCTTTGAACCCTACAGACAGAAATAAAAGCCCTACGCAGCAGGGTTCCATCGTTTTATCTTACTTAAGACAGTCGTCAGCACATATCACCTGAACATTTGGAATTGTATAGAAGGCCTACGTACTTATTCTATTAAATTTTCGTAAAAACCGAATTTCTAGTATACTTCTATTTGAAGACTCGGCCCTGGTACGAGAAGACTCGGCCCTGG
Source organism: Mythimna impura (assembly GCA_905147345.3). Classification (NCBI taxonomy): domain Eukaryota; kingdom Metazoa; phylum Arthropoda; class Insecta; order Lepidoptera; family Noctuidae; genus Mythimna; species Mythimna impura. The sequence goes on from LR990363.1 coordinate 11,875,411, forward strand.
TACGAAAGACAACGAAGGACCAGGAGTGGGTTTTTAGTCAGTAAAAGTCTGACACTATCTCGCGCTCCGCCCAAGAGCGGGGGATGTCATAAGATGATTTTCCGACCGAAAAAAAAGTATACTTCTATTTACATTCTAATTATTTAAAATAATTTTGGTGCTCTGGTAGCTAAAAGTAGTTTTGATTTAAGAGCGTCAGTAAAAAACCTCTATCAACCACAAAAAAACCTTTTGCGGAAAAAATCTCTATTAATCAATGATTTAGAGACAATACTTACAAAAAAACAGAATAAAGTAGTTTTGACTGAACAAGTATTTTTGGCCAGTTAAGAGTTTTGACTGTAACATTATTACATCAAATTCAATTAACTAAATGTCAAATCGTAATAAATTATATTTCACAGTTATAATCTAATTCAATCACAAACGTCTAACAGCCATAAATTAAATAAAATACTAAATATAATATATATATAATATAATATTAAATACTTTTGAGAAAGTGTCACAATATACCTACTGTTGAGATGTCAAATATTAAAAAAAAATCTTTAAACAACAACCTTATTTCGCACGTCAACTTAACTTTACAATAAAAATCTGTTAACTGTAACACTTTAGCGGTAATTAACCTGGATACCGTTATCACAACAGGAAGGCAATTGTTGACTTGCGTCCGGTGTCGAAACGTCATGCACGTCCCAAAATTCTATGCAGTCTTCTCCAACTCTACCGTCATCATCATTAGAGTCGTTTTCCTTTGCCCCAAGTAAGGTGTGAAGTTGGTTAACGCGTGAAGACACGTTTCGGGCATAAATAAAGGTTGCGTTAGAAAAAATCTGTATGTAGGTGGGTATTTGAAAGGTTTAGTGAAAAGTGAAGTGATTAATTATCATTTAACAACGTCAGCAATTGCTTTCTTTAGTATAATTGTATTTTATTTTGTCACTCCTGCTGTTTTTCTTTTGGAATGGTACATTTTGAATGTTAGAACAAAGTAAGTGTCTGGATTAGATTGTCTTCGAAAGTTATTAGTTTAACAGTACTTGTAAAAGATGGACTGTTGAAGAAAGATTTAAAAGTAACATCGCTAACATATCATTGCGTTGTTTAGTATCTCTTGAAAATGTTCTAAAATGTGACGATGATAATTTTATCGTGACTCATCAACTTAACAGTACGTCTCAATAATATTGTAATGTTCTTTATAACGACGGGAATACAAAAGATACTTTTTAAATCATAATGTGACTTTACCTATAGCTTAATAATTTGAACAATCTACAACATTGTCTTAACAAGAAATTCAACGATTTTTTTTTTATTAGACTGGTATTTTCCTTTGCTAGGCAAAAATCTCTCCCATATATATTTACATACTCTTATCTTGCGCTATCTCGAACCAGCCCTTGTGGTACGCGTCCAGGTCATTCCGCCACAGGTTTCGTGACGCCATCCATTCTCTGGCACCCATTACGTGAAGACGTTTGTCCAGCAGTCATACATAATACCTACGGCTAACGTGATCCGCCCAACCTTTTCGACCCTGGAAGCCTTTCAAAACTATGGTAAGCTAATCTCTTACCAAACCATAAATCCATCCATCTAATTAGTACTACACAAAAGAATCATTAACCAATGCAGCTGTAATGCCATAAACTACCCTGGTTTAATGGCAAATAAACCAAGAAGCGATCCAGCCGATTGAAATGATATAACAATCATAAAACTAAGAATGCAATTGCAAGTGTCTAATTCAGTCATTCTAGAGCAGGTCGTTTTAATACAAGATTAACATTGGCAAGCTTATAATTTAGTATCGACATTAACTAAGGTTTAAATCATTTTGACAATCAATTAAATTTATAATTATAAAGCAACATAGACTAAAGATGAAGCTTTTCAAATTATCACTAAAAAGAAACTTGACCAAAAACCCCACCATATACTCAAATCAATAAATGCACGCTATCACGGTTCTCTCAAAAGTTCTCCTGTACTGCACCAGAATATTTGCTTCCATCTCCAGCCTAACCCAGTCAGCTTTTAAAGTCGTTGGTTTATGTAGAGAGTCACACACACGTACTTACACTACGCTTACATCGTTAGCTAATCATATAAAATAATACTCACTCGTACAAAACGCATAATAACGTATTTGTCAAAACCTACGCTCACTTCAGACACACGACACCCAAAAAACTTTCATGTAAACTGCCAATCAAAAAACTCAGTAAAATTGAACATAATTGTCTCCACTCATTCATTAAACGGTTACCCATCAAAATTCCCCCGTATTCACGGCATTCAGAATGAGTCACTACACATTGGAGGAGGTACCCTTACGTTGATTATGCGTAATACCAAGTTTATTGCTAATAAATTCTGTGATGAGAACATTGTGATCGATAAATTTTATAATTGAGTTAGAGTTAATGGTAAGTTAATCTCTTTAATATAGGAAGTCGTTGATGTCAATATTTCTTTCGATTTTATAAATTCGTTGTGTTTTTGCCTCAACTTCATCTTTATGATGATCTAATGATGAATTAATCTTGATTTTAAAGTGGAGATTAGTATGAATTAATCAGATTAAATTGATTGATTCAGAATAGTGCGTTAAATTTGGCCCTAATGTTTAAATTACCTTCGCTCATTTTTCCAGAAGGTGAATTAGAGGGTGATTCATTGAATTGTTCGTTCGTTTACGTAGACAATTTTTTGAAACGAGAAAAAATAATTTTCTTTAAATCCTTACTGTGTAACGCATTTGAGGTGTTGCATTTAGACATTATTGTAACAACAATAAAACAAATAGAACCCTTACAATATCTAATTTTGAAATCTTGAGAAGATGGTTACATCATCCATATATACTTATACGTTTATCAACTATGTTTCTTAAAGACCAAACTATCGATTCAAGTCCCGCCATCGTTAAACCACTATCAAACGGTACAATATACTCAAAATCTAACGTTACAACTGCAATAAAGAGGAAAGCCAATAAACACTTTATAGAAAAAAGTAAAACGCCTATCAAAAGTGTTTACGATTTCATAAAAGGCGATAGAAATGACTTGTTTTAGAGTCGCTACTGGGATAGGTGATGAAACCTTATGTACTGGTTATATGTTTAGGTTACATGCTGAGATTGGAGCGTTATTGCTAAATAAATTCTTGCTTAGTGTTATCGTTTTATAGAATTTTGTGGTTATTAACATGCGCAAAGCTGGGTGAAATTGATATCAACATTAAAAAAAAACTCGTTTCATAATAAAAGACATTAAATAAAATACAACAGCCATATTAGGTATAAGTACCTACTGCGAACAGATTTGTAAGAACGCTGATCGTAAATAATTCATATTTTATTGAAATTATTAATTAGGAAATCTGAAGATTCCTCAATGAGATTAGAGAAATATGTTACAAAACACTCCCGAACTCCACCTCTACTTAACACGCCTAAAAACCATAACGGCACATAAGCAACATTAAACACTATGATTAACAATTAAACTTAAACAATATTAATAAATAACAGGTCGCATTGTACCGCGATGTCTTCAAGCCCACGCCTGGCAAGGTAATAAAGCTAATGAATGGGTTTGATACGATGTAAAGCGTCATAACTATCAATAATACTGTGTTCGTGCCGAAAGTTATGCTAAAGATGAAGGTGCGCGATAGATTTGAAGTTTATTAACTATTTTGTAGCAGCTTGACTGAAATAAATGGGTGGATCATAGAAGATTCAGTAGTGGAGTACCGCAGGGGAGTGTATTAGTTGTCGTTTGATTTTATTATCTAGGCTCAGAACATGCTATCGTTAGACGGTTGAATATTTTTTTCCGATAAATTCTAGTTCTGTTTTTCAAATTATATATTCTCTTAAATATGTATTACAATATTCAAGAACGCTTTTTATATGCAAGCAGTTATGAAATCAATATTATAATAAGTAATAAAATATATATTAATCAATAATTCAGTATCGATAGTAGCTTAAAATCAAAGCTACTTAAAATCGATTTACATTAATTACAATAAGTCAATCGTTTTAAGTCAATCACGTGTGCATTCTGTTGCTTAATCCGAGAACTAGATCATAAATCAACATATGAACAACAAAGGTGCATGTTCAAAATGTTCTTGTATTCGTCAAATATGTCAATCGATTGACTGTGCCTTAACCATGCGCAGACTTACTGCCGTTAGAAACGTTAATTAACCGTTGGAAAATATTTTGGAAACTTAATTTTTTTACTGCCCATAATTAGTATGAGATATGATTAATGAAATTTGATTCATCGTTGCTTGTTAAAATTAACATAATATTTCGTCATTTGTAGCTTTACAAGAAGCTTGTGTCATAATAATTTTAAATAAAAAGCAGTAGAACAAATTGTTTATAGTTTTATTTCGATATTTTTTCGTGGGCCGTCTTCATTATAAAGGCAATAATACTTTATATTTTTCTGATAGGCTCGCATTTCTTATAGCAGACGATGATGTGGTCGACAATAGAGCTTGCATACCCAGAAGTAGCTTATTCAGTCTTAACTGCCAAGGGTCTTTACCTAAGGTTATCACTATCAGAAAACATAGATTCCGGCAGGGAATTCCACTCTTAATCACAATATGATATTACCAACACACGGTTGCTTTCTTATCTATATATTCTAATCTTTCCATTCAAATTGGATCATGCATGTGTAACCAGAAACCGTGCACCGAGTGTCAGATTTAATTATGTAATTGTTGTGTTTATAGTTTATCGGGGCAGCTTTAGTTGCTCTGCATTCTCAAATTTCATTGCAAAGAAGATTTAGTGGTCCATTGATTTTGGATTAATTTCTATAATCTTTCCTTAATTTACATGAGATACCTTTACTCGCTGGTTTGGCTTTGGCTTATTGTTATTGACAGCTCAAAAGTCTCCTAACTTTGTCTGTTCCGTTCGAAATCTAAATTAATTTACAAATTATACACGAAATCCTGAATTGATCGACTATGATCTATAATTCTTTGGTCCAAATAATTACCATGCCTCGAACTTCCTGCAATATTTTTATAAAGGAGATGTTTCATTTTTGTATGGGGCTCCGGCCATAACATGTACATTTTAGCGAAGCTGGGAAACTTACCCCTGAATAGAATAAAGTAACATTTTTTTCATAATATGATATGGTTTTTATGTACAAAATAAAAATTAAAAATGTTTGACTTTTGTCCTAAGTGTTATGACAGCCATGATAGGTCGTAGAGATGACGTTTACTTAACCTATAGAATTGTTTGTTTTTGTATATCAGAACTAAACTCATAAATAGTCTAAGACAGATCTGTGATCTTTCTAATAGAATATTAGACAAAAGTGGCTCACAAAAGCACGATCAAATCTTTAAATCATTTCTTAAATAAAAAGGGAAAAAGTCACTTTGAGCGTTCGGGCCGTTATTTTGAATTCGTTTAGAAACACACTTCAAAAATGGAGACGAGATTGTTGTAACGATGAAATGGTCACACTTAATTATGAGAGTTTGTCATGCTCACTCAAATGTCTCGCTGATGGTGGCACGTGTTATTGGGTCATTCAGTTCCCTTCAAAATGGTTGAGCTGAGTGAGGCTGATGCACGCGTCATGCTCGTGAACGGGTGCCGTCGGTTGAGACTGGTCATCTCTTAGCTGCCAGTGGCTTAATTCAATTTCTATCTTTTTAATTAGTTTTTATTCTTATTTATCTACATTGTGCTCACATATTAGAAGCGACATGAAATATGTAACCAAGATTTATGTAACTCATAATATGATTTAAAAGAGTGTCCATGGAGTTTCTTGCACGTTCTTCTCCATAGAGATCTACGCTTTGGAACGTGCAATTTAGCTTCACTTGTTTTTTTTTTGACTGACTGACATTTTGACAATTCAAAAGTGCCTGTAATTGGTCTATTTGAAATAAACGTTTCTGATTTCTGATTTCTGATTTCTGATTATGTTTACTCGAAAATATGTATAAGAGAATAATAGTAATTTATTTTTAACACTACAAGAATAAACACATTTTTTAATTATTTTTACGTAACATTGATTTGATGAGACATGATTTCAGAACGAATGAAGTCTGCAAGCAAACGAGACGCCATGTTGATTAAAACATGACATTAATTGAAAAACTATTATTTTTTGTACACAACAAATCCGGCTCAAATTCACCAGAGAATATTTTTCCTCAATTTGTGGTATTTTTTCCTCTTTTTCGATAAATGTACGTCTGATGGCCGAAAATGAAACATCTCCTTTTATACATTGACAAATATATAGGTACTGCAATTTGTAAACCCTAATAATCCTTTAATGTATTTCCTTTGTCTGTCTACTAAAACACATTTATCAAAGACAAAATAAGCGATGTAAACAACAAACCCGACGACACCGGCGCCGAAATATTAGACGGGCCGGAATCTAAATCATCTGTAACTGACCAACCCTATAATTTAAGTGTTAAACACAAATTGATATTTACGACTCAGCATATGCGAAAATTACACGCTCTCAAGCATGTTCAGTATATTATACCCGTTGAAATTTTTATGGATTACGAAAAGAGTTTGAGATTTGAGATGATATTATTATAATTGATGGTTGGGTTTCAATTGTACAGATTTTTATTGATGGGGTTTTCAATAATTGGACTTTTAGTGGGTGACAGTGCATGATCCCAATATTGCTATTTGAAAATTACTTGGAGTTACATAACTTATTCGTAGGTCTAGTAGTCGCAAGCATGAAGCAATATTGCTTAGAATGAAGCCCTGGGTTCTACTTCCAGTTTTCGTAAAAAGTAATTGAGATTCTCCAACTAGAATTTTGCAGCAGTAGCCTCTAAGCTGGCTACAACTCTAGTCTGGAATTGTGTACCCCTTGTTAGTTGAAATTTAAAAAGAACTGGAGAAAAGTGGATTTCTGCTTAACCCTTTGAGGAATATAAAAGTGATGTCATGTTATATTCCAAGAAGTAAGAGGTAAATTAAATGGCTCATGACCACAGGAAGCACTTAAGTACATATGTACAAGGTAACAAAGAAAATTTTAAACATGAGTACAGCACAAAATAAAAACCGACTAAAAACGCTTGAGCAGTTTTCGAGATGACTACAAATATACAAATTGAAATTATTTGTTTATCCCAAGTTTAAACCGCTTAAAAAAATAGACGCTCACTGCATTTTGTACACAGAGGAGTACAAAAACGAAAAATAAAGACTTCTTCTATATCTGTCAGAATTTTGATGGATCGCTTTGTGTGGGGATCGGATTTCATAATTTGTTTAGTGAGCATTCAGTTTTTGATTTTGATTGTGTTTCTTGATTAAATAGTTCTGGTTCTTTTTATATAGTTCAGTTTTTTGTCCCTCTTTTATACGTTGGCTTTATTTTATTTTTTTTGTCTAAGAGATCGAAATAGCTACTCTTCGATCTAATTATGAATATGCGATTATTTATAATACCTAAGTATTATTATCATCTAACACATAAAAATTTCAAAAATCTTTATTTTTACAATGTTTACTGTTATTGTAGTTTTAATTTTATTAAAGGAATTATTTCTAGGCAGAAGAAGTTATGGGACCTCATTTGTTTTTTAATTATCGTTAGGCTCTTGTTTGACTACTACATCACCTGATGATGCTGTAGACGTTGGAGCACGTTTGCCTAAAAGTAATATATTCACGCTTAATTTAAACATTCTGTTGGATCCAATAGAATACTCTGATGAACAATGTATTCACAGAATCACATACCTTTTAGATATAACCTTATTGCATAGGTACAGAAACTCTAATAGATCTATACAACTATTAAAGTTCACAATTGAGTCATCCACACAACTTAACTCCAAACCTATCACGATTAGGTCACTTACAAAATACTTATCTGTATACGAAGTTAACACCTTCAAACACGTACATATTTAGTCAATTCTCTTACTAAGGTACTGCCGAAGGCCGGCCACAAAAGCTCTCTGATTTTACAGCCAAATTAAAACGTGGTTCATTTAATGACTCCATAAAACCTATAGCGTGTTATTAAACTGCCTCGACGAGCGTTTTTATAGTAGTGTCGAAAACATCCTGTGTAACGTCATTATTATACAGTATGATAGCATTTAATTTTATATATTTTTTATGATGGAGATGAAGGTAAATTAGCTTGAAAGGGAATGACGGAAAACTTAGTTATGCTTTGGTATTTCGATTTTAAGACAAGATCAGATCTGCCTAATCTTTCCTTAACTATGTTAGGGTCAGTTTCAAGACTAAGCGGATGTAGCTGAGTACCAGTTTTTTCATAGAGTTACCTAGCTCACCTCCACAACCCACTTGCTGAAGAATATTGACAAGACTGGTGTTAGATTTACTGAGTTCTGACTATCCAGAATCATTGTTAAAGATGTTCAATGGCCCCTAAAATTTTTAAATTGAACAAAATATTTAAATGATTAAAAAAAGAAGTAATAGTAGCTTTATCCACAGATTTAATGAGTATCAGCAAATTTAATGATAAATTTAATTTAACCCTAAATAAATCAATTCACGCTTGTTTTTCAAAATTAGCAGTACAACCTCCACGAAATGACAAACAGTGGAAATGTGTTAATGGATCTGTAAAAACTGTTAATTGGTGAAAACTATTTTTGACAGCGCTAATTGATCAAAACTACTTTTACCAGTGAAAACTACTTTAAATAAAATAGCTAATATTTACTCAACATCCTTAGGTTGCGTACTGGGGCCAAGGGTCTGTCAACTGGGGCCAAGGAAGGAAGACTCGGCCCTGGTTCGAAAGGCAACGAAGGAACAGGGGTGAGTTTTTAGTCAGTAAAAGTCTGACACTATCTCTCGCTCCGCCCAAGAGCGGGGGATGTTATAAGATGATTTTCCCACTGAAAAAAAAAAACACCCTTAGGTTGATAGGTTTTTTTGTGACCATTTTTTTTTTACAAATTACTTACAAATAACTGGAAGGTTTCGTTTTTTAACAATAAAATACCGGGTTTTAAATGAATAGGTACGACTGTATCTGTAACAGAAACATCCTTTAAGTTTCCAATTCTCAGGCTTCTAATATAAAATTCTCATCCATACAATATGCATTTGTATATGAATCAATCATTTAGAATATTCGACGTGGAAAGGAAGCGGTTACGTAATCTCATCCAAATGTCAAAGATCAACAATCGGTGCGGTTGATAGTAAACTTCGTACAGTCGCGGGCAAAAGTGCTGGATTTATTTATTTAATAGATACTGAATATAGTCTGAGAGATGTTGAATGTAGATATTATAAAACCTCTTTCATCAGTACTTCTTTATCCCATTAAGAATCATATTATTATAAATAAAATAAATAAAGAGTCGTTTACATTTTAAAGGAAAGTCAATTACTTACTAATATTATAAATGCGAAAGTAACTCTGTCTGTCTGTCTGTCTGTCTGTCTGTCTGTTACGCTTTCACGCTTATACCGCTGAACCAATTTTGATGAAATTTGGTACAAAGATAGAATAGAGCTTGAGAAAGGACATAGGCTATAAATTATCACGCTATTTGCTATGGGGGGTGAGCAATATTCCAAAATGTCGGTATTTAACGATTTGCCGTGACTTCGATCCCCAGTTATAGTAATAATTTTTGTGAGTATTTTGTCGTCTTTTTTGTATATAATATGCGATGGTACTTCGATTACAATAATAATAGGACTTTTAGCATATTTTTAACACATCTTAGACATTTTTACTCCATATTTTTGTAAAAAGTAATCAAACATGTAATAAAATCTAAGTGGAAAAACAAAAATAATATTTCTTTTTTTCATTTAGCTACAAATTTAATATCTGAGATGAAAATCATCACGCTATCATCGACAAAGGGTTAAGCAGACAATGATGACGTTTATATAAGAACACCTATTTTACACAAAAGTCAACGAACACCGTAGTGCAGTCGTGTCTGGGTTAGATCGGCACGTAAGGGGATAGTGGTTCAAAACTCAGTTTCTTTTTTGTGATAGTTTTGTTTTATTTTACTGTAAACAAGAAATTTTTTTTTTTTTTTTGCGTTCTTCCTATTATTTTTATCGACAGTCTGGTTTCTACATCAGCACTTTCGAAGCAGTTTGGCAGATTATACTGACCTTCACTATACAAGACAGAAATCCAGCGGTTATGCATTCAAACGTCTACAAAGAGATCTAAAGAGATACAATAGAGCGATTATCAGAAAAAAATGTCTTAGAAAAACTGTCATCCTAAGCCTCAGTGACGCCATCTTGCTTTGAATAGCAAACACACGAATTAAATTTGTCAAACTATTTATTTAACTATCGCTCGGTAGGTGGCCAGGGGCCTTACCATGATAATGTCAAAATGTCAGACGTACGAGCGAAAAAGAGTGATGGAGCTATACACCCTATATAGCTCCATCCTTTTAACAGTCCGGTTTAGGTCGTAAAATAGATCACGTTATGAGCTCGTGGTAGAGCCTCAGTGTGTGATAAAGGTAAGGTTAAGCTTTTCAGCAATAGATGGCGTTATCACGAAATCAGAAAATGTTTCTAGACCTATTTATAAAAAATATTGAATTCTAATTAATTGCTTCGTAAATGCCAAAAATATTTACGAAAATAAACCGCAGTTAGGTCCAGTCATTTTATCATAACAAGATTTGTAATAGCGTAAAGCGCGGTGGGCCTTGGGCGCGGTCGCCTCCTTCTGCTAAGCAATAATGCTAGCAAAGGAGGCGGCCGCACGCGCGAGACAATAACCCTCGCGACCCAGCCGATCCGAACCGAGGGGTTCCGATCCTGATTTCCGGCCACCGTAGGCGCGGGCTGTGGACGGCGAGCAATGGGTAGCTCACCGTCCGTCCGTCCGGTAACCGTCCGGACCGAGCCCAAGTCGTTGATGGCGCGTAGTGTTCCACGCGCGCCTCAAGGAGGTGTCAGCAACCGTAGGGGCCCAGCAAGGTCGAAGCCTGTTGGGGCCATGAGTGATACGAAGGAGATTCCCGGGGCCCTGGAACAATGGCAAAGAAGGAACAGGAGTGGGTTTTATGTGTGTTTCTTTCTGGTATATGTTATGATAAAACAACGCTGTATGATTTTAAAATTATTGGTTCATTAGATATACTAAAAGTGTATTATACCGAAGAATTATCTTTTTTACAACACTAAATAAATGTTATTTAACGTAGACTATCAAAAAAAGTGGATAAAGTAGTTTTCAGATGCCAAAATGTATAAATAGTCTGAGTCACGGAGTTTATACTGAGGTCGATACCCACAGTTTTTAGTGTGTGCACCTTTTGCTTTTAGGTAGGAAATCATCAAATACCTTCCCCCGCTCTGGGTAAAGCGAGAGGTAGTACCAGACTTTTACTGACTGAAACCCACCTGTGTTCCTTTAGTTGCCCTTAGCGTTCCAGGGCTATGGTAACTTGCACGCCACAATTGCGGCAGCAAATACCTTCTTTGAGGAAAGTCTAAAAAGGCTCTCCGCCTGACGCAGGTCTTCATCGAACGTAGATGTTTCGGAAGGACCCCGAAAAAACCAGCGAATATAGGTAAGTACTTAATCACAGAAAGATGTTTCTTGAGCAGTTCGTGAAGGTTACCAGTACTTCAAGTAGTCTCTCCCTCGGACTTGACCACAACCTACTGTTTGGAACAAGTACCTAATTTCAAAGACTCCAAAAATTGAAGATCATTAAGAATTTCATGAAAACCCATGAAGACATATTTCACACAAGGCCCCGACGTGGTTTGCGTTCCTGAAGATAGTTTGATTACGTATGATGTATCCTACATTACTTGCAGCCTTAAGTCGACAACTGGACGTTACCTCCTTAAGAGTGGTCAGTGAGTGGTGATCAACACTGGGACAACATTCTGACGGATGCCAGAGTCAGTCACAGCCCCAATTGGTTGCGACATTTGTTCGCTGTCATTTTATAGTTTTGTGGAGTCACAAACACGGAGTAATGAGGGGGTATTAGGGTGTTTCGAGAGGTTTCTGTTTCAAATTCGACGTGATGTAAGTCAACATCAAACTGCAACAATTTTTTCACAAATTCTTTATAAGTACAGTTGTGGAGCAAGATGACATCGTAGGTTACTCTGTAGTATTTTAATAATCGCTAGCAGCAGTGGACTATCAGTGCACGTTATCCAGCTGAAGATGGGCTGAAGCCGATTATGCTCCTTCGAAATTCACCTCCGACAAAGTTGCATAACGGACCCGGCTAAAAGTCTGCAGAGAAATATCATCGAGGCAAATTCTTATGGGAGGTAATTCTTTCGAAAAATCTCATAGCTCTAGCAGGCATTGGCCCTAGACACCACAGCGTCCTCTTTTCCTCAAAGAAGGAAGATTTGCTGCCGCGTGCCAGTTACCATAGCTCTAGAACACTAAGGGCAATTAAAGGAACACAGGTCGGTTTCAGTCTGTAAAAGTCTGACACAAACTCTCGCTTTACCCAGAGCGGGGGAAGGTATTTAATGATTTTCTTCCTAAAAGTAAAACGTGCAGACACTAAAAACTGTGGGTATTGACCTCAGAACAAGATCCATACAGACTCTTTATACATTTTTAAAACTACTTTATCCACTTTTTTTATAGCCTACGTTAAATAACATTTATTTAGTGTTGTTAAAAGAAAACAATGGTTTAATACACTTTTAGTCTATTATAATGAACCAATCATATTTAAATCATACTATGTTTCATCATAGAATAAACCAAAAACAAACTTAAACTATCACCTTTTCCTTATAAGGGTAGGCAGAACCACAGTTTATCAACTACTTCGACCTCAACATGTCTGTTTCTGTTTATTGATGATGATAAGTAATTTATTTGATGTATATCATGAACGAGTATTCTATTACTGGTGAGCCAAATAAATAAAATAATTTATATATCTGGACATAAGAAATACATTTTACATAATATATTTACTGAAATTAATTTCCGTTATTTGAATTAGATGTTTTTAGTACGAATCACAAGCACAGAATTATTAATTACGTTTGTGCATTTTTACTAACTTGACGCAGACAAAGTCGCGGGTAACAGCTAGTAATAAAATATTGTCAGATGTCAAAGTCAAAGTCAAATGTTTTTATTTCACATAGGCCTACATGGGCACTTATAAAACGTCAGAAGCTAGTGCAGATGAGATTAGGGTGGCTGTCAGGCCAATAAGCGTGAATAGTTTTTTATAAGATTGTAAAATAGCAATTTGATAATAATAAATCCCACAGTTACAATTATCTCTGATCCATATAAGATTTACGAAAGTAAATAAGTTCATAAAAAGTAGTTTTTATGAAACTAAACATTCCTTACCTTCATACATTTAGGGAGCGTTTGTAGCAATTTTTTTTAGGAGTCTGTATTGTTTGATTGCTCGGCAATTGCCTCCTTATTCTCCTTCCTTCTCTCTCTGTCCAAAACTGTCTCAGTAGGGCCAATCTATGTTAAAAGCGTTCACAATCCTGACTTTTAATATGATTTGTATGAATTCTGCAACTTATTAACAAATAAACGTATTATGAACGATTCATATTAATGCTTTGAAGCCGAATGCATTCTCTTCTCAACTATACAATTGTCATCAATCTCAAACGTCATTACATAGTATTTGATTTTTTGTTTAAATATTTGGTTTTGTTGAAAGCCTCGCAGGCAGGTGGCCTGCCACTATGTTACATTGTCCTTTTTTCAAGTATTGATGTCATAAACAAACTATTTTAATTGATGGATCTTGATATTATATAAAAGGATGCGTGACTCAAAGTTTTCTAAAGAAAGTTTGTTGTATTCTTTTTTAATTCAAGTTTAGAATAAAAACGGTCATAAGTAGTTTTTCTTTTTCAGAATGACTGTACTCTTCTTTTAATAATGGAACAAAAAGTATGCGAAGGATCTAGTTCAGACCATAAAATCGTCTAAAATGATTTCTTTGATATTATGATAAAATATTATATAATACTCATATATGGATGGATGGAGAGGGAGACCAAAGAAAAAGTGGATGGATTGTGTGAAGAGTGATATGAAAGAAAAGGAAGTTAGTGGTAGCATGACGAGTGACAGGGCAGAATGGAAGAAAAAAACGTGTTGCGCCGACCCCAAATAACACGGGCAGAAAGATGATGATGATGATGACTCATATGTACTTATTTAATTGTACTATCTAAAAGTTTACCTCAATATTGAAGTTAAGGAATGTAAAGACAAATATGATAAAAATTCAAAGAGAACATTTGCAAGCAAAACCATACATTTAACTATTTAATTCATATCCTTGTTAATCCGACACATTGACTTCATCCGTGAACTTTAGCACCTCGCAATAAGGTTCATTATTGCTCATAACATTGAAAATGAATGTGTATATCACCTCGTAAACTAAAGTTGAATATTTTCATACAAAGGAGGTACAAAATAAAATGTAGTGTTTTATGTTTTTCACACAAGCTCGTTCATAGTCGTTGTAACTTGCTATTTGCTTGAAAATTTCAATGAAGTGCTGGTGTCCAAATAAATTCTTTAAAATATTTTTGTTTAATCCAATGCTTTTTCGCTTCAGATATTTTTGAAGAACCGAAACTTAAAAACACCGTAAAATTTTTACTAGATTCTACAAATGTGCTCCTTCATGGTAATGACTCTAAGTACTGACAACATCGGTATGAATATGACATCAGACAAGAACAAAAAGTATATAACTAGGACTAAGCGTTTCGCTTCGTCGTTTATATCACGTACATCGAAGGACTGGAACAATTTGCCTGCTGCGGTCTTCCCGTTCAACTATAATTTGGCTCTTAATAAACTAGTGCGCCTCACCATCAATGATTGCATCACTGCTTACCATCAGATGGGATCGCAGTCGTACTGGTTTATATCAATTAAAAAAAAGTATATCTATTGAAACTGATTGACTGACATATGACAGCAACAATGCACAGCCGAAACTTGTGGGACTATGAATTGATATTTTGCACAAGACTATCTTTTATGACGTAAGCAAGCACTAATAAAGGGTTTTTCAAAATTCAGTCCTTATGGAGGTGAAACGGGAGTCTAAACTTTGAATGGAGAAACCTACTTTCATGTGGGTGAAGCCGCTGGCTAAAGCTAGTTTATAAACTGCGACGTAAATGTGCGCTATTGATGCATTACCACCAACTACTAAACAGTAAGATTGAAGACGTGATCACGCTAGTGAGCTGTTCACTATTCGCTCCGGACCGAAAGCGGGTGTCGCGCGCCTGTGCCTCAAAGTGCCTGTTTGTAGCACCACCGTTGCATTTTCTAACTGCTCGATATGGCCCTACAGCCCAGGTGCTCAATTTGCTGAACGCCTGGATTGCTCAGGAACCGTAAATTGATAAATGATAAATGAGAAACACAAACAAAAAACACAATGGTGATGCTTATTTCAAACTAGCTTTTGGCCGTGGTTTCGCCCGCATACATAAAATATAGCCTATGTCACTCAAGAATAAAGCAACTTTCTATCGGTGAAAAACAATTTCGCAATCGGACCAGTAGGTACTTTCAGAGATTACCTCCTGCAAACAAAAAAAAAACAAACTTTACCTCTTTATAATATTATTAGTGTAGAAAAACTTCCAGTAGACATACGACAGAAGAATTAAATGAGAGATGTAAACACAATTTATATAAATAGAGAAGGAATCTTGAAATAGGGTACCTAAACATTAGATAAAATACAAAATTAACACATAGCCATAGAGAAAAACAAGATGATAAAGAAGACATAACTAAACTTGTAACACACACACAGTTTCCTAAGACCTTTAACGAAAGTATTTACTAGACATAATCATAAACTGCAACTGGTTTTAGCAATATAAGTGGCTATAGGCAAGACATTCATTCACAATAGTGTTGGGCTCGTAAAACACAGAGTTTCATTGAGCATGCGGTTCTATTCTGTTATTTGATACTAACTTTTTTACCACGGCTTTACTTCCGTTGCCGTTGGAAAATATTTTAACACTAAGCGTAATGTAGTCTTTTAGCAGTTAATTCGGAACGATTCGGATTTTATTCTATTTCGGATTCGGTTATTTCGGTTATTTAAAACGTTCAGGTATTATCCCTAGAAGCACAAAAAAAACATAAAATATGTTTCTTTTTCATTAAAAGAATGCAATGATTTGGTACCGTACTTAGTTCAAAAAATTTATTTATTTACAATCACACCTAATTTTAAAATTTCAATACATATTACGTTTCACATAAAACCTTTTTAATGTTTTCATTTATTACCTCATTGTTTGATATCAGTCCCGGAGTTTTGTTTTTTTTATCGACTGCATTACTTAACTTGATATCATCGTTTATATAATCGTTTGATTTGTATCAATTTCCAACAACCACAATACACTATACGCCTTCTTTCTTGATATTCACCAAGTATACTCGAGTTTTATCGTCTTTTTTACAATCACATCTGCATCTTTAATCACCCACATTTCTATATCTTTGTCAAACCTTTCTTAAAAATTCTAAACAGCTCCCACCTGACTTGAGCCCCATCTACAACCCTACATCATTCCATCCACACTAGTAGTGGACTCGTAAAACGTGGTGCTATCAGGAGGGCGTCAATTTCCAATTTATTTTTTCCCCACCGTTGCAGGGCCGATGCAGTAAAGTTGGAATCGTAAAGTTACGATGTCTGGCCCCTGCGATGCCCTTACCATGTGATAGTGAAGTTTGTGGGGTATAATTCAGGATTGTCGTGGAGCAAAATGCAGGGAGCTTTAGTAAAAGAATTTTCAAAGTGAGATCATTGGATTTCTTTAAGCTTCTTTTTATATTCTATACCAATATTATTTTTTGTGTATGGTTTAAGTTTAAAACGACGAAAATTATTAATTAGAGAGGAAACAAATAATGATGCCTGAATGTTTTTAAACAATTCCCTACCAGTACGATATTTATCCAATTCTACTATAACATATATTACATTACAAAGGTCTCGCTTTGTCTCTTTGACAAAACATAAACCATAAACGTTAAGAGAACTAATTAATTAAATATAATTTTGTGTTCTCAATTTTATCCATTCCATTTATTAAATCTCTATACTTGCTTATTATTTAACTTCACAGAAATCGTATCTACTAGAAGTTGAGATTCAAAGTTAACAATATGCACTTCACTTAGAAATTCCGTATCCACCGCATCGCCTACAGTCTCATAGTACAGGGTGGTCCTACTATAATTTAGTAAGGATAATAGACATTCATTTTTCACTAGTTCAAATTGGACACGGTGGCTGCCGACTTTTTTGTTGCATATCTTGTCTCGGAGGGGACCGGTAAATTACACCTTGCCTTATATCCCCTTTGATGACGAAGAATAAAAATTTTAGTGTTTCTTGAATCGCATATGAAGTTTCATTGAAGTGGGTTTTAAAATTGTTGGTAACATGTATCTGCACCTGGGAAAAAAATATAAATGTATTTAGAAAAGTCTAGCTTTCCAAAAATACTAATGTTATATCTAACATACCTAAGGATTAAGATATTATAATATAATATTATAATTCCCTAAACTAATTTCTAACTAAAAGAACCATTGCTAGTTCGTAATTTTACGATATAGTTTTATCGAAAATTGGCTGTTTGTTACTCATATCTTTTAGACACATTATTATTTATTTAATACTCGTAAGTTATATACATTACCGTGATTTTAAGGATAAGCAAGATGCACTGCAAACAAGTTGCAAGTACGAAGACCAATAAAACCCTATATATATTTATCTATAAATATATTCTTCATGAGACAGCTAATAATGAAGGAAAACCGACTCTTACAAGTGACGAAATCTTACCCTCCGCTAATAAAGACAGCCATATTATGAAACCCGATGTTCAGGGGGCAGAATTATGTGTAGGGGCTGTTTTACGAGCAATTTCATTTTTACAGTTCGCGCCTACAACGATGAATCAAACTGGAGTAAGATGTGCATCAACAGAAATTGTTACTGGTAAATATTTCTGTGTTTTGGTTGTTAAATCTGGGCGAGGTGATATTCTATGTCAAAAGTAAAGATTTTGAAAACAGAATCCTTAATGACGGTAGAGACAGTGCTTCTGCAGAAATCAGACAGCTTTACAAAAGCAGTAAGAAACAAGTAAAAATGAGAAAAAAATATAAGTATCAAAAATTCTCAATAAAAAATCTCGGGTGAAATTCACAGCAACACTCTGCCGATAAATTACATATATCCTTTCCAGATAATAATTATAACGATATTAAGTTTTCAATCAATGTAGCAGATAATTAATCACATCGTAATGATGTCAGTATCGAACCAAAAATCCAATTTCACCAACAATTACCTTAACTCCTTGGAAACTACACAACAAATTACACCATTTAACCTGTCAATAACGCCACAACATTTAAGCCGTGGACATTGATACAGATAGTCGAATGTCAAGGATCAATAAACACGGTTTTACTTTCAACGAAGTCTTGACCACAATACAGATGAACAAAGAAGGTCAGCTCCGTATTATGGGCAAAAACGTACGCACACATAGACACGCTTCAAGTACAGCGAGTGCAGGTGCACTAGCGACTGGCATTTGTTTGCAATCGCCCTAAGTACCCGTCTATGTGTGCGTGTTCTTTTTTTTGTTCGTTGTAAAGAATCGGCCTTCTGTCCTTTCTATTTATTTTGTGTCTTACCGCCTACATCGTGTAGTACAGACTTAACCTTTAAGTTATTTAGTACTTAAGGTGTTTCATAGTGGTTGAAGAGCGATTTAAAAAGATTTAGAGTAACTAACTGGTGGAGGGTTTGTTCGGTATTTTCTTTTTTTTTAATTGATATAAACCAGTGCTTGACTGTGATCCCACCTGATGGTAAGCAGTGATGCAATCATTGATGGTGAGGTGCACTAGTTTATTAAGAGCCTATTCACTCTAGCCTTGAAGACATCTAAATCATAGTTGGACGGGAATACCGCTGCAGGCAAATACTGTTGTCTTCGTTACTCAAGACGTCGAGTTCGTTGTTCGTTGATGGTGTCAATTATATTAGAAACTAGCTGTTGCCCGCGACTTCGTCTACGTTAAGTTGGTAAAACTGTACAATCATTCTGTGCTTGCAATTCATTCTGAAAGCATCTTAATTATTTATTGTACTTTCACATAAAACTGTTAAAGGTAAAAACGCAAATTACCTTCAGGATACATGTTATGTACTCGTCCAGATCCAGATGTATGAACGTCAATGAATAGAAAGAGTATGTAAGGGTCGTAGCAGTTGGCATTTCTGCCTACCCCAAGGGAAAAGGCACTAGTTTATGTATGTTTCTGGTTTATGTTCCGGTAAAACAACATTGTCACAGTGAGCACGTCACAATCGCAGCGGTAATGCCTGTCTTTGAGGAGTGGCTACAGAGGCGTCACGGCATCCTCTCTTTGTGCAGGACTCACCGGATGTGGGTGTTTAGGGAGGTATCTGTATCGAATTCAGCAAAAAGAAACACTCGAGTCTCACCATTGTGCGGATCGCCCGGAGAATACGATGGAACTTACGGTGGAAGTCAGTCCCGCTTGGTAGGAGCGCCGGCGCCGCCGTGTCCTCATGGAGGCGATTAGTGGAAAAAATGCCAACCAGTAGCCTCCTTCAGTGAAGCACTACGATCGAAGAAGGTGGCTGAAACTATGAGGGATGATGAGGGAAGTGATGCTCCAGGTGTTGAAAGCCGCAGGGCGATTGCGGTGGAGCCGTCCGGTCATCTGGTCAAAGCAATCCTGAATCGACGGCGCGTAGTAATCTACACGCGACTCATAATGATGTCAGCAAATGGATAGGGCCCTCTAGGGCCAATGTCTGCTAAGGCTGCGAGATTGTTCGAAAGAGTTACCTCCTGTAAAATTTTCGCCTCAATAATGTTTCACTGAAGAGTTTAAGCCGTCAGACAGCTTTGGTAGAGGTAAACGAAGGAACATAATCGGGACACCGACCTTCAGCTGGATAACGTTTGCACTGATAGTGCAAAGCCAAAAAGCCAGTGAATCCAAAAATTACCATCATCATCAACTATCTTCCTCCACAACAGTACTTATGAAGAATTTGCGAGAGCATGCTTGAATTGATTGTTGCAGCTTGATCATTTGGGGCGTAAAAATTACTTGTTCATTTATCTAGGATTTTTTTATGTGTATTTGACTGACGTCCTCGTATATCAGACAAATGTTATTCCATAGTGAGAACTACCCTATGAAGAGTCTCCAACTTTTGGATGAATTTCGGTGAAATCTTGAACGTGTATCCCTGTCCAATCGAACTCGCATATTAATGGCCAAACCGAGAGGTCACTGACGCCGATTGCCTCTATGAAGACACGGCGGTTCACCCAAGCAGGATAGACCTCCACCGCATGCTACAACGGGTCCTCCGGGCGATTTGTAAAATGGTAATATCAGTATACTTCCAACCGATCCCGGAACAGAAACCGCGTGAAACACCCTCAACAGTCCTGAGCTTGTGTATCCATAAAACAATTAAATTCCGGTAAACAAATGTAGCAGCCGATTAGTGTTATCCCTGAGACTGGCCTCCCTCAGAGGGTGGTTCCAGTGTTGGTCACCACTCACTGCAAGGAGGTAACGTACGGATGTCGACGTAAGGCTGCAAGGAATCTGAGATACATCATACGTTGTCGAACTGTGATCAGGAACGCAAACCTTTCGACCCAGTTTTATATGAAGCAGTGACTGCTAATAATAAAACACACCATTATTAGGACGCAAGGTGCCATCATCCCAGAGGACACAGTGGAGCACACAGTGGTGTGTGTTGTCCTCGTGGAGGCAATCGGCGTCAGTCACCTCTCGCACCGGGCCTTGTGACTTTGGGCTATGGTCCAGAGCGAGGAGGAATGGCAGGCGGTCGCCTCCTTCTGCAAAGCCGTAATGCTAGTGAAGGAGGAGGACGCGTGAGGGAACGAACGTCCTCACGCCGAGCCGAGATTCTGACCCCGACGACCAGCCACGGTAAACGCGGGCTCGCGGACATCCAGCAATCGGTCGTCCACAGCCGTCCGGCCGTCCGGTAATTGACCGGACCGAGCCCAGTCGTCAACAGCGCGTAGTGATCCACGCGCTCCTCAAAGAGATGTCGCAAAGGGCAACTGAAGGACACAGGTGTGGTTTTAGTCAGTAAAAGTTTGACACGCCTTCCCGCTCCAACCAGAGTGGGAGAAGTCATTGGATGACTTCCACCCTTAAAAAAAGAAAAATAAAGGTGCCATCATTATCATTATCATTTCAGCCGAAAGACGTCCACTGTTGGACATAGGCCTCCCCAAGTGTCACCATAATTACCGGTCCTGTGCGTCTCGCATCCATCGGATTCCCGCGACCCTCACCAGGTTTACCTGGGGGCCTTCCAACGCAAGGTGCCATGCTACCCCTTCCGAAAATTTGGCCATGTTATTTTAAAGTCAATAATTAAATACATATAAGTATTTACTGTTATCGCCTTTGGTTGAAAGCATTTGGTTGGTATCCCTTGAATAATCACGGTCAATTAGTTTGTTACAACCACGGGGAAAAAAAGCAGTAGGATTAAAAATGTCTCCGTCTAACTCCAGTTTAATCATAACCGTTTTCGCCCAATTTTAAACAATAAAACTGTCTGCAAACTTGGGCGATGGTCATTCTTCCGCCACTCAGAAAATTACGTAAAATACACAATGCCATCTATCAAATATGACGTTCAACTATCATTGTCATCATTATTTCTACTTTCAGTCTTTAGATGGCGTTGTGCCATATTTACATTTTAGTACGTGATTTTACTCGCCGCTTTGATTTTATTATGTGTTTTGATTAGTTTTTACAAAATATTTAGAAGATATCGAATAGAAATGTCAATTTTATTTTGAAAAAATGGTAAAAGTTATTTTATTACAAAAAAGAAGATAAAATAATGACAATATTTTTAACTGTAGCTGAGGATCGAACGTGGCAAATGTCGTTCAATGTCGACATTTTGGATTATTGCTCACCCCCCATAGCAAATAGCGTGATAATATGTATCCTAACAGTTGACCCGGCCTATAAGGATTATGTATGCAAAATTTGAACAGGATTGGTTCAGTAGTTTTTTCGCCAACTAATACCAACGCTCCACCATTTTACTGTTTTATTATATGTATAGATACTACAAATATTTTTTTAACCATAAAGGAAGTTTTTATTTAGTTGGGAAATCATCAAATCAATCCTGCCATTCTGGTGAAACCCACAAGGTGGTGGCCTCCCACAAGGTGGACTGATGACCTGGTGTAGGTCGCGGGAATCCGATGAATGCGAGACGCACAGGACCGGTCATTGTGGCGACATTTGGGGGAGGCCTATGTCCAACAGTGGATGTCTTTCGGCTGAAATGATGATGATTCTGGTGAAACGAGAGGTAGTCTAAGACCTGACTAATGTCCACTCGTGATCCTTCAGTTGCCCTTTGCGTTCCAAGGCCGCGGTAACTAATAACTGAAATTGAAGGAATATATCAAGGATTTTTCCTCTATCCTTGATTTAGCACACCGATGATGACAAATTTCGTATGAAAATCCTATTGTAAAATATTATTTTGAGCGCGCCACTTTGTTATCCAGTTTTTAATGCAACTAGATCTGCAACCAGCTCGCACACGAGTTGCATAACATTGTGAGCTACCGAAGTATATAATGTGATCCATCGCTTGATGGTGCCCGCAGTGTAATTAAACTTGTATGCAAGTGGCTTGCAGGTAGAAACGCAGCCTTAATCATTATTGTAAGCAGCATTTCGGTAGGTAGTGTTAATTTGGCCACATAATTACTTAATAAATAAAAGTATAAATTACATTTGTCCGTATTTATGCAAAAAGGAACCATCCAGCAAACGCGCACTTCTGAGATATTAAAGGATTTACAAAAACATGTGCAGCTCTTTTAGATGAAGTAAAATTACTATTTATTTAATTTAAATTTATTGATAAGTAACTTATTTATGTATGTGTATTTAAATTTGCTCTGAATACTATTAAACTTTCTAGATAATTAAGAAAATGTGCATGTGGTTCCTTTTTACATTTAGTAATTTATAGGATTTTTCATATACAAAAAAGAACCACAACCAAGGAATTTGCTAATATAAATGAAACTATGTATTTATATTATCGTAATAAAGCTTTAATTCACAAAAAAAATATAAAACAATACATAAAGAGAGCGTTTAGTCGACGTTGTCATCAAATTGGATTTCGAAATCCACCGTGTCTAGAGCATCTATGTCGTCTTCTATTGCAACATCAAATAAATTAAAAAACCATATGTGTATGGCAACATCAAAATATTATTGGTTCTTATAAAGCTGTGTCCCCACTAGGCGACATTTGTCGAGCATTGTGTGTCCTCGGAAACATCGGGTGACGACGTTGCCAGACGGAGCCATCGGGCGACATTGGGCACAAATTTCGCCTAGTGGGGACACGGCCTTATGTTACTTTAGAAAGTATATTGTACATGCGCTATGTATAAAAATCTTGCGCTACAGTGACCAAACCTAGCAAAAAATTTGATAAACATTGTTTAAATTTTGAATTTCGTGGGCTGGGGCGACCACCGCACAAAACAGTGGCCTCGAGAGTAATAAAATCAAAGAAATAATAAAATATTTGTCCTAAACCATCGACATATAAAAAAAAATACAAAATCCCGGTACTTCCGTCAGTCTAATATTTTAAAATACGGTATGGTAGTTTCATCTAACGAAGGCAGATGAATCGTAACTAAATGACTCTTATTTCGACGTCATAAAAGTCACGTAACCCACCTTCGTGAGATAAATAACTATAGTTTCGTTATAATACGAGTAAGTAGATGTATCGCTCCAATTTTATTACAATAGATTCCTCTTGTTGCACAATCTTTTTAAAATCACTCCACAATCGGGAATTAATCAAAATGGATAAAGCGTACATCTCAGATTCATTAAGTAGGTACTTAAATGCATTAAATAAAATGACTTACCTATTGTATCTTCATTATTATCTTCGGTGTTCGTCTCCAATGCTATATTTACCAATTGCTTGCCTCTACTCAACATGTTCACACTTAATTTTAAAAGAAATTAACCAAAACATAAGAACTTTCTTTGTAGAGAAAAAAAACGGTCATCACGCATTCGAAATAATTCGTTGAATGTCACCTATTTTGACAGATGTTTGACGTTTTATTTTGAAACTTTGAGTTATTACACTTTGAGCCATAGATGCAATGGAATAAAGTAAATATTTCATTGTTTATAGATGAAAGGCATGTAACAAGTCACGTCATTTGGTACCTTTGAGCGATGATGGGTTTCAAAACTTTATACGCATAATGGAATCACATACTAGTGGTTCTACTGTTTTACAATATTTATTTACACATGATAGAATCGAATGCTTGTGGTTCCATTTAGCAAAAAAGATAAGCAATTAAATTATGAATTTATTTTACGCAGAACGATACCACAGAAACTTGGTTCCATTTGGTGTATTAAAAATAATTGTTAATAATAAAAAAATGTGTAATGTATAATGGTACTAAGTATGCGTGGATCTGTTTTGTATAAAATTACATAGTAGTAATATCGTTTATTTTTTTGAACAATCGAGTCCCGTTGGGCTGTGGTTCGGTTTTGCTTTATATGTAATGTTTGTTGGTGCTGTTGGTTCTATTCTGCTTTTAGTATACCTTGTTTCTAAGGGAAAAATCACGTGGTTCTTTTTTGTATAAGAATTTAGACCACTTTTAAATAAGTATTCTTCAAAAAAACTAAAAACCTAAATTTGTCGTGTGGTTCCATTTTGCATAAATACGGACATTTGTCAGCTAGACTTTTCCCCTTTTCCTACTGCCCCTTAATTATTTATTTATTATTTATTAAAACTTTATGCACTAGTAAGAAACACTGTACTAAAGGCGGACTTAATGCCTTAGACGTTATCTACCAGTCTACCTTAGAGTGGTGTAGAAACATAATATGGTAGGCGCAACTTAATGGTATCCACCAATCCGCACTGAGCCCGCGTGGTGGATTACGGCCCATTCCCTCTCCTAGAGAGGAGGCCTGAGTCCCAGCTGTGGGAACATTATAAGGCCGACTATGCCATGCGAACTTAATGGTAAACAAATATAAAAGAAATACATACAATAATAAATCTATACTTAGATACATATCATACCAATTAACAATGAGAAACAAATCCAACAAATCAACGCTGTGATGATTACACCAACTTCCTGCGAATGTGTTCACGTGCCTTCACGTAAAAAGTTAAACGGCTGGGAGCCGTTCTGATGTTCAGCGGAAGCGAATTCCAAAGAGAGATCGCCTGGACAAAGAAGGAGGACTGGATAAACCCAGAGAGACATTTTATATTCTCAAGTCATTCCAAGAACACATTTTTTTTGAGGTGAAAAATCATCATATATTACTTCTCCTGGTCTAGGGTAGAGCATTATGGCATGTCAGACTTTTACGTATCATTAACCCTTTGCGTTCTAGGGCTACGGTATCAGTTTTCGAATATTCCCGCATCCTTAATTCCAAGAACAACTATACACATAATTTCGTGTACCTGAATCAACCCCCCCATCACTTACGCTCGGGAGGCGTGGCTCTCTGCAATCATTCTTAACATTTATTTCTTAAGACGTATTTGCAATGGAACTTGTGGCTTTCCTGTAATTACAAGCCATTTAAATTCTTAAGTTTTTAAGTGATTTTGTTCATTTTTCTTGCGTGTTGTTGAGCTGTTCATTATTTATGTTGTGACTGAGAATTTGTACTTGTCTGGTTAATACTGTGATGTGGACGTAAAGAAAAAATATGTGTAGTGTAAAAAAGCTGAAAAGCTTATGTGTAGTGTATGCAGATATTTCTCTGTTTGTAGGTTCTTGTATTGTTGATGGTAACAAAGAATGAAATGAAAATGTCTTAAACCTCAGTTTGCAGTCAATATAAAGAAAAGTATCTCGTAATTTTAGTATCTTCTAATACTGTTGTAATGTATAGTATGTTTCCTCACGATGTTTTCCTTCACCGTTTTGAGAGCAGTGGTGATGAAAATAAATTACACAAAGTAATGCGCCTGGCTGGGTTTGAACCCGCGACCTACAATTCATAAGTCGGGGCCGGCATGTCCTAGAACAAAAAATACGAAAACATGTGACATCCACCAATCCGCACTGGGCCCGCGTGGTAGATTTCAGCCCATTCCCTCTCCTAGAGAGGAGGCCGGAGTGCAGTGGGAACATTATAAGGCTGATTATGCTATGCATAGTCTGTATAGTTTATGTATTATCCTTTTTATGGTTATATAATTTTACACACGTATATTTTAAAGTGAAATAATTTACTAGCAGTAGGTATAACGCAGTATAACCCATGATTATAGTTTAAGTTCTGTCTGTAGTAAGATCATCATTAATCCCGACCCCGATTTCCAGCCACTGTAGGTGTAGGCTTGCGAACGGCGAGCAATGGGTAGTGCGCCGTTCGGTAACCGTCCGGAACGAGCCCGAGTTGTCAACGGCACGTAGGTAGTGTTCCATGAGCGCCTCAAGGAGATGTCAGCAAAACCGTAGGGGCCCAGCAGGGTCGAAGCCTACTGGGGCCATGGGTTGTGCGAAAGAGAACCCCGGGGCCCTGGAACGAAGGCAAAGAAGGAACATAGGAGTGGCGCCCTCCCGCCCCGCTCTAGAGTGCGAGAAGTAATTGGATGATATCCCACCTAAATAAAAACTATGCAAAAAAAAAAGTAAAAAAACTAAAACCCGACTACGACAAAAAAAACGACGAAACTAAAAGTATGAAACAAGATTTCCAGGATGCTGAAATAAACAAGGTAAAAAGAAAAGCCGCAGTCACACGTTATAGGTAACAACCGAAACACTTTAATAACGTGTGACTACGGCTTTTCTTTTTACCTTGTTTATTTCAGCATCCTGGAAATCTTGTTTCATACTTTTAGTTTCGTCGTTTTTTTTGTCGTAGTCGGGTTTTAGTTTTTTTACTTTTTTTTTATTTAAATTATTTTGGTGTTAAATCACTGTGCTTCTATACCATTTGCAAAAGCTAAATTTAAAATTTCTAATTAATAATGGTAAATTAATTTTTGTCCACCAGAGGGCGCCACATTGAATTTTGATGATATATTTTGATAAGTACCAGTGAAGCCCTTTCAAATGATATCAAACACGGTGTATTTATCTTAACATTTATTTTTTACACATGACTTCTTGTCCGCTAGAGGGCGCCATATCAAGTTTTGTGACACGTCACGTAACCTATGTTCAGCGGACAATTAAGACGGTTCTAACGATACCTCATACGTCGAGTTCCGATAAGTAGATTAGGAGCTATGTGGGAACAGATGAACAAACTCACATACATACATAGCCTGTCAAAATCATAACCCTCCGTAGTTGGGTAAAAATAGTGTGTATTTTTTGGATTACCTACGACAAAGTATATTATATTCTATTATAATGTAAACTCTTTCATTTCTTTTTTTTTTCGGGTGGGAAAATCATCTAATGCCATCCCACGCTCTTAGGCGGAGCGCGAGATAGTGTCAGACTTTTACCGACTAAAAACCCACTCCTGTTCCTTCTTTGCCATTTTTTCCAGGGCCCCGGAGATCTCTTTCGCTTCACCCGTGGCCCCAGTAGGCTTCGTCCCTGCTGGGCCCTTACGGTTGCTGACATCTCCTTGAGGCAAACTCTTTCATATCTACGTTACAAATGATCAATATTCAATCTATATCTAAAATATGTAATCATACTGAAATGAGTCGAGGCACTCTCAGTAAACCTTTTTAAACTAAGTCCAAGGAATTTCCTCTAAATACAGCTTCTTCCCACTCAGTTGTCGTATTACTTCTAAGACTACAAAAGCTAATTGTTAATCTGCTAAAAGCAATAGCAATAGCCTGGAATATAATTAATACGACAGCGCTTTTAACATTTACGTAATAACCCATTAGAGGTTTCTTATAATGCTTTCAGTAAGATTTAAGCTAAGAGGAAAAGTTAATACCTGAATATATAAGGACACAGATGTGCGTTTAGTTAGTAAAAGTCTGTCACGCCCTTCTGCTCCAGTCTCGAGCGAGAGAAGTTATTAGATGATTTATCATCATAAAAAATATTTAATACACTATATAGTAGACGATGTAAAAGGTATAAATATATGTCGTTAGTAATATTAAGAAAATCATTGATGAATAATTTTAAAATGAAACGATTCTTTTCCAACTCAATTCAAAAATAATAAATGACCAACCAATCAAGTTGAACATCGTTATAAAACACTTAACACTCGAAATAAATAACCCGAAACTATCAAAGACACTACACTGTTGAAAGTAATAAATCAATTTTATCAATAGTTGGTGCTAGCCAGACACAGAGCTAAAGTTAACAGAAGGTCAACTTCATACAACGAATAGAAAACAGGTGCGAACACACACATAGACACGTACCTACGTACGATCTCAAGCAAAAGACAGTCGCAAGTGCACTTGCACTTGCTGCAAGTAAAGTGTGTCTGTGTGAGTGCGTTTTCGATCGTTATATGAAGCCAGCCCCCCTAGCCAAGTTACAACCGTTTCGTGTCGAATTCCGTTCTCCAATCGGTAACGCCTCGGTGTCAGCAATTGTAGAAAACGATAAGTTGTTAGTCTTGTTGACGTGTTGAGTCAGCCGCTCGTTCTACAATAACAAAGGATCTACATCCTTTCCCATCCGTTGAACATTGTAGAAACAATAACAATTCATTCTATCATTTTGAACGATGTGAACTTGGCTACGAATTTTCTATTAGTTGGTTCTGACCACGTGACTTAACGTTGAGATGATGTCATTCCCATACATTTGATTAGTTTTCGACTACTACTACTACTACTACTACTACGTTAACGATTGCAGATTTTCAACTTGGCTAGGGGTACAGGGGTCTCACCATGACGTGTTAAAATGTCAAGCGTGCGAGTGAGAAAGAAGGATGGAGCTATACACCCTATACAGTTAAGGTCGTCAATTGGATTGCGTTAAGAGCTCGTAGTTTTTTTTTTAGGTGGGAAATCATCCAATGACTTTTCTCGCTCTTGGGCAAAGCGCGAGGACGTGTCAGACTTTTACTGACTAAAACCCACTCCTGGATCTGTACCATGACGTTTAAAACAAGATTGTTTCATTCCTTTTTCCAGTGTGGGTAAGAGATGGCGCTAGACAACCTGTATAGCTCTGTCTCTTACCCACACTGAAATAAGAATGAAACAATTTTACTTTGAACATCATGGTAACCCCCCTATTCCTTCTTTGCCTTCGTTCCAGGGCCTCGGGATTCTCTTTCGAAAAACCCATGGCCCCAGTAAGCTTCTACCCTGCGTGAAAAAGCTCTTGTTAGGGCCTCAGCCTTCTGTACCTATCTATTCTGTGTTACAAGCATTGCTGCGAAACTTGTTTGGAAACCAATTAGTAGATATCAGAGAGTAATTAATTAGGACGCTCGCATCAATTACTATATATTCGTATGCCTTCTGGATTTATTGAGAATTCGTTATCAAGAATTTGAAGCTTGCTTTATATTCCGTATTGATCTCATTTTGTGTAAAAGCTTTAGTTGATTTTAGGTCAGTTATTTCCTGGATTGCAAGATGACTTTGTATCTTCGTAGTGAGTATGAGCTCAACTACTTAAGTTATACCAAAACATTATTGTTATTGTTGGTCGAGTAAGGACTTTAATGTTCTTTGTAAAGAGTTCTCTTTTGACCCGTTTACTACTAAAACCTATTCTGCACACAATCAGCTGAATGCGGACTTTTTCAAAAGTGCATAGTCATCTGCATAGTGCTGATTGTACTTAAGGGATGTTTAATTATGTTCTTTTTTATCGTGGTTATTAGTGATCGTAAGTTTTCCATTACTTTACCTGTTTCTACCCGTGAGAACCTGTAATTGGCTCAATGTCTCTTATACTATTGTTATCCTTTTGTTATAGCTGTTGGTTCTCCTATGATTAAATTAATTAATTAATTAATTAATATTGTACAGAGCGGATATAGCCTTTAACTAGTATTACTTATATTTCTTTTAAATGTCGATTTAATTGATTAACTACTTAAAGTTAACAATAAACGTTAGGTGAAAGAAATACACTGGTCCAACTTTGGAGCAAGATTTATAAGACGTTGATAGAATAGATTATAATGAAGAGATAAGATTTTTTTAAAAGGGGAATCATCAAAACATTTTTTCTGCTCTGGGTAGAGTGAGACAAACCCTGAAGTCATTATCAGAACATGAATGCTTCCTTTAAAATGGCCTTGTTAAAAAGCTTCGAACACATACATTTTGGGAATCACCCAATGACTTCTCCCACTCTGGGCAGAGCCTGAGGGCGTGTCAGACTTTTGCTGACTAAAACCACACCTGTGTCCTTCAGTTGCCTTTGCGTTCTAGGACTACGAGTTTCCTTTTCAGAAATTCCCCGCGGTCTTAGCTAGCGTGCATCGGCCCTGCTGGGCCCCTACGGTTTGCTGACATCTCTTTGAGGAGCGCGTGGATCACTACGCGCTGTTGACGACTGGGCTCGGTCCGGTCAATTACCGGACGGCCGGACGGCGAGCTACCCATTGCTCGACGTCCGCGCAAATCCGCGTCTGCTGTAGCTGGTAGTCGATCGAGGTCAGAATCTCGGTGGCTGGGGTGTGAGGACATTCGTTACCTCGCGCGTGCGGCCTCCTCCTTCGCTAGCATTACTGCTTCGCAGAAGGAGGCCACCGCCTGCCATTTCTCCTCGCTTCGCTCGCATGGTGATACGCGGACGTTTCTTCCGCCTGAATCCAATGCAGGAACCTCCCGAACTTGCCATGTCCGGTGAGGACCTGCGTCATGCGGAAGGTGAGGACGCCGTGTTGCCGCTCCAGCCCAGAAGATTATTATTTACTATTATATAGGATTATTTCAATCTAATAAGTACAATGATTACATCATATCACAGTTTGTCTTGAATAAATTAAACAAAGATACAAGTATATTTGCTTACTGCAATCAGGTCATTGATGCAAAAGAGCCTGTACAAGTTTTAATTACTCTTGGTCGGACAACCAGTATACTCGTATAATACTTTTTATATAAAGCAGTGGTGGCCCCGACTTACGAGTAGGATCACGGGTTCAAACTCAGTAAGGCGCATTATTTTGTGTAATTTATTTCATCACCACTGCTCTCACTATGGTGAAAGAAAACACCGTGAGGAAACCGGCATGTCCTAGAACCAAAAATTCGAACACTTGTGACGTCAACCAATCCGCAATGGCCCGTGTAATGGATTACGGCCAGTAATGCTAGCAAAGGAGGAGGCCGCACGTGCACGCGCGAAGGAACGGCCCTCGCCCCAGCCACCGGCCCCCGTAAACGCGGGCTTGGGCAGCTCGCCGTCCGACCATCCGGTAACCGTCCGGACCGAGCCCAAATCGTCAACGGCGCTTACTGTTCCATGCGCGTCTCAAGGAGATGTCAGCAAATCGTAGGGGCCCAGCAGGGTCGAAGCCTACTGAGGCCAAGGGTTTGTTTCTGAAAGGAAAACTCAGCCCGCCCAAGAGCGAGAGATATCATTGGATGATTTTCCCACCTAGAAAAAAAAAAGATTACGGCGCATTCCTTCTCCTAGAGAGGATGCCTGAGTCTTAGCAGTGGGAGCATTATAAGGCTTATGATGCTATTATGCCATAAAATGCAACATGCGGACAAAGTTTCTCATTGCAGTCGAGGCGGAAGTAAGCCAAAAGGCTGTTTTGGAGCCGAAAGACTGCAATGACACTTTCCCACATGTATGAAACAATGTTTTTAAACAAACTTACTCGAAACTAATAAGTCATATTATATAAACATAATATTTAGTTACAAGGTATAGTGAGGTATAGTGGCTCACAGATTTTTTTTGTGCGACTTGGCGGGGCGACCAGCCTGATGCCTGCCAGCGAATTCGTCCGGATAAATGTCGGTTATTACGGACACGAAGTTAGATAATAATTATCCTAAGTCCTTCCTTGGGTTTTAAACTTACTCCGTTCCAAATAGCATCAAAATAAATTCAATAGTATAATACGAAAGCGTAACAGACAGTCAAAGTTACTTTCGTATTTATATATTGGTATGGATTGTGACGAAGCTGACCACCGCACTCTTCCGTCCTAGTGTAAAATAGACATAAAACAAAAACATACATTCAGCCGAACATAGAACCTCCTCCTTTTTGAAGTCGGTTAAAAATAGATACCTCTTTATTAGTTTGAAAATGAAAGACTAAAAGTATGTAAGTAGGTGCGGATAACTTTAATACGTACATTTGCAAGAGCATTTAAGACTGTCTCCACTAAATTACACTGCTTCAAAATCAAAATTTATTAGTCTATCTTTGACATGAACACAATTTGCGTTCTCTATACATAATCTTGACACTTTAACCTTTCCAAAATGGCTGTTAACGTACCATTATGGCGTATCATTTCGAATCTAAGCGCACTTTGCACGCAAAACGTAAATCTCGACAATCGACGCTTAAATCATAAAGGCAATTGACCGTTTATTTGTATTTTAGAATTTACGCATAGATCATAGAAGATAGATGGGAATTATTCTCGTATTAACTTAAACGGAATTACAGGTTGTGGTTAGATTTCTACACTTTGTAAAACCACTGGCACTTGAAAACTGACTAACATAATTTACTGTCATATGAGCGTTTCGCCTAGTCGTTTCCGCGTGTATCGATGGACAGGAACAATTTACCTGCTGCGGTCTTCTCTTCCGATTATACGAGAAATTTAGATGTCTTCAAGGCTAGAGTGAATAGGCTCTTAATAAACTAGTGAGTCTCATCAGCAACGATTGCATCACTGCTTACCATGGGATCGCAGTCAAGGACTGGTTAATTAAATAAAAATATATATGAAATTTAGTCTGCCGCGGCAGACCACGAAGAAGATGTCGGGACGACCTGGATGTCTTCCTTAAGAATTGGAACGAGACAGCGAGAAACCGTGATTGTTGGAAAGAATGAAGAGAGTACTTTGCCCAGTAGTGGGACAATACGGACTAGCTATAATAATAATGAAATTCAGCCAAATTCTTTTCTATGCATTTTTTTGTTTGTTTTTTTTGTTGGGTCGGTAATCTATGTATATAAAAATAAAATACCAATCTCAAAAACTATAACACCTACAAAATTAAAATTTGGCAGGTAGATTCCTTAGAAGGTGTACACGTCTGCTAAGGACGGATTTTTTCAAATTCACTCCATAAGGGCATCCCCTTAGGGAACTACCTTAGGGAACTACCTTAGGGGACTTAGGAACCGGGGAACCAAGGTTTGTATGGAGAAACGGGCGAAGCCGCTGGCAGAATCTAGTCAGCAAATAAGTCTTCCCAGTCTTGGTGGAGCTAAAGGTTGTACCAGACTTTTACTGACAAAAATCCAACCGTTTTCTTTCAGATGCGTTTTGCGTTCCAGGGTGAGACTTTTGAATTCCACAGTCCTAATACATATATTTTCAAATCGTTTAAAAAAAGTTTTCACCAGGTTCACCAGGACTTTTTAAAATGAGAATTGTATATTAATAGAACACAGTTCCTGCTATTAGGTCAGTATATTCATGTTTTTTTATAACAGACGACATTAACGATTTGGTAATACTAAATGTTGCCACCGGCTCCACTCGCGTAATAGTAGGAAATTATCTCAAGGGAATGTACTCCTGGGATAAAAACTATCCTATGTGCTATTCTCGGACATGATCTACCCACTTGCCAAATTTCATCCAAATCCCTTCAGCAATTTCAGTGTAAAGGAATAACAAACATTTAAACATACACACTCACAAACTTTCGCCTTTATATTATTAGGTGTGATTATACATTAAAATAGGTACATATTAACAATCATCCATAAAATTCTCTTCCTTCTCATTCATCAGACAGCAAAAAAAAACATTTCCCACATTACGCTAGCAGATAAATACAGATAATGTGAAATTAACAAATAATCAATTTTATTAATTTTCCTACAGTTCAGTGTATAATACGTCTACATTAATATTTATGTGCACCTTTCGGTTGACACAGTGGTGCGATGCCCGACGTTTTGGACAAAAAACGATTTTAAAACGTTTTCATTGTAACCGCAATGTGCCGCCGTTTGATGGTTACGATGGTTCTTGATACTTAGAGGAATAAAATTTACGCAGTAACATTACTGCGTATTAACTGCAGATTGTTTGAAAGAGTTACGAAATTCTCACGATTTTTTCTCTTATGCTAGGCAGAATCTACAAAATGTTACCTTCGATTCTTACATTTCCATTGCTTCATCGCACGCACGCCGATTGTAAGTAATACTCCTGACTTTTCTAAAGATTTTTTTTATGTTTTAGTTTTAAATAAATTCAGAAAATAAACTGCAAGTTTTAATAATATTTACTAATAATAATATTAAAAAGAGGAAAGATTTGTATTTTAGTTTTTAATAAATGAATTCAATAACTACAGGACCAATTTTAAAAAATCTTTCTTCAGTACAATTCTATTTTATTACTGGGTAACATATATTTTCAAGAAGCTAGCATTTAATAAACATCAAAGATCCAGATTCGAATAAAGTATCAAGTCCTGTTGGTCGCACCACACAAAGTACTGGTCAACATATTCGATGATGCGCACAAAAAAGTCCGGACAAAACCACCGGTCGCCGACAAAGTGACGAACGCATAACTTTCGAGACCCTTACATTGTGGGCCCGCGATTAACAGTTAATAATACGGCGTCGAAAGTTTTCAATGACCGAATATTATTCACGTTTTTTGTCCACCACTTTGGTACAATGAGACGCACTATGCGAATTGTAGGGACGTGCTAATCGAATGCCGTGACTGTTGGAAAAAATTAAATATATTTTTATGAATAAAGTCTTGCATGTAAATCTTGGATATGCAAGTTCAATGTCGGTTTTTCTTTGTCGAGGCCAAAGAAAGGTGAAGAGGTCTGGGAATTGTTGCAATACTTCCGATTGCGATAAGTTTTTGTGAATTTAGGCTAAAAAAAAAAAATTAAGAGCCCTATGACGTTTTAACCATTCTTGCATTAAATGGCAAACTGGCATTATTATTTAGAGAAACTTGACCTATTAAATGATGAACTCCGAAGCCAGGTTTTCATAAAATGTTCGACGATACTTTTTCATGCTCGTAGATTAAACTACCACTACCAAGAAAACGAAATTAAAGATTCATAAACATATCTCTTATAGTCATTTAGTTCATAGTGGCATTGGAATTTTATGTAATATAAATAATATGCGTTGAATGTTTAATAAAAAAAAAAACCATACAATTACTTACTAAAACCTTTAGAATCAACTATAATATACGAAATAAATATACCTTCATACATAAAGACATATGTATAATTATTTTAATTCCAAAATGAACGTAAAAAATCACAACAGCAAAAATGATACATTATGCGATGCTTCAACCACACTTCAAACTGCGAATTTACGAAAGAACGCAATTTTGTGATAGTGCCCTTAACGTTATCGATATAAGCGTTTCGGAAGTTTGAATGCAATTTATAATTAAGGTAATTTTAGCAGTATTATTATTACTTAATGCATCTTATATCCATTACATAAATAATAACATACCATCGAAGTTTGAAAGAACACTGCAATATCAGGAAAAATATACATTAACTTTTCGAATGCAATTTACTTTTTACACAAAAAAAAAACAAATGAATTATATCAAGTTTCAATACCAATATAATAAACAAACCTTTCATCAGAACTTTTATCACACAAAACAAATCAATGCACATTTGAAAACTAACACATCCAATGTAAACACCAATTGAAAGAGATAACTTTAAAATAAAATTCTAGCACACACAAATTAATTAACGAAGGAAATTATCGAGATGACGTTAAATAAAGTCGGGAGCTTACGAATGTCGAAACCGTAAAGGTGATACCCGGTCCCACTGGCAGCGGATAGCTCTCTCAACCCGCTGCCGTCACATATATTGTGATAGCAATATAGCATAGCATAATCAGCCTTATAATGTTCCCACTGCTGGGATTCAGGTCTCCTCTCTAGGAGAGGGAATGGGCCGTAATCCACCACGCGGACCCAGTGCGGGTTGGTGAATGTCACAATCATGTCATCGAATTTTTTGGTTCTAGGACATGCCACTTTCCTCACGATGTTTTCCTTCACCGTTTTGAGAGCAGTGGGGATGAAATAAATTACACAAAGTAATGCGCCTGGCTGGGTTTGAACCCGCGACCTACAACTCGTAAGTCGGGGCCGTTACCACTCGGTCACCACTGCTCTGCCGTCACAATAAAATTAATTATTTATTCACTTAATCGTAGGAGAACCAACAGCTGGAACGAATGGATAACAATAGTATATTATCTAGTGTTACGGTTACTGAAATGCCGATTTATCTAAAATCAGCATTTCAGTTACCGTAATATTTTATTTGAATTGTAAGTGACAGTGCTGTTGGTGTGCGTATTATAAATAAATCTAAAATAAATATCAGAAACTATAACACCTACAAACCTAAAATTTGGCAGGTAGGTTCCTTATAGGGTGTAAAATCTGAATTTTCGAAACTCTACCCCTAAGGGGATGAAACGGGGACCAAAGTTTGTATGGAAAAACCTGCTTTCACGCGAAGCTAGTAAATAAATAAATAAGACATTACGCAAATTACAAGTACACTCGGGCAGAAATAGAAAAAGTAGTAAAAAACTTGTGAGCACTAACAAACACTATAAAAAAGTATATAATTAAATATCACGTAAGTGCAATTAGCACAATGCACTATTTAAAAGATCAGCATTTACCCGAGTGCTCTAAGTACTGTATGGAATGCTGGATCCGGATCGAAGGACCAAAATTTTTGACGTTAGTGCTTGGATTTTCTCTATAACTCTGTCTATTTGTCTATCCTTATATCATTGTTTTAAGTCAGAACCTGTTGTCATTCTTCGCCAGTTGTGTTTGCTAGATCGTCTCAAACATTAAAAGAATATTATTTTTTACACTGGTTACAGCATTGGTCTCGTGTTTTTCACTATTTGCCCTGCATTCATTGGTACCGTAGGCAGAATTATAGCAAACACATTAGCTTCAGAAATCACATAAAATTCGTCATTGAAGAGCGATTTTTCAATCGCTAATTTTGTCCATTGTAACCACAACCTTAGCTGCTTACTATTACATGTAGGCTCGCTAAACGAATCACAATGGGAAATCTCAGGCGTCGACTTTTTTAAGATTCGGCCCTTTTGGCAAGCTCCCTATAATTAAGACTTCTCCGAAGCTCGTTTTTTTGATATTTGAATAAAAAGTATAATTAAACAATGTATTTTATGGAACCTTGTCACTCAAGAATATAAGTCAACTATCCAAGCTTTAATAAAAATAACAGGGAGAGTGAGAGTCAAAGATTCACCGCGGCACTTCATCCAACCGCGCAACGACTACTTCGACCGGCGGTCGTCGAGGTTTTGGCCATCAGGCCGTTGGCAGTAACGACAATCGACACAATGGCAACCAAGTCTACATCCCGCATATCGACAACTTCGTGTGCTAAATCGAGGAATTTGATTTGCTTTTCTTTCTCAGCTTCCACGAGGTTCCTGACAAGGTATGTGTAGAATAGAATAGAATAAACTTTATTGTACACCAAAATTGTAACAAACAAAGGTGGTCTTATCGCTGACAGCGATATCTACCAGACAACCTTAGGATGGAATTTAAGAACTTGAATATACACACACACTAATACACTATTACTACTACTACTTATAGTATACTTGTGTATTATTATAAGAACTGCGAAATTGCTCAAAAGAGTCCCCGTGACCCTGGAACACAAGGTCAACTGAAGGGACACGGTTGGGGTTTAGTCAATAAAAGTCTGATACTCCATCTCGCTGCGCCCAGAGCTGGAGACGTTATGTGATGAATAACCATCCTAAAAAAGGACTTCAGGTTGATACTGAGAAATCCTTTATTTCAAAACCAAACAACACTTTTCTTGACCTATAAACTAAACCAATAGCCTCTCTATGCAGAATGAACGATTAAAACTTCAGTTCTAATTTTAGCTCTTGAATCAGACATCTTCAAAGTTGTGTATACTTTCTCCTTATTTTATCCGACTTTCAAACCAATAACTGTCCTACTTCTATCCCAGAAAAAATACTAATCAGCAAAAAATCCTGCAAACAGGACCACCTCGCCTTCACTTAACACTAAAACCTATCGCCTGGTCCAATTTACAAGCAAAGGGCGATAATAGCGACACAATGACAACCTTTTAACAAGTAGAGGAATGCGGTAAAGATGTTTGTTGAAGCTTGAGGCATATTTACAAATTATGTGTAGTTTCTCGTCCATTCTTCAAAAAACCTTTGCGAATGGATAACTATTTTAGTCACTTTTTTGGATTCCGTACATAAATCGGCAAAAAGGAAATCATTATAGGATCACTTTGTAGTCCGTCTGTTAAGACTCTTTTTCTCAGGAACGTGTGGAGGTATGAAGCTGAAATTAATATCAAATACTCAAGTCTGCTACATCAAACAGCAGTGACGACGAGATGACGTCAGAACAAAGGAATCAGAGGCGTGGCCGACTCGAGGCGATCGACGAAAAGAGAACCGAAACGAAACGGTTATAACTTGACTAGGGGGGATGGTTAGAATCATGGGAATCCGATGAATGTGAGACGCATAGGAGCGGCAGTTGTGGGGGACACTTAAAAAAAGGTATATTCCAGCAGTGGATGTCGTTCGGCTGAAATTATTTATTTATTTAATGCTTTATGCACACAAAAAGTACAGAGGCGGACTTAATGCCTTAGGCATTTTCTACCAGTCAACCTTTGGGTGATGCAGAGAAAAGTAGTGGTAGGTGCAATAAAAGAGAGAGAAAAAGGCGAATACAGGAATAGATTTACTTACAGACCATAGAATAGATATACTAATAAACCATAGAATAAATATTATACAATTATACAATATATACTCAAATTAATACACTACATACATACACTAATACTTAAACAATTGGTCCAAATCGACAATGGGAAAACATTAACGCTGTGATGATACTACTGCCAATTATGACTATTAACTATTAAAATATTTTGTCGTAATCGTCTATTTTTACGCAT
Source organism: Mythimna impura (assembly GCA_905147345.3). Lineage (NCBI taxonomy): Eukaryota > Metazoa > Arthropoda > Insecta > Lepidoptera > Noctuidae > Mythimna > Mythimna impura. The sequence continues at coordinate 11,914,834 of LR990363.1, forward strand.
GACATTTCAAAAAATACTAGAGAAATTCCATATTCTAACCAAAGTATTCTATATTTTTCAATTCATTACTACACCTATTGTCATTTACTTTTGACATTTGTAACCGCTATTTCTCCATTGACATTTTTATACTTTTGACATTTGTAATGGTGGAATCTGGATTTAGATTGTTTTGATATTTTATTACTTAATAAGATTACTTACAAAAGGTAAATTGTAATATATTATTTTAAAGCACTTTCTTTATTATATAATTTCTGTGGATTGTTTATATTATGTTCTCAAATTTCAATTCTGTAATATGCATTATCTTTGATTTGCTTTGTAGTAGGTACTAGATTCATATAATTATATTAGATTCACATATTATTATCATAAATTTTCGATACAAAGTAAAAATTGTTTATGAAATAAATAAATTATAATCAACCAAAATCACCGGGTTAAAAAAAACTTCCAAAGATTTGTAAAACGCATGCAAAGCTGGAGCGGGTCTATAGTAATATTATAATAGGTACCTATTAAGTTAACAATATTGTATAAAGTAACTTCTGGTTTATTCTTGTGAACTAGGTAACCTTATAGAAACCCCCGTATATCCGCTAACTAAAACATTAATCTTGCGACACCTAGGAAAAAGATGGTTAAGTCCATCCTGCCATTAATATGACTACAATTTATATGAATTAATAGTTTTCCTCAATCATCTTTATATTTATTGATTAGGTTTAAGCAAATCTCCGTTACTTTCATGTCCGTTTCTCCATTTTGTCATGATGGTATAACAAATAGGCATACCCATTTATAATTATTAGCAGCAGGACTCTTGAACGCTGAAGAGCATTTTGAGCTAACACATATTATTTGCGGAGGTTAATTCTTTGGAATTATTCATAAGTTTGACGCTAGGAGTGTTGAAAGTAACGTTTTTGTTTGACGAATTCATAGGCACGGATGGAGCAGTTGGCTGCCTAACTCTACATTGATAAACAAGTATGAATATTGCATGGAACTAAGACTTGCATGGTCAGATGGTAGTTTAAAGTTTTGTTTTTTAAGCGGTATGTCTTTGATTGACTTCTCCCACTCTAAGGCGGGGCGAGAGGGCGTGTCAGACTTTTAATAACTAAAACCACACCTATGCCCCCATTTGCCATTTGCGTTCTAGGACCACGGGTTTCCTTTTCAGAAATTTCCATGGCCCTAGCGGGCATCGTCTACTGGGTCCCTACGGTTTTGCTGACATCTCTTTGAGGCGTGCTTGGAACACTTCGCGTCGTCGACGACTTGAGCTCTGTCCTTACTGGACGGCCGGATGGTGAGCTACCAATGGGTAGCTCGCCGCTCGTCATCTGCAAGCCCGTGCCTACGGTGAAAGTTTATGCTAAAGGAGGTATAAGGCTAGCATAGCATAGCATGATCAGCCAGTCCTAATACTAGTACAGAGGCCTTTTCCCTGAGAGGAGACCATAATCCACATTCACCACGCGGGTGCAGTTCGGTTTGGTGTATAAATGTAATCTTAATATTAATAGTGATTAAAAACAACAAAGATAATTCTTTGGAAATGGAGAGTTATATCAAGCTGTTACAGACTATAAAGGCTCTTGGCATAAACCATAGACTCTCCCAAAGAGCAAAAGTTTAAAAAGAAATAAACCAAATGCGTTAATTTTATTCTTCTTCTTCATAAGAAACAAACAAATGGAACCGTACACTATACTCCATCTGTTTAGGTAATTAACTAAATGTAAACAATCTTGACATGTCTTTTATCTAAAAGTTGTCTAAAAATTTTTATAATTTGTTATTTACCTATACCGATGTTTGGTAATTAACTAAATTTAAATAATCTTTGTATGTCTTTTATACGATTTTTTTTTAAATGAAAATACATATCAAGATTGTTTACGTTTAGTTAACTACCTAAACAAATGGAGTATAGCTACTATATGCCCAAGTAAATTTATGTAAAGTAGAATATCTCGATCACAAATCTTAATTCCACCTGCAAAGAAAATTAAGACAGAACAATATTGAGTCAGTAACGGAAAGGTGTTTAAAACATAAGCCTTGGTTATCAAAACACGTGTTAATTATAAACTGTGGTCAGTTTACACAATGACAAGTATGAGTCGTTTGTAAGTGACTCCGCGTGGCAAGTATGGGTCAAGTTAGATTATGTAACGCAACTGATTTTGACTTTAGGCACGCCATCAACTCTGATAAGTGGCTAGACAGACGTCACGGCGTCCTCACCTATTATCATTATCACTATAAATGGACTATCAGTAGTCCATTTATCGAGAAACTATAGGCTAACCAGAGCAGAATAGTAACCAAAAGAGACGGGTGAAACCGCGGGGGACAGCTATTCAGTTAATAAGTACGCTGCAAAACTAGGTAATTTTGCATAACCCAACATTATAATTTATTTCTAAAGCGGTAATAGGAAAATTGCAAACTTCCTGTAATATACGGGCTGTCTTTAAAAGTAAGACATGAAAATTACTTGATGACTAAATAATAATTAGCATGATATTTAAATTATAAGCTACCGGGTTGGTCTAGCTGTCGTAAGCTCGGTTGAAAACTGTAGTACACAGTTTGATTCCTTCGCATAATAATAATAGCATAATCAGCCTTTTAATGTTCCCACTGCTGGGACTCAGGCCTCTTCTCTATAAGAGAGGGAATGGACCGTCCACGCGGGCCCAGTGCGGATTAGTGAATGTCACATGCCTTACGATATTTTCCTTCACCGTTTTGAGAGCAGTGGTGATGAAACAAATTACACAAAGTAATGCGCCTGGCTGGGTTTGAACCCGCGACCTACAACTCGTAATTCGGGGCCGTTACCACTCGGCCATCACTGATTCCTTTGAGACAAAGTTAATATTTTGTAGTTTTTGAGGAATTAATTAGCTTTCGTTTTATAATATTAGTGTAATGGGACACGGATTCTGTCTCCGATTACGATTTCTGAAAATGTAGCTGAAAGTTTCATAATATACTAAAACACCCTCGTCTATTAAATTAAGATCAGTTCTTAAATTAATAGGTAATCAGATAGATAAGAAATTAACAACACAAAACAAAAACCAAAGAGTTTCAGCTAAAAGATATACAAAAAAAAACAATCGTAAAAGTTGAAAAACATCAACACTTAAACAGGAGCATTTTGAAGTAAAACAAAGCGAAGGTGCAACAATTACACCTCCCATTACAAAACACCTCTGAACAGAATTGAACAAGCCACGTATGACCTGCTAAGTACCATTAAAACTAATCGCAAAACATTAGTTGCATATTTTAAGGGCTTATAATTGCTGGAGGTAGACCCATCAGTGCTCCCAACCACCTGGGTCATAACATAAGGTCATAGTCCCCTTAATATCACCGACGAGGTCGTGGAACGATGATGGTAATACACAATTTTACGGGCCACCCTAGGTTTGTGGAGTAAGGGACAGGTGGTAGCGATAGCGGGCTTACTAGCGAGTTGGTTGAGGGACCACTCAAAAATTTAATTTAATTAGATCTTTTAGGTTAGAGCTTCTAATTCAATCAGGACCTACTATAGATTTACATAAGATTCATGTTTATGTGCCGCAAAATGCGATTATGTTTAATAGAGTGTGAGCCTGGAGATCTGTCATACGGGTCTCGAACCTAGTTCAGACTCCAACTCTCACAAAGGTTTTTAGCCTTCAGGCAAAATTTGTAAAATGAACTTGTTACAATGTACCTTTATGAGAGAAATAAAATTATATTTATTATTATATTTATAGAGAATATTTGGATACCTCATACTCTCAGGAGAGGCGTTTTTGCAATAGTTAATGATTTAATTAATTTGTGGAACAGTTTTAACCGATGTTTTAGCATTATATAATCAATAATCATTTTAAGATCACAGTACCAGATGCTGGATACATAATAAGAATTAAAAAAAAGATGTTACGACTTTATTTGTATCGAATATATCACTGATATATTTTGTTAGAGCTGAAACAGCACCAAAAAGACTGAAAAGAGAGCCCTTTCTCCTTTTTTTTTAATTTTAGTCATTCCAATCATTTATTTTTTAGGAGTAATTCTTCTTACAAAACTACTTGTAATAATAAATGTGTATATTGAGACAAAAATAAAGTCGGAGAATATAGGTTATCATTTTCCTTCAAAAAAAGAAACTATTCGAAGAAATAAAAAAAAAATGTAATTGTATCCCCATCCCAGTTTTTATCACCCAACAAACGCTAAATCGCTCACGCTCATGGCTCACGCCGCACCCTGACGTATGCACCGTCACGACCCACCCGCTACCTCTAACACAAGTGTGTATTTTAAATAGCCCTAACGATACACTGTTGTTGTAAAACTCTGGCGGCGAATAACAAGCAAACAGACGACGAAACAAATGCGAACTATTCAAATGAATCAGACGAATTTTCTTTACAACTATAATAATATTATTATTATAATAATACATTAGCAAACAGCTAGTGGAATCTTCACATGACCAGAGGGCTGGGCTTTTTTTTGGTCAACGAATCAGCATTGCCATTCAAAATCTGTAATATTCATTTAAATTACATGATGTAAATTACATTAAATGCACAATGTATTTAAGGTACTTAAAATCGCTTCGTAAATAAGCCATTATTTCTCGTAAAAAGTAAAGGATAAAAAATGTTTATTGTGGGTTATCCCTAAGAGATAGACATATACCATTAAAGACTTTTTTTGTAGACCTTTTTAAGATGTAAGTACAATACTGAAGTACATTATTTTGAACTATCTCGTAGCGCAAAAAAAAATGTGTTTATTGACGACATCATAATGACTGTGATGTCGTGAGGTTTCTAATGGAAACCTCTAAAATACTCAGTGTTTCTCTACTTTGTTTTATACTATGTATTGATAGTGATTATCCCAAAAGGACATACTCCCACGACAAAAAGTATCCTAAATGTACCTCCTGCAGGACATTGTCGAACCGTGTGCTAAATTCCTTCCACAGAGAAACATACACACTCACAAATTTCGCCTGTACCTGCTTGGGTGTGTGTGAGATAACGCCTGAAAACTCTGTTAGCGTTCGGTAATTCCGTGATTTACTCGAATATTTTATAAAACTTTACTAACGGAAATACGTACTTTTTTTTAACTCTTAAAAGTTTTTGAAAAAAATTGTCGTCATTCGGAATCTTGATTAAATTTGGCTTTTTTAATTTTTGAGTATCTAAATTATGAAGTGTCAAATTTCATGCAAAATAGCAGATTTTCAGAGGTCTTTACTGGATTAGTTTTAAACAAACTTATAAATTGATTTCAATAGAAGCATAAATAATATCCACAAAATACTATGTTTCCAAAATATCTAATGAAAAATCTGTAATAACGTCATAATCGCGTAAAACCGGTTGTATAAAAAACAGTGAAAATGTATGTCGCTTCTCCCCAATTTTTCTTCACCCATTGTTGGACATGACATCTAAACCTCGCTTTAATACTTCTTTCTACCTTACAGCTACCTTTTCAGTCACTACAGTTAGCTAAAGCTTCAATTTCCTGCTCGTAGGACCATTTTAATTACAAAGTGCCTTCATCATTAAAAGACCCATGGTTAAACCAACCTAACTGATATCGAATACCGTATTCTGTTCAAAAATAATTATAATAATCACGAGCTTGTCTAGTTCATAATTACAAGCGGTCTTCAAGCTTGATCATTTCTCTTTGGAATATCCATAGAGCAATAAGACGCCCCAGTGGACACAGTATTGATAAATCTTTTCAAATATACCAAGCGTGTCAGTTGACACATTTTTTATTGATTTATTTATTTATTTATTTGCATAGGCACACCAACGACTTGTTTACAATATGATTTTAATAATATATAGGTACGAGATGATCCTGCGTAAAAGTCACTTACAGGTATACACAACATTCACAATAAGTCTGATAAATTAAATAGATGAAAATCAATTACATATAAAATACGAAAATAGGAATTAAAAACCAATGTCCAAACTTAAAAAAAAAGTATCAGATATCAGTATCAGAAGTAACTTTATCCAAAATCGCAAATCTATAAATACAAAAGCGACATACTACACACTGATTAATCAATCACGAAATCTCAGAAACTATAACACCTACAAACTTAAAATTTGGCAAGTAGGTTCCTTATAGGGTGGAGACATCCGCTAAGAACGGATTTTTTCGAAATTCATCCCTTAAGAGGATGAAACGGGGGTCCAAAGTTTGTATAGAAAAATCGACTTTCACGCGGACAAAGCCGCTGGCAGAAGCTAGTAATAAATAATTTTCAAATTTGTTCAATAAAACCTTTCAAATCTGGTAGAAGGGTAAACACCAAAATGTGACGTCACCGCCGTTAAATTACGTGTGTACCTGTACAAAACAGATAGCGAGATATTCCCACCTCGCCTTCACTCCTCCTCATACAAATGCTAATTGCTGCTTCATTTAGTATCCAATTTACTGTTTTTAGAATAAGGTTTCTTCTCAGTGTATTTTTTTTTCGTTGTTGATAGGTTCGCGTTTGACCGCTACGCTGATGAAAAGCGACGATGCGGTCGACGATGGAGCTCGCTTACCTAGAAGTAACCTATTTGCTCTTGACTTAAAGATTCCCGGGTTGTAGCCATCAAGAAACACAGATTCCGGCAGGGAATTCCACTCCTTAGCTGTACGCACAATAAATGTGAAAATGTTATTAATTTTTTTTTTTACTTGTTGTTTAATATAGAATGTTGTCTAAAAATACAGTAAAACACAATCCCGTTATAATCCTGACTACGGGCATGACAGATAAAACCGGTGATAAGAGTGCCTAATGCGAGTTTGGTTTCCGTTAAAGCAATCGACACGTTTATGTCGTTCGGCGCTCCGATTGGCTAGGTCCAAGCTCTTAACCAATCAGAGAACCAAACGCGGTACACAACACGCACTCAGCGAACTTGAGTGCCTAATGGAAATTTGTTTTACTTTAACGCGATCGACACGTTTATGTCGTTCTGCGCTCCGATTGGCTCGCTCCAATCTCTTAACCAATCAGAGAACCAAACGCGGTACACAACTCGCACTCAGCGAACTTGAGTGCCTAATGGGAATTTGTTTTACTTTAACGCCATCGACACGTTTATGATTATCGGACCACTAGACGTACGGCGTTGCGCCACCGGTATATGGTGGATATCCCACCCATACGCACAAAGCGTTTTGAGAACACATTTATTGTGCGTACAGTCAAGGAGTGGAATTCCTTGCCGGAGTTTGTGTTTCCAGATAGCTACAACTTAGGGGTCTTTAAGTCAAGAGTGAATAGGTTACTTCTAGGCAAGCGTGCTCCATCATCGATCACATCATCGCTTACCATCAGGTAAGATGGTAGTCAAACGCGAGCCTATCATTAATTTAAAAAAAAAATGACGTTCGGCGCTCCGGGCCAATCGAAGAGCCAAATACGGTAAAATTTTTGTTCGTTTTTTTTTTTTACATTAGCCGCAGCACTCCGCGCAATGTGCGTGGAATAAAATATTATAGGATGTCTCATATACTAAAATCAATGCCGCTGTATCGATTCCGTGCTCTATGTAAATATCTATTAAGTCACTCATATCACTTAAATGATAGTCAATTACTGCACTCTGCTACAAGTAATTAAAGAAAGTGTTGGAGAAAATGAAGTAGATAGTAATTAATAACTTGTGATTACTTTATAGTAAGGCGAGTCAATTAAAAACATGGTGAATTAGAATTACTGATACGATGGACGATGCTTGAGTGTCTTTAGCAAGAAGCAGACTCATTAGCAATTTAACTGGTTAATTAATCCGTTCTTCGATTTATCTTGTATAGAATCTTAATTGATAGACCAGATATTACCTTTTATTTTTCAACGGGAAATCGTCAAATACCCTCTACTGCTCTGGCTGAAGCGGGAATGACCGACTTTTACTGATTAAAATCTTTTTGTTCTTTTAGGTATTTTTTGCGTTCCAGAACCACGGTAACTCTTTCGATCTCAACTGATATTATAAATAGGTAAACTTAAACTATCATTATTTTAATGAGGGCAGATTGTTCGCTTGTTTTTGGGAGGTAATCTTCAGAAATACTGGTCTGATTACTAAAATGTTGTCACTGAAAGCTACATTATTCCCAAGTCTACCATTTTTTTTCCGGAAAATTTATTACTACTTTGGGATAGGCCACGGAAGTGGGTCTCTAGGAAAATGTAGCTAGGATTTATTTGTAAAAAAGAAGTAGGTATAGTCCTACCAATTAGCTGGAATCTGCAAGACATCTTAAAACATTAATATCTTTGGCACCTTTCCTTCAAAACTATTTTATTTACTATCAATAAAAAATATACTTAGGTACATTAACAAGAACACAGTAATCAGAAAAATATACACAAAATACTACTAGCCATCAATACTCAACTCAATACATAAAGTCTTCAAATATTGAATTCAGAAATGTTGTCCAATATTGATCCAATGGTTTGTCAAACATTTTCTAACAACTCAATATGTTCGGTAAAGAACTTCTCGGTACCAATCACCCATTTTAAATTGAACTCCGTATTTCACCAACATGTTTCTTTACACAGGTCTATAAAAGTAGTCCTATCGGTACACTCACTCATTTAAATGGTTTTAAAGCTTACAGAGATAAAAAACTCAGTTTTAAGTTAAATGTAAGATGTTTTAGAGCTATTTATCGTTAGATAAATGATAGTTTAACAAATGGAACAGCACTTTTACTTTTAAAGAGACTCAATTTATTATAGTTTTTTGAGGCACTCTGGTCACACCTTTTTTGTTTTCTATATCTTTGTAAATTACTTCCATTCTTTCGACAGTGTCATGTTATCTTGTGTAAGTGTTTTGTTTGTTGATAAATAAATTACATTCTGTTTTAAAACAATGCATTTTGAACAGTTTTACAGTGCTTTGGCTCTCCTATGCGCATGGCATTGCGCTCTGCTACAAGCTACATTTAGCAGAGGCGACGATTTGGTAAAACCATTAACTTGGCTGTTGTCTTCGTTTATATTGTGCAAAACGATTAATCCATCCCATCAAAAAATCAAATATTTTTTTAAAAGAGTAACCATAGAAACTCTTGTTTGTTTTTCTCCATATGAAACGACTAATTCTTATCGTGCACTAGCTTCTGACGTTTTATAAGTGCCTATGTAGGCCTATGTTAAATATTTTAAATTGAATTGAATTTCCAATATATATATTTTTTTACACATTGGCGTGCGAAGCCAAAAAGAAAGGATCAAATGCATGGGTTCGACATGCGCTATAGTAATGTCTCGTTATCAATACAAACTGCGAAAATTATTGAAAGAGTGATCGCTGCTCTGGAACGCAAAGGGCAACTAAATGAACTCAGGTGGGTTTTAGTCAGTAAAAGTCTAACACAGCGAGAGGGATCTCGCTGCACCCAGAGTAGGAGGATTTTTTGATAACTTAACAACTCAAAAAAAGAACAAAATAGCGATATAGCCACTAACCACAGACCACATCGATAATGCAGACGCTATAACACCTCTAACAAATCTCTGCATGCTTTTGGCTGCGACAGTTTCGCAAATGTAAAACAATATAAAACATTTTGTTCCTGTCGTCGCCATGGTTACAACAATGCGACTGCAGCCTCAAACTAACCTTTCACGATTACATGGAATCACGTACTTACAGTGGCGTAGCTATTACCAAAAGGGGCCCCCTTCAATCATTTTTGATACAGGGCCCTGTATGAAAAATGATTGAGAGTTTTTTTTTTTTTTTTTTATTTATTTGTTGATAGGTTCGCGCTTGGCCACTATCTCACATGATAGAAACCGACGATGTGGTCGACGATGGAGCTTACTTAGAAGTAACCTATACACACTTGACTTAGGTTGTAGATATCAGGAAACACAGACAATTTTTTTTTTTACAAAATAGGCTCTACTGGCTTAGAGACAGTCAAAGTCAAATGTTTTTATTTCACATACTCGTAGGCCTACATGGATACTTATAAAACGTCAGAAGCTAGTGCACGGTTCCAAATTGGTCGTTTCCTATGGAGAAGAACCGGCAAGAAACTCCATGGTTACTCTTTTAAAAAAAGTGGTTGTTTACAATATTATACAGTGAGACGAATTCGCGATAGGGCAGGACTTTGCGAAGCACGCGTCGAGGCCTCTGTAGTCCAGAGGCCCCGATTCGTTGATACGATGGTAGCTACGCCCCTGCGTACTTACCTATGGTCTGGCACATTGCAAAATATTAGGTAATAAGAACCTTATTGTTATGATGAATGATACTATCGCTACTTGCATTTAAAAATAATTCCAATACAGTTTAGTTATGGAAAAGGAGTTCGTTGCTCGAGGTCAGTCTGTGGATGAGTGACCATCTGGGAAACCACCTCGGAAAGTACATTAGGCATTTTTGCAAGAAGCAAGGCAAGTGATTGTCTTTTGTTTTTGATTCCTATTTATCTTTAAATGTATGTGGATGTAAAACTTCTTAAAAACTATGCTCTGCTTCCTACCCCACTCTGTGTCCTTTAAAACAAGCAGCCTTTTTTTTAAGTGCGTAGCAGGAAAGCGTGTCAGACTTTTACTGACCAAAACTATGTCCCTTCTTTGCCCTTTGCTTTACAGGACTACGTGATTCTCTTTCAAAAGTCAAGCCATGGCCCCAGTTGGCTTCACTGACATCACTTTGAGGCGTGCGTGGAACACTTCGCGCCGTCAGCGACTCGGGGCTCGATCCGGACGGTTACCGGACGGCTGGAAGGCCTACCTATTGCTCTCGACCGCAAGCCCACCCCTACGGTAGCTGGAAGCCGGGGGTCTTTACTCCTGTACAACTGTGTCTGTACTTCTTGAGCGTCAGTCTTCTAAATAAAATCTACTTCATCAAACTCTTTCAAATATTCATAGGTAACGTTTGATTGTCACAAGGCTTAAAGTCACCTAAAGGGTAATAGAAAAGGTCATACTAGGAGTTTCCTTGCGTAATCGCATCGGGAATGAAGATATCCGCTAAAGAACCAAGGTCTCCGACATAGCCCCATAACTTAAGTGGCAGTGGGCAGGCACAAGGTGAACCGATGACCTGGTGAGAGTCACGGAAATGCGATGGATGCGAGACGCATAACACCGTTCGTTGTGGCGTCACTTTGGAGAGGCCTATGTCCAGCAGTGGACTTCTTTCGTCTGAAATTATGATGATGATGATGATGAACGTTTGGTTCCAAGAGTAAATCGTGTTTTCTTTGCAGAACATTTGTAGTAACCAAGACCAGATATCATCCTTTTTAGGGTTCCGTACCTCAAAAGGAAAAAACGGAACCCTTATAGGATCAATTTGTTGTCCGTCCGTCTGTCTGTCTGTCTATCTGTCTGTCAAGACCCTTTATCTCAGGAACGCGTAGAGGTATCGAGTTGAAATTAAAACCATATACTCAAGTCTGCGGTCCCTTAAAAATGTGAAAAAAACAAATTTCTGAGTTAACAAAAAAAAAGATACGGCCGTTTATGTCGCAAAAAACGTGTATTTCGACTCTTTCAAGGAAATCAAAATTCATAGGGTACTTCCCATTGACCTAGAAACCTGTAAATTGACATAAAGCAAGGTCTAATAGTATAAGTATAGGAAAAAATTTGAAAACTGTAAATTTATAGTTACGTCACAAAAAAAACTATTTTTGCGATTCGGAAATACTTCGTAACTTAATTCGGGAATTGAACTGTTTTCATGGTACGTTACGTAACCCTCAGTGCGCGAGTCCGACTCGCACTTGCCCAGTTTTTTTTTGAAGTGGGTAATCATAAAATAGCTTCTTCTACTCTGGGTGGTGCGAGAGGAAGAGTCAGACTTTTACCGACTAAGGCCTTTTATTATCCACGGACGCGTAGCTTCATAGACGCGTATTCGTACGCATAGCTTAAATACAAAACTATAAAACTCTATCGATGAAGCGGTAACGACACGACGACGGTTCGACGTGGCTACGCGTTTGTGGACCGTAGTCCTAAAAACATCTGTCTTTCTTCTTGCCCTTTGCGTTCTAAGGTCGCGATGACTCGGGCAAACAATCACATAACTGTAGACCATTCATAAATGCTTTCACCATCTTAAAAGCCAATGAATTCACAGTCAGCCGCTGCAATCGTAAACACATGATATTTAGCTCGTCAATAAAATTAACACAACACGTACCATCTTCGAAATATAGGTACAGACACATTGCCCATTGGGTCAACATTCTCGATGCAAAGCAACAAGATATTTGCAGTCAAAACAATTGACGAACGTCCGTCTGTACCGGTTTATAGCCAAACTGTACGCTTAACAACACGTCTATCTATACGTTTTGAGCACAAGATGACCTCGCATTGTATAGACTAGCCGTTTTTGAGACGTCAACGTATACTGGATTGTACAGATTGATTTGTCGTCGAGTGTACACGCGACTTTGTCAGCCTTAGATTTATTGCTAACGTATTTGACGACCTAAATGGCGGTGGTAATGTATGTCGTCAGTTGTTTTGGGTTTTAGTAACTTATAGTTTTGTATTTCAGGAGGTAGATAGTTATGGTTCTTGTCCAGAGTTCAAACTTGGATAAAACGCGATAGTTTTTGTTGCAATGCAAATTATAATTCTGACTTTTAATGCATTGTCGGCAACAGTAAATAGTTGGTATCACTTTTTACTTTTAATGCTATCCTTATACTTACGGAACAGAAGTCAAAATTGATTGAACATACAGTAAAAAAAGTTTGTTTCATTGGCCAATCTTAACGCGATTGAAGTATAGCTGTGCCTCGTGTTGGTGACATACGTACTTACACTTCTAATAACAAAACAACCGACCCATAATTATGCGTTGTCATGATGCTGCAAAAACTAGGCGGTCTCATCACTCATACTTATATCTTGTTTTTAAGATGTATCTAGCCTACATTCCCTTCGATGTCAGATAGCAAAATGTTATGTAAAATGTACATTTATGTACATCGAATCATAAGTTAAAGAGAAAGTAGATACTGTATGGAGTTGCAATCTTGAAGCCATTGCAACCACTCATTGGATTTACAGATCAGAATCGTAGTTAGCCTTTAATCTAGTAAGTGTAGAACGTTGACATAAAATATTGGAGCTAGAAGTGACGTCATTAATTAGTGTCTTGTTGTAATGTTTTGTATTGTAGATTAGATGTTAAAACCAAAAACCTATAGGCGTGGCGGACGACGAGCAATGGATAGCTCGCCGTCCGGCCGTCCGGTAACCGTCCGAACCGAGCCCGAGTCGTCGACGGCGAGTACTGTTTCACGCGCGCCTCAAAGAAATGACAAAAAAAAAATGTAATTAGTATTCGGGGTACCTACGAAGAGACATTAGGAAAAGGTCAATGTACTTTATTGCAAACGTATCTGGCACCTACCACATCTATTTTGCAGTTGACTACTTAGCAAAATTATAAATAACCCAGCATTAAACTAGATAGATAAGCGGTGTCCTTCACGTCATGTGCAGCAGACATCTGGGCGCTAAAACATAGCAGTCGTCACAGATTCACATGCTCTTGTTATTGTCATTTGATAGTTTATGACAGCTTCTATTGATAAAGAACTAGTTTAGCTTGTGTGTGAATGAGGCATGATTTGTGCAATGTCTGCTAGAATTAAATGTGTTCCGATTTTCTGTGTGGCATATTAAAAAAAAATTGTTAAAGTTCGTGAGCACATTCGTAAGAAGTTGGCAGTTGTATCACCACAGAGCTAATGTTATCTAATTTTATATTTATACTATCTTTTAAGTATATTTATGTTTGTATTTAGATTATTAATTGGATATGTAAGTATTCTATTGTATTTTTGGTTTATTTGTAAATTTTTGTATCTGTATTTTTTATCTGCATCACCCAGACACTACATAGTATAAAATGCCTAAGTCCTTAAGGCATTAAGTCTACTTTTGTACTTTTTTATTCATAAAGAAATTAATATCTAATAGAATTCAGACATACATATAAACTTTGTTTATGGTAGATTTTTCTATTAGTACCTAGTTAATAGAAAAATCTACCATAAACAAAGTTCCTCTTCAGTGCTATGACCGTTCGAGAGTATAAAGACTGGCCTAGTTATAAAACCCGAATCCCTAACTAGTAATTCTGGTGAACACCACATTGTTTATAATCTAATCTTAATAAATATTATAAAGAGTTCGATGGAAGAGAGGTTTTGGTGGGTATGATTATTTGTTTGTAAGTTGGTTTCTAGGGCGTTACATATATTTAAAAGATCCGGAACTAAGGACCAAAATATGCTCGGTTCCTATAGAATTGACCAGAGAAAAGAAGCCACGGTCAAAAACTTAGGCACGCCATTGTGGCGGTAAGTCCCCTCTTTGAGGAGTGGCTGGAGCGGCAACACGGCGTCCTCACCTTCCACATGACGCAGGTCCTCACCGGACATGGCAGATTTCTGCATCGGATTCAGGTGGAAAAAACACCCGGGTGGAGCATACGGTGGAAGTGTGCCCCGCTTGGGCAGAGCACCGTCGTATCCTCGTGGAGGCAATCGGCAGCAGTGACCTCTCGCACCGGGCCCTGGTTTGGGCTATGGTCCGAAGCTAGGAGGAATGGCAGGCGGTGGCCTCCTCCTGCGAAGCAGTAATGCTAGCGAAGGTGGAAGCCGCACGCATGAGGGAACGAATGTCCTCACGCCCCAGCCGCCGAGATTCTGACCATGACTACCAACCACGGTAGACGCAGGCTTGCGGATGTCGAGCAATGGGCAGCTCGACGTCCGGCCGTCCGGTAATCGACCGGACCGAGCCCAGTCGTCAATAGCGCGTATACACTATATCGTGGATGTATTCACAAACATGAAAAAACACATACACAAGACACTGAGACCGAGGCTTTACAAATATTGGTTCCGTTTGAGAATCGAATCCACGATACGGAACGCAGCCACCAATCGCTCAACCATCACGCCTACTGCTCCGTCACATATCACGTTAGGACAATATTGACGTACAAGTACTGGTCCTTCAGAACTTATTTTTTAAAGGATGAATGTAAAAATAATAATGCTGGATTTGGATTACCCTTTTAAAACTTCACAAGTAAATCAACAAATTATTACAGTACCTCTATTATGTAACCGATATACTAATCCCTTTAGAAATAACAAATGCTTGAACAAACTTCCCTTTAATAACAAGGGCTTACACAATGAGTTACAAAGACACATGAACCCTTTTGCTTATAAGATGAATTGTATACTTTTATTGAAGTTCAGTCAACGTTGTAATAAAGATGTATAGAAAGTTTTGAAGTTATTGTAAACCGGTTTAAATGCCTTATTATGGAAGTTGATACTTGAGTCGATGATGGAGCTGTTTATCTTGTAGGGAAATTGTTTAATTATATTAAGAGCTTATCAATGGCTGCCTTTTCATTCGAGCAATCGCAAGATTTTAAGATTAAATTTTTAGTTGATTATTAAATGAGATGACAGAATAAGAAACGTTACGCAGTGCTCAAAAACGGAAACCATAGGTGTAGAAAAAAAAGATGCACATTGATCGGTGGGCAAGAGTTTTTACAAAGTGGGCACCTGAGAATGGACAACGCACGACAAACACACTCTACTGTGGTATAGTCTAGTTTGTTTTTGATCTTACTAAAAATATAGAAAAAGCAGTCGTTCATCTTGGCTTGGCTCATCTCACTTCTATGTTAGGTCCTAAAAGCTGTGTTTTATTCAATCGTTTCCAATCGCTACCATCAAGCGCAAAACAGAAGTGAAAAATTTTGTTGATCTAGTGGCCGCATGCTCTTCTGCTTAACATGGGTTAGATGAACAGAAACAAAGTCATCATCATCATTTTAGCCAAAACATGTCCTCTGTTGGACATAGGCCTCTCTGAAGTTTCATCACAATGACTGATCCTGTTCAGAAAAGTGTTATAAAAGTTTTCCGACTGGAATATTTAATTAGTAACTTGGAGTGTGGAATTTCGTCCGGTCGATGGCACAAGGTTCAGCATATATTCCATAAAATTCAAACATTTCTGGTGATCTGTAGAAGTTCTTTAGGTATATTTCTATGTAAGTCTTTAAGAAATAAACACTTAATTCTGCTAGACGTGAGCCTGCTAGCTTAACAGCAGGCTGAAGAATTATTTGAAAGAGTCACCACGGCACTGAAAAGCAAACTGTAGGGGGTTGGTTTTAGTCAGTAAGAGTTTTAGTCGGTTCATCAGTAAGAGTCTGAAACTTGGTATCACTCCATCTAGAGCAAGAGAAGTCATTTGATAATTTTTAACCCACAAAAAAGAAGTTTAACTAAAACATTAAACCAGATTAATTCCATGATCACCTTTAACGTATCCCATCAAAAGAACAAAAGAGCCTTTTCCTATCAAAGGCTCACGCATAACTTGAAATAACATGTTGTACAGGCTCACTTTCCAATCACTAAAATTAGAACTATATGAGCATGACACAAAGTAGACAAAACGAGCAAAACACGACTAATCCTGGCATAATATCGCATAATATTGTAGTTACAAGTACTAATACTTTCATTATAAATGGCGGAAATAAGTCTAGGGAACGATAATTTAGGAACAAGTTTTTAATGTACCAATATGCATAGAATAAAGAACCCAAGCTATTCAAGAAGCGCAGCGATAAAATCTCACGAATGAAAAACTTTTAATACTCAATTTCATTTTTGGTCCTTGTATTCGCAAAGCATTTAGTCATTCCAAAAATGTATCAGACTTTTTCCGTAGCGTCGCCCCTTTAGCGTATTATATAGAAACCGTGGTTCTGAAATGTAAACTTTAAACTTAGCCCGTATCTCAATAACCGTGTGGTTTTCTATTAGTAAAAGTATTTTCTTAACCAGAAAGCAAATTCCGGTACTTAAAAATCTTTCAAATTCAAATCACAATATCATTTCAGTCTAAATCACTTGTCTGTTAAAAACTTGTCAAAATATAGAAAAATTTGAAATTTTAACAACATGTTAAGACAGCGATGTGAATGCAAAAGTTCTTAAAAACCAAAGAAATTACTCTTCTGCTCAGTACATGTAAATCTACAATGTCGCTTCTACATATTATAACTTTAAACTTAAAAAAGCTTCAAGAAAAGTCGCTTGCAATACCACCACCGCAACTACGCATTTCTAATTCGTATCCAATGACAGACAATTTGTATTCTGCATAATTTCACCTCAATTCACACTTACCGCGCCATAAGGGAAATCTCAGATTAACCTCAAATAACCAGAAATCACTTAATAACATGGTGTAAGTAAAAACTTTATAGAGGAAGCAGATGCCGAATGAGGTGTGGCGTTTTTTGGAGCCTGATTTCGTGTGTGAAAAGGTTTCGGCGCCAAGTAAAGGTTTTTATGTAATTGCAGTAATTATTTTAAGGTAATTTGCTGTAGTGGTTGCGTCTTAATTCTGGATTAAATTACACTCATTTACGAATAATACAAATTGATCTGTTTTGCATTAAACAAAAGGACTTATTTATTACTACAAAATTTTTGTTACAAAACCTAAAATAGAAATAAATAAATATAATAAAACATTTCTAAAGTTAGACCAACACCTGCTGCAAATAATAAAATCAAAACCATTCATATATTTAAAAAAAACTTAATCCAGTTTAATCACCTAACAACAACTAATTACGCATCGCGACCCGCCACTCTATCGCACACAATCAAAGCTTCCCATTCGAAGGACCAAAAAATGCGATAGGACCAAAAAAAGAGATGACGATCGAGCCCCCATAATTTTTACAAGCCATGCGTCGTATGGGAAAATCTTGCATCTCTTTCCCACAGAAGGCGGGGTCTCGTAAGCATTTAATCACATACATACATTATAATTACCGGTTGATGGTCTTACCTGGATGATTAAAGGTACGCGTCAACATTTCGAAGTTTTTGGGCTCTATTTTTACTGATTTATACTAATTGTTTCCTTAGTGAGGGATTTATGTATGGGTCCAATGTAAGTTACGTGAAGGAACTGATGTGGTTATAAGTGATTTTTTTAATCTATTTCCTGTAGATTTTATTATTATTCCATTCTAAACTAATGTTACTCTTAAAAAAGGTTCACATTCGTATAAAGTGCTAACTTTACTCAACTAAGTTAAAGTGCGATCTAAAAATGTTTTCCTTAGTTTTTTTTGGTCCTTTCGGAATCCGAGGACCACTTTGTCCCATAAAGCCATAAAGTCAATTTAAATCTATCCGATAACTCTTCGTAAGCCATTGGCATCCCGTCAGCAATAATTAAACTAAATTACAATACACATTATCCCTGAAAACAGCAGAAATCGAACAAAAGTAAAATTGAAACACGACAGCGAATTTAGATGGCCGAAGAAAACAAAAGACAACGCTATCGAATCCCGCCAGTTCGTTTAATTATAGGTTAAATATAAACTCTGTATTAGGGATGTAAAGGAACTTTGTAACCGCTTTCGCAAAGGCGGAACTTCCGCAAAAATCGTACCTCCGCAACCGCAGATGCCAGTTTTAAGTAAAGTTGTAACAAGTCTACTAAGCAAAGACCCTTTCATATTTTTCATAACTCTTGTTTCAAGCCTTTGCTTTCATATCTACGACGTCTTTGCTCGCCATCCGAACACTTTCTAAAGACTGGTTGTCAGATTTTTGAGCTTCTGACTACTCGTAACAACTGTCGAAGATGTAGATCTTCGTCAGTTAGACTGACTGCTGGTTTGAAATATTATTAAGTATTAATATAAAAATCTTTATGCATATAAAGGCACAAAGGCAGACTCAATGCCTTAGGCATTTTCTACCAGTCAAATACTAAAAAAAACACTATATACTTACTACTTAATACATTTTAGAAACGACTTTTTTCTTTTTTGGTTTTGGTCTTTTCAACTTCGCCTCTGCTTAACTGGCCTCTGTCACATCCCTATTCTATATTAACAAGAGATTATCGAAGCGGGTTTATGCCAACGCAGGGATGTTTTCTTGCCTTATCTGAGCTATTATAAATCTGCGGTTGAGCTTGTTAGATTGTTTATGAAGTAAGTTAATTAGCTGTTGAAAATATTGAGGAATATTTTGTTGTTGTACGAATTTTTGATGGCAGTTCGTTCTTGTGTGATGTAAGACATTTGTGACAAATGTTAAGACCATTTTTTAACTGGGTCTTATTTAAAAGCTTCATATTTGGTACATAATACATATTGTGTTTTGATCGTGCTAATCTACAGATCTTGGTTATGCACTACTAAGTTATGTTTCTCAAACACAGATATCTATGTTCTAAAATAATTCCCAGCATCTAAAAGGTGTTTCTTATTACTCTAGTTGGCATCAAAATAAGAATAATATTAATTTCATAATCTAAATTTTCTCATTAGGTAAAGGCCAAACTTTATTTAATCCCAAAACAGGAGAATTTTGAGACATCACGAAAACACGTCGTTATATATCATCTGGAATATATACTGACGCAAAAAAAAAATAGTAAGGAAAAAGTGTTAGAAAAAAGAAAGAGTGTAAAGTCAATGAAAAGAAACCCAATGTTATTCAATAAATTACAATCATCGCACTTTCAAAATTCGCATACAAATTTCACTAGGTGGAATATGAAGTTCTATATTTCATGCAAAAAACGATTATTATTACATCATAATTATAGAAAATATGCTAGACTAATAACAATAAATTTCATATAAAAACCAAGTAATTTTACAATTAAGACTGCGAGTGTGGCGCGGGCGCGACTGCCTGTTGACGAGCGATAACCCGCCGCTGCCGCTCAAATGCACTATTCTTATGATTAGGGCTGCTACAAATTGTGTTTGGTTATAAACTTGTATTTTTTGTATTACAGGAGTTTACGAGAGATTGGATGGAGAAGGCAGTGCGACGGGAAGAATGGCAGGTGGTCTACTATTATAATTATTTTTATTTTATTGAATTCGTCGTTTGATTTTTATTGATTGAACTTTGTGATTTTAATTTATTGAATTTTGTATTGGTTTAATGTTTTTAATATGGATGATTTCTTTTATGGGTTTGTACCTGAAATAAATGAATTTTAATTATTTTTATTTTATTCATAATAATAATAATAAGTCATTTATTATCAGGCATCTTAGCCCATAGATATATACCTTACAGACTAACATTATATATGGTGACTGGCAATTAGTGTACGATACTTAAACACGTGATTGTGCTCATGATAACAAACAATTTTTATTATGGGCGCGAAAAAAAAATATCAGCTGTTCAGTACATTAGGTAAACATAAATGTACTGAACAGCTGATTTTTTTTCGCGATTTCAGGTTTGTTATCATGAGCACAATCACGTGTTTAAGTATCGTACACTAATTACCAGTCACCCTATATAAAGTAAATAGAACTTATTGTTAGTACATAAGTCTTAGGACTATGTTAGTAACATGTCACTTTGCACTAAATTAACTTCGTGTTATAAAGAAAAGAAAACTTTAACTCTAATTTTGTGTTAAGCTCATTCTGCGCATTAACTTTATATTTATATGATTTTAGGTGCTATAAAGTTAAACGTTAAAACGCGTTTAGTTTTATTGGTGAATTCCGCCCTTAGACGTTTGAAAACTTTATTTTACGGATTCCGCCATTCTATAACTCCATTCGAATTAAGATTGTAAGTTTAAACAAACAGTTTTTACTGTTCGTTCAACCGATTTTAACTTTTATTGCGTTGGTGGCATTGCAAATGGCAACTGCAGTAAATAGTTGGTATTGTAACCAGTTTTTTGCTTTTAATACCATTCTATGCCTTTTTTTTTATTTGGGAAAATCATCTTATGACAAATCCCGCTTTTGGGCGGAGCGGAAGATAGTGTCAGCCTTTTACTGACTAAAAACCACTCCTGTTCCTTCTTTTCCTTCGTCCCAGGGCCCCGGGTTTCACTTTCACACTACCCTTGGCCCCAGTAGGCTTCGACCCTGCTGGGCCCCTACGATTTGCTGACATCTCATCAACAGTACGCGCCGTCGATGACTTGGGCTCGGTCCGGACGGTTACGGGACGGTCGGACGGCGAGCCACCCATTGCTCGCCGATGCTTACTGAATAGAAGTCAAAATAGATTGAACGGATGGTAAAAAAGGATTTTTTAAATATCTAATTTTATGTCTAATGATGTATAAAGTATACTCGTATTCTATCCACTTCATTCACCTTCTAATTCTGTACAGAACAGGTAAGTACCAAAAAATATTTTATGACATAATTATTCTTATAGACAACCCTAATATCTAACATTCAACACTTCCAGCGTCTGCAGTCGCCTCAATAACTGTTTCTTTGTGTCCTTGGAATTTATACCGCGTTGTCGCGAATCCGACATTCTTCACAATAATGTAGGTACTTAGTATTTACTAGCGAGTGTATGATAACTCGAACAGTTTAATAGAAGATGTTACTTTCACTGTTTAATAGTTAAGTTACTGTTAAATTTTGTAAGTAAACAATGTCGAATAAATCACAAAATTTAAATGAAAAATAGTTTGTAAACCAATCATTATGACAATTTTTTAATATCAAAAATTCTCGTCGTGTGCATATTGAATGCATAATCTAATCATGCATATATTTTAGGTTGGAAAGGCAGTTCTAATTGTTTCGTTCTATTACTTACCTAACTTTAGTAAATTGCAAAGAATTGACTTCAAGGTCATATTGTGTAAACGTAAGAGGGATAAATCGTCCAAAATTTGATTTATATCCACTTAGAATTAGGTACTTTTTTTTCGGTAGGAAAATCATGTAAGACGTCCCCAGCTCTTGGGCGGAGCGGGAGGGTGTGTCAGACTTTTACTGACTAAAACCCCTCTCCTGTTCCTTCGTTGCCTTTCATACCAGGGCCGTGTCTTCCTTTCAGAAGCAGACCTTTGGCTCCAGCAGGCTTCAACCCTACTGGGCCTAGAATTAGGTACTTAGTATCATCACATACCAACCTATCAAAATGAACACATTACCTTTATTACAAAAACATGCTGGACCTAACTATTTACAGTATTATAGCTAAATAAAAACAGGCATTTTAAAACTCATAACATTCTTATTAACTTCTTACCATTAAACCCGACCAAGCCCGGTCCAATCTAGATATTATCGAAACTTATAAGGGTATCCTAGGCATGCATAAGGATGACTACATTAAAAGATAATTAATACAAACTCATATAATTTTGCATAATAATTGCTAAAGTGTGTGGTCCTTCTGTCCGCGGAATTCAGAGACGATCGTTTTGTGAAGAATATTTCTGTTTGTGGAATGCTGAAACTGCCACTATAGGTGGTTTCTTTAGTACCTTCATCCGGTGTAATCTTAGCTTTTAGCACCGTTACTAAGCATAAGCATAATCAGCCTTTTAATGTTCCCACTGCTGGGACTCAGGTCTCCTCTCTAGGAGAGGGAATGGGCCGTAATCCGCCACGCGGGCCCAGTACTGTTACTAAGGTTACAGATAAATCTGCTTATTATGTTAATGAACGATTTCCATATAGTTCATTTCTATGAAAGTTCTATACTGATTACAAGCTTCGTGGTTATCAAAGAATTAAGTAATATATATATATATTATTATTTTTTTGGTTTCCTGACCACTACTGATCGGGTAACGGTTACAATACCTGTTATAATAATACCACTCAGTTAATATAATGAAGACATGTCCATTAATTTCAAGCACATATCTTGACCGACATGTGAACGTTAAGGCAACCCAGAGGCTAGCCTGTAAGGTAGGCCATGAGCTCTCAACGCGATCCATTTTACGAACTAAACTAAATCGTCAAAGAGATGGAGCTATATAGGGTGTATATCCATCTCTCTTTCTCGCTCGCACGCCTGACATTTTAACACTCCATGGTTAGGCCCCAGGTGCCAGACAACTGGGATCCAATGCATAAACTAAAGAGAATTAAACCTTTGCCGTCTTATTACAAAAAAATGCTTTAGTACTGCAGTACACGGATTCCGATCCCTATTTCCAGCCACCATAGGCGCGAGCTTGCAGACTGCGAGCTACCCATAGTTCCGTCCGGTAACCGTCCGGACCGAGCCCAAGTCGTCGACGGCGCGCAGTGTTCCACGCGCGCCTCAAAATGTTAGCAAACCGTAGGGGCCCAGCAAGGTCGAAGCCTACTGGGGCCATGGGTGATGCGAAAGAGAACTCCGGGGCCCTGGAACGAAAGCAAAGAAGGAACAGGAGTGGGTTTTAGTCAGTAAAAGTCTGACACAGAGGGTGGGAAATGTTATTAGATGAATTCCCCCCCCAAAAAAAAAACCTTTAATATAAAGTTTATTTGAACTTATAATTCCAAGTCAAACCAAAGACGTAACACTTCAAAGCAACCCGTTTTAAAAAACGGCAATTTCATAGGTAAAGACCTATTATTATATCTATACTGCCACTGCTAGATAAAGGTGTCCCTCCATTCCTTTTATTGTTCCCAGCCTTGCTATTCTGAAAAGTTTATTTGCGAAATCACTTCTGAATCCGCAGTGAAATCATGGTGAAATTAAAGTTTCGCATTCTGAAATGGAGTGAATTCGACACTGGCGCCACCGAGTGATGATCAAAGTGAGAGGAACTAAAACGGTTGAGTATTTTGACATTTATCTACAAATTTGTCTATAGGATTTGGTATTCTGAAATACAATTCGCTGAGTGTGATATTCGAGATGATTTGTGAAATGAGTTTCGAAATGATTTACCATTTACAGAATAGCACGGCAGCTCTGAGCCACTTCTTGACAATTCCTTAGTTAGACATCTAAGTCATCCTGCCATCACCTACATGGTCTACTTCGACCCCATCGAGCGATTATACAGTACAAAAAAAAAAACAAATCTTCTCCCGTAACAGTATAAAAAATGATGTCAAAAATCTAAACGCTACAAAAAATGCCTTTGCATCTCTTTCAAGAAGCCAGTTGCCAAAGCAATAACGTCTTAATATACATAATCAAAATAATACTAGTGAAGAAGCAAACATATCGGTAATTGTCTCCCTCATACTAAACGAGTTAACAGTGTGTACACACTATACCGAGCAGACGCAACTCGAGAAATTATGGTTTTATTTCATTTCCATATTTCAATAAAGTTGATAAAGATTTTTACGATTGTTTTATTGAAGTGTCGACATAAGTTTTATGATTTTGTTTATGTTGTAAGATCGTTTTGTAAAGTGTACAGGATTGAAATCTGAACTTTCATGTTTACATGTGTATATAAATAAAACCGTCCATTGCAATACAGCTATGCTATTGTTTTTTTTTTTTTTTTTCGATAGGAAATCATCAAATTACTTTCCCACTCTAGGTGAAGTGAGAACGAGTATCAGACTATTACTGACTAAAACCCACCTGTGTTCCTTCAGTTGCCATTTGCGTTCCATGGCCACGATAACTCTTCCCGAAGCCTAGCTACGCTATTATTAATGTCACATTGAATATATAATTCAATTTCGGAAAAATGCACGGTTCTCATAAAACAAGGCTTTGAGTGGCAAGTCAAGGGAAAAAGCTCGTTCCTCAAAAGGTATTATTTTATGAAAAGTTTTTAATACTATTTAAAGATCGCCTTATAGCTCAAAAGACTGGTCCTAGGGTACAATGTGTTCATATTAGGTAAGCAATTAAGTACTAAAAATAATACGTCAACTATGGAATGTCTTTGTAGCAACAAGTCAACAACCAGGGACTAGAACATTTCACAGGAAAGCTAAAGAAGTCACATAATAGCCTGACCACTTGGCAAATGAATACTTAT
Source organism: Mythimna impura (assembly GCA_905147345.3). NCBI lineage: Eukaryota > Metazoa > Arthropoda > Insecta > Lepidoptera > Noctuidae > Mythimna > Mythimna impura. The sequence continues at coordinate 11,939,759 of LR990363.1, forward strand.
GCAAATGACGTAAGCGAATGCCAAGCTCAAAGTTGCAGGACTAAAAATAAATATGAGTGTGCCTATTAGAAAAATATAATCATAAAATATTGTGTAAAGACTTGTTGAAAGTGTACTTGGAGTTGGACAAGTCATTTTGTAGATAAAAAAATGTTTCTTTATTGTAATGCCTTGTAACTGTTATTTTAAAATCGTCGAAAGTATCAGGCCTATAATGCAATATGAAAAATATCATGTAAATAAAAAAAAACTTTCAAGTTATAATAAAACGTTGATGACTTTACGAATGACTGTTTTTTTTTTTCGACTACAGACTATAGGTACAGGAACTATAGTGCTGCGTATAATAAATAGTATGTACTATGTTTTGATATTCATTCTAACACAATGGCTCTAGTAATAAGGGGTTGTATCTGTCATAGCACTTTGTATAATTTATTTCATCACCAGTGCTCTTAAAACTGTGAAGGAAAACGTTGTGAGGAAACCGACACGTGACGAAAAGACATGCTCTTTGATAGACGAAGACACCCGCTCTAGACCCGCATGGTGAATGACGACCAACTCCCTCTCCTAGAGAGGACGCTTGAGTCTCAATAGAGGAAATATTATAAGGCTGATTATGCTTTCCTGGCTAATTTTGATGGGATTTTTACTGATAGACAGCTGATGTTAGAAGGAGTGACTTAGACCAATTATATTTTTTTTTAAAGAATTAAAGATGCGGCCCAAAAAAAATTAAATTGAAATTGTGACCATGGCATTGTGCGCTTTGAGTCTAACTCAGACAAAATCGCGGGCAATATCTAGTTTTTAAATAAAAATTACTGTTCCGATTACACAGAACAAATTCGCGTATACCACACACGACCACCTCATATTTACACGGCAAGTCTAACCCCTCTCTTACAGAACCTGTTGTATCGCATAAAGCTTCAATTTAAGTATTATCAGCCCTCACGACGAGTCACTTAGGTCTTACTGCACATATATACTGCACATAACGGGGCTCCGCTGCGGATTGAGAATAGTTTCTTCAATAAGTATCGAATGTCATTGATATTGATATCAAGTTGATGGTTGTATGGAAGCTTTTTGAACAGTAGCTCTGCAAGTTGGTACAGCTTAGAGAAGATTTCAATCTTTAAGTAGTCTTTAAATTGGTTACAACATCACTATCGCTCTATAATAGTCCTCTGCTACAACAAAGTTAACAACATAAAATGAGTTGGAAAAAATACAGAAACAAATGAAGATCGGTAGTTGTGAAAGCAATGAAACAAATTTTAAACCATGCCGGAGTCTGTGTTTCCTGATAACTAAAACCTAGGAGTCTTTAAGTCAAAAGTGAATAGCTTTCTTCTACGTAAGCATACGCTATCGTCGCCCATGTCATGGCTTACCATTAGGTGAGTCTGGTGAGTAAATTTATCGATTTATGTATTTAAAAATTTGAAGTTATTTTCTACACGCAAACTATGGTTTTTCATTTTTAAAGCGGGAAAAGTAATTTGATAATTTAACACATCAAAAAAAAGTTCCATTAAATACTTCCACACACAACACAATACAACACAATACACACACACAACACACACAATACACAATTTAATACTTCTTCTTCTTTTTTTTATTTTCTTATTCTGGGGTCAATTCAAAATGTCGTCGACACCGATCAACTGCTGCATACCATACTGCCTCTATAATATTGGACTTAAGGACCAAAAAACAGGTACTTCAAAATACCCCTCCCTTATCGGAATCTAAAATGCGACACTTATCTTTTAATTACTTGTACTGTCTCTCAAAGGCTGCCAATGTAATCGACACCAGGTAGCCTCCATGTTTAAAAAGCACTTACATTGAACGGATATGCTCCTACGTAATAAATTTCATATAAAAACCTTATATACGGGGTCGTAAAGACCACCTGTGTCTTAAATGTGCTGTTGATTTTATGATTTTGTTTGAAAATTATGGTTGTACATTACAACCTTATCCTTAACGCGGATGATATCATCGGCTCGCAAAAGTAGTCCTACGTGGCAAACTTCATTATCTACCTTTGAAGCTAGCCAACTGCTGTGATGAAGGGTTAAGGGTTATTTTAAACTACCGTCTTCTTTAATTCTTATATGGGCACGAAATGTCTATACCGCATTGTTACGAAGAACTGATTATAAAAACGCAAATGGTCCCAGGACTAATTCAGAGCTTTCGCATTGCTGATCGTGTATTTCTTTCAGGATCTTCTTTTTTACAATATAAAAATGTCTAAGTTTTCACATTCTACTTTATAAAATTTTAAAATTCAATAACAGTTTGATAGAAGTATCGAAGCCTACCAGAACACAAAGAAATATAGAACCTCTTTTAGTAGCTAAGGAATAATATCAACAAGCTAAATAAAATTTCAAACACTTACAAAGGAACTTTAACAACTTTTTATGGGGTGGGAAATTTTCAAATAACGGATGGAAGTGTCAGACTTTGATTTGATTAACTAAAACCCACACCTGTTCCTTTAGTCATCTAATATCTTCTCCTGCTCTGGAGCAGGTTGGAGCTAGACGGCGTGTCAGACTTATATTGCCTAATACTTACTTGTGGTCCTTTAGTTGCCCTTTGCGTTCAAGGGCCGCGATGGCTCTTTCAAACAATAACGCAGCCAGTAGCGTAGCTAAGCGTGGGCGCAGTGGATTCTCGCCCACGCGGCCACGGCCTCGTACCCAAAGAGGCTTCGCGTGTGCGAGGGCTCCTTAACAACGAGGGTTTTGTTTTATAATTTATAGGCTCGCGTTTGACCACTATTTTACCTGATGGTAAGCGACGATGTGGTCAAATACTGAGTGGCGACAGTCGCTGTCCCGTTTTTGAATTTATGAAAGAAAATGGCCTCGCTGATGCACCGTCGCCTACGTCTAAATTAGTCCAGGCTACGCCTCTGACCGCAGCCCTAGCTGGCATCGGCTCTAGCTCTCTATCTCTTTATCACCATCATTTCAGTCGAAAGACGTCCACTACTGGTCACAAGCCTCTTAGGACCAAGTGACGCTACAACAACCGGTCCTGTGCGATTCCTGTGACCCTCACCAGGTTATTCAGTCCAACTCTTACATGTATTATAAACTTAAATATCCTGAAGAAAAAATTTCAAATATTCAAAAGAAATCAAAGAATAAAAACCGTTTTATGCAAATGATATTAAGATGGAATCCTAAGAAACAGTAAACTTCAAGAGTAATAGAATTTCTAATCTAACTTTAGACTAGCTACACTGCGCATTAACATTTTTGCGATAAATGCAAGTTCTATAAGTGCGCCGGTGGATTCCTTCTAGCTTTGGATAAAGCGAGCGCAAAGAAATATGTGAAGTAAATTCCAAGGAATAAAATTAAATCGGAGTCAAAATTAACAAAATATCAGCAATATAAATCTTACTGAAAAATTTGTCTACTGATTATCATCTTTATTTTAACTGTAACCAAGTTTATTTTGTGGAAGTGTTGATAAAAAAAAACCCAGCCAAGTACAAATCAAACTCGTAAACGAGGGGCTCCGTACTATCACAATTTTATTTTGTTTTTATTATTGGTTGCTACAGAGGCAATAGAAATACACACACTGTGAAAATTTCAGCTGTCGATCTATTACATTTCATTAGAAACAACCCACTGACAGATAACCGGACTGTCAACGGAGCCTTAGTAATATGATGCAGAACCCTAATATACATTATTAGGGTTCTGCATCACTGCGAAAACAAAATCAGAATATGAAATATCAAATAAATTATATACAAGACAAATATAAAAATTATGAAATGTCAACAGTAAAAGGACCAATATTTTTTTACTCTTACAAAAGGACCAAAAACTTTTCATTGACAATAAAATGTCTACTATCTATACAAATGACTAAGATTCTTACATAGATCTTATCGCTTTCCAATAATTTTCAAAACGTTATGTAATAAAATGATAATGTTAATGGCTTGGTGTAAATCGACATCATCATTATCAATGTGCATGTTATTAATTTCTTTACTAATTGCATTCTAGATGTTTCTTGTAGATAATTAAATTGTTCGATGCAATCGACAACAGTTGGAAAGTGTGGTGCAATTCATAAGCGAGATCTTTTGTCTTTAATCATATTAATTTTTCATGAAAAAATGTATTTATTTATAGAACAATATATTGTTTTGTGTGTTTATTTATTGAAAAATATAAGTTTTCATTACAAGACCAAAACACTTATATTCTAAAATCAAACTTACTCATAAAAATACTCATGTGATACTATTTACAAAAAAATAACTTAAAAATTAATAGATATAGGTATTTACAATTAATTTGGTGCGGCTTGTCATGGAACTTATCCAGATCTATGTGCTGAGTGAGCAAAGAGTTGAGCAGTGTGACTGCTCGAGTTGTGGTCCTAAACAGTTCTTCTCACGAATTAAGACTGGCCCTGTGAGAACTTTTTTAATGTTTCTTTCGAGACTTAATTACCTACATGAATTTGTCATTATCATCTTTCTAGCCTTTTTCCTAACTAGCCAGTGGTAGACTATACCACACACACACACAATAAAAAAATACATTTAAAATACTTTATTTCAAATAGGTTACAAATAAATAAAAATTCGACCGCATCGTCGCTTTCCATCAGGTGAGATAGCGGTCAAGCGCGAACCTATCAAGAATAAAAAAAAAAAAATCACATAGGTCTAACCCACGGAATAAAGAAATGTTCTGTGGTCTAACGTAAGCAAACCTAAGCCACCGACACCACGGACATTCTTTAAAAAAAGATTTGTGTTTTACAATATTTCCGTTGGTATATCAATACTAGTAGTAACACAACTTAACTATCAACTTTACCATCACCGTATTTGAACAGATCTCTATCACATGATGTATCTTCCTAAATAATCTCAAAAATAAAACGTAATGTCTTTATATTTCACCCTAGTAACGACTCAGGTGGCACAATTCGACCCCATTATATCCTAAAAAATGCAATACTTACAAAAAACTATACAAAAAACCGGGACACTTGGCGGAGGCCTATGTCCAGCAGTGGATATCTTTCGGCTGAAATGATGATGATGACCCAAAGGGTAAAAAAAGGACCCTATTACTAAGATTCCACTGTCCGTCTATCAGCCACCCAGCTGTACCTCATGAACCGTGATAGCAAGACAAAAATTTTAACAGATGATGTATTTCTGTTGCCACTATAACAATAAACACTAAAAACAGAATAAAATAAATATTTAAGTGGGGCTCCCATAATTATAACAAACGTGATTTTTCAACAAAAAAACACCGGGACAGGTGAAACTAAAAAAAAATATATAAATAATGTTGTGTAGATAATGGTACGGAACCCTTCGTGCGCGAGTCCGACTCGCACTTGGCCGGTTTTTTGTATAGTTTTTTATAAGTATTGCATTTTTTAGGATATAATGGGGTCGAATTGTGCAACCTGAGTCGTTACTAGGGTGAAATGTAAAGACGTTTAGACGTTTTATTTTTGAAATTCTTTAGGAAGATACATCATGTGATAGAGATCTGTTCAGATACGGTGATGGTAATGTTGACAGTTAAGTTGATTAAAAAGTTGTATTGCTATTAGTATTGATATACCTACGGAAATGCGTCTCGTATCCATCGGATTCCCGTGACCCTCACCAGGTCATCGGTCCAACTTGTGGGAGGCCTTCAAACGCTGCGTCTTCCGATACGTGGTCGCCACTCCTGAACATTTCATCCTCATCGACCATCTGTTTGGCGAGCAATATGCCTACTGCCACTTAAGTTAAAAAAAAACTATCAGCCGCCTACCACTTCTAAATTGCAACACAAAACCTAAGCATTCAGCTAAATTAAGTATTAAAATTCACAACAGGGTCAGCGCTAATAGTGGATGTCCAGTAAATTGTGGATAGCGATGTTATCGCCTTAATAACTTCTTTGGTAGCCAGGTCTCAAGAAAAACGACACAAAAACATGATGGAAAGGAAATTCTTGGACATTACGGTCTTGGGAACGGGTCGGGGACATAATTCATGTTTGTTAAGTGTTAATGGGTCCCTGGATTTAACGAAAGAAGGTTGTAAATAATCTTATGTTAGGTGGGTGAGAAGGAACTTGATGATTTTTTGAATTGGTTGGAATGTGTTGGGGAATTTTGTGATACTGGGTAAATTGAGACTTAGAAAAAAATAATTAAGTGATAAGACCGCCATTGTATCCATAGGTTTAAGTTTGTTTATAAGTTGTGTTACTTTTTTGGTGTATATTATAGTTTATTCTATCCTATTCTAATTAAAAATACTATCTTATTTATCCTTGTACGGGGAAATATTGAAAAATTGATTAATGTTAACAATTAATTTATTATTTTAATATTATGAAGCTGAAGAGTTTGTTAGTTTGTTTGAACACACTTATCTCAGAAAGCACTAGTTTGAATTCAAAAATTATTTTAGTTCTGGATAGCTCATTTATTGAGGAAGGTTTTAGAATGTATAATATAACGCTACGACTTATAGAAACGGAGCAGTAACCAAAGACGCGGGTGAAACCGCGAGAAAAAGCTAGTGTGATTTGTAAATAACTTAAGTAGTGTTTTGCTCAACGTTCTGAATTAATTTAGAAAATCTAGATATTAAAATGAGAAAAGGACTAAATTAAAAAAGGCAAAACCACAATAATATCTATAAATTATTATAAGTTTAAAAAGAGGTTTACCTTAGTCTAATTAAAAACACGAAAAAAAAGACTACCTTAAACTTTTAATGAAAATACCTGTGTGACTCAATCCCTTTATTAAAAACGAAATGACGAATATAATGAAAAATAAAATTTATAAGGGACAAAAAACAGAACGGGTTAAGTGGCTAAGCCAAAGCAATAAAAAGCTAATAAAGTAACATGAAAAATAAATTAATACAAATTCAAGGAACACAATCAAAACACATAAATCGTATAAAATTATTATCGAGAAAAAAAGACGTTGGCCCAACTGTTGACAACCACTGACATCATTTAAAATTAATGGCGGTCGTAAGTTAGTTGGCTACCAGAGTCAGGGGTGGTCCACCTTTTACACTTTAGGGTAAAAAAAAATGTACAAAAAGTGTTCTTGTCGTGTGGGTTCCGTAAATAACATACTTGAATTGAGAGGTATAAATGATCTTACTTTGTCAAATCTTGATGTTTACAAAACGATCAGTATTTTTATTTATTCAACCACAAAATTGGATTAAGGACCAAAATCCGTATCGGAGCCACAGCATTAATCAAAAGGATTCAGTCCTACAAACTGATTAGGCATCTATTTACATAAGTAAGTATATGTACTAACATAATTTAACTAAAAACGCTTGCAGTAGAGCAAAAAAGTTGTTATATTTATTTATTTTATTTTATATAAGGCTTACAGATTAATAAAAAAAATGATTAAAAGGGTGTAATATTATCAAACCGCTAATTATAAGCCTCCACACATAGATTAAAAAATATACATACTTATCGATAAAAAGAAAGTACACTCAAGTCAATTAAATAGTAACGTGAGAGAAATTAGTTAGATAATCATCGATAAAATTCTGTGCCATTTGCCGTCGTAAGGTCGCCACACTGGTGCAGAACAAGTCGAAATAAGAAAGAAAGAAAAACATTTTATTTGGTAGAACAAGGTGCAAATTTAGAACTAACAAATTGTAGATATACTTTGTGAAAAATATGCGCCACATCCGCGCAAAACGGTCGAACGCTCAGCATAAAGCCGTGACCATACGCAAAATTCGACGAGTCTACGGCGCTGGTTTTCAGAGTGGGCCATAAAATCATCATCATTCTTTTGATGTATCCTCAACTAGCTGTTGCCAGCGGGAGCGAAAATGAGAAAATTTTTACCAAGAGAACATACTTACTTCCAGGATAAAAAGTATTCTATGTGCTATTTCAGGACATGGTCTAGACCATGTCCTGGAAAACAGATTGCTTTGTATATCGGTACACGGCTAGCTGTGTACCGATATACAAAGTAAAAGTAAAATACAGTAAAAGATTGCTTTGTATATCACAAAGCAATCTTTTACTGAAAACAGCACCAAAATTAGTTATTAAATGAAGCCGCAATTAGTGTTATGATAGTGGGGATGTGGTGGGAATATTTCGCTATCTCTTTTGTACATACGTAATCTAATGACGATGACGTCACATTTCACCAGGTTTGAAAAGTTTCTAACTTACTTAATATTGAACAGGTTTGAATAATAATTTCGAATACAGTTACTTTTTGATACCTACAAAAAATAAAAAAAAATAAGTCACCTCCCAAAGCAGATCTCTAAAATAAAATGAAACAGTGATAAGATTCATTTTGAATGCTCCAAATACCGTAGCGTGTGAAATATTTGAGTCATTAACTCGAACGATGCCACTTATTTTATTGATTTTTATTTAGATAACATATTTTTGTTTGTTAATTACAATTTATTGGTTATTTGCCTTGACTTTGCTTATAGTCCTGGGTTCGATTCCAAGTCATACGAGTTTTGGGAACACATTCATTAATTATGCGCACAGCTAAGAAGTGGCCACCTTAGGCGCGGGCTTGCGGACGGCGAGCAATGGGTGGCTCACCGTCCGACCGTCCGGTAACCATCCGGACCGAGCCTAAGTCGTCGACGGCGTGTACTGTTCCACGCGCGCCTCAGGGAGATGTCAGCAAACCGTAGGGGCCCAGCAGGGTCGAAGCCTATTTTGGCCACGGGTAGTGTGAAAGTAAAACCCGGGGCCCTGGGACGAAGGCAAAGAAGGACAGGAGTGGGTTATAATTCAGTAAAAGTCTGACACTATCTCCCGCACCGCCCAAGAGCGGGATTTGTCATAAGATGATTTTCTAACCTAAAAAAAAAACAGCTAAATAGTGGAATTCCCTGCCGGAGTCTGTGTTCCCTGATAGCTACAACCTAGGGGTTATTCACTCTTTAAGTCAAGAGTGAATAGGTTACTTCTAGGCAAGCGTGCTCTATCGTCGGCCACATCATCGCTTACCATCAGGTGAGATAGTGGCCAAACGCGAGCCTATCAATAATAATAAAAAAAAGTTAGGAAAAAGTTGTTATTAGGTTCTTGAGCCAGGAATTTCGCGAATGTTTCGCTGATTCCTGACGTCAGGGTGATTCTACCTGAAGTTAGGGATTTGCGATCGATCCAACTACGTGGGACTTTTTTATTTTACTATTTCCATATATGGTATGCAAACAATAGTGGCGAAATTATAACTAATATAATAATAATAATAATAATAATAATATTCCACAACTATCACACAACGCCGTCTAGTCCCAAGCTAAGCAGAGCTTGTGTTATGGGTACTAGACTACTGATAAACCTACTTATATATTTCTAAATACATACATATATAGATAAATTACACCCAGACACAGAACAAATGATCGTGCTCTTCACACAAACATTTGTCCTGGGTGGGAATCGAACCCACGACCTCCGGCATAGCAGTCAGGGCCACTAACCACTAGACCAACAGGCCAGTCAAGTACAAATAACTGTGCTAAAAAGTCTGAAAATGAAACAACCGCAGTTGGATATTTTGAACCGAACAGTGAACTTTCAAGTTCACCAAGGTATAATCGTAACACAAAATGGTTCATCTATTGCGGTTAACGAATAACCCACTCACAGAATAATACAGAAGGTCAACTCCATACAACAAGCGAAAACGCACATATCGTTAACATTAAACAATTTTTTTTACTCTTCGTTCAACCAATTTTCACTTCTATTCAATAAAAAAAACGAATAAAAGCAAAAAACCTGGGCAATTGCGAGTCGGACTCGCGCCCTGAGAGTTCTGTACAAACTTGAAAGGTAAATTGCGGTTTACTATTTATGACGTATTAAAAAAAAATACTTACTAGATCTCGTTCAAATCAATTTTCGGTGAAAATTTGCATAATGTACATCATATTTTTTTCAGTTTTATCATTCTCTTATTTTAGAAGTTACTGGGTGGGGGACACATATTTTACCACTTTGGAAGTGTCTCTCGCGCAAACTATTCAGTTTAGAAAAAAATGATATTAGAAACCTCAATATCAAGGTAATATAAAAGGAGCATTTCATAAGTGTGTGCATGTACCTACTCGCGTAGTTGAAATGCTCTGCCCCCTAGCCAAGTTACAACCGTTTTGTTTCGATTCTCTTTTCGTCGATCGCCTCGAGTCGGCCACGCCTCCTATTTCTTTGTTCTGACCACGTTACTGAGCGTTGAGATGACGTCAGAACAAAGGAATCGGAGGCGTGGCCTACTCGAGTTGATCGACGAAAAGAGAATCGAAACGAAACGGTTGTAACTTGGCTAGGGGGGCTTAGCTCTTAATGCGATCCATTTGACGATCTAAACTGAACTGTTATAGGGATGGAGCTATAGGGTGTATCCCTCTTTCTCGCTCGCACGCTTAACACGTCATGGTAAAGACCCCTGCCCCCCTAGCCAAGTTGCAAACGATAAACGTGAACGCTTAGTAATCTCCAATAGATTTTCAACTTTATACCTAAGAGCATAAAGTTGAAAATCTATTAAAGACTACTGAGCGTTAGCGACCGGAACGAACGAAAACACTATGTAATCTTCAATAGATTTTCAACTTTATATCAATAACATAAAGTTGAAAATCTATTAAAGACTACTGAGAGTTTACATTTGTCGTTTGTGACTTGGCTAGGGGGGCTGACCTTCTGTAGTTATCTGACTATGTTGTGGTTACAGACGGTTAATATCAACCACACGAATAAACAATATCCTGTTGGTTTTGTTTCTATGTAACACAAAATCATTATTTATTTACTTTATTGGTACAGCTGCAGCTTGAGAAAATTTAGGTTTGGAGTCGGTATGACATTCTGAGGAATAACAAGAGAGTAGATTAGAAGTCTGACTGGTAGAGAATGCCTAAGGCATTAAGTCCGCCTTTGTACTTTATGTCGCATGAAGATTAAATAAATAAATATCTTCTTCTTCTTTTCGATTCGATGGTAAAGTCGTCAAACTATTTGGGCCCAGTAGATGGCTACATTAATACCAGCATCGGTGGCACTCATCACATCCTCCAAAGTGCAGGTGTATAGGCACTTGGGGCATTCTAATGTGTGGCTCATGTTTTGAACAGGAGCACTCACATTGAGTATCCGACGGGTCTATAAAACCCCATTTTGCCAAGTTGTGTTTGCAGCGGCCTACCTGGGTGCGCAACCAATTTAGTGCTTTCCATATAATAGGCCACTGCAAATCGCGCCCAGGCGAGAGATGTTCTTGGGGTTTCAAGAAGTCGGATGGTGGTAGGTGATGCTCTTCAAGAGCATGAAGAGCATCACCTACTACCAATAAATAAACTTAACATCAGATTGACAGCATGCATATTCTGAAGACTTGCTTAAGTTCACTAAAGCTCTTCAAGTCTTACTCACAATGCACCCGGGGTGGTTTTAGTCAGAGTCTGACAGACCCTTCCACCCACCCAAAGGGTGAAGGACATCCATGAGAATTTCCACCTCGGATAAAAAAGCTGAAGAGCCTTTTTATCCGAGGTCTTACAAAAAAGCACAACCAAAATATCTTCGCAGTATTGCATTTTGTTTGGGCAGGCTTTGTCGTAAGTATAGTAGTTTGAAGCTCGAAGACAGATTGGCAAAAAGACGAAGGCTTTGTGCTGGCTAAGTGTGAGTGAGACTAAAGCTAGAACAACACTGCTCACACATGTGCCACACACGCCGATCTGGGCGCGTCGGTCTCCATACATTTTATATGGAAACTAGACTTGTAGAGCTACACTTGATACACGCCACGCGACGCCACACGACGCCACGCGAGACGTACGTAGAACAACGGTTCTACGTACAAATCAGGCGTGTTACACGTATGCGTCGGTCTAATGTAGTTCTAGCTTTATAAACGAAAGGTTTTCGACATAAACGGCCGTATTTGTTTTTTTCGTTAAACTTAGAAGTTTGATTTTTTCACAGTTTCAAGGAACCGCACACTTGAGTATATGGTTTTAATTTTAACTCGATACCTCCACGCATTCCTGAGATAAAGGGTCTTGACAGACTGACAGACAGACAGACAGACGGACAACAAAGTTATCCTATAAGGGTTCCGTTTTTCTTTTGAGGTACGAAACTCTAAAAAATTAATACATAACATGATTGAAAAGAGTGACCATGGAGTTTCTTGCACATTTTTCTCCATAGAGATCTACGCTTTGGAATGTGCAATGAGCATCATTTTTTCTGACTGGCTGACTTCTTGACATTTCAAAAGTGCCTGTAAATGATTTATTTGAAATAAAATGCTTAAATTTTTGAATCTTGAACTGTGAAAATTTCAAATGCCTACTTATTACGCTTCTTGAGATACAGCCCGCTGATAGACAGACTTACAGCTATATCAATGCTTACAACTTAGTAACAGAGTTTTTTTTTTTAATTACGGTTCATCAACAGTTGTTACAGATATTTTAAAGATAGGAACTTTTAAGTAATCGTTTCTTTAACCTAACTATACAACCAATTACAGGCAAACACCACATGCAAAATGCTCCTTCCAATTAAAATGATTTAAATTTAAATGATATTTATACTTAAATTTTAGAGACTAAACAACGAATACTAAATTCTAATTACGTCTGACAAACACCGATAATGAAACCGCGTGGACGTCAACCAGGTCGCTGCGTTCGTTTATAAGCTTGCACATGCGGGGTATAGGCGAATTAGCACCAAACACTGTACGGCGAAGAGGTGGAGCTAAGGGTGTTATAGGTTTGCGAGGCGGTCTACGGGGTACTCTGAAACTGAATTTAGACACCAATTGTGGGCAGTCAATGGTGTTATTAAGCAGTTTATATGCGAATCTCAAATCCAAGAGTTTTCTCCGAGCTTCCAGTGTACTCATTTTGTACCAGCCTAGCTTATCAAGGTAGGAGAGATATTTAAATTGCCTTCCCTTTGAGTACCCTAGGTATCGGACAAACCTGTTCTGTCAGTTACGTACTTAGAAATACAAACTCATTCTCTTTGCTTCTAAATACAACAACGACGTCATAGGAATACCGCAAATCTCTTCACTCTCTCTCACGAAACGTTATCTTTAAAGTAAAAGATAAGTGAAGCAATATTAAGTTCTTTTTCCTCACAATCACGATAGTTCTTGGTAAGGCGTGAGAACACAACTGAACACGTCCTTAGAATGCACTACCTGCAACACGTAAGTACCAATTAATTTCTATAGAAATTCTTCATAGATCTTTGCAATATTATAGTTGATTGGTTTATAAAACAGAGAAAGAATCACACTAATATTATAATGGTGAAAGTTCGTGAGTGTGTGTATGTTTGTTACTTCTTCACGCTTGAACGGCTGAACAGATTTTGATGAAATTTGGTACACGGGTAGATTATGTCCTGGAATAGCACATATAATACTTTTTATCTTGGAAGTATTATTCCCTTTGAGCGCAGTGTTTTAAGAGCAGTGGTGGCCGAGTGGTAACGGCCCCGACTTACGAGTTGTAGGTTGCGGGTTCAAACCCAGCCAGACGCATTACTTTGAGTAATTTATTTCATCACCACTGCTCTCAAAACGGTGAAGGAAAACATCGTGAGGAAACCGGCATGTCCTAGAACCAAAAATTCGCAGAAATGTGACTGAGTGGTGGATTACGGCCCATTCCCTCTCCTAGAGAAGAAGCTTGAGTCCCAACAGTGGGGACATTATAAGGCTGACTATACTATATTCCCTTTGGATAATTTTCTGCTATCACGTGGGTTCGTATACAAATAAATTTAACAGAACTTGACGACGAACAAACGAAGTATTCAAAAATTCTACAAGCAAAAAAGTTGTGAAGAACATGCAAACGAGGTCCATTGTCGACCACATCATCGCTTACCGTCAGGAGAGATAGTATAATATATGCGAGTTTAGCAATAATAGTACATCTATATATATAAAAGGAGAAACTGACTGACTGACATATCAACGCACAGTGGAAACTATTGGGACTAGGAGTGTGAAATTTTGCACAGAGCTTTCTTTTATGACGTAGGCGAGCACTAAGAGAGGATTTCCCAAAATTCACTCCCTAAGGGGATGAAATAGGGTTCCAAAGTTTGTATGGAGAAACCTACTTTAACGCGGGCGAAACCGCTGGCAGAAGCTAGTATTACATATGTATATAGTAATAGCCCAGTGGTTAAGGCCCCCGCTTTTGATGCAAGCGAAACCAAAGCGAATTTTTCATTTCATATTGTAGCGACATGTATGGCGTCACATAATAACTAATCCTGCATCGCGCAATAAAAGTTCTCCGCGCGTTTAGAACATATAGAACAGCCCGAAATCATCTATCGGGCAGCTGCCCACCAGACATAACACCCGTATGGCCGAAGGATCCTCCCTTTTCAACGGAGGTTTGCGGGACTTTACACTCTGTTCCACCTACCTCCAAAATACAATTTTCTAAGTTTATCTAGGACAGTACTGACACCCCGTGCCTCAGAAAGCTCGTAAAGCCGTTGGTCCCGGTTGTTATTCGTAGATCTTTGACAGTCAGAAAGTCTGACCATCAGTCTATCCAAGTAGTAATGTGTTGCCCAGTAACTGGGTTGTAGAGGTCTGAAAGGTAGTCGCTTGATGTAAAACACAGCTTTTCAGCCATATTCGGTTAGATTGGAAGCCGACCACAAGCTAGGTGGGATAAATAAATCTACACTAATATTATAAAGAGGTAAAGTTTGTTTTTTTGTTTTTATGTTTTTGTTTGTTTGTAGGAGGAAGAAATGTCTTAAAATACTGGTCCGATTGCGAAATTTTGTTCACCGATAGAAAGCTGCTTTATTCCTGAGTGGCATAGGCTATATTTTATGTACGCAGGCGAAGCTCGGGCAAAAGCTAGCCACTAATAAAGTGAAATTCAGAAGTGAAAACTTAGTGATTAAAATAGTAAACCAGCGATGTTCTGGGGCTGTGAGAACATTAAGTTACCGTGTCCCTGGACCGCATATTGCAACTGAAGAAACACAGATGTGTTTTTAGTCAGTAAATAATACAATAATATTCCCACAACTATCACACAACGCCGTCTAGTCCCAAGCTAAGCAGAGCTTGTGTTATGAGTACTAGACAACTGATAAACGTACTTATATATTTCTAATTACATACATATTATAGATAAATTACACCCAGACACAGAACAAATGATCGTGCTCATCACACAAACATTTATCCTAGATGGGAATCGAACCCACGACCTCCGGCATAGCAGTCAGGGCCACTACCACTAGACTAGTCAGTACATACACAGTAAATGTCTGACACGTCCTCTCACTCCTCCCTCAGTGGGAGGAGTTATTTGGTGATTAATTAAATTATAACATTTATAATTAGACTAAATTAAGGTATGAATTTGAGATTTTGAGAGTAGTAGTGGCCGAGTGGTAACGGCCCCGACTTACGAGTCGCAGGTCGCGGGTTCAAAGCCAGCCAGGCGCATTACATTGAGTAATTTTTTTCATCACTAATCTTCTCAAAACGGTGAAGGAAAACATCGTGAGGAAACCGGCATGTCCTAAAACCAAAAATTCGAAGACATGTGACATCCGTGTGGTGGATGATGGCCCATTCCCTCTCCTAGAGAGGAGGCCTGAGTTCCAACAGTGGGAACATTATAAGGCTGAATATGCTATGGTAAGGTATGAAAGAAGCTGAACCTGATTGCTCTTGACTGGGCATAGATTCTAACTTCGCTTGAGAACATTTGTACATTTAAGTAGGTAACAAGTTTCCCTTTTCAACTCCTACACACAAGATTAAGACCGTATACTGTATTAATTTAAAAGACACTTAATTTAATATGAAACATAACGGAAAATACAATATCGAGTACCGTTGTGTTTTATGAAAAACTAACTGTTTTTTAAAGAAATGTTACGATTTTGTTAGAATTAACATAATCTCATGTGCAACAGACAGTAACGTTTTTACAACAGTAAGTTCTAGTGAGTTTCTAAGGCTGCAAAATTATAGAAATTAAAAAAATAGTTGACAGTGAAAACCTGACCGCAAAAAACGACAAAATAGTTCAAAACGTACGAAGTTTGTTACGAATAAAAAAAAATTTGCACCAAAAATTTTTTTAAATTTTTATGTACCTACCCAATATCACTTTCACAGCTAAAACGAATCTAACGACACCTCTAAAGCTGAAATGCAATAAGCCGTTTAGGCTGTAGGACGTGCTAGAGTCTATACATACATGCATACACTCGAAAATCATAACCCTCCTTCTGCCGCAGTCGGACAAAAAAGGTATACACCACTAATTTTTAATTAGTACAAATATTTAAAAGGCTTATTTGAAAAGATCTTGTTATTATTTAAGTAAAGTCTCAACAAATAATCTTCATAAACAGCAAAGTTATTAGTGTTTGTTTATATCCCAAAATGTCACTCAATTTATGGAAATATTATACAGGCTATTGATTATGAATGAATAAATGGCGATCAAAATGGAAAAACAACTGCGTACAGTATTTTCTAGTAGCAAAATGATGGTGAATGATTGATTCAATTATGAATTTACCAATTATGACAAATTTTCGTGGACAATTTTGGGATTTCGTTTTTTTTTTTGCTTTTGACTACACAAATATGATCAGTAATGGATACGGATAGAGCCACATTGTTTTTTTTTACTTATAAAAAATAGTGGTGTATGTTAAAACTTTGATTTCTGTAATTGATTTGGACGACCCCAGTAATTATGGTAAAGATAGCATTTCCAACCACAATCATAATTGTTAAAAGACGACTCCTACCTCGTCCTAATATTGTTTTTTTTTTTGTTTAAGTGTGGGAAATCATTAATTAGGTAACGCCTTCTGTTCTTGGTGGAGCGCGAGAGAGTGTCAGACTTTTACTGACTAAACCCACACCTATGTCCTTTAGTTGCCCTTTGCGTTCTAGGACTAACTGATTTTCTTTTCAGAAATTCACTAGCTGCCCCCTGCAGTTACCGCCCCATCTTTAGTTACTGCTCCACTCCTTTTCGTAGTAGTGGTGTTAAATATCCTATAGCCTTGGTTGTAAATTGGGCTATCCAACACTAAGATAATTTTTCAATCCGAACCAGTAGTTTCTGAGATCATCGCGTTCAAACCAACCAACGGTTTAGTTTTATAATATTACTAGAGGTCCCGACAAGTCCGAAAACTGATGGCTGACATTAGAAAAAAAAATTGATATCACAATTGCAGCACTACCAACTGAGTCACACAAAATTTCATCCAAATCGGTCAAACCGTTTAAGAGGAGTTAGGTGATTAAAACGCGTACAGAAGAAGTTTATATATAAAGACATAAGCATAGATTAATGTGATTAGTACCCATGTCGGCCATTATGACAGAAACGCAATAATTAATATCGTACTGAGGACGCCATCCTATCGCTCATCAACAGTATTTCATGGTCACTAGTCTACATCTAACGGTCTTGAATGAAGCTTACAAAAACTAAACTCGTTAATCAAACGGTTCTTCTAAAAGTGATCTTATTAGGGTTCCGTACCCAAAGAGCAAAAACCCTACTCCACTGTCCGTCTGTCGGTCACCAGGCTGTATCTCATGAAACATGATAGCTAGACAGTTGAATATTTCACAGATAATGTATTTCTGTTGCCGCTATAACAACAACAAATACTAAAAACAGAATAAAATAAATATTTAAGTGGGGCTCCCATACAACAAAAGTATTTTTTTTTGACATTTTTTTGCGCGATTTCAATAACGGCAACAGGTAGACGCTTGAAATATTCACAGAACATTTAGTTATATATTAACTTAAAAAATTAATACTTGAATTAAAATAAAATAAATATTAAAGGGTGGCTCCCATACAACAAACGTGATTTATTTGCCTTTACAGTGTCTAGTGCTATATAGATAATGGTACGGAACCCTTCGTGCGCGAGTACGTCTCGCACTTGGTCGTTTTTTTCTATAGCTTACAAAAAGTATTTGTTCTTGCTGCTTGTCTTTTTTATGCAACCTAGCATTAAATGTTGTTTTATTTGGTTCGACAAAGAGATGACACTGTGTTTTTTCATCATGTTTGCGAATTTGCAATCTATTTCGCTATAGAGAATGCTTTATCTAGCTCTCTACAACTCTTTTTCACTGCATACACGGATTATTATAACTGCATCATAGCAAGTGCAACTGTTGAGTGTGTGCCCTTTTTTGCGAGGGTTGTGGTGACTCTTTCGAACAATCCGCAGCACTGGCAGGCTTCAGCGTTAAGTGGCCCCATCAATTTTGCTGACATCTCTTTGAAGCGCTTGTGGAACAGAACGCCTCCGCCCCGACTCGGGCTTGGTTTTTTCCGGACGGCTGGATTGCTAGTTACCCATCCCTCGCCTCACTTATGTTATCGCCACTTGCTAGAAGGTTTGCATAACATACCCCCAAAGATAATGAAAGAAATCCAAACAAGAACTTTCATTAACTCATAAAATCCACATTTTATTTCGAAAAAGAATCAAATTATTTGAATCGACATTTCCAAACGCAACTCTTGGTATTTAACTTCAAAAACTTATTGTTATACTTTATTAAGGCTGCCATATTGAATAGAACGTTCCATTTCACTCCAACGTTTTAGAAGTCAAACAGAATGGTACAAACACCGCAAGTTATATGAAAAGTTTCAGCAACGTAGAACGGAACTTTCCGTAGACTAATATTTTCGAATCGGTTGAATTTGAGTTCGTTAGTCAATAGATTTGAAACGGAGTTAGTATAAAGTGTGGATTTCCTTGTGTTAGAATTTTTGAAAGAATTGGAATGTACTATATTATTCGGTTATTCAAAATATTTACAGTTTTAAATATTAAAATTTATTTAAATATTTATTTATTTAAAACTTTATGCACTAATGAAACACTGTACAAAGGCGGACTTAATGACTTAGGTATTATCTATCAGTCGATCTTAGGGTGGTGGCAACCAGCCCCCTTAGCCAAGTTACAATCGTTTCGTTCGCATCGAACGCCTCGAGTAGGCCACGCCTCCGATTCCTTTGTTCTGACGTCATCTCAACGCTCAGTCACGTAGTCAGAACAAAGGAATCGGAGGCGTGGCCTACTCGAGGCGTTCGACGGAAACGAAATGATCGCGACTTGGCTAGGGGGACAGAAACAAACATGGCAAATGTAACTTAATAGAATACCAACTGAAAGGAAATAAGAACAATAATAAATATATACTTAGAAACTTAAATACAAATAAAGAATGATAGTGTGGAAAAAACCGAATCCAACAAATCAAGAGTGTGATGATTCAACCAACTTCTTGCGGATCTGTTCGTCCTTTTTTAAATATTTAGTTGCCCACCGGTATCAGAAACAGGATCCAAGCTACTGGCAGTGTGGCTACCAGAAACAGAAACCTCTACACAATACAAGCTGTCCAGAAGTAATGCTTTCTGCGTCAAGAGAGCGTCCTAAGGTTTCGACCGAAATTCGTAGCTATTAAGCCATTGGAATGTAAAGGGTAACTGAAGGAACATTGTAGATTTCGTATTCACGCCCCAGCCGCTGAGACCCCGACCCCGACTACTAGCCACGGTAGACTCGGGCTTACAGACGTCGAGCAATGGATAGCTCGCCGTCCGACA
The DNA here is from genome assembly GCA_905147345.3 of Mythimna impura. Lineage (NCBI taxonomy): Eukaryota > Metazoa > Arthropoda > Insecta > Lepidoptera > Noctuidae > Mythimna > Mythimna impura. The sequence continues at coordinate 11,959,536 of LR990363.1, forward strand.
GTACGAAAATCGACCGGCCCGAGTCCTAGTCGTCGACAAGGCGTAGTGATTCACGCGCTCCTCAAAGTGATGTCAGCAAAGGCTAAGGGGCCCATCAGGGCCGATACCATCTAGGACCGCGGGGAGTTTCTGAAAAGAAACCCGTAGTCCTAGAACGCAAAGGCCAACTGAAGGACACAAGTGTGGTTTTAGTCAGTAAAAGTCTGACACACTCTCTCCCGCTCCACCCAGAGCGTAAGAAGTCAATTGATGATTAACACTTTCTAAGTTGGAAAATGGAAAACAACATTCCTTCCCTGAAAGGTACGTTTGAAGGATATTTTTACAACATTCTTCAAGTAATTTTCCATAACATTTAAGAACTTTAGTTTCTATTTTACGATGCATTGTTCAGCAGATGCGGTAGTCAAAGCGAGGTATGAAAGTTATGTTATAATAAATTCTTATGCTACCGCTGCTGTTCTGAGTAGGATCGTTCGAAAAACACCACGTGTCACCAATGCAAAGGACAATTGGAAGAACGCGGGAGGGTTTTAGTCAGTAGTATTCTGACACTATATTTCTTTTCTTTTCTTTCTGTTTTTCTTTTTTTAGGTTTCCGTACCTCAAAAGGAAAAAAACGAAACCCTTATAGGATCACTTTGTGGTCCGTCCCTCTGTCTGCCTGTCTGTCTGTCTGTCTGTCTATCAAGACCCTTTATCTTGAGAACGCGTGGAGGTACCGAGTTGAAATTAAAATTAAAACTAAAATCTGCGGTTCCATGAAGCTGTGAAAAAATCAAAATTCTAAGTAGCAAAAAACGTATATTTTGGCACTCTTAAAGGAATCAAAATTCATAGGGTATTTCCCGTTAACCCAGAATCCTGAAAATTGGCATAAAGCATTGGCACAGGTATAGGAATAAATCTGAAAGCAAAGAAGTTTATTGTTACCTACGTCACAAAAAAAAATACTTTTTGTAATTCGGAAAAATCTTCGAGACTCCATTCGGGAATTGTAATTTGTACGGAACCCTCAGGGGGCGAGTCCGACTCGCACTTGCCTAATTTTAAATAAACTTTGCCCCACACTGGGAATTGCTCCTGTATTGTGGGTGCTTCCGCAACCATGTAAAGTCACAGACACAAGACACCCAGACCCACAAGACACGCAGAACTCCTACGAGAATCTGCAAGCCATACAAATAATAGGTCTTTACCTATGAAATTGTCGTTTTTTAAAATGGGTTGCTTTGAAGTGTTTGGATTGACTTGGGTTTATAAGTTTAAGAGGATCCTTTTTCACTCACCATCGAGCATGGTTTAAAAGCTTGTTATTTCATCTAACGCAAACCAACGCGATGTTTGACGAAAAGGGAACGCGAAAAAAGAGAGATAACGCCTGAAAACTCTGTTAGCATTCGGTAATTACTCGAATATTTAATAGGAAATGCGTGGTTTTTTTTAAAACCCTTAAAAGTTTTTGAAAGAAATTGTCGTCATTCAGAATCTTTATTAAATTTGCAACGTTTCTATTGTTATACTTTTTAACTTTTTAAATTTTTGAGTAATTTAAGAAGTTCATGCAAAATAGCAGATTTTCAGAAGTTTTTACTGGATTAGTTTTACACAAATTTATACATTGATTTCAATAGTAGCCTAGATAATATCCACAAGATACTGTGTTTCCAAAATATCTAATGAAAAATGTGTAATAACGTCATAATCGTGTAAGAGCGGTTGTATGAAAAATAGTGAAAAAGTATATCGAGTTGGATGCTCTTAAAGGTACGTTATTCTTTTTTCGAAATTAGGTATTTATTGGTTTCTTTGTGTTTTGTATTTTCTGTAATATTGCGTATTATTAGTTTCGTGCCGAAATCGCAGCGCAGCAGCCAATCGCACAACAACTGTCCTACCGTGCTGTCAAGAATCGCAAAGAATAATTGAAGGAACGCGGGTGGATTTTAGTTCGTAAACATTCTGAAAATCCCTTTCGCTCCACTCAGAGCGGAAGTTTTCGTTTCGTTTCGATTCTCTTTTCGTTGATCGCCTCGAGTCGGCCACGCCTTCTATTCCTTTGTTCTGACCACGTGGCTGAGCGTTGAGATGTCGTTAGAATAAAGGAATTATTTATTTATGCAAATATCTTCATGCAACAAAAGGTACGAAGGCGGACTTAATGCCTTAGGCATTCTCTACCAGTCAAAATTGGAATCGCAGCCGTGGCCTACTCGAGGCGATCGACAAAAAGAGAATCGAAACGAAACGGTTGTAACTTGGCTAGGGGGCTGTTCACGTAGAGATCTAATGACAGCATCAGTGGACGGCATTGCCGTGGTCGAAAACTGGGCCAGGCAAGGAATATGACTAGTTTTGCCATCGACACGCTAAGAAGTAGAAGGAAGAAGTTATTTGTTGATTGCTCACCTAAAAAAAAGGAAAGAAAGAAAAGAAAAAAAATATAGTGTCAGAATTTTACTGACTAAAACACTCCCTAGGTTCGTGGAAGTAAGTACGATGGATTTTATTTTTTTAATTATTTTCTTTACTACAGATGAGTTGGTTATAAAATTGTATAATAATCCTTCTTAGTGTTAAATAAATAAAACTAACAAAACACAATTTAAAGCATCGCATCGAAAAACTCCTCCGCATCGCTGTCGGTTGGTAATGTGCCTAAAAGACAATGTGCCTAAAAGACAGCCACGTGTATGGCAATGCCGGCCAACCCTTGGGATGAAGTGTACACATACATAATTTATTATAGTTAGTTGTTTTGTCAAATATGTAAATAATATACATATATAGCAACTAGCGTCTGCCAGCGGCTTCGCCCGCGTGATAATAGTTTGTTTTTTTTTTTTTTGAGATTTAAACTATCCTATCTCTCAAGTTGGATCGAACTGTACATGGTGTGCGAATTTTATTATAATCGGTTAAGTGGTTTAGGAGTCTATTGAGGACAAACATTGTGACACGAGATTTATATATATTAAGATTTAAAAAACAGATTTACGTCCGTTGCATCATAACGTCTGGTTCAGTTGAAAACCAGCGTCAGTTACAAGTTGTCTAGCATTTATGCTGCACTGAACTATCGGTGCATCCGTAAGCCTGAACACTATTTTATTTTTGCTTGCTTGAATAAATCATTTTCTTTGTTTGTTTCTTTTGGTCTTTCTTTCTCTCTTCCTTTCTTACTATCTTTGTTCTTTCTATCTTTCTTTCCTTCTTTCTTTCTTTTAAGTGTTTTAGTTAAATAAATAAAGTACTAAATTTCATGTGATAGAGGCGAACCCATTGCTATTAATCACACAAAAATCCAGATTCAACCGACCAACTGTTGCAAAATAGTTCAATTAGATGTATAGACCAACTACAGAACACACGATTCTCGGTAATACCCGTCAACTCTGTGTCATTGTATCAATCTACAAGTCTTTCCCACGCTTAGGTTGGGACATAACATTTATTTACAGGAACTGATAGTACCAGAGGTATGGAGAGATACCAGCTTCTTGATTTTTGTGGCGAATCAATTAGCTACTGCAAGCAAGACAGGACCTAGGGTCCAGGGTCAATCAAACGATCAGACAAACATTCAAGAGTCGCAGTTAGAAGAGGGTCTTTTAGTAGCATTTAAGGGTACAAGCTCTTAATAAAATAGTACGCTTCACCATCAACGCTTGCATCACTGCTTATCATTAGGTGACATCGCAGTCAAGCACAAGTTTCTATCATTTAAAAAAAAAAGAACAGGGTATGTCATAAATTTTGTATATTTTGTTTTGTACTGGTATCATATATATGTTTTGTTTACACAAAAAACTTAACACATATCATTAAAACTATATAGCATAGCATAGCATAGTCGGCCTTATAATGTTCCCACCGTTGGGACTCAGGCCTCCTCTCTAGGAGAGGGAATGGGCCGTAATCCACCACGCGGGCCCAGTGCGGGTTGGTAGATGTGACATGTCTTCGAATTTTTGGTTCTAGGACATGCCGGTTTCCTGACGATGTTTTCCTTCACCGTTTTGAGAGCAGTGGTGATGAAGTAAATTACACAAAGTAATGCGCCTAGCTGGGTTTGAACCCGCGACCTACAACTCCGTAAGTCGGGGCCATTACCACTCGGCCACCACTGCTCAGAACTAAAAAATACATACGTTACTGCAAACTTTGATCTCGAAATTTCTAACTTTAAATGTGTTTTTCTCAAAATTAGTCCATGAGGACATTCCTCGTTCTTTGATTGTACACCTCATTTACAATTTTGCTATACATCGTTTCGTACTTTAAAGAATATGATGTCAAAAATTAGACACGGCATAATGGACTGACTGTTCATGTAAAATCAGGGGTCAATTAAATTACCAATGCTAAATTTCCCAAAATTTCTTGGTAGCAGAAGTTCAATAATCCACAACCAGTTTATTCAATACTTTAGATTCTATGCCATAAATTAAATCAATCATGAACCATTGATTATTTTCTACAAAGATATTTTAGAAACTTTTTTGCTTTTGACTTTTGACCCGCCTTACAGTCAGTTTTTAAATGTAATTTTCAATTATTATTTTTTCATCTACAGTAAAAAATTATTAATTTGTATATACATCTTAACTATTAAATATTATAACTTAATAAGTATTTAAACAAACTGAAAATAATAATATGTACAAACGGGTAGAAAAAGAACTCATAGGGCATCAAAAAATTCGTCCACATCGATGTCAATGGGAAAAGTGACCAGAACGCTGGCAGCATTGCCACGCTGGATGGCAATGCTAATTCGTTGACCGAAGAAAAGCCCAGCCCTCTGGTTACGCGAAGAGTCGACCAGCTGTTTGGTGATATCCCGAACAACTCGATGAACGCTTGGACCCCATGGCCCCAGTGTTTCAACCCCAAACGGCTCAAATATATAACCTCCGATGAGGTTATTATATTTACGCCGTTTAAGGTTTTCTGCACCTGCAGCAGCCGCCCCAGCACAGACCGCCGTACTCAGAAGATGGGATTTTCAATTTAATTCATTTCAATGCAATTCAATGCAATTCTTAATTTAATTTATTTCAATACGATGGTTTAATTAGTTTTATTGTAATTTTATTTTATTATACTCGACTTTTTTATAATTTACTATACCTACAAGTGCTGTGCACGCCTGAAAGTGACCAATTCACCACAACATTTTTTCTTCATTTGCACACTTTTTTAAATAATGCCAGTGAATGAGTCGTTGATTTGTCAATAATTATATAAGTGCATTCTCTTAAATGTCACAGTGGAAACTTAGACGAAGTAGACTATCATTCCACCTTTGGATTGACAGGTCACTTCTCCAGTTACGGTGAGACGTTTACAGAATAAGACTGCAGATGGTGTAGCCAAGAGACCACTGGAAAGAATAAATTTATTTAAAAAAAAAAAAACAATCGAAATTCCAAAATAATCACTAAGAATTTTATTGCTGTGCAATATTCGCTAAATTCATATTTTAGGCTTATTATTTACATGCCTAAATTATGAACCCAAGAATTTATAGACACTTGATTGTATTCTAGTATTTCGTCATAAATTATAGTCCATAATAACACACAATTACCAAAGTAATATTAATCAACTTCGAGCCACTAAATATTATTCATTAACCAATAAATAATTCAAAACCGAATGAAATATTGTACCAGGACAATGTTACCAAAATAAACTTCCTAATTATGCTTGATCCATACGAAACCATGTTTTGATAACAATCAACGGTGTATCAATGGCTTTAAAACAATAAAAACAGTGTTGGGATATGCATGCAATGCGTTACACGTCGACATCGACAGTCGACATATCGACCGCAGAAGGGTTTAGATAAATTAGTATTCCTAGATACGGCTTATCGATGTAGTTTATTAGTGGGGTACTAATATTTACTTGCTGCGGAGATAAAGTTAAATGCCAGCTATATCGTTGGTGAGAAGGGATTTATAGTGCTCGCTTACTATGCGTTGTCTTTGTTAGTCTAGTTTTAAGGTTTAAAATACAAGCCAATTGCTTTTTACATTTGTTTGTTAAAAATATTGATGTGAATTGTGTTCATCAGAATAGGTTTTATACTATTTAAGTAATATAAATAGCACTTCCTAACTATTCAAGTGTTATAACACTTCACACGTCATACTATAGGTTGAACCAAAGTTAAAGGCGTCCGTGGAGTTAGCTGCGATTTACAGCTACGTGCAGATACAGTAAAGAAGATAAGAATTTACGCTCCAGTTTTTTTCGGTGGTATATCCCTTGATATTGCAAAATATATAGATTAAAAAAAAATCACTATAGGTTTCGGTGGTATAGTGGATTCAATCCATTTTAATTAAAAAAAATTACACTCAAGCTGCACTGTCCTCAAATGAACTCAAATATAAGAAATTAAAAAAGACATTTAAACGTGTTTCCACACAAACAGCAATCACTAACCAAGCAGAAGCCCAAATAACACTAAAAAAACAGCTATAAGTAACAAAAGAAAACAAATATTGCACAACATGTTGTCATTTGCATTGACACATCCAGTCACTACTAGGTACATCCCCTCACTGTTATCTGCGTTTATTCATTGCAACAGAAGGCCAACCCCACAATAATTTGGACAGCGTACACACTAACGCGGTAACGCATGCAAATTCAACCCCGGCCCATGAAATATACGACCAATAAATAAACACAGAAAGGGGTGAAATTAAATATTCATATACGGGTGATGGGTTGAATGGTGGAGAGTGAGAGTATCGATGGTTTCTTTTTTTAAAATATCGGTCGTTTGTTGAAGTGGGGTTTGTTCCAAAGAAATGTAAAAAAAAAGTCTATTTATTTATAGGCCTATCCACAATTATTTTATTACACTTTACGTTCAAAACATACGTGCCTTTATACAAACCGACACAGCATGCATAGACAATACTAAAACTGAAAGAATTTACAATTATAATAGTGCAGATACAACACTTAATATCTAGAGTTTTTACAAACATAGGCTAGCGGTTAGGTATATAGTCATTTTAGGTGAACTTGGCGCTTGAAATAAATAAAGAGCACAAATATCTATTTTGAAACCTGAGGCAATACTCACAGTAACACACAAGTCCTCGTACCCACTCTCCCACGAAAATTGTTTGTTGGCAGCGTACTTTCTAGATATAGCTACCAAGACACCACCTCTCTCCTTTTTAGCATGGAAACCAGAAGTTTCTCTGTCTTGCCTAAAAACTGTGTACTTCTATATATATATTCTGAACTTTTGACAATCTTAAACGTTTTTCAACGTTAGTGTAAAGCCTTAGGTGTAGTCTTCTTTGAGGACTTTGGAGAAAAGGGTTTTAAACTGATGGACAGAAGACAAGACATTTTTTTGTGTAGTTACAATAAACAAAATTCTATTCTCTTCTTATTTAATTTAGTTTCTTTAAATACAATTATTTCTTGTTACGTTTTATTGGAACAACAGTTTCAAATAAAGAAAACTTTATAAAGCTTACTAAAAAAATTTATAATACAAACACAAAAGTATCGATAATATTTGATACAAAACCACCCAGGCACGTCACTAAGACAGTCCAATATCGTAATAGGCAGACTAAAGAGTGAAGCGACTTGTATAACATCACCAAATTAGCCAGCGATGTGCAATAGCCCTTAGGCGATAGGGTTGTCATTGTACTGGGCAATGTATTATTATTTCATTTAAAATATATTGGCGTCATGGCGTGTTTTTATTATAAGGCAATAATTGTATTTTATTTTACTATATATCTGTTATAGAAATCGATTTTGGTAAAAAAGGAGAAAACTTATCATTCAGTATTGTCAAAATATTATTAATTATTTATTGTAATTATATGAACATGTTCTGATTAATTAATTGATCTACTCGTATATGTCCGAATATGAATTTAGATTTTATTAACTGAAATATATAAATCGACTAAATATATTATAAGGTCGACTGGTAGAAAATGCCTAAGGCCGCCTTTGTACAGTGTTTATTACTAGTGCATAAAGTTTTAATAATAAATTAATAAATTTTGAACTCAAAGAGTAAGTTATTTTTGGTTTAATGTGTGAATTTTGCATACGAATTTAAACCTTAACAATAATCTAAAATAGAAAATATTTATGACAGTAGCTGTCTTGACAAATCAGGAAAATAGTTTCAATGCAATTTAAAGCACTCGGCGAGGATTGACGGGTTAGTAAGTACATTAAGAAAAATGTAATCTTGGAAGCGCACAAAGTAATGACAGTAATTCTATTATATCACCCTAGTACTGATTACTGTACTGGTGTTTACGGTGTTCGTAGATAGGTAAGTATACCCATAGGCCATACTTACCTATCTACGAAAAAGGTGTTATCTTTCAATTTAATTTTAAAAATACATGATACATTGAGCCGATTTGGGAATCAAACCTAATGAATTTACTCTCACAGTTTGATAAAAATAGTCATTCAAAACAGCATGTACTTGTGGTTTCTATTCTAATGCTATAATATGGCTGAGTAGCCATATTATAGCATTAGAATAGAATAAATCTCTGTATTTCCGATGGTATATTTCCTACTCGTCTGAAAAAAGTAATAATTAAGCCCCTATTCAAAAAAGACGACAGAACTGAATTAAAAAATATAATAAATCTCTGTATTTCCGATGGTATATTTCCTACTCGTCTGAAAAAAGTAATAATTAAGCCCCTATTCAAAAAAGACGACAGAACTGAATTAAAAAATTATAGGCCAATTGCAAAAATTCCTATATTTTCAAAAATCATCGAGAAAGTAATCTATAACAGTATATATGCCTATTTTGAAAAATTTAAACTATTCTGCAATGAACAAAAAGGATTTCGAAAAAATATTAATATAAACATGGCGCTATTTGACCTACTATCAAGTGTCTTAACATCTGTCGACAAGAAAGAACGGGTTTGCGCTATTTATACAGATATGACAAAGGCATTTGATTTTGTAGATCATAAAATTTTACTACATAAACTATATAGCTATGGCATTAGAGGGAACACTCTTAAACTTATAGAATCTTACCTAAGTGATAGATTGCAATGCACAGAAATTACAAGAATTTGTCCAGTAACTAAGTTGCAAAAAACATACACGTCGGCAGCTAGGTTGATCAAATATGGAGTGCCTCAGGGTAGCGTTTTGGGACCCCTGTTGTTCTTGATATATATTAATGACCTACCGAAAATAACAGGGCACGAAATGGTACTTTTTGCTGATGATAGTACTGTTGTTATAAAATGCAAAGATCCCAATAACTACGAACTTGACATCAATGACACTCTTTCGAAAATAATTAATTGGCTTAATAACAATAATCTTGTAATAAATTTAAATAAAACAAAAATTATGCATTTTCACCAACGACTTGTAAATAGTCCAGTTAATGTCACCTATAATCAGTCTAGAATAGAAGAGGCCAGCATTGCGAAATTCTTGGGTATTTCTATAGACAGCAAACTGACCTGGAAACCACACCTGGAAGAAGTGTGTAAACGATTAAGCAGATCAGCGTATCTTCTATTTCAACTGTCAAAAAAAGTAAGTACTGAAACACTCTTAACGGCGTATCATGGATTGGTATCCTCGGTTTTGCGTTATGGTGTTGTTTTTTGGGGACAGTCAACAAATCGAGAACTTGTTTTTAAAATGCAAAAGAGATGCATACGCTCGATGTTTGGTTTAAGAAGGACTGACAGCTGCAATCCATATTTTAAAAAATACAATATTTTAACCTTTCCTGCTTTGTACATCTTGGAAACTTCTTTATTTGTAAAAAATAATCCCCACTTATTCAAAAAACTGGCCACAGTCAAGAAATTACCCATACGTGCTCAATATATGAACACATTATGCCATGTTAAATGTAAAACTGCACTGATGAAGAAAAGTTTCTTTGGTATTGCTCCCCAAGTTTTTAATAAAGTACCCGATGCAATTAAATGTATGCCAGTACAAAAGTTCAGAAACACTTTACAGAAGCTGTTACTTAAAAAATGCTATTACACGTTAGACCAATTTCTGAATGACAAATCTAATTAATCATAATTCTGGAATTATTGTATTTGAAATATTTAATGCAGTTAGTAAATTTTAATAATTTTAATTTTTTATTGACATTGTATATTTTCTTAATGACATTTTGATTACTTTAATTAATTTAATTTTGACGATTGTAATATTGCTGACATTATTTTATCTTTTGGTACTATTTTATTTAAATTTTACAATTTTCATTTGCTGACATTTTTTTTAATGGGATTATTGTATATTTTCACAATTAATTTATTTTGATAGAATACTTTGACATAGCACCACTATTTTGTATGCCTTTCGGCGGAACATAGGATGGACCAAACATTATATTATAAGATCTTTGTACCCTGTGTTCACAAAATGAATAAATGAATTGAATTGAATTGAATTGAATAGCCATAATGTAGCATTCTAACAGTCGAAGAATTTTTTTAGGGGTATGTGGAACAGAGAGTAAAGCCCCACATACCTCCGTTGAAAAGGGAGGATCCTCCGGCCAGACGGGTGTTATGTCTGGTGGGCTACTGCCCGATAGATGATTTCGGGCTGTTGTATATGTTCAAAACGCGCGGAGAACTTTGATTGCGCGATGCAGGATTAGTTCTTATGTGACGTCATAAATGTCGCTACATCACTCCCCTCCGGAGATCGGAGATCGATGGATCTTGATGCTTCTTGATGCGTGCCAGGCCAGTGGTAGGTTGGTTCCAGTGGGTCGGAACCGAATGCCGCATAGTTCTCGGTGAGTCGGAACTGTCTGCGGTGATGCCCCAGTGAGTCGGGGTGGTGCTGTCCCAGTGAGTCGGGATGATGCCCCAGTGAGTCGGGGTGATGATGTCCCAGTGAGTCGGGATGATGCTGCAGGCTCCAGTGAGTCGGAGTAGTGCTGCTGGCTCCAGTGAGTCGGAGCGGTGCTGTGCGACGTAGGGCTTGACTGCTGGCGTCGACCAGGAGAGGTTCTTCGTAGCTCTTCATGTGACTGGCCGAAGGTGCAGTGTGCTTCGCCAAGGTCGCTGATGAGGCTGAGGGTGATGACCAGGTATGACCAGGTAGGCATGCTGGTGGTCAGGATACCCTTTAAAGCCGTGGGTGCTGGCTGCATGGCTCGCTGGTCGAAAGCTTGAGGAAGTAATGATGATGACGTCACGAAGTAGTTGCTGCACGAAGGTTGCGCTGACGTTCATTGTCGAGGGTCACCATTTTAGGGGTATGTGGAACAGAGAGTAAAGCCCCACATACCTCCGTTGAAAAGGGAGGATCCTCCGGCCAGACGGGTGTTATGTCTGGTGGGCTACTGCCCGATAGATGATTTCGGGCTGTTCTATATGTTCAAATCGCGCGGAGAACTTTGATTGCGCGATGCAGGATTAGTTCTTATGTGACGTCATAGATGTCGCTACATTTTCATAATCGGTTCAAGATTGGTGTAGTGATGATACCTAATGGTTAATGTGAGAAATGAATCCATTAGAGGAAGTTTGGAAATAGCACCAGTGACTGAAAAGTTAAAAGGAAATTGTTGATATGGTCATCTTAAGAGGAGGGATGAAACGCAAATTACTAAAGAGTTATGAGTATGGACGTGGACGGATGGAGAGGGAGAGGGAGACAAAAGAAAATATGGATGGATTGTGCCAGGAGTAATATAAAAGAAAAGGGAGTTAGTGATAGCGTGACGGGTAACAAGACAGAATGGAAGAAAAACAACGTGTTACTCTGACCCCAAATAACAGAGGACAGAAAGAAGAAGAATCGATTCAACGTAGTTTGTTTGTTGTAATTATAACAAAAAATCACCAACCTGCAAGCGGCTTCGCGCACGTGTAAGTAATAGGTCTTTACCTATGAAATTGGAGATTTTTAAAACGGGTTGCTTTGAAGTGTTATATCATTGGATTGACTTGGAATCATAAGTTCAAATAAATTTTATATTAAAGGTATGTTATTCTTCTTTTGAAATTAGGTATTTATTGGTTTCTTTGTGTTTTGTATTTTCTGTAATATCGCAGTACTTGTAACCATGAAACCTATAAAAAAACGTTTTTTTCATATTAAGAGTTTCAACGTAGATACTATGCATTGCAAAGGGCAAACAATATCAATGTCGCATACCTACGACTTTCTTCTAACAAAAAAACTCTGTGTTCTTGGTTTAATAGATTTCGTTTTGGAAATTTTGTCTTGTAGCCGCCCTAAGAAATAAAGTTATTCCTGAGATAAAATTTCTCACATGAAAGTGATTGAAACCAAAATAGACATCTCATTCATTAGCAGTTTTAAGTCCGTATACATCATCAATATTGCATATCACTTGAGTCCCATTGTTTCCACGGTACAACTCATATTACAAAATAATGCGAGTTTTCTTAGATTTCATACAAAAATGGTTATAAGTACTGCTATATTATAGAAAATATAAAACACAAAGAAACCAATAAATACCTAATTTCAAAAGAAAAATAACATACCTTTAATATAAAATTTATTTGAACTTATGATTCCAAGTCAATCCAATGATATAACACTTCAAAGCAACCCGTTTTAAAAATCTCCAATTTCATAGGTAAAGACCTATTATGTGCCTACGTCACTCATTGACACAGTAGCACTACTAGTAAAATAATAATATAATAATAGTCAAATAATAATATAATATAGTAAAAAAAATAATTTTTTAAATCGGTCCAGTAGTTTTTAAGTTTATTCATTACAAACAAAAAAATACAAATACTTCCCCTTTACCTATAAAGAGGAAATAAGTTTAAATTATTGTACCGCTGTGATTAACGGGACACGGGACAGATTCCATACCCGTTTACGCAAAATATTTTTTATATCCGTTTTAATTATAGCACCTATCTATAATCAACGACGCACAACCCTATATTGGCAACATCGTACAAAATGCTTAGTGACGCCTTACAAATGATTGTATCTACCGAGTTTTGTTGATATATTGCACTCACAAATTGAATAGGACGCAATCTGGACGAGCTGTGGGGCACACATGGGCTCTTGCAATCCCCTGGGTAATATGATTTAGGATTTATTTGCGTCCATTAAAAATGTATTAGTTGAAATAGAATTTCTGCTAGTAGTAAGTCCACAGTGCATCAGACCGTTGCATATCAACAGTGTGAATATCACAGAAGATAGAACTACATATAATCTGCTCAGCCATAACCTGAGGGTTTTTAACTCAAGTGTGAATCGGATAATTCTAAGGAAGCTTGTTTCATCGTCGACTTACCATGCATGTCATAATATAATGGTCGAAAGCAAGCCTGTCAATGGTACAACTAAATTGTAATAATACATGTATTTGTCCTAGTCACAGTGGTTGGATGAGATGAAATTTTATCAGCCGGTCCCAACTGAAGTAAGGTTGCTAGAGGTAAATGACAATGGATAATGTCAGAGGAGACCTATGCCAAGAGGTACATATATTGAACTGAGAGACATTTTGCAAAACATTAAAATATTTTAGACTTCTTATCGATTCGATGGTAAACTCGTTAAACTATTTGGGCCTAGTAGGTGGCTACGTTCATAGCAGCATCGGTGGCACTCATCAAATCCTCCAAAACGCAGGTATATAGGCACTTGTGGCATTCCAATGTGTGGCTCATGTGGCTCAAGCGGCCTGCCTGGGTGCGCAACCGATTTAGTGCTTACCATATAGACCACTGCAAATCACGCCCAGGCGGTAGATGTTTATATTTTAGCCAACAAGCTTAAAAGTCAAGATAGAAAGCTTCCGTCCGGTAAGGATCTAGCCCGAGTCGACGGCGTGTTGTGAATTTGTGATCTATGTGCACCATAAAGAAATGTCAGAAAAACTGAAGGGATCCAGTAGATGCCTGCTAGATCTGCTTGAATTTTCAAAAGAGTTATCGAAGGCTAACTCACTTGCTGTCCGCTTGGTTGTACAAAACTAATTAATCAAAGCGACTAGGTACGACTACTAGTGTCCTAGTGAGATCAGATATAGGCCTAAGAGGCAGACTACAAAGAATTTACCAAAACTCCAAATGCCAATCCTAGGGATCTTTAAGTCAAAAGTGAATAGGTTACTCCTAGGTAAGCGTGCACCATCGTCGAACACATCGTCACTTTCCATCAGGTGATATAGTGGTCAAGCGCGAGCCTCCATAATAAGAAAAAAATCACGATGTAATTTATCTCCAAAAAAAATCGCCGGCGCCAACTGGTCTGAAACATTCCTATTACAATTTAAAGTAGTAAATTATGCTACTTATCTTACTTACAAAACAAATAAATATTAGAATGACCTTTAGAAACAATTAAGATTGTTTGCTTAGTCACCTGATTGCTTTATTTATTTCTAGACTATCTTAGTTGTCATACTAATTTATCAACTGTTTGGTAAACATTATGACTGAGACGACGTGGCACCAAAATTAAACGACACACTTCTTAAAGTTCTTAAAGAAAATTAACAAAGAGCAGGAGGAGTCCACTCTGGTTGCAGCGAGAGGGAGTGTCAGAATTTTACTGACTAAAACCCACTTGGGTTTCTTCAGTTGTTCTTTGCATTCCAGGGCCACGGCTCTTTCGAACAATGCTACTGGTCCCCATCAATATTGCTGATAGCTCTGACTTTTAGTTAAGGGCGATTTCGTGAGGAAAATGGCCTGAAATAGCCAACACGCAATGAATGAGAGTGGTGATTAAATCTAGCTCCTCTGTATGACTCTCAGAAAGACAATAGCAACCACGCTGTATTGCAAGCAGTGGTGGCCGGCCTTAAGAGTTGCAGGTTGCGGGAAACCCGGTCAGGCGCATTACTTTCTATAATTTATTTCAACACCACTGCTCTCAAAAACAGTGAAGTACAACATCCTGAGGAAACCGGCATGTCCTAAAACCAAAAATTCAAAGACATGACATCAACCAAATCGCACTAGGCCCGCGTGGTGGATTAATTACGGCCCATTCTGTTTCCTAGAGAGGAGACCTGAGTCCCAGCAGTGTGTGGGTGGGTGCTTATATATTTGTATTGGTTAACGCAACCCCAAGCTATGGAAAGCCATTATCCCATGAGCCATCGATTAAAGTTATGGCCAGCATCACAGCTTGATAATATTATTGCAATACAATTGGAAACTGCCACTTGTGACCTTATTCTCTCAATTGTATTTTAATTAAACGGTAATAAATAATAAGTTGTGGGTTGAGGAAGCCAGATACGAGTAGGTAGACGATCCATGTAAAATATTGGCATCCAGCTGGAAAAGGCTGGACAAATTAATTGGCGATTAAGAATTCAGATGATTAACAGTAGGCAGGGCACGTTGCTTGCAATACAAATGGTAAATGGGGCTGAAAGGTTCTGGACAGTGACCACGCACTAGAAGACGCAGCGTTGGGAGGCCTCCCACAAGGTGGACCGATAACCTGGTGAGGGTCGTGGTAATCCGATGGACACGAGACGCACAGGAACGTTCATTGTGGTGACGTTTGGGAGAGGCCTATATCCAACAGTGGACGTCTTTCGGCTGAAATGATGATATATTCTACCTATCTTTAAGTAAAACTATACCATTAATTATGTCTGTAAGTATAAATTGTCTGGTATCTACAAGGTTATTGGATCAATCTTCTTGAATGCCAAAAACCAAACAATATAATCCAACGCTAACCTTTTTATTCTTATGGTGCGTCCACACGGTTCAGACTTTTCTCAGAACTCTTCAGCGTTAGTCTGTACTTAAGTCTGAAACTTTAGTACAGACTAACGTTGAAGAATTACCGTGGCTCTGGAACGCAAAGGGCAACTGAAGGAACACAGGTAAGCTTTAGGCAAAAAAAAAAAGTTTGACACGCCTCCAACTCCACCCAGATTAGCTCGCCGTCCGACCGTCCGGTAACCGTCCGGACCGAACCCAAGTCGTCGACGGCGCGTACTACTGTTCCATGCGCGCCTCAGGGAGATGTCAGCAAATCGTAGGGGCCCAGCAGGGTCGAAGCCTACTGGGGCCACGGGTAGTGTGAAAGTGAAACCCGGGGCCCTGGGACGAAAGCAAAGAAGGAACAGGAGTGGGTTTTTAATCAGTAAAAGTCTGACACTATCTCCCTCTCCACCCAGGAGTGAGGATTGTCATAAGATGAATTTCCCAAAGAAAAAAAAAACTCCACCCAGATTGGGAGAATATATTGATGATCTCAGAGGGAGGCTCTTTAAAAAAGGGATATCATACAAAGTGCAATTGAAACAACTGAAAAAAGTTTTAAATACTCCTGATTCTGAATAATTTCTTCTTTAGGAATAGTCTTTAAATCGTGAAAAAAAATCACCTTCACTCCATATTTTGACGAGATTTGCGAATAAAAATGTAGACTTAGATCACATTTTAATATCAGGAAGGTACTCATGTAGATTATACATCGACATTTGCCTGCACCGCTATAGAGTGCAGATAAAATTAAGACTCACCATTATTCACAAATTATCAAAATAATAATACAACATTTCGCACGACTACTTACTATACAAAGGGCTGTTAGATCAAACATTGGGCCAACATTTACAATGCAACTCTTTGTAATGTTGACAGTTTACAGTCATGTTATCGTTTGCAACAATGTTGGTCGCCATTGTTGAGAGTCTCGACCCGACATATGTTTTATGTCAAATTACGGTCCAAATATTAAAACAAGCAACGTTTTGTTGACATTTGATATTTGAATTTTAAAATGTAATGCTAAAATGCCAGCGCAGATTATTATTTCTGTTGATGGAAATTAATGTTGTTGTTGAAAATAATAATTCATTGCGAATGTTATTACTAATTGGTATTTTAGGGTTGGAATGGAACATTGCAAATTGAAAATTGCATTAAAAAAATAATAGTAACAAAATTACTTCCATATAATTATTTGTTAGAAACAATGTTCTTAGCCTTGTATTAAAAAAGGCATAATACATTACTGTTATTTGTGAAAGTAAAACAAATGAAATGGATTCTTTCGGAATGAATCGCAAGCACAGAATAATTAAAAAAAATAATTAGTTACTTTTGAGCAGTTTTACGAACTTGACGCGGATGAAGTCGCGGGCAACAGGGAGTAAATTAATAAAATAATGATAACATGTCAGGCGCCTGCTCTCGCGTGTAGGCCTATCCAGTGCGCTGTTCTCATCATCATCATCATTTCAGCTGGAAGGCGTCCACGATTGGGCATAGATCTCCCCCAAGTGTCGCCACAACGAACGGTTCAATAAGCTACGAATTTTTACATTACAGAGCAATTTGTCTTTGCCAGTATGCAGTAGTGCATACATTTTCTTATGCACTTACTATGTAGTCTCTTTACCACCATTTGGTGGACTGATAGAAAACACCTATATCATTAAGTATGAAGTTTAAATAAATGTATACTTGTTGAAAGTTGAAATCATTTTTGATTTCATTTTTCTTGAATTCACCGGGATTTTGAAGCTTATCTTTTGATCTGGTCTCCACATTTGGTTTACAACTACCAATTCCTGATCGTTTCGGAGCATTGATGAATAAGTCATTCTGAATTAGACCATATTTGCCTTCGGCCACCTAATCTGCCAGCGTCTTTTTATGTTCATCGACCACCTTAGACTTTGAAGCGTATTTTTAACCGACTTCAAAAAAAGGAGGAGGTTATCAATTCGGTTGTATTTCTTTTTTTTATCATCATTTTTTTTTTTATGTTTGTTACCTCAGAACTCCGTCGTTTATGGACCGATTTGCAAAAATTTTTTTCTCTTCATAGGATATGGTTCCAGATTGGTCCTATTTTTTTTAATATCCAGTTCTGATGATGGAATCCATGAGGAATCGAGGGAACTCCTCAAAAATTATAGGCAACCCTATGGTAATTTTGGTATTTTCATCAAGAACTTAAGCATTTACAGTCAAAAAGTAACATTTGATGAAGTGAAACTGATGAAGAAGACCAGAAATGGTCAACGGAACTTCATACTCAAATAGATATCACAATGAAGATAGTTAAGCGACTATGACAATACAAATAAATGAATGATTCTGAATAGTTACGTTGAAAATGGTATCATCGAAGTGATCTGATGATGATGATGGAGCCGGAAGGTAGGCACTGGAACTCCGTAATTAATCAATGTAACCTAGCCGTGTTTGGACTTATTAGAATTGTCATGAGATGCACTTTGGCTATAAGATACTATCGAACTGATCTGATGATGGAGCCGGAAGGTAGGCACAGGAACTCCGTAATTAATCAATGTATCCTAGCCGTGTTTGGGCTTATTAGAATTGTCGTGAGATGCTCTTTGGCTATAAGGTACTATTGAACTGATCTGATGATGGAGCCGGAAGGAGGAAGGTCGACACAGGAACTTTATAATAAAACAATGTAACCTAGCAGTATTTGGGTTAATTGGAATTATCATGAGTAATAGGCACTCTGTTTATAAGTCTATCGCAACTAAAAAGTGTGAAATAAAAACTTTTTACAAAAAAAAAATAACCGACTTCACTAAAAAAAAACACTAAAAGGATCAAAATAACTTTTATTTCGGAAGTCGGTGTTAAATAAGAAACAAACAATACCGAGAAACACCGACTTCCGAAATAAAAGTTATTTTGATCCTTTTAGTGTTTTTTTTTAGTGAAGTCGGTTATTTTTTTTTTTTGTAAAAAGTTTTTATTCTGCGTCAGTGCCAGATATGAGAATACCATCATTCCCTATCCGTCGAATTACATAATTAAGTAATTAATTAATTAAACATTTCCAATTCAATAATAATAAATTTAATGAAACAAACTCAAAAATAATAATTAAAATAGCCACAGGAGACATTTTTCATTTTATTTGATATAAACTAGTGCTTGACTGCGATCCCACCTGATGGTAAGCAGTGATGTAATCGTTGATGGTGAGGCGCACTAGTTTATTAAGAGCCTATTCACTCTAGCCTTGAAGACACCCAAATTAAGTATAATCGGATTTGCCTGCTGAGGTCTTCCCAGACCTCAGCAGGCAAATTGTTCCAGTCCTTCGACGAGGCGAAACGCGTAGTCCGGACCGTAGAAGTTTCAACAACATAAGGGTGGATACTCGCCGTACGTCGGGTTGTCTGATGGTAGAAATGTAGTGGCGGAATCAAGTCTTGCAATTCCCGTGTGCACTCTCCAAAATGCAACCGGTAAAACACCGAAAGGCTGGCTACCCTACGCCTGTGCTCAAGGATTTGAAAATTGGACTTAACCATATTTATAATTCTGCCGTGGTGTTGTGTGGTGCTATATTCTTTTTCGGATTTTATCTTAAGATGTCCACTGATGAGGTGTTTGATAGTTCTTTGTGGCTCAGGTTGAATGTGTATTCGTATTTTGCATGCATACTCGTATAACGAAAATATTCAAGAAGCTCAAAATACTTCACCACATAGTTATTATTACAGGTACTCGTAAACCATGATTAGACTCGCTACTAAAATATCAGAACGTGTTACTGCCGTGTGTAGCAGTCAGTGTATCAAAGTAAGCACCTATTATGATACTTTTTTTTTTTATTTTTTTTTTTTTTATTTTTTTTTTTTTATTATTGATAGGCTCGCATTTGACCACCATCTCACCTGATGGTAAGCGATGATGTGGCCGACGATGGAGCACGCTTGCCTAGAAGTAACCTATTCACTCTTTATTCACTCACTTAGTCTTACTTTATACACGACACGTTTTTTTTCGGTGGGAAAATCGTCCAAAGACATCCCCCGCTCTTGGGCGGAGCGTGAGATAGTGTCAGACTTTTACTGACTAAAAACCCACTTCTGTTCCTTCTTTGCCTTCGTTCCAGGGCCCCGGGGTTCTCTTTCGCATCACCCATGGCCCCAGTAGGCTTCGACCCTGCTGGGCCCCTACGGTTTTGCTGACATCTCCTTGAGGCGCGCGTGGAACACTACGCGCCGTCGACAACTTGGGCTCGGTCCGGACGGTTACCGGACGGTGAGCTACCCATTGCTCGCCGTCCGCAAGCCAGCGTCTACGGTTTATACAAGACACGTTGAGACATGAATTTAAAAAAATAGTTAAACTGGAAAACGACCTGACTACTTAAAGGTGCTCTTTTTACGTAGGAAATCATCAAATAACTTCTCCCGCTCTGGGTGGTGCGAGAGGGAGTGTCAGACTTTTATTGACCAATACTCACCTGTGTGCCTGCAGTTACCCTTTGTATTCCACAGCCCCAGTAACTGTTTCGAACAATCCCAAAGCCTTGTTAGAAACTTAAAGGAGCTGGATACAGTAAATTCCGGCATTCTCCTTAAAGTTTATATAAAATTTATATACACTAGCGTCTACCAGCAGCTTCGTTCACATCAAAAATATATGCCTATGTCACTCACTGATAAAGAAGGATTCTACTTATGAAAAAATATTTAGATTCGTTCCAGTTATTTTTCAGTTTATTCATTACAAACACAAATAAAAATCTTTCTTCTTTATAATATTAAGTACAGATAGCGGCACGAATCTTGAGCGGTCGGCGTAAGTGCGGGAATCGCTTTGCGCATCGTACACATCGGCGAGCCAATCACTGTACAAGGATATAATACAAGGATGGAATCCTCGCCTCCGCATCTCTTTTCATACCACTAAAGAGACCCGATATTTCACTTCTGCGTGCTTCTGCGCAAGTAAAACTAGAAGTCCGCGCTCAAAATCTGTGCCGGTATCTATATAGATGAACATGTTTAATTCGTAGTGGAAAATGCTGAAGTTTTCATAAAATGTAGCCCATTTTTTTTCAAAAATTCAAAAGATCTAATTTTTTATGTCATTAAGACTTACAAATGGGTGGTATATCTGCTTGTTGCTAGTCTATGGCCCCGATATTTTGCCCAAAATTTATGACACATTTCCTAGCGCCTTAAATGATGAACATACTAAGAACTGTATTTTGCGTGTGGCCTTTTACACACTAACAAAGTTTAACATTTATAATGTGGTGAACTTCTGGCTATATTGTGACTCAACAGTTTCTGGATCTCCGCTACGCAAACAGTATTCTCAGTACTGCTTCTTTTATTAATGTTTAATTAGTGGTAGTCTGTGGTAGTAGACTTTCTTGTAAACAATGTCGTCTATGAAGACAATACAAAGTGAAACAGCTTTGTAGTGCTTTGTGGCGTAGTGCTTTGTGGCGTAGTACTTTGTGGCGTAGTGCTTTGTGTTTTCAGCGGCTCTACCTCGAGCTCTTAATGTGATCCATTTGACGACCTAAACTGAACCGTTAAAGAGTTCTATGTATAGGTTGTATGCCACCGTAGGCGCGGGCCTGCGGAGAGCGAGCAATGGGTAGCAGGCTAACCCACCATTTCAAGTGCGTATCGCTAATATAGGTGGTGTATCATCAATACGTTTATGATTACTAGCAGCAATAACCGCCTTCTCAATTGGATAAGTATTTCATCTGTCTTCTAAGGCTTCTGGTCAACAGACAACAGGAGGAGCAAAAGCAAACGTCAATGTTACACTGTCTAATAAAATAAGATTAAGGTAAATGTTTATTTTTGTTCATCGCTACAGCGATTTACCTTACAACGATTACATAATACCTTTGTGTAATAATAATAACAATAATAATCATTTATTTGCAAACAAGTGTCAATGTTACATAAAAGCACTGCCTCCTGAACTTAATAGTTACCTACTTTTTTTTTATTCTTGATAGGTTCGCGCTTGACCGCTATCTCACCTGAAGGAAAGCGACGATGCGGTCGACGATGGAGCGCGCTTACCTAGAAGCAACCTATTCACACTTGACTTAAAGATTCTTGGGTTGTAGCCATCAGGAAACACAGATTCCGGCAAGGAATTCCACTCCTTAGATGTAGGCACGTTGAATGTGTCCCAAAACGTTTTGTGCGTATAGTTGAGATGTCCACCATGTACCGGTGGTGCATCGTTAACCTATATTTCAGGTGTACGTTTTTGAAAAATTGAAAATCAGTAATTTTTGGATAGTGGTCAGATAGAACTTGCATCTTAGGGACCTGAGTTTGGCCCAAACCTCTTGTTCGAACTTCCTTTCCATAGATATCCACGCTATAAAACGGAACTAGCTTCATCTTTTTGACTAATCGACCTCTTGACAGCTCAAAACTGTCTGTAAATGGTTTAATTGAAATAAATGCTTTGAGTTGAGACTCCTTTGACAAAAAAAATATCCTAACCTACAAACCTCACGATATTAAATCCAGAACCTTCTACAATTCCCTTCAAATTAGCACGCATCTACCCAACCCTAACCAACATTAAGTAAATAATTAGTCATAATACCGGTAGGTGGTTCCCGTCACTCGCAAGTCGCTACAGCGTCATTGTACGGCCATGAGGGGATCTGCGGTTG
Organism: Mythimna impura; assembly: GCA_905147345.3. Lineage (NCBI taxonomy): Eukaryota > Metazoa > Arthropoda > Insecta > Lepidoptera > Noctuidae > Mythimna > Mythimna impura. Next base: position 11,982,018 of record LR990363.1, read on the forward strand.
ATACGTCATAATGTAAATGATGGTGACTTTATTTGCTCGGAGGGTTGAGGAATATGCGTTGTAGGAGTTTGAAATTTTTAAACAAGTGACGATCTACGTAGATCTATCGTCATTTGTTTCAGTAGCGCTAAAACTGATCATCACAGGAGATCCGCTCTTCGAACACAAAACCGCCTCAAGTAGGCTTAAAGGCCGGAGGAGTAGTAGTATTCAAAATATAAATAATATTAGTTTACTAAATTCTGTAAGTGCTGTGACACCTTTAAGTGAAGAATTCGCTGTGATAATTGTTTATTGATAAAATTATTCTTCTATAAATGTTTTTGCGAACTATTCGTTGGAGTGCCATAACCTACAAACAAAAAAAAAATAAGAGCTTTCTTTAGAGCACAAAGACCATCCTAAATCCAACACCTAATTCTTTAGGCGGTGGGTCTAGGTTGGGCTGTGTGTGGCTTTAAAAAAAAGAAAGAAAAATATTTTACTTGGCACACATAGATGACACCCACTATAGAAACAATCAAAAAAGTTTTTTTTTTTTCAATCTGCGATCTTACATTCATTTTGCTGGAGCCGCTGGAGGTGATCATTGTGAAGGAATTTCTTTCGAAGTAAACAATGTAGATAAAGACAGCCTTGTGGTCACGTAAATGCCCCAAAAGTATCACAATACGTTTAATAGGCAGATAATTTGAGAGACGGTACCTAGTGATTTTGAGAAAGAAATCTAAAAAATTGGGTTTTACAGACCCAGTGTATACCTACACAATGGGAGTACAGTAACCCTGTTCAGAACATGAACGGTGGAGGGCCCCAAGTGGACTAAATGAGTGCTTTCAATGCTGCAGTTAAAGTAGCCACCTACTGGGCCCAAAAATTTTAACGAGTTTACCATCGATTTGAAAAGGAGAAAATTAGAGAGCTCATGGCAAGCAAGGGTCGATCTTTAAGGTTTGGCAACGATTGAGTAACCATCCATTACATACATCCTCCATGTTAAGACGTTCGTTGGTCGCGGCTGTAATTTCTGTAAACAAATACCAGTCTAGCCAAGGGATACCGTTTCATTCAGTTTCTGAGTCGCTCCATCCATATACTGGTAGGTTATTCAGCTGTTTCTGATTAAACTGGTAGCCGCTCCGACATACTACGGCCGCGAACACACCGATTGTTAGCTGATCCTTTATTGCAGACAGTGTCACGAGCTAACTCGCCGCTCGTTCGTGCGCTTTCTGTGCTTAATGCTCTTCTGACTCTAACACCGGAGTGTGACTTGTTTGCTAGGAGATGGATAGATGTGTGTCTTGAATGTCTAAGGTTTTGTGAGAAGATGGATAAAAAATAAACATTGTTTCATTTGTTTTGTGGGATATATTATTTTAGTGGTAATGTATATGTATTTTTTTTTATTTCTAAATTATGTTAGATTATTCTTTTTTTTTCTTCAATGTGTATGGATTTGTTATTAGGTTATTATTGTTTTTTTTTTTGTTTGTAATTTTCTACTGTACAACGCCTTGGACATCCTCCGTAACATTGTACAAGTGCTTGTAAATAAATAAATACTATATTGTAATTTGTTTTAGATATGCGGTGATCAAAAGACAGATCTTCTATTTAAAGCACTCATAGTTACAATATCATCGCAATGATATATAATTATTCTATAAATGTAGAGAACACACAGGTGTTTTGATAGATTGAAATTACTCGTAGAATGCGAACATTCCTTTTAAATGCAGAGATTTCCTGTCTGCTCACATGATTTCCTTAGAACCAACATTTTGACGACTCGATGGGCAGTAGCTTCATGGTCACTGGTTTTTTACGCTACGCTAACTTCAAACTTTGATCTTTAGTCACCATTTTAAAGACCACATGTCAGACTAGAAGCGAGACCAAATTCATAAGTAAGTATAATAATGAATTTTAGTGTTTCAAAATAAACTTTAGACTAAGTTTGACATCGGCGAAAACAATTGTCAAACATGTTTTTCAAAACACTTTCTCGAAAATCCGCTCTTATCTCTCCCGTTTTTAGGAGGTATTCCATGAAGCACACCCAAACGAAGCACACCCAGACGAAGCACACCTAAAGTATTCCACTTAGCACACCCGTAGGTGGGCTTCAAATAAAAAATTAAAATAATTAATTTCCTATTCCACGAAGCACACCTACGAATATCACTCGCATAGTGCGGGGACTAAGAAATAAAAATGTCGATAGAAGAAAATATTTATTATTTATAAGACTAACTTAAATTTCTAACATCATTCATTTTCATTATAATAATGTGACACAATATTTGTCATTTTTGTAATCTTACTATTTAAAATAACAGATTGTTTCATAATTATCTTTCCAAAAAAAATATTATTTTTTAACTATTTTTCTATTATTTTCCTTTTTTGTGCTCTCAATAAAATCACAGATTGTTTCATAATTACAATAAAAACTTGGACAAATATCAAAAACATTGTAAATATAGTTTTCTATAGAGATCTATGTTGATGTTTTCTTATAGCTACCTTATAACTAATAATAAAAATACTCTAGTTTTATGTAAAATCACAGACTGTTTAAAATCACAAATCACAATCTTTAAGATTCTTAAATAATCTTGAAGAAATGGGCAATTTAGTATCTAAACTTATCAATTAAGTAAATTATTATTAATCAGAATCTTAATTTCTCTAGACAATGTTCAACTGAAATTAAGCCATTTTTATAATCTTTTATTGTGTTTTCGATTATATTATTTTTTATTTCAGCATGTTTTTGATGATTTGAATAACCCATTTTTACTCTAATTTCGGCATAATTATTGCAATTTTTTTGGAAGCAATCTAAATTTTTGCCAGATTTATGGCTCTGTTTTTATTGAAAATTTTATTTATTTCAGAGTACTCTGAAAGACTCTGAGAGACTGTATAATTATTAGTTGTATTTTTTACGTTACAACACGACTATTTGTCGTGCCATAACTTATGTTCGAGCCCTTCGAGCCACTGAGTTACAATGTAATCGTTAAATCTAGAAATACTTTCTCCTTGAGGACATTCGCTCATGATGTAGAGCCAGGCCTCATCCAAGTCTTCCAGCGGTAAATGTGGCAAAACCGTACATAAAGCAACATGTTTTCTATGTATGCTATTCTTATCTAAACCTAAGTCCCTAGATTTTTTTTATTGCTTTTTCATAATGAAAATAGCATCCCATTATCTGTGCGTTAGGAAATACTGCTGTAAAACTCCTGACGGCAGCTTCCTCAAAATCGCTTGTGAAAAAATTGACTTGAATTTGTAACGAGTTGGTAGAAATTTAAGTTAGTCTTTTAAATAATAAATATTTTCTTCTATCGACATTTTTATTTCTTAGTCCCCGCACTATGCGAGTGATATTCGTAGGTGTGCTTCGTGGAATAGGAAATTAATTATTTTAATTTTTTTTTGAAGCCCACCTACGGGTGTGCTAAGTGGAATACTTTAGGTGTGCTTCGTCTGGGTGTGCTTCGTTTGGGTGTGCTTCATGGAATACCTCGTTTTTAGGCACGCAATTTACTGTTGTACGCACTAATGCGGAAAAGTGTCACAATTTTATTACATTTATCGTATCAGGCTGGGCGACGCTTGGGGGAGGCCTATGTCCAGCAGTGGACGTCTTTCGGCTGAAATGATGATGATGATGATGATCAGGCTGGGCGCTAAGTGAACTCCACGAATCGCGCGACGTTTGATACACGTGTGAATTTAAGGCATAACACCCTTACCTACGGCTCGGGCGAATGCCACCTCGGTCGCAATGACAAACTTTCTCCACTTGTATCACATTTTGGAAGCCCATGTCAATCGCAGATATTTGGAATTTCTTGTGAGTCCTTATCTCACCTAATGTTAACTAATCGATTGTGTAGTCGACGATGGAGCACACTTGCCTAGAAGTTAGATTCCCAATCCATCAACTAACTAGACTATATTGCGCTTGCCAAACAAACAATAGAAAATTTAATACATAGTACCATAGACCAACTATTAATTTCAGAAGTTTACTACAAGTAAGTCACAAGTTTCCCATAACCTTTGAGAACCAATATAGTAAGGAGCATAATTTAAATAGCTAAAATCAAATATAGCAGAGCCTATACAAAGAGACAGAGAGCAGGGATGGTCATATCTTGTCAAATAATATACTAAACTAATCGGTACTTATAGTGGTCCTTTCATAAAGTTAGAAGACGGGACCTTTGGCGCTGTAACTTAAATATATTAAGCTCAGTTAGTTATTAAGTAAAAGCCGTCTTGCTTCATTGGTCCTTGTCTTTATTTCTTACTAAATTTCTAGGCAAAAAGGTCTTAAGCGCAATGTAAATCACGGCAATTACGCGTTTTCTTCGACTAAGTGCGGCGCGATCGCCGCAGTTGAACGAGACAAAGTAGGAATTTACGGTGTCTTCTTCCCTGATTTTTTTTCTAATAATAATTAAATGTAATAGACAGTTTACCGTAACCCACTTAATAAAATTGATATGTTGGTAAAATATTTTCTCGTCTCGAATTGGATATTGATTAATGTAAAATGTAAAACTATCTCTCAAAACTATGCCGCCGGGATTCCGATCCCGATTTCTGGCCACCGTAGGCGCGGGCTTGCGGACGGTGAAGCATGGGTAGCTCGCCGTCCGATCGTCCGGTAGCCGTCCGGACCGAGCCCAAGTCGTCGACGGCTCGTAGTGTTCCACGCGCGCCTTAAGGAGATGTCAGCAACCGTAGGGGCCCAGCAGGGTCGAAGCCTACTGGGGCCATGGGTGATGCGAAAGAGATCCCCGGGACCCTGGAAAAATGGCAAAGAAGGAACAGGAGTGGGTTTTTAATCAGTAAATGTCTGACACTATCTCCCGCCCCGCCCAAGAGCGAGGGGTGTCATTAGATGATTTCCCAACCTAAAAAAAAAAAATCTCTCAAAACTATACCCGCGTGTGGAGTCACAGTGCAAGCTAATAAAATATATACCCAATGACCTAAACTCGACTAACCCTAAAATGATATGCCCACAGCACACAAACAAATGTCATCTACTAACAACAAAAATGAACAAATTCTTAGTAAAATGTTAGTTGCGGTCCGTTTGAAGTTAACGCCCCGTAACAACATGTGTGTGCGTCTGTCCTCTTGTTTATAGTTAAATATTCCCATTTATACTATTATTAGAGTCGTACAGGATGTAAGTACTGTGTATTACCGTCCTGACTATGCTAAATACGGGCTCGAAAAACGGGAAAGGTGGGCAATTGTTTTCATTGAAATTGCGCGGTGTTTTAGGGTTGAGTTGCTGTTGATGGACATTGTAGTAGGATTGTTTAATATATATTTTTTTTATAATTATGTTTATTTGGTTGTTGGGATTTCTTAAGGTTAATTTTTTTATAGTTGGAATTTAATTTATTAATTAGTGAACAGGATTTTTTTTTTTTGTTAATTTAGTTTTCTAAACAAAAATACAAAAGCATTGTAAAAATATTTTTATCCAGCAGATGGACATGAAAAAGCTTTTATAGAATATTCGTCGATCTATAGTCAGTTGTTATAGAAGGACTGGATGAAAATACTAATTTAGTAACATTTTATAGTCATCCATTTTGTCTCTTCGATTTTGGTCTAATACATTTCATTTGTTTTTTGATAACAACAATAATCAAAAAACAAATGAAATCACACAGATCTAATAACGTAAACATAACTTTACAAGGAAATCTGCAATTTGGCATTATTGTCCTATTAACCGAAATTGTTGATGAGAACAAAGTAAACGAAGCTACTTTAAAATTAGAATTCGAATTTGGAAATGCGCAGGCGTTCTTAAAAAGATATATCGACAACGTTATGGATTTGTGTTCTTAATTTAAACTTAAACGCTTTGATTGGTCATCATTTACGTTGATGGCTAGAAGAGGTGGTGTCTTTGGGTATATAATCGGAGTAATATATTGTTTTAGATTAGTCCTAGTTGGGATGAAATAAATTGTTCTATAAAGTGTTATTGGTCATGTTCTTTGTTCTGTTAGACACCATAACTATTACTAATTTTATCCCGCCTTACCACATTTGGTACCAATTTTGCTTCGCCTTCTCTCTTGAATCACATTTGGTCAAAATCATTAAGCGGTCTGCTAATTATATTGAGACACTTTGACCGTCTTTTGTTCCGATTGTACGATGTTCTACCATATTTACTTTCGCCATGTCAGAGCTAGTTCCTTAAATATTAGGCTCTTCTATTTCAACTTTATTCTTCATGAAGGTAGATCTCAGGTTGGCTATCCTTTTATATAGTATAAATAAGTGTAAGCTAAGTCATCTCCCCTCTCTAATAAACTGTCACCACATAGACTGGTACTGTGCTTCTCGTATTCAGCAAAATCCTGCGACTCTACATTTAATGATAATTAGGAACCGAATTCATCGTTTAATCTATCAATATCATATTTCATAATCCATCTAGTTTAACCCCGTTTGCATTACTAATAACATTTATAACTTCATACTGATGTTTAATAACTATCATAATTTTATTGTTTTGCTGTGTATATAATGTGTATTGAGCGTTAGATTATTATCTTATCTTTGTTTTATTAGTAGTTACTACAATAGGTTACAATACCATTTCTGTAAGCAGTTTAATTCGCTTCCTAGAAGAATTTATATTTGAAGTACAAATTTCTATATATATAAAAGCGAAATACCACTCACTGATTAATCACGAAATCTCAAAAACTATAACACCTACAAACTTAAAATTTGGCAAGTAGGTTCCTTATAGGGTGTAGACATCCGCTAAGATGTTACGAAACTCCACCCCTAAGGTGGTAAAACGGGGGTTGGAAGTTTGTGTGAAAGTCCTATGTTTTTGAAGTAAGAGACTTGCAATTTAAAATGTATGCTCTATAGATGGTGTGTAGTTGTACTAAAAATGTATCTTTAAAAATCAACCCCATTTTGCGGTTAAAACAGGGGATGGTAGTTTGTATGAAAGTCCAATGTTATTAAAGTTAAAGTAATTATGGCAGAAGGATTTTAAATATTATTTAAGTATAAGAATTATTGTAAACAACTACTTACTATTAAAAGAAGGGATGTTTTATTATATATAATAAAAGGTGAAACTGACTGACATATTAATGCACAGCAGAAACTATTGGGACTAGAGAGCGTGAAATTTTGCAAAAAGCTTCCTTTTATGATCTAGGTGAACACTAAGAGAGAATTTTCCATAATTCACCCCCTAAAGGAATGAAACGGGAGTCCAAAGTTTGTATTTTTTTTTTTTTTATCCTTGATAGGTTCGCGCTTGACCGCTAACTCACCTGATGGAAAGTGACGATGCGGTCGACGATGGAGCGCGCTTACCTAGAAGTAACCTATTCACTCTTGACTTAAAGATTCCCGGGTTGTAGCCATCAGGAAAAACAGATTCCGGCAAGGAATTCCACTCCTTAGCTGTACGCACTATGAATGTGTTCCCAAAACGTTTTGTGCGTATAGGTGGGATGTCCACCATGTACCGGTGGCGCATTGCCGTACGCCTGGTGGTCCGATGATGGAATGGGCTAGGCGGTATAGAGAAATCTACTTTTACACGGGCGAAGCCGCTGGCAGAAGCTAGTTAATCTATATACTTATGTGAATTTCATGATGTGGTCTATCTCTAACCACATCTTACTAAAATCTATTTAAAAATGTGTGTCTGTTCATCTATCATCATCATTCTTTTATACTTGTCCCAATTTATTTGAGAACTTCGGATTATTGCATACTTGTTTACTAGCAGTCACCTTGTTGTTAAAAATGCGATTTTTACTTCGTTTGTGTATCTTCTTATTTGATTGATATAAAATAAATGATATGACTTGATGTTTATCTTCGATCATTCTGTAAACAGTTACCATAATAATTGTCAGTGTCAACAGTAACTCGTGGTTGCAATAATTACATTAAATAATTAACTTATTACTTGCATTAGAATAAATTTAAATAAATAAGGCAATAAAATTACTTACTTAGTGATTATGTACCTATTTAAAATGAAAGTTTTATCTGTTTGAGTGGTTGTAATGTACTTATCAAATAGTTTCTTACAACACACATGATCATCATATTTCACGTGGTTAGGCGTCGAAAAATATGGGGCTGGCAATACACACGACTTCGTTTTTCATACTTCTATACCAATCGTCATTCCAGTACAGCTTGTCACCCTCTTCCTAACCATAATATTCTACAGCATACATTTTAACGTAGGAATACGAGAGCCTACTATTTATTTTGTTTTATATTAGATTAATTTTGTTAATTTATTGTTTTGTTTGTTATAACAGATTTTTTTCCATTCTTTAAAGAAATCTTTCTTTTCTTTTTAACGTATCGATGGTAATGAAAACATTGCGAAATCAAAATTCTTATTATGCTGAAGATCAAATCATCAACAACTTTTTGACGTTCAAAAAATGACAGAAGATAACCAGATACTTCATTACGAGTCACTAACGCTATATGACTGTGTGATACCGGTACCGATGGATACAGGATGAGTCAGAACATGAAGTTTCCTGGCATTTAAGGAAGAACTATTTACTAATACATTGTAGGAAGAAGGCTCTCTTCTTTTTATACTCGTATGTACTTGAAAAACTGATATTATATCCGCGGATAATATTACCGACAAGTAGTCCAGAGTATACATGTGACATACGCTATCAAAATATCACTTAGTTAATCCCAAACATTTTGAACGTTTGCCAGTCTCACTTTATCTAGTGCCTCTACATTTAACCCATCCTTTGCTGTTGTTAAACATCGATCACTATTGTACGTTTCAAGCCAGATGATATTAGAAATTATGTTCTCAAGATCGTTTACTATATCAAGCTATGGGCTTATGTTAGCGGCTAATACTTCCAACTGGATCAGTTGTGTAGGTGCATCTTGTTACATGAATGATAAGTAGCTGTAATCTAGTTTTGTTACAAGCGAGTCTTTAACTCGGAACGAGATTCGGTTTATTTTTGTTATTAAAATGTTGTCTAAATAGGATATGATATTCCTGAAAATTCGTAATATAAATTTAAAATACTTTATTTGCTTCTACTATTAGAATCTAAAAATACTTGATTTTCTTCTATCATAATACTTTTTATTTATACAAAAATGTAACACAGCTTGATTTTGTGTTTCACTTGCAGAAAATGTATATGTATTTCAAGTATGTACGTACATATAATCTCCTCATGCATCAAGCAAATCATCTAGAAATGTAACTTTAAATTAATGATACGACAGTTGCATTTCTCAAATAAGACAAAAATCAAATACCAAAGCTAATCCCTTTAGATGTAAAAGCAAGTCCTATAATTTAAAACAATCCCAACTCTCAACTAACTCAAATCATTTCTCGATCAATATATCCCTCTATATCTTACTAAACCTAACAAAGCCATCAAGCTCCATAATGAGCTAATTCAAAAAACAAAACACGGTAACTTATCGCCCGTGTACCGAGGTATAAATAATTTAACTAAAGCCCTTTACTAGGACATGCATCGCAAACATCAAAGAGTGTCTGTTTGTGTGTCGTCTGGTGCTTTAAGTTTATTAGGTCCCGCAAATGGGCCATATTTAGATACAGAAGTTTTAGAATTAGCTTTGTAATTATGCTGTTGTGTTTTTACTGCTAAGCTTTTTAGTGAGCTTTAAAGTCTGAGCTAAGAGTAGTTTCAAGGTCTTTGGCGTAGATTTTCGCACAAATCCAATCGGCAGTAATGTAGAAAATACGATTACAGGTAGACTGCATTTCCTGGAACCTAGCTAAAATAGTTATGATAATTAAAAAAAAAAATCTGCTTCTCGTGATAGAAAGAAAGAAAGAAGAAAAAATATCGGGCGTTAAGAGTGAGTGAAGTTATAAAACTAATTTATAATAATTCACCATTTTCAAAATTCTCTACATTCACGTCCTAGTAGACAAAAGATGCGATATTGCCGTTATGCATTCACACATAGAAATTTCTTCAGTCATGTTTAAACCATGTAGTTTTAATGGAATTGTATGTGTAAAGTCAGAATCACATGGTGAAAACCTTTTAAAAAAAACTCCAAAATACACTTAAAGTCATCAGCTTTGTCTAATGCAACACTTGCTTTACCATTATTAATGATTCCATTATAGTTTTCACTTAGCTTAGCAAATGTGCGAACTTTATTGTTTTTCGCAATTATGTTCCCTACATCAAACTATACTAGCTTTTTGCTTCATCGTAAAGTTCAAACGAAATGTAATTGCTGTTGTCTAATGTTACCCGCGTCTTGTCTTCAACTTTAACGATTCGCAAACCTTAATAACTTGCAGCTGTCCTGTGTTTGTTTTATTTTTCTGCCCTTAAAACTTGAGTATGTGTCAACTAATATGTATATATTTGAAATCATAACTATGAATGTCGATTCGAATAAGGCACGGTATTTCAATGTGACTATAGAATCAAAACTATTTTTTTTCTTAGACGTTATACATTACTTACATGTTATTGACTGACGATGCACGGTGTATAAAATCATCAAAAGAATAATAAACAGGTCCAGTGTTCTCTGTGGTCGTCTTTTAGTCGAAATGATTTATAGAATCATTATCATCTGGACTAAGACAACCCTTACTTGGGACACAAGACAAGCCGGGATCGCTACAACATGAGGTCATGCGTTTACTCCAAGTTTTTCTTATCTCCGTCAACACTGTAATGCAAGTGCGGTACCTAAATACTAGTTAGTGTTTGGCTTGCAGTGGGCCAATACTTGCCAGTTCAGAATAGTTTATATTTCAGTCCATATCAAAATAAATAAAGACGGTACCGATATAGAAATTGATACATTTCCAAAATCTTGCAGTAATGATTGACACAAAATTATAGCTCGTCAAACAAATCCCTTGCATATATAATAAATCTTATATTCCTATAAATTATAATGCATTTGTAATAAATCAAAAACGTATTTATGCCAAAGTAAACCTTAGTGCGTTACATAAATCTGTTTTGTTTTTCGACCAAATGTCAAACATTGTTCACTGCAATGTGAAAAGTAAACATTATTATTTATGTTAGGGATGTGCTATTTATAGAACGTTTTGTATATATTTGGACATAAAAAAACCGTTTTAACACGTTTGCTATTGCGACACACATTACTGTTATTTTACAAATAACTAGAGTGGTAACGGATCAATATTATTTTCCTTTATTACTTTACCGTTGACGTCTTTGTCTCTATTCTTATTTTATTGCCTACTTTCTGTTGTTTTCGCATCTCTTTGTCCATTCAACACCTTGGTGCTGGGTACGCGTCAATGTAGCAGTTTCAATCGGACTCTGTTCGAAAATTATTCCTTGACGCTATTTTCAACATTATATTATGACTCAACATTTTCGATTTCTCATCAATTGTTGATCCTTACAATTATGAATACTTTCTTTATGTTATTCTTCTTTTTGCATTAATGTTCTGTTCTGTATTGACAAAGTAAGAAACATTCGAACATTTATTATGATAGGATTTTTTTTATCTTTGTCATTTTTTTTAACATCCTCAACCTTACGTCAGATACATACGTATGATAGTGATACGTGTGGTAGTGATGTTTTTTTTTTCATGATAGATTAAAAATAATTAACAAAATTACTAGCTAAACCTTTTTCATATAAGATGCTGTGCTGTAACTCCCGTCGTGGGAACTAACGAGATGATGATGAGACAACACTGAGAAATTTAATATTTCAGTGCACTAATAAATAACAAACTGCAACAACCGATTTACCCGTGAAAGTAGATTATGACAATGTTCCCACAAAATCTTATTTGGAAAACTTTGGTTTTGCGGTAATATTTATGATTACTAGGTAATGAAGCGGAAATGCTCTTGGAAAAGGTCTTGTAGGAAAGGCTTAGTGAAGTTTTTTAGCTCGTAAAAGAATTATATGATGAGAAGAAAGTTTTTTTAAGTAAATCTTAGGCATACAAAATATGTAAGTCATTGATATTGCAATAAACTTGAGTTATAGCGAATCAAATCAGTAACGATGAATGATAAGGAGTTGGCTTAAACATAATAATGGTAGAGTTAGATATAATCATCGGTAAGTTGCAGTTCTAAAGTAAGTACAAAAAATATGCAGCGTTGATAGAAGATTTAATTCAAAACTTTCAGTTAGGTCGTGCTGATTTAAATTAATTTTTTGAAATATAATTCTTTTCGAATTTGTAAATCTTAATCTTAAACACCTGTTAATAACAAGTACATGCTAAGCCTGTAAGATAAAGTTTAAAAATAACCGAATAAGAATATTGTTTGAAAAATTAATTGTAGTTTTTAATATTATCTATGAATGAAAGATGACTTACCACCAATTCCCCAAAACAGCTTGCACTAGCAGTAGCAAAGAGCACAAAACTTTCCAAATAAGCTTCATAGTGCCAAAAAACTATACAAAGTCACTTTATAAACATCCTATTAGTAAAACACTCGTACAAAAGTTTAACTGCGAACACTTCACATTAACACCGCAAAATTAAAACAAACCAAACTTTTATTTTAACCGCAAAACTCAAAAATAAACCAAAACAACCACTTAAACATAAAACCACAAAATAACAATGTAATCACTGTAATGCAAACAGAAAAAAAAAATACGAAAAAGAAATAAAAACTTTTTAAACAAACTTTTTCGTAAGTTTACTTTTGCCGGGCACTCTTTTAAAAAACCAAGCTGTCAACCCTACATTCCATAGAGCGTTTATTAAAATTCGAACTGTTTGAAAAAATCGAAAAAAGATTTTATGTGCAGTCGTTTACGTTTAGACCCGACGCGCTTGCGATCCGCGCGCATTGAAACACAAAACCAGACTGGCTTGCTTTAAGCCGTTTGTAAGTATTCCATAGGATTCTCAGTAAGGGGAAGGGTCGAATCGGAGGGCGTGTAGATGCAGTATAGTGCTGCACGAATTCATCCTTCCAAGCCCTTACTACGATCCACGTAAACTTTAGAGACCGGAATGTCGGTGTCTCGCGAAATGTCAACGTACGTTTACGCAAAATAATCATCGAGTTCCATAGACTTGCGACAACATGTAGTAACATTGTGTGCTGCAGAAAAATATCTGCGACCATCAATTGTGAGCTTATCCTCAACTCATGAGTTTAATACCCTGAGTTATTATTATTTTTCAAATTGATTTGCTGATCGGAAGATAGGATTAAGGCGCGTAAACGCCAAGCAAATTGTATTTAATATGAAAATTATGAGAACTTTTCGAGATTTAAAACCAAAGTAAACTTTTGGTTAAGCCTTTTAGAAGTTTATATTTGACGCGTTGATTGTCCTAGATAATCTTCTGACTAAGTTCCTAACAATATAATACGTTGAAGATATAAATTCAGTATTAATAATGAAATAAATATTACAATCTCTTTCCGTTCATCGCGATATCCTTGAATTAATTTGCAACAAACATCTTCATAGTGCATTTCAAGTCGCGGTGTTTCGCAAGGCAGCAAACTAAGTCCTTAACTGTCACTTAGAAAAACATTTACGTTCTTGTTCAGATAAACAAATAATCATCTATCAAGCGAGAGATAATAGAAATAAATTAGCATTTCACGCGAATCTAATTAAATATTGAACCTAATTTGGTTATCTTGGTATTTTAATCTAATCATAGATCTGCAAAGCTGGGTAGTTAACTTATCCTTATAAGTGTAGGAGTAAAAGCCAAGGGAACCTATTGTTTATAGTCCATCTAAAACGAAACCACCTGTACGTTTGATTTCTATTGAAGATGGCTATATCATGAACTAGCTTCTCCCAGCGGTTTCGCCTGCGTGAAAGTAAAAAATGTATCACCTATCACTCAGTAATAAATTAGCACTATATTGGTGAATTTTTTCAAAATCGTTTTAGTAATTTTTCAGGTTTTTTATTAATTAGAAACATTTTTTTTTTCTTTATAAAAATATTTTATACAGATACTTATATTGATTACGATTCAACTAAAATGTTAGGTAAGCAAAACGTTCTAGCGCACATTTTAAAATAATGCTGACAAATTAACTCAACTAGTAAGCATAAGACAAACAATTATTTATACTAACCTCAATTACCTACATTTATTTTTCAAGCGTCTATATTCGTTTTAGTTCATTTATAACTAACGAATAAAATAGAAAAACATAACATATTATATCCACCTCTATTAAACTCATCTTATGCATCTCGCATTATATCATTCAAGTTCTAAAAACTTCACACATCACTTTATCAGCCAAAGCTTTTAGCAGATAAAAACTATTAGCAGATGTCTTCTGTAATATACCTTCACAACATGAACCCATAACTAATTTTAGAGAGCCGTTCTAAAAAACCCATGGAGGGTAAAAAACGATAACAATAGGGCTTACCTGCAGCCATTTTGTTTCCCGTGTTTACGATGGCAGTAAAACTCTAATTGCAGCAGATCAAACGGACCGACAGCCTGACTTAACTGTATAGAATTTTGTAACAACCATTCTGCCGTCTGAAATTCATAAACAACACAATAATGAACTTAACGGAGAACAAAATAAGGAAAATAAAAATGTTATTGATATGAAAATAAAAGATGGCATTATAGATGCATCAGGTGCATTGTTAGACGAGTTTAAACTTAAATCTGTAAGGATTAAGATCAATTGTGCAGTTGATACAATTTGATGATTTTTGCAACGTGATCGCAAAGATGTCAATTCAGATTTAGATTTACGTTTATAAGTGTAAAATTCAATTGTATTTGATGGTATTAAAGTTGATAATTGGACAACGGATGCGGATCAAGCTGAAAGGAATGTAACTCGATTTTCTTAACAATTTTAAGTATTTAAAGACAATCATTTAAGTTGGAAGTGCGACATGCGATAGGGAATAAATAAACTGATTCGGAGCTTCGGACTAAGCGAAGGGTGTCGACACACTATTGAATTTACTTTTTGCATTCAAACGTTTTTTGCTTAACTTCGGTGACAAGTGGAGGTAAATAAAAGCAAAAAGGGTATTATAGAAGTTTTTGTCAGCGAGGATGAATTATTTTCAACCCTTTTCTTTCGTGCTTCTTGATAAAAGGGATTATCATAATTAAAACGCAGTGGTGATGATACTAACTATAATGTAGATATTCTTATTCACAATTTGTAAACCTACAATAATAGTCTAATAAACGATTTTTATTTACAAAACGCTGAATATATTTAGTACATTGTTCTTTCAAATGAGAACTCATCTGAGTTGTAGTGAACGTGGGAACGATTTCATTGAATGTTTATATGAATGAACGTAAACGAGGCAGAAATACTATAAGAATTGGGTATACTTTTGAAATTCTGTAGTGTCTGCCACATACAAAAATGCCAATTCAAGTAATCTTCTACTATGCATTCATTTTATAAGTTAATCAATTATTTTTTAAATTTCAAATAATTGTATTATAGGCAAAGGCTTTTTCAATACACTTACTCGAAAACCCGCTCTTATCCTACCGCTTTTAGGCACGCAATATACTTTTTGCCGCACTAGTGCAGAAAATAGCGCGTGCTCACCCCCGCCACAATGTTATTACATTTATCGTATCAACCTCCGTTTATTTATTTTTTCGAGCGGGATTTGTCACAAGATGATTTTCCCACACAATAAAAAAAAAATTGTGTATTGAAAAAAAGTCGTTTGATACACGTGCAAATTTATCACTGCAGCCCTCGACTCCATAATACACTCGCTTACAGCTCGTGCGAATTAAGCCTCGGTTGCAATGTCAAACTTTCTGCACTTGTATCAAAATGTACTATACTATTTTTTCCCTGTGCCGTTCAACTTCCTCCGTTGGTCCCTCCATTTTCTTGTCAGTCTGTGTATGTTATGAATACTAAATAATGTATACCTAAACGTTGCTGTATGTAACAAAAATTGCCATATCCTAAAATTCCTAAAAGACCTTAATGTCCCAACTCTGCACTGTTGTGTTACTAATGCCCTAGATTCTCCCATTAACTTTATAGGCCGTCTGAACATAATACTTCAACTCCAAGATCTTAACTCCAACTTCCCTTTTTATTTATAAAACTGATCCAAAGCTTGTGTAACGAGCAACATAGTCGCCAATTGTATTCAATTTACGTTAAAAGTTATAAGAATTGTTTTGCACCATTATTTCATTAGACTGTGCTAGAAATATTTCTGAGTCGATGTCATGGATGGAGTAAAGATTGTCTTTGTTCCATTATGTCGTATACAATGGTTTATTTTACTTTGATTTGCAGTGGTAAAAATTATTGTTATGATCAATCTGGATCGCTTGACAATGGACTCATGAAATTTGATTTACCTACTTTGACAAGAAGGATGTACTATCCTTCTTGTCAAAAGTAGGTAACTTCTTGTCAAAAATAGGTAAATAGCATAGAGTGTATTAAGGGGATGCAACTCGATATACATTTTCACTGTTTTTCATACAACCGCTCTTACGCGATTATGACGTTATTACACATTTTTTATTAGATATTTTGGAAACACAGTATCTTGTGGATATTAACTAGGCTTCTATTGAAATGAATTTATAAATTTGTGTAATACTAATCCAGTAAAGACCTCTGAATATCGGCTAATTTGCATGAACTTTGACACTTCATAATATACTCAAAAATTAAAAAACTCAATAAAGTATAACAATCGTAGCCTTGCAAATTTAATCAAGATTCTGACTAACTGAAACTGTTAAGGGTTTAAAAAAAAACACGTATTTCCTTACCACTTACCACGGAATTACCGAATGATAACAGAGTTTTCAGGCGTTATCTCTCTTTTTTCTTTTTTTTTTTGCGTTTCCTTTTCGTCAAACATCGCGTTGGATTGCGTTAGATGAAGTAACAAGCTTTTAAACCATACTCGATGTTAACGATATACGAGTGAAAAACGATACTACCAAGCTTAAAGTGACTTTGAAAAACGACATCGCAGTTTAATCTTTGTGAAACTCAATATGAAACTAATGATTGGAAAATGAAAAGTTTTTATTAACTCAGTAGCTGAAACTGAACAAGCAAAGAATAAGCATCTCATCTCAAGCTCAACAAGACACAAAACATATCTAGTTCCACGAAAGCGAACTAAATCTAATAGCTACAAACTGGCATAAGTCAATACATTAAACTTGTTAGAAGAAAAGTCACTGAAACATCTACCAATATCCTTAGCAGCCCATAAAACAAGAATCGTTCAGAAAATATTAAAGATAAGGGTGGATGTGACAGCAAATATAAGTTTGTCATACGGTAACTGGCAATTACGTCTGATATCTGTGTAGTAGACGAAACGACGACAAAACAATAACATAAAAGAATCGATATTGCGAGATACAAATGAATAATCTATAAATGCCTTTAAGACATTGATTGGAAGACTTAGGAATAGTATAGAGAAGGACAAAATATCAGCAGTCGTTGTAAAATAAAGTGTTTAGCCTGCACCTTATTGATGTACATTTATGAAAGGACTATTAGGGTAATTTTAGCATTGAAAAACCCAAAAATCGATATATCCATAGGTTTTAGCCATGGAAATAGCGATGGTCGGGTTTTCATACTCAAAACATGGATGTAGGGACGGACCACTTTTAGAGAGATATAACACTGTCAGTATAGGAACGTTCTCACTGACCATTAAAATTATAGATCACAAAGTTTCAATATTTAATTAATTAAAAATAGCAAACAATATTAGGCAAGGGGGGTTGACCTCACCAATGCTCTTCAACCTTTATGTAAACGCACTCATCGAGAGGCTGAGTAGCACGCATGTCGGATGTCATGTTGGTGGAGTTTGTGTAAACAATATTAGCTATGCAGACGACATGGTGCTGTTGAGCGCCTCGGTTTGTGGCCTGTCTAAGCTGCTCGGTATTTGTGAGGAATATGCTCTCAGTCATGGCCTGCTCTATAACACCAAGAAAAGTGAGTGTATGGTTTTTCGAGCCAGAGGCAAGTGTCTGGATAGTATCCCTAGCATTAAATTAAATAGTGTACCGCTAAAAAAGGTTAACACCTTCAAATACCTTGGACATCTGGTGACCTCTGACTTGAGAGACGATACTGACATAGAGAGGGAACGTAGGGCGTTGTCTGTTAGAGCGAACATGATATCTCGCAGGTTTGCTCGATGCTCGAAGGAAGTTAAAAACACTCTTTTTAGAGCATATTGCACCTGTTTTTATTCGAGCGCCTAGTGGGTTAACTATACTCAAAAACAGTACAACGCCCTACGAATCCAATACAACAATGCCTACAGGGTGTTGTTGGGGCTGCCTCGGTACTGCAGTGCGTCGGGGATGTTCGCCGAGTCACGCATTGACTGCTTCTATGCGACGATGCGGAAACGGTGCACATCCTTGGTGCGCAGGGTCCGCGCCAGCTCTAACATCATCCTGAGGATGATGGCTGAGAGATTTGACTGTCACTACATTAACCATTGTTGCATCGTTAATGTAGTGACTATATAAATATTTGCATTCAAAGACTTTAATTGGAATAATTTATTTTACGAGTAATTAATTTTATTTTTACATGGAAAGAAAATGAATTGAATTTTAATGTAACCTATATAATTGTGTATCTTTGTGTGTATTTGTGTAAATTGTAGTGTTTTTAATATGGGAATAATTTCCTGACAAATAAATGATTATTATTATTATTAATATTACTTTTTTTTTAGTAAAAAAAAACATTTTTTCTTATTAAACACAAATAATCGTACTCGATACTCCACAAATTTTCCACATCTTTACGTTCTTCATTGTTCTCATGCAGAGAGTAACCTTGTGCGACCTCTATCCATTCCAAACTCTGTGCACCAAAGTTAATACGATCCGGTTATTAGCCGAATAATAACTCGACATATTCCATAGTCAGCCAGTTTTCTTCGATATCATCTCTTACTATTTTTATTTTATTCATAGGGATTGTCTCTTTATTCTTTTGTTTACTTCGAGCGAATCTTCTGTCTGCTTTTAGTAATATGTGTGTTTTTGTTTTTTGTGAGAAACTTTCGTCAGCATTGTGAAGGTTAGAAGGTAAATCATTGGATGGATACGGATGGGGTGTCCTATTTTCGGTTTCGTCTTCTGGAAAAATCGGGTCAGTTGGGGAAATAATAGTTGGTGAACTGTGTTCATCCAATCCGTCTTTATTGTACCTAGGTACTGATGATTTGTGATTTTTATTTGTTCCACTTGGGCTGTCTTGTTAATTCAAATAATGCTATGCACTTATGGTTTAGCCATGACTTCCCTGTACTTCGACTTTGCGCAGTTAGGTGCAACGAAACGATGCGACAACAATTTTTTTTTTTAAATGGATGCCGCATTAAGCCGCGCATCATTTTGTTGCGCCTTCTATCCCTATACCCAAGAATGTGACATAGCCAGCATCACTCAGTTTCTCTCAATCAAATTGACACTCATAACTTCTTATTTATTGTTATTAATTTTAATGTTGATTCTAAATTTAATTATATTTTGAATTATATTTTAATCATTGCAATCTTTACTTTTGATGTCGTTTTTAATTTGTAAAAGATTGACATTTTGTCTGTAATATAGATCAAGATTATCTAAAATAAATGAATTTTATTTTTTATTTTTAGTAACGTCTTTGACCTTAGACTTTAGATGTGAGGTACCAACAGTCACATTTAGGAACATCTAAAACATGGTTTGTACATCTTAAGGACATTCAAGCAAGAATGGAATTAGATTTTTATCGCAGAATGCGGATAAATCAATTGGACAAGTCCTAAGTTCTCAGTATCTCGATACTAGGAACATTGCTCTTTCTTCTCACTACTTGAAACCATCCCATCTAGGTTTAAAGGTTTTCTCTGAACAGTTAGCGCATAAGGTCTGATAAGAAGGGACGAGAAAGTAACGGCTTAAAGGTAAAACATTCAATGGCTGACATGGTTTGATAAGGAAAAATATATTGTATGGATGCGTTCCTTAAGAATTGAAAAGAAAAAGCGAAAAATTGTTGTCGTAGAAAGAAATTGAGGCAGTCTTTGCCCAGCAGCGGGACGATAGGGGCTAGTAATTCAATAAGGAGATATGGGATTTAAACACTGCCTTTTTTTACTTTGCGGCTTCATATTATTACAGGTACAAGAAGTTTTGGAGTTCTGTAACTTTGATGATATGATGCCAACTTTACTGAGAAGGTTCAGCCCCCCTAGCCAAGTTACAACCGTTTCGTTTCGATTCTCTTTTCGTTGATAGCCTCGAGTCGGCCACGCCTCCTATTCCTTTGTTCTGACCACGTGACTGAGCGTTGAGATGACGTCAGAATAAAGGAATCGGCAAAAAGAAAATCGAAACGAAATGGTTGTAACTTGGCTAGGTCAGCAGGTCAGCTCCGAGAGATTCTAGTTTCATGGCTATGTTGTGTGTTATTTCAGTAACACCCACCTTTAAATTATAAAATAGAAACGCGGAAGACGCAGCGGTGAAAACCTTTTCTCAAGATGATCTGATGACTTGAGCCGTGGGAAACTGCTGAATGTAAAACACAAGATCGGTCGATGTAGTGACGCTTGAAGGAGGGCTATGTCCAGTAGTGTGATATGTAGGTATGATGAAAGTAATGCTCGATAGCAGAAAATATATATTCAGTGGTGCATATAATCTATATAAAAGGAGAACTGACTGATTGACATATCAATGCATAGCCTATTTGGATTAGGAAATTTTGATCGTGAAATTTTTCACAAGGTTTCCTTTTACGACGTAAGCGAGTACTAAGAGAGGATTTTCCGAAATTCACCCCCTATGGGGATGACATGAGGGTCCAAAGTTTGTAAGGAGAAACCTACTTACACGCTGCCGAAGCCGCTGGCACAAGCCAGTTATCATATATCTATCTATTTAGGTATGGTTTCCGCACTTTTTATCTATTTTATTCAAATCTATTAGCACACAATACCATGCCGACGTCTTTATGTCGATACCGTTACCGGCCCACGCTGAAAACCAGCGCCGTAGACTCATCGCATTTTGCGTGTGGTCACGGCATTATGCTGAGCGTTCGGCCGTTTTGCGCGGATGTTGCGCATATTTCTTTCACATAATATACTTATAATTTGTTAGTTCTAAATTTGCGCCTTCTTCCGCCAAATAAAATGTTTTTCTTTCTTTCTTTCTTTCTCTTTCACTTAGTCCTATGTGGACCATTGTACGTGGGCCATGGCGGCCATAACCTTACGTGGGCTCATTCCAACCAGCCCACCTCTCTCTAAAAACAGATTAGGCCTCTTAGGTTTTTCAGGGCATCAATAAGGGAGTTTGGGGATCCTAAGGTTCGTGTGCGTATTTCAGTGACACCTGTGCAGTCTAGGAGCACATATGCAATTGTCTCCTCCCCCTCCAAGCATGCCAGTTATCATATAACAATGAAATAAACAACCAACCAGAGTGCCTAATGTGGGCTAGTTTTACGTTAATACGATCGACACGTTTATACTGTTTTTTTTTTCGGGTGGTAAAATCATCTAATGACACCGCTCTTGGGCGGAGGGGAGATAGTTTACTGACTAAAAACTCACTCCTGTTCCTTCTTTGCCATTGTTTCAGGGCCCCGGGGATCTCTTTCGCATCACCCATGGCTCCAGTAGGCTTCGACCCTGCTGGGCCCCTACAATTGCTGACATCTCCTTGAGGCGCGCGTGGAACACTACGCGCCGTCGACGACTTGGGCTCGGTCCGGACGGTTACCGGACGATCGGACGGCGAGCTACCCATTGCACACCGTCCGCAAGCCCGTGCCTACGGTGGACGTTTATACTATTTGACGCTCCGAAGCTCTTAACCAATCAAAGAGCCAAACGCGGCACACGTTTCGATTGCGTTAACGTAAAAACAACCGTACTAAAAAAACTTATCTACATTTAGCAATATTTTATGAGTACAGTATACCACTTTACATTTTCATTGAAAAGTAAACTGCAGCATCCATGCACCACAGGAAGTTTTTTCTAGACAAAGCAGGCGTTAAAATTCCTCAAGCCAACCATTTTTCATCCCTTGACTCACTAATCTTATTCAAAATAGAATCTCATCACAAACATATGACTATCCATCCGAGCTACGGATGGTAAATGGTAAGTAATAGGAACCGTTTTACGGCAGCCTGGCCCGTAAGTATGGCCGAATAATAACATACTGTTTTCAGGTGAGCGTCGTTTACACTGAACTGATTTTTTATGTAGGGATGGGATGGTGTCGATAGTTTTTTGGGAAAGTAATGTCGATATGTTTCTAAGTTAAACTCAAATTCATTACTAGTTAGGTTAACACTGGCTTCTGCCAGCGACTTTTTCCGGATGATAGTAGAAAATGTAAGCCTTTGTTACTCAGTGATAAAACAGCTTTGTAATGGTGAAATATTTTTTTTAAATCGGTCCAATAGTTTTTGAAGTTTCATTTCAAACAAAAATATAAATCTTTCCTCTATATACTATTATTTTATATTATGTTAAATGTAGTATATGTACGTACATACTGCCTACTTACTCGTTGACAAGAATAGCAATGTCAGGCATCCCAAAAGGTGGAGCGATAATCTGGTGATGATATGGAAAGCATAGGACTGGTATATACAATAGTGCTCGGTGTAGCCCCGTATCGTGGAAGTGTTTCGGCTGAAATGATAATGACATCACTATTCAATAAACTTAGTATAATAACATTATCATCACGTTATTGTTCAGTAGGTAGGCCTAATTGGCGATCAGATTATTAATAACGGTATCCAAGCATCAGGTAGGCGCTGACACTCCTGTTACTAATGACGAACTAGAGCTACCATAGGCATTGTCTGGCTGTTGGTGGTTATAGTTGGCTCAAAAAGACCACCCACAGTTTTTACTTATGCTTTTTTGTAGTTAATATCTTTTGCAGTTTATCTTAAACTAACTTCTGCCAGCGGCTTCGCCCGCGTGGCGCGTATATACCCTATGTCACTCAGGGATTAAGTAGCATTCTATTGATGAAAGAATATTTAAAATGCGTCTAGTAGTTTTTGAACGTATTCATTACGAAAAAAAATACTAACATACAAAAATACAAATCTTTCCTCTTTATAATATTAGTTTAGATTCAGTAGCTCATTATTGAAATAAAAAGGTACATAAGCTTAGAAGGAGGCCGCACGCGTGAGGCAACGGTTCTCACGCCCCAGCCGCCGCCGGGATTCCGATCCCGATTTCCGGCGACCGTAGGCGCGGGCTTGCGGACGGCAAGCAATGGGTAGCTCGCCGTCCGACCGTTCGGTAACCGTCTGGGCCAAGCCCAAGTCGTCGACGGCGCGTACTGTTCCATGCGCGCCTCAAGGAGATGTCAGGAACTGTAAGGTCCCAGTAAGATCGAAGACTACTGGGGCCAAAGGTCTGATTCTGAAAGGAAGCCTCGTCCCTTGTACGAAAGGCAACGAAAGAACAGGAGTGCGTTTTTAGTCAGTAAAAGTCTGACACTATCTCCCGCTCCGCCTAATGACATCCCCCGCGGATGTCATTAGATGATTTTCCAACCTAAAAAAAAAGGAACATAAGCATTTATAATAAAATTCAATTTCCTTCTTTTACCGTTGTATCAAGTTACAACATTTCATAATACCTACAAGTATAAGCAGCTTACATTCAAACAGTCCGTACTTATAAGATTATGCAAAACCTAGCTATAATGTTTATCGATATTTTATTATACCTAGTTACTTCATTTCTGTGCAGAGTTAACTCATAACGTTTATATTTATATCTTGTGAAATTATATGTATTAGAAACATTTGAGCATTGATTTTGAATTTTATTTAAGTGCGTATTATTTATAGAATATAAGATAGCGCAGATCATAGACCTAGTAATGGCTAAGCATAACCGTGTTTATAACTTACTGTAAATCTATATTTAATATTATAAAATTAAAGAGTTTCTTCCTTTGAACGCGTTAATCTTAAGAACTGCTAGTACGCATTAAAAATCTTTTAGTGTTGATAACCCATTTATCGCTATTTAACAACATACTACGACCAAAAGAAACTAAGCAGTAACCAACGACAGACTGCCAGTTTAAAGTAAAAAAAAACACAAAAGACTAAAATAAAAATAAAATACCTTAAAACGGGGTGAATAGAAACAAAACTTTGGTTTGATTTTTCACTTTGATACCATATTATCGGCTTCAAATAAAGCATCGACTTTTTATAATAACAATTCATTAATAAATTGATATAATTAAATGCTAAGCAGTAACCAACGACAGACTGCCAGTTTAAAGTAAAAAAAAAACACAAAAGACTAAAATAAAAATAAAATACCTTAAAACGGGGTGAATAGAAACAAAACTTTGGTTTGATTTTTCACTTTGATACCATATTATCGGCTTCAAATAAAGCATCGACTTTTTATAATAACAATTCATTAATAAATTGATATAATTAAATGCTAAGCAGTAACCAACGACAGACTGCCAGTTTAAAGTAAAAAAAAAACACAAAAGACTAAAATAAAAATAAAATACCTTAAAACGGGGTGAATAGAAACAAAACTTTGGTTTGATTTTTCACTTTGATACCATATTATCGGCTTCAAATAAAGCATCGACTTTTTATAATAACAATTCATTAATAAATTGATATAATTAAATGCTACAAAAAATATTCAAATATCGTGAAAATACCCTTTGAAGTTTTGTTTCTATTCACCTCATTTGACTGTACCTAAAATCGATTAATATATATACACCTTACAAAACAAAAAAGTATCGATAAAATCCCGACGCTCGTCTTTCCCAGCTCAACTCTTTTTATTTATTTATCAAAATACTGGCTTGTATCAGCGGTCAATCATCACAGTGTTTTCCTATCAATCACTAGCTCAGACCAGACCCATCCGTCTTTATAAAACACACGAGGTAAACTTTAAAGTGTATATTGTACGTTTTTACAACCAATTAATATGTTTATCTCTATAAAACTATAGTAATTTACGGCTGTAATAAAAGTCGCTGTGAATTCGTTTGCGGAATTTTTAGTTTTTCTATTTTTTCTTGGCGTTGATTGGTATGACCTTATTACTGGTAGGTACCTTTTTAGAAATTACGTAGAGTCATCTCCTTTTTACAAGCTTTTGTTTAACTTGCAGTTTTTTTATGTATGTATTATTTATCTTTATATAGGGTGACTGGCAATTAGTGTACGATACTTAAACACGTGATTGTGCTCATGATAACAAACAATTTTTATTATGGGAGCAAAGCCGAAATCGCGAAAAAAATATCTATAAATCGAATCGAATAAAATATATTTATGTTTGCCTAATGTACTGAACAGCTGATTTTTTTTCGCGACTTCAGGTTTGTTCCCATAGTAAAAGTTGTTGGTTATCATGAGCACAATCACGTGTTTAAGTATCGTACACTAATTACCAATCACCCTATATACATGTATGTATAATTCTTCCGTACGTGTGTTTGTCACCTTACTCCTCCTAAACGACTTGACTGATTCGGATGAAAGTTTGTGTGAATGGTCCCTGAATGGTTTGAAACTACCATTAGACACGGTAGGTGGCGTTGCAATCGGTCTCTCAAATTT
The DNA here is from genome assembly GCA_905147345.3 of Mythimna impura. Lineage (NCBI taxonomy): Eukaryota > Metazoa > Arthropoda > Insecta > Lepidoptera > Noctuidae > Mythimna > Mythimna impura. Next base: position 12,007,768 of record LR990363.1, read on the forward strand.
TTATTCTGACGAAAAGCCAGCTTACAGACAGAAGAATTTCTGTCGGAACCGCTACTACACATGTACATAAAAATGAATCCCTAGTTCCCTTGGTGACGTCACCACGCGTGAATGGCTGGACCAATTTCGCAAATTCGTTTTTTGTTACGTTTGTTATTGTCAGGTGCAGGTTCTTATGAAAGAAAAAAAAAAAACAGTTGTTGAGAAAATTAGAAAATTTTAGAAAAACTACTATTTAATCTTCGTGCGTTTGACAATTCATACCTTTTTTTGGTTAGAAATCATCTAATGACTTCTTCCACTCTAGGATGGAGCACGAGGTTATGTTCCTTCAGTTGCCCCCACTACACATAAATGAGCATGGCAGTTGAGAGTTTTTCTCACCATCAGTGAGACATTCAAGTTAGTATGAACTAACTTAAATGTCTCACTGATGGTGGCGCGTGTGTTGGATTCGGTTCCCTTCAAAATGGTTGAGCTGAGTGGTGCTAATATTCGTGTCATGTCCGTGAAAGGGTGCTATCAGTTGAGACTGGTCATGTCTTAGCTGCAAGTTGCTATTTTAATATCTATATTTAGTTTTTATTTTTACTTTATTTAGGTACATTGTTCTCACATGATAGTAGCGACAAGAAACATGTAACCGACATATTTTGTAATATATAACATGATTGAAAAGAGTGTCCATGGAGTTTCTTGCACATTCTTCTCCATAGAGATCTACGCTTTGGAATGTGCAATTAGCATATTTTTTTTTTTCTGACTGACTTCTTGACACTTCAAAAGTGGCTGTAAATGTTTTTTTGAAATAAAATGCTTTGAATCTTGAATCTTGTATCTAGGCCTTCTGGTTTTCCGTACCGAGCCCAAGTCGTCGACGGCGCGTAGTGCTCCACGCGCGCCTCCAAGACCATATCATATCACCAAACCGAAAGTGGTCCAGCAGCGCCGTTGCCCGCTAGAGCCACCGAGAATTTCTGATAAGGAAACTTGTGGTCATAGAACGCAAAGGGCAACAGATGGATACAGGTGTGGTTTTAGTCAGCAAAATTCTGACACGCCTTCTCACTCCACCCTAGAGTTGGAGAACTCATTGGATAATTTCCCACCTTAAAAAAAGGCAGAGGGCTTTTTGAGGAGTTTTTTTGATAAATGATAAATAATATTTATTTTGCAATCAGGTTTAAAAAAAAAACACTTTCACACGTCAATTTTTTTGTCACTACGTGACTCAAATGAAGCAATGTAAGTTCCTCAATCAGATCCTGATTTTAACGTCAAGAGTTCATTGTTTACATTATAATGAAAAGTTAGAGTATAGACTAAACAACATTGAAGTGCAGAGGATTGAGTGATGTGTGTTTACTTACTGACTCAAATCCACACTCATTACCAGTCTATGATTTTGTAAGTGATGACTTCAATAAGTGTGAACGGAGAGGAGTCATGATGTTTTTGTATATGGAGCATCATTCATCCCTTTGCAAGTAAATTGAAATAAATGTAGAACGATGAATAGTGAAACAAAGCGCTTACAATGGGCCTGATCAGAAGGCTTAAAGTCACTCAAAGGGCAATGGAAAGGGCTATGCTCAGAGTTTCCTTGCGTGATCGCGTCAGAAATGAAAATATCCGCAGGAGAACAAAAGTTACAGACATAGCCCGAAGAATCGTCAAAAGTGGCAGTGGGCAGGGCACATTGCTCGCAGAACAGATGGTCGATGGGAACGAAAGGTTCTGGAATGGCGACCACGTACCGGAAGACGCAGCGTTGGAAGGCCTCCCACAAGGTAGACCGATGACCTGGTGAGGGTCGCGGGAATCCGATGGATGCGAGACGCACTGGACCGGTCATTATGGCGACATTTGGGGGAGGCTTATGTCCAACAGTGGACGTCTTTCGGCTGAAATGATGAAACAAATAAATGGTCGTAATGGCCTTGTGGTTAAGGTACCCGCCTCTCGTGCATGAGCTTGCGGGTTCGAAACCGGGCAAGTATTAATCATCATCTTTATTATTTCTGCCGATAGACTTCCACTGTTGGACATAGGCCTCCACAAGTACCGCTGAAACGACCGGACCTGTGCGTCTGGCATCCATCGGATTCCCGCGACCCTTACCAGGTCTTCGGACCAATGTGAATTTTCAAATTCATATTTACTTTTCTAAGGTTATCTAAGGGTGTTTTTAATATCGTGCTGATTTCATAGCGCATGTAGAATTGTTCCACATGCGGGGCTGCTGCCCCATATCATGCCCCGCATCCCGCGTGCGTATTCCACGCATTACAATACATACTTGTATGAAAAGGACATTTGCGGGGGCTACGCATGCGGAGCAATCAAGCATGCGTTATGAAATCCGCACGATATTAAAAACACCCTAAGACATTACTACTATTCGAAGACATGTGACATTCACCAACCCGCACTGGGCCCGCGTGGTGGATTACGGCCCATTCCCTCTCCTAGACAGAGGAGGCCTGAGTCCCAGCAGTGGGAACATTAAAAGGCTGATTATGCTTATGCTAAGACATTACACCCCGTGCCTCTGAAAGCACGTAAAGCCGCTAGTCCCAGTTGTCATCAATAGACCTTTGACAGTTGTTAAAGGTAGTCAGTTAACAGAAAGAAAATCTGACCATCAAATCTATCTAAGGAATATCGTGTTGTCCAGTAACTGGGTTGTGGTCTTATAGGGAGTCGCTCCATGTTAAACACGGGTATTCAGCCGTATCCCGTTAGACTGGAAGCCGATCCCAAGCTAGTTAGGAAAAGACTAGGGAGAAAATGACGATAAATCGTGAAATACCTTTCTGCACGAATCCCAATTTATTTGTGCTTCTTCTTTTGGATTCTAGATATCAACCGTTTCGTACAGGCCATGGCCCGAAGGGAAGAGGAGTGGCAGGCGGTCGCATCCTTCTTCGAAGCAGTAATGCAAACAAAGGAGGAGACCGCAGGTGCACGCGCGAAGAAGCCCTCACGCCCCAGCCGCCGGGATCCCGATCCCGATTTCCGGCCACCGTAGGCGCGGGCTTGCAGACGGCGAGCAATGGGTAGCTCCGACCGTCCGGTAACAGTCTGGACCGAGCCCAAGTCGTCAACGCGACGGCGCGTACTGTTCCACGCGCGCCTCAAGGACATGTCAGCAAACCGTTGGGGCCCAGCAGGGTCGAAGCCTACTGGGGCCAAGGGTCTGCTTCTGAAAGGAAGACTCGGCCCTGGTATGAAAGGCAAAGAAGGCACAAAAGTGGGTTTTTAGTCAGTAAAAGTCTGACACACCCTCCCGCTACGCCCAAGGGCGGGGGATGTAATTGTATGATTTTCTGAATTATAAAAAAAAAAATATATCAACCGTAATTTTAGTACTTACTAGCTTTTTAAATCTGATATCTCTTTCGTTTTCCAGTGCTATTTTTGTATGTTATAAATTGAACATCAAGTTGACGGCTTATCTGATGGTTAGTGGTCACTGCTGCAACTGCAATATCTGAGGTACGGATAGCTGCATCAATTGGGTACCCCACTCATATTATAATACCTTAGGAACGGAGATAACCAATTCATGATGCTATCCGTACCATAGGTGTGTGGTCTACTCTTCTCGAAGAGGGTTTTATAGCGTGATAAGACCCCAAGAGGAAGCTCATCTCAAATGTAAGTGATCTTCTTGTAATATCTTTACGTTTTCATATGACTGCTTTCGAACATGATCTGCTGTTCAAAGATCATGCAAGATAGAGAGGTTTGGACGAAGAAACGAAAAGTCTTTTTCCAGCAATGGGATACAACTTAGGCTAGAAAAAGAAAAGACAACTAACAACATCTATAAACAATCAGGGACACTAGAGAAAGAGAGAGAAAAAAAATTGTAATCGACAAATTCATCCAAAACATAATCGAACACGCTTAACCAAAATAGGCGTATCCAACCAATACTTGCTTTCCTCTCAATACCCATTGTACCTAATGTTCTACGTTCAAACAATAACCGTTCAGTCGGCCATGTTGTTTCGATGACGTTTCGACAACCGCCATCTTGCATCGGGTTGCATTTGAAATGAGAACAAAGCACTTTGAGTTTCCGCACAATAGAATGAAAGTGATATGGCGAGCGCTAATTCGAGGCATAATTCGAGACCACACAAGAGGATTGATGTTGATCGTTATATGATGGGTAGGTTTGTGTGAATCGTGTCATGTGATCGATTACTGTTTGTTAGTTCGATCTATTGCGCTGATAGCTCGTTGATTAAATCAACATGTATGAAACAATACGGAAACAATTTCGATTTTTAGCTAACGCGGAATTTACGTGACCACATGTTGTAGCTTATCACGTAAATATATTCAAATGTCTCAAAACTTTTAAGATTTTATTAATCAAACCCTCCTTTTTCTGTTGTTACTCTTTAAAACCCATTTTAACAGTGAGCAAAATAAGACCATCTGAGATCAAGATATGTTTCCACAGACAGTGTGGCGCATCGAAGTACTACCGGCCTTAGTTGAATCTGCAACGGCCCATTTAGCTTTGTAGCCATATGAGTACCTTACTGTAGGTACCTTCTTTTCTCACGAAACTGAAGGCATTTTCATTTACTCTATTTTTAGCAATTCGTATTTATCCGGAGCTGCTGGGGCTGTCATTGTGTCTTCGGCCTCGGATGCATCCAACGGGTCGAGCATCCAATCGCGTCATGAAAGATGATGTCGGTCATTATGTTGGCCACCACGAATTGGCTTTCCAGCTGCACGAATTATAATCCTGGTTCTTCTGGATAAAATGGTGGTATACGCAAACCTATATAGTAAACACCGCAGCCCGGGAGGAACATGGTTACACAAATTTTTTGCACAATTTACTTGTTGTGGAGTCCTCCTCGACACTGACATATGGCTACACAGACGTACTGTGGCTCATCGGAGAACCAGCACCTATTTAAGTTGAATCTGCAACAGCCCACCTGACTTTGCAGTCGTACTTTAGACATTTCCAGGTCAGCCATTATGCTATCTTCGAAAAATCGCTAAGCAAGAATTTTTTTAAATTTAGACGCCTTGAGAACCTCTTCCTTTTTTGGAAGTTGGTTAAAAAGTTGTAATAAATTAATTAATATAACCATAGACCAACACAGCTAAACATAATAAATTGTGTCATATCATCATAACCCAGTGCTGACTACTATAAATACTACGAAATAAATATCACTAGTGAAGTCCTAAAGCGACTACTAAACATGACTAATGCAGTGAATAATAGTGTTGTCAAAGTATCGATAGCTTTATGATCGGATTAACTTGTTTAGTTCTGTGAGTAGGGCGCCGGTGGGACCACCGTGTCGATAGATGTTATTAATTGCGTAGCATGAGATTACTATGTTTAAAGGCTTATCTTTGGATTCTGATGAATTTGGATGGATGGAGAGGGAGAGGGAAGCTAAAAAAAAGATGGATGGATTGTGTGAAAAGTGATATGAAAAAAAAGTGAGTTAATGATAGCGTGACGGGAGACAGGACAGATGGGAAAAAAAAACTGGGCAATTGCGAGTCGGACTCGCTCCCTGAGGGTTCCGTACAAACTTACCTATGTAAATAGATCGATTCCAGAATGGAGTCTCGGAAGATTTATCCCAATCACAAAAAAAACGTGACGTAGCAACAAATTTACAGTTTTCAGATTTATTCCTATACTTGTGCTATAAGTCCTTGCTTTATGACAAATTTCAGGATACTGGGTCAACGGGAAGTACCTTAAGAATTTTGATTTCCTTGAGAGTGTCGAAATGTACGTTTTTTGCCACATAAACCGAAGTATCTTTTTTTCTCGTTATCTTACAAGTTTGTTTTGTTTTTACAGATTCAAGAGTCCGCAAACCTGAGTAAAAAGTTTAAATTTCAATTCGATACCTCCACGCGTTCCCAAGATAAAGGGTCTTGACAGACAGACAGACAGACGGACGAACAACAAAGTGAAACTATAAGGGTTCCGTTTCTTCCTTTTGAGGTACGGAACCCTAAAAACGTCTTGCGTCAACCCCAAATAACACGGGATAAGAGCAGGAAGATGGTGATGATGATGATCTTTGGATTCTGATTCCGGACTCAGTCCATCATGGATCACTGTCCGTGGGCCGCAGTGGACTTCATTCCATCCAACCCAAATCTCTCCAGATGCAGATTAGGCGTCCCAGGTTATTCAGGGCGTCTAAGACGGAATTCGGTACCTACTCCTAAGGTTCACATGATTTCTACCCCGGAAAAAAAGGTCACTAGTTATACACAAAAAAAGGTAAAAGTCTGCAGGTGTATTTGGCTGTTTGACGCTTTAGGAGCTGAACGAGATAGATCATGGCATAGATTATTAACTCTCTTTCTTTATTAACTTTCACGTAGGATAATATTCGAAGTTCACACGGGCGAAGTCGTTGGCAAAATCTTGTACTCTGTAGTCAACATTAGGCGAATTATTTCCTTCTACTTTATATAATAAGGAAGTAAAACCCGGAAACCATGGAGTTTGTGGCCATAGAATAATAAATGTTGTAGCTAAAGAGTTCCCAGAAAAACATTACAGACACATTTCAAAGGAAAATTATCTACCATTTTTCCTTTCATACCCCGAAGGGGACTTCGAAAAACACCGTCCAACTTAAAGTTTTTAAACTCCGTAAAGTACCGTATACAAAAAAAAAACGATAATCTATGCGAGTAAATTGTCAACTTCCTCTATTCTCTACGTCTGCTAGTCGACGGGTATCGGGCAATCGGGTTCTAGCAAAAGTTGTGTCGCATCACTAAAATCCGCAGGTTATTGTGGCACGTCCCTATCTGCGGTCACCGACGGACATTATCCGCGCACCCGTGCGATATCCGCGCGACCGCCGTAATAAGAAGTCAATATTAGTCGGGCGGGCGGATTTGTGGATGAGAGGTGTGGAGAGGGACCTTCTTTGGGTTCATTTTTAAATGGGCTTGTGTTTTATTTGTAAAAGAAAATGAGCCATAATGAGACAGATCGTACACTTGTAAGATATGAAATTAAACTTCTAATACAATAGTTTTACTATTGAACTGGAATCATATATTAGTTGACCAAAAGATGTTTTTGTTTTAAAGAATAATTTTCTGAACAATCACGCTACCTTCTGCTGAAGAAAGCGGACAAAAGAATAGGGTTGGTACTTTGATGCATGTCCGTCCATTACATAAGTACAGAGACACCTCAGTACGTCAATCACCCTTAGCCAATGTTCCCATTTGTGAATCCTTAACCATACTTAAGGGCTGTCTGACGGCCAGTTACCTACATACCAGCCGCAATCTCGTTTCGATGAAAATAAATGTCAAAAACTTGTCAAAATGTAGCATTTTAAGTGCTTTTGACAGTTTACGACTGAGCTACTAATAACACTAATAATGTGAATGTTCCTTTAAAATACGAGAATTGCACCTCGAAGAGTCAGTAGTTAAGTGTAAAAAAAATCTAAGTACTCAACTGCATTCAGATCAGAATGGAAACCGACCTCAAGACAATAGAGAAGAGACTAAGAATATTATGTAGGATGTCACACTTAAAATCGAGCAAATTATGCAGTCAACGATGGTGTACCCAGAAGATCGCCAGACAAAGTGACATTCGAACAGCGATAACGATCGTCAGTAGTCCAAAATGTAGGCACGGGATTGATTGACATGCACGGACAGTGTCATCAGCTGGTTACCTCCTTTGTAGTGGGAAGTTTACGCTCGCACGTTATCGCATAACACACTTTAACTGCCTCATTGGCCTCATGGTAACAAGCATGACTGCTGAACGAGGGGTCCTGAGTTCAAATCCCAATTTGGGCAAAAAGTGTTGTTGAGTTTTTCCGTTAGGAATTACTTTGTAGCAGCCCGGAGTTTGGAAGGAGGTGTGGTAACCCCTTGCTTTGGATAGCACGTAAAGCTGCGTTGGTAGTGCACCTCTCCTCAGTTGTGTCACATGGCCGTCCCATCGGACAATGACAGCCGTTAGTTCTGCGTACTTGGCTAGTCATCGTTGAGATTGGCCATTGTAATCGAATTTCGGTCGGGAGGATTATTTTATACACACTTTGCCTCTTTTGCCTTCTCCTTTTCACATAGAGGCTCTAAAGTTATACGAACTAGTAACTATCGGCAAGCATTATATTCTATACAAAAGCTCATTCCATAGCGACCATACTCCGTCGCAGCTCGAGGCACCCCGATAACAGGGCGAGTTTACACTGCGCCAATTAGACTGGCCCCGCGGCATCCTCCGCTGTTTTCACTGGCTAATTGTATCTACGCTGCCGTGTGCACCGTACCTAGTCTGTTTACAACGTCGTGTGTACATAGCCCTATGATTTTGTTTACGGTTTGTGGAACAAACACATTATTTGTCCTTAATTAATAAATCTTTGGGGAAATGGAGAGTTGGTAAGACTTCGTGTTTTGTTTGGGGTTGTTAAGCAGCTAATTATAAATATAACTTAACATCGCGCCTGTATCACCGAAGGGTTAGAGCTATACTAGCTAGCCCGTGTGGTTTCACCCGCATCTTTGATTATTGCGTCGTTTATATTGGCCGTAGCGTCATGTTATATATATAACCCCCCTAAATAAATGGGCTATCTAAAACTAAAAGAATTCTAATTAACACGTATTTTAGATTAAGGAGGTTATATTTTCGGTTGTGTGTGATTTTTTTTTATGTATTTTCACCGTTTTCTCGGTCAACCGAGGACCAATTTTGATTTTTTTGCTTCATTGGAGTCGGTAGTATTTTTTACCCGACTGCAAGAAGGGTTATGTTTTTCGCGCGTATCTTGTATGTATGTATGTATTTATTAATATTTATGTATGTAATATTCTTTATTACCTCATACGAGTATCTTCCAAACCGCTGAACAAATTTATACTTATTCTTAAGATATCGTTAGATTCGTCTTGATAACCCAAGTGTTCTTAGATGGGTGATGTTAATAAAATCCCAACATAACGACTGTGAGACACCATAATTTAAGATACCTATATATATATTTTTTTGTATACTGCTTTATAGGTATCAAATTAAAGGGCGCATCATGAGGATTTCAAAATAGTATATCATGACCATATTAAAAATAAATACAATAGGATATTATTATTTATCTACTAACTGTTACTCGCGACTTCGTTACTCCCCTTTTTATATCCCGTTGGGAATTAAGTCCCATTACCGCGGGAAAATGAAAAGTAGCCCAAGTTACTCCTTGTAACATCAAAGACGAATTTCAGACGACGTGCAATGTGCTCGCAGTCCGACCGCCCGGCTGTTGTCCGGACCGAGCCCACATCGTAGACAGCGCGTGGTGTACTACGCGTTCCTCAACTGAGATGTCAGCAAAACCGGAGGGACCAGCAGGGCCGATGCTTACTAAGGCCATAGAAGGACTTCTGAAAAGGTAACCCGTGGTCCTGGAACGCAAAGGGCAACTAAAGGAACCTAGGTGTGGTTTAACTCAGTAAAAGTAAGTCTGGCACGCTCTCCCTCTCCACCCTAGAGCGAGAGAAGTCATTAGATGATTACCCTCATAACAAAAGCATTCTGTTAGTGAAAGTCCCGTCAAAAGCGGTCCAGCCGTTTCTAAAATTTCCTCTTCTCTAAGAATCAGGATGTCCCCCGGACCACCGGAATTAAGTCCTGTTCCCGCGAGAATATAAAAAGTAGCTTAAGGTACTCATTATAATATTAGCTATAAACCAATGAAAGTTCCGCCAAAAAGAAGCCCAAGTTGCTTCTTGTAAAATCAGCTATCCGTCAGTGAAAGTCGCTCAAAGTCGGTCCAGCCGTTTCGAAGATGTCCATTATCGCCGGGAATTAAGATAAACTACCGCCCGCGAGAATTGAGATGCCCCCGCCCTCGAGAAATAAGCCCCGTCCCGCGGAAATATAAAAATTAGATTAAGTTACTCATTATAACATTAGCTATATCCCAATAAAAAGTAGCCTAAGTAACTGCTTGTAACAGTTGCTATCCGTCAGTGAATGTCCTGTCAAAATAGGTACTAGCCGTTTCGGATGTTAGCCGGAACAAACCAATAACTAATAAAAAAATTCAAAATTCACGCTTTTGTTTTAAGTATCGAATACATATAATAAACAAATGTTTTTTTGATAATACAAACAGATACTTTAATTTTATTTAAGATACAAAAAGCGAGGCGGATGACAAGGTAGGTTTGTGAACATTTAGTAATAAATGTATTGTGTGAATAAATAGATATATTAGATTATAATAACTAAAAAGTGTAGGTAAAAGAAAAAAATAACTAAATAAAAACTGAAAAGAAAAAAACAAGTTCAGTCCAGTAGCGTAGAAACCAATTTAATTGCATTAATTTAAACAAAACAAATAATAAATCCTAATATGGAACATATTGACTGCAACAGTCGGGACCCATTAAAATAATCGAGACTAAAATCTTTCAAGACAATATGGGTCCCGACTGTTGCAGTAAATTTTATGTTTCGTATTAGAATTTATTATTTGTTGTGTTTAAATTAATGCAATTAAATTGGTTTCTACGCTACTGGACTGAACTTGTTATTTTCTTTTCAGTTTTTATTTAAAGTTATTTTTTTCGCAGTTGGGTTTTTTTTTTTCTAAAGTAGTTTTGATTCTCAAGTGAGGACATGCCAAAATATACCCAATATTTTCTCTAAGTTGTACCTATAGGTACTTAATAAGATGGCTGAAAGCACTAACAGAGTTGGTGAGTGCTTAGGTACCCGGGTTGAGGCATTGTTGGGGAGTTAACGCGACCCTGGAACGCAAAAGGCAATCACACCATCATCGAGAGAAACACGGGTGAGTTTTAAACAGTGCCTAAGAGCCTGTCCTCCCTCACGCTCCATCCAGAGCAGAAGAAGTTATTTGATAATTTCCCACCCTCAAAAAAAAGTAATACTTAACAAAGATTAACATAGATACATACAAACTTTCGCCTTTATAATATTAGTGTGATTACAAGGTATAGTCAAAGCAGGTGAACAACTCTGGCGTCTACACTATCAACAATACAAATAGACAAGCGAGTCATACGCTAGTTCGGGTAGAGGTGCGTTCATACTACTTTGTAAACTGGTATACAGCTGCAGCGATCTTTTCGACAGGAGAGCAGGAGACAGGAGAGCAGTGGTGGCCGAGTGGTAATGGCCCTGACTTACGGAGTTGTAGGTCGTGGGTTCAAACCCAGCCAAGCGCATTACTTTGTGTAATTTATTTCATCACCACTGCTCTCAAAACGGAGAAGGAAAACATCGTGAGGAAACTGGCATGTCCTAGAACCAAAAATTCGAAGACATGTGACATCCACCAACCCGCACTGGGCCCGCGTGGTGGATTACGGCCCATTCCCTCTCCTAGAGAGGAGGCCTGAGTCCCAACAGTGGGAACATTATAAGGCCGACTATGCTATATGCTATGATCTTTTCAACGTGCATTTCGATTCATTTGGCAAGTTCCATAGAATTATTAGCAGCAATTTCTGAATTTACACCTCGCTGATGTGCCTTCACCCACGTTTAAATTAGTCCACGCTTCGCCTCTGGCTCTGGACCGCAAACGGAAACCGAAGGAACACAGATGGGTTTTAGTTAGTAGGGTCTGACACTCTCTCGTTTCACCTAGAAAGGGAAAAGTTAGTTGATAGTTTCCTACATTAATTAAAAAGGTTAGATGGCTGTTCAAGAGAAAGCCTACTAAAAATCGTCTGTACTTCCTCATAAACATAACCTCACTTCTCAATCACTTTGTCTAACAAATACCCAGCTACACTAGCCCTTAGCACTCAAAGTGCATTATATTTGTCATAGTTTAGTACCAGCAAGCGGCACTTTTACACTTTATCGGTTCGACAATATTTGCTTGTTCGCCCTTACTGTACACAAGGCATACCTTGGTTCTGAGGCGCTCAACATGCGGTCGGGTTCAATGAGTTTTGACCAGTTTTGACCAAAATGGGTTTTAGTAGAGGATTATCGATCGTTAATTATTTTGTTGATTTGGCTTCTCTTGGCGAAACTGTTCTGGATTCTTACCATGACGTCGACCACGACGAAAGAAGGATGGAGCTTAACACCGTATACATATAGCTCCATCCCTTTAACAGTTCAGTTTAGATCGTCATATCATTCGCGTTAATAGCACGTGGTAGGGATTCTGAAAGCCTTCCTTTGTAACACGTTACTTACTCGCTTCTTAGGGTCCCGTACCAAAACGAAAAAACGGAACCCTTAAAGGATCACTTTGTTGTCCGTCTGTCTGTCTGTCCATCTATCTGTCAAGAACCATTATCTCGGGAACGCGTAGAGTTATTGAGTTGAAATTAAAACCATATAAACAGATCGGTAGCCCCTTGAAGTTGTATAAAAATCAAACTTCTAAGTTAGCGAAAAAAAAAGATACGGCCATTTATGTCGTCAAAAACGTATATTTCGACACTCAAGGGAATCAAAATTCATAGGATACTTCTCGTTTAACCAGAATCCTGAAATTTCGCATAAAGCAAGGTCTTATAGCAAATCAGGTATAGGAATAAAAACTGTAAATTTGTTGTTACGTCACGAAAAAAATAACTTTTTTGCGATTCGGAAAAATCTTCGAGACTCCAGCGGGAATTGAACTATTTACAATAGGTAATTTTGTACGGAACCCTCAGTACGCGAGTCCGACTCGCACAAGCCCAGTTTTTTTTTTTAGCGTTAAACCTATATTTTTGCAGCGTTTAGGTAGGGAGGTAATCAAAATCAATGATTTAAAAAAAATAATCTGGAAGATGGTCATGGACTCTTGATCAATCAGATTTAAGCGGCAAACCACCACATGACCTAAATATATTTTCCATTTTACAAAACCTCCAAAACAACAAAGGTACCTATGTAGGTAATGAAGTGAAGGTACCCATCTTTCGAAACACTCTTTTATTGTAGAATTTCGTTATGCTTTGGCTACAGGCAAAGAGTAGCACAAAGTACATGTTTGTATTAATTACCTATCTACTCTCAAAATGACAGGAATAACCGTGGGGATACACTTCACGAGTTAGGTAGACGTCTGTAACCAACCAACCAAATATTTCACGACAGAAAAAGAAGGTAATTCATAATTTCACTCTCCTAAAAATGTTGGAAGCCTCTGTTCCAATGCTTTCTATCATTGCCGCCATTATGACCAATAAATTGTTAACCCTTTATGGTACCCGGTACTAAAGAATATCTATCTATCGCAAGGGCTTTCCACCTGTCAGTGTCGTTCACCTGATATTTGATAGAAAAGGGCTTTTCACCCGATATTTGATAGAAAGCAGTTATCAAATACCAAAACACATGGGCGTAACCGGGGAGGGGGGGGGCAGGGGGGACAGTTGCCACCCCCACTGCATTTTGTTTGCGTCCGTAGGTACTATCTACTTTTGTCGATAAAAGTAAAAAATCGAACTTTTCGTAACGATTCGTAATAAAATATACACAGTTCCACACAGTTACAGTTCCAAAATTACAAAAATGTATGGAGGAAGTATCTGATTTTTATCCGTCTGTCTGTCTGTCCTTTATCTCGGGAACGCGTGGAGGTATTGAGTTGAGAGAAATTAAAACCATATACCTACTCAAGTATGCGATCCCTTGAAGCTGTAAAAAATCAAACGTCTGAGTTAATGAAAAAAAAGATGCGGCCGTTTATGTCGCAAAAAACGTATATTTCAACACTCTCAAGGGAATCAAAATTTATAAGGTAGTTTCCAGTTGACCTAGAATCCTGAAATTTGGCATGAAGCAAGGCCTCATAGCACAAGTAGGTGCAGGAAAAAATCTGAAAACTATAAATTTGTAGTTACGTCACAAAAAAAATTGCGATTCGGAAAAATCTTCGTAACGCAATTCGGAAATTGAACTGTTTTCATGGGTAAGTTTGTTCGGAACCCTCAGCGCGCAAGTCCATCTCGCACTTGCCTGTTTTTTTATTAAGGGATCACATCGGAAGCCGAACTATGGCGCACTTATTAGATAAATAAGCAGCAGCAGGACATTGAAAGTATTGGAATAACAGAGTTAATACAAGTAGTAGAATCTTTTTACCCAAAGGTGAAGATAGCCCTAGAAATTTTACTAGCAATGCCTTATTCCACTGCTACAATCGAAAAATCGTTTAGTGTACCACATGTAGACGTTGTATGCTCAGTGTACAAGAACCTTCATAGAAAATTTGTTAGCGCTATGGGTGATTTTTTCACGGAAGACGTCATAAACCGTTTTGCTGAAGACCCTCGAAAGTTGTTTTTAAAATAGCTAAGTATTGTATACCTAATTAAAGAATTTATATAAAAAACTGCCTAATTTAATTTACGTTTATTTATTTGATTGAGCTTATAGAAAATCATAAAACTGGTCAATAAATAAATATGGACAATTGAAGGGCTTTTTATTTTTTCAATTTATTCATATCAATCGTAATCGCAATCATAGTTACGGTTACGAAGCAATCACATGATTACTTTTTCAATAAAAATTAAAAAAACATCTGATCATAATCGCTGTGTGTATTGTATTTTTACTATATTGATGTACAATAAAGTTTATTCTATTCTATTCAAATTGTAACTCATAAGCTTTGCAGTGACATCTATCCGCAAGATTCGACACTAACAATATTGAACAGTAACTTTTCTCATACCTAGATGTCGCTTTTTTACTAAGTACCTTTTGTCGACAAGTTTAATGTTAGGAATAGTGATGTGAACTTCATGTAATCGATTTAAGTTTTAAATTGCAATTATTGAATGAATGAAAAGCTTCATCTTGGAAATGTATGAAACCCCGCGTAAAAAGGTGTTACTATCAGTAAGTAGTATTCTACTCTCATAAATGAAAAACAAAACATAATCTCACTCACTTTAATTATCACAAAACAACAGCAAATAACAACATTTCTTCTTCACTCCACAATGTACTCAAATAGGTACTTAAGTTAGCTAACAACGTAACACAATATAACTTATGTACATTTATTTACATTGACAACCTTCTTGGAGAAACTATAGAGCCAAAACAAAAAGGATAGACATAAGTTGCTAAAGAAAAAACGAGAGAGATAAATCATTTTGTGACAGTAACTTGTCACTTTGACATCTCAGTGTCTATCTCTTTCTTCATGAATGTCTTTTCTCGCTTTCCCATGTCAAACTTTTTTATAACACAGAACACTATTATATTATACTAATAAACAACAATTAACTACAAAGACGTCAATCAAAATT
The DNA here is from genome assembly GCA_905147345.3 of Mythimna impura. Taxonomy (NCBI): domain Eukaryota; kingdom Metazoa; phylum Arthropoda; class Insecta; order Lepidoptera; family Noctuidae; genus Mythimna; species Mythimna impura. The sequence goes on from LR990363.1 coordinate 12,023,074, forward strand.
TTCGAATCAGTAGATCTGCTGCCTAATGGTTCAGTTACTCAGGTCGATAGAAAGACTACGGCGAGTAATCGAAATCAATTAAGACCCAGTGTCTCTATACGGTTAGCGACTCAGTTCGCAACCGAACTTGAGGTTGTTGGGCATCGAGCGATCCAGGCGCGTGCAAACCAAAGTCGGCAGTCGCCTTTGTTTAAGGGAGCGGACCGTGAATTAGCCAATCACAGTGCTCGAAATCCCCTCTTCGCATCAGTGGAAACAATGTAAGTGGAGCGGAGTGGAGCTGAGCGGAATTTCAAATAAAACAAAAGAACACGCGGCCTCGAGCCGGACAGAACGGAGTCGAATGCCGAGCGTAGAGCACGAAGCGGAGGGTAGGTCAAATCCACTCCAATCCGCTTTGCTTCTATGAAAACACTTACCACTTTTCACTGCTCTTCTCCGCTGCACTCCAGTGGAAACACACCCTAAGGTCATTTGTACACGTTTAAAAAAATCGCCTGGCCCTATGCAAGAATTCAAGTCGTTTCTACACACGAACTGTGTACACTGCTATGGCGCAGACCAAGAAAAAAGTCTTGTCTGCGCTAGACACGACGCGTGAAACTATGGTGCGGTAAGGAGTGCCACGATAAAGTTTCGTGCCTAGATCCGACAAAATTCTTATCTTGTAGATGATGAATTGGTCCTATCTGCCGCAGACACCGTGAAACTTCTTAGCGTGTACAAACAAGCCCCCTTAGGGGCTACTCGATAAAGCCGCCTGCGGCACGCCGCCGATATAGATTGGCGAAATCGGTGTCCCACTGTGCATGAGCCATCAAGGGCGGATCCAGGATTTTGTTCTGGGGGAAGCAATAAGGTTCGGACGAGCACAAAAATCAACAATAACTGTTAGAAATAAATTTGAAGTACCATACTTCAAGTTTATTTCTACAAGTTTTTATTCATATATTTTAACAACTGATAATTAAATTTGCTTCTAAGCATGTAGTGTGATGGAATCTCCACAGTACACAAAAATACCGTCTGGGGGGCACTTGCTCCCGTGCCCCCCCCCCCCCCCCGCTTTAAATCCGCCCTTGTGAGCCATAACTGTTATGATTGGTCATTGACACTCCACTAATCACCCAATCACAGCAACATTCACGAGATTTGACAGCAGATTGACACATCAAAAAATTGTACTTCTAAAAACCATAAGGTAGGAACTTGTAATACTGGTCACATTAAAATTGGCTCATAGTTTGATTTCTCCCATTTCTTTAGCCTGACTTTTTTTTTTCACTCATAACACGATACTGTCTTGTTAAATGCCGCTGTTGACGATCATACAAGTTTCACAAATACTCGTTGGAGAAGTAATGGCGCTAGTGTAGTACGAGGTTCATTTTAGTGACCCAAAATATTGGAATAGAATATGTATGAGATTCTTGTTTTATTAATTACTGAATTCATAGAATACAATACTACTTACATATATTTTTAGTTGCAGTACATTAATCATAATGATAAGAACCCACAGATATTCTACCCCTTCACGCAGGCGTACACCAAGTGTACAATGACGAATACGCGTTTGTATGAAGCTTAGCGTCCATGGACAGTAGGCCTAACCCCCCCCCACCCCCCCACCCCGTCATGCCGGTTGCGAAGAGACATCACTAATAAGACCTGTGACCATTTTATGTGAAAGCTACGAATCCGAGCGTGGCCATGTTTTCTCTAGATGGCGCTAAACTCAATTTTAATTTTTTAGTGTATTTACTGCATTATTATGTCAAGGAAGTGGAAATTCCACTTTCTTAATATAATATTCTGACTTTAGATAATAATACTCCAAAAACTCGCTCCATCTAGCGAGAAAATTGCCTGTAGCTTTTAACTTGAATGACCTTGTATAACGCTCCAACCATCGTTCGTACGCACGGGTATACGAAATGGATAGACCAACATTTGGTCTCTATATCTTAATTTTTACGAAGGACTACCCAAAACGAAAAATTTCTTTCAGAAACGTCGTCCTTTGGGTGATTTTTTTGGGTATAATAATAACCTCGTACTACCACTACTAGCTAGCGCCATCAACCATCTCAATCTAGTACTATAACAGTATCGGGAGTGAATCCTTCTGGTCAACTCGTGTGATAGAGGCCAGCCAACGCGTCTTGGAGTGCACGTAAGCATGGTAACGTTGACTTGTAACCGCCTGCCTTCTCTGTCTCGCTCTCTGCTCTGTGGACAGAAATTGGAGAACATTATTATTGATCTCAAACATTGTATGATATATGTTTGGGTTACTGCATATCAAGTATTTCTCCTTTCCACATCAAACAAGTTAGAACCTTTTCTAGCAACGGTTCTTGGTAGACAACCGACCGATCGCGTCATCCGTGGAAACCATTTAAATTCTTAATTATTACTATTAGCTGACCCGGCGAACTTCGTACCACCTAATAGTAAGGATAACGCCATCTACTGGCATTACCAGAACAGCATAATTCATTTAATAATGACATTTTAATTATAGATGGCGTTGTATTCGGGTTTCTTTTTTTCGTGATTTTTTCCATTTTTTCTCACCGTTTAAACCTTCCCTGGACTATCACAAATATTTCGAAAACAAAATTAGCCAAATCGGTCCAGCCGTTCTCGAGTTTTAGCGAGACTAACGAAATATTGATTGAGCTACTAATTTTTATATTTTTTTTATTTTTTTATTCTTGATAGGTTCGCGCTTGACTACTATCTCACACTATCTATATATAGATTAAAGGCCACTCGAAAGTCTTTTTAAACCTTAAACCTTAAAAACTCAAACCTAACCTAACCTCACCCTAAACTAAACCTAAACCTTAGTGAAATAATGTTCTATTCTGTGGAATCTAGAACTATGTTTGGGTCCACTTCCAATCTAACAGGATGCGCTGAATACCAGTATTTCACATGAATCCGTTTCTTGGGTATCGAGGAAACTCGGTATGAAATGGATGGTCATGACTCCATGGACCAATCTCAGCCAGCATAGCTTAACCTCGATCTTCATCACGGGTGGTAGTCATTATTTTGCCACAAGCTTTTCTGGAGCTGGAATGATCCTCATTAAAAGGTAAAGAAACAATAATCACTTTGTTAACCAACCTGACATGTTTCAGATACCCGCATCTCACAATATCCTCGATAGAAGGTGCGTTCGGTCCACAGCGGTCTGGTACAATAGGAGCTTCATATTTGTACAGCGGTCCCTCTTCTATGAACGGTAACGTTGGCTGTGTTGAAACGCGAGTGAATTTTACACCGGTTGAGAATTGAGTTACCTGGAAAAACATGAGGAAATCGTTAAAGCAAGTTAATAATAGCTGCAAAGGTAAAGTGGGTTGTTTACGTCTGCAATGGACAGACTTCCACTCTTGAACATAGGCCTTCCCAAGTGTCGCTCCAACGACCGTCGACCAGTCCGGTGCATCTCGCATCCATCGGATTTTCGCGACCCTCACCAGGTCATTGATCCACCTTGTAAGAGTTTGGTAATTCTTCGGGTTATGTCGGTAACCTTGGTTTTCCTGCGGATATCTTCATTCCTAATATGATCACGCAAGGAAACTCCGAGCATAGCCTTTTCCATTGCTCTTTGGGTGACTTGAAACCTGTTGATGAGGCCCATTGTGAGCGACCAAGTTTTAGAGCCATATTGACATAATTATGGCTCTAATAGAGAGAGTATTCCGTCCACAGAGCCATATTGTCATATGACCAGTGCATGTTAACAGTGAGCCATATTGACATGACTCACTGGTAATACGCACTGATCCTATGACCAGTCTATACTTTCGTCTTGTGATAACGTACGTAACGTCGTATTGGACTAGAAAATACTGCGTAACTTCCCGAATGCTGCACAGCCGAGTCGGATACAACGATTGACCGCTTCCTCGAAGTTAGACTTACCCAGCAATCCACTACGTGGATCAAAAACGCCTGGAAACTACAATGCGGCTCTGAAATTGAATCCGATATTGTGGTTCTGATGAGCTGGACTCATAGTCAAAGGAGGAGGAGAGGAAGAACCTGCAGTGATCTGATATCTTATCAAGAAAGACCACAGGTCCTTTAATAAGCACCTCTCTGTCATAGAAGTTACATACAGCCAACTCTGCAGGAGAACAAAAGAGCAGTTCGTATGCTTCTAAGCTGCCTAGTGGTACAGTCATACAGGGCAAAAAACTTCGGAAACCCAGGTACCCTACACGAAATAGTAACACCAAAGCCAACGCTTTTGTGTTTCTGCCCATTTCGCTTCAACCACAGGGTTTTGTGCCTTGTCGTGCCAGGAGCATTACTTTGTGTAATTTATTTCACCATCACGAGATTAGTTCTTTAAACGGTGAAGGAAAACATCGTGAGGACACCGGGATGTCCTAGAACCAGAAATTTGAAGACATGTGAAATCCACCTATCCGCACTGGGCCCGTGTGTTGGATTACAGCCTATTCCCTCTCCTGGAGAGGAAGAACATTATAAGGCTAATTATTGTTATGCTTGTCGTGCATTTACGCGATACGGAAACATTATTTTATTGCCGTTTCACTTTAGGCCCCTCGCCAATACCAATGCGCCACTAACGCGCTACAGCATCGCGACTGTATCGATGCGAACGCGCTACAGCATAGCTACAAAAAGTCACCATGTGCGAGGGGCCTTAATGTCGCCGCGCCGCGACATTACTAAAACCATTCAGCAAAATTTATGTGTTCCAATAAGTGTCTGTATACATACCAGTGGCACAGCGGGTACTATTTCCTCCTGCTTGTGAGCTTTATTTTGAGCAAATGTGTTGAGTATTTCTTTGGCATCTCCCTCCGCGAACATGAGTTCATCAATTAAAGCTTCTTTCTCTCTAATCTTCTGCTTTTTAGCTTCCTGTTCTAAACGGTTGATTTCTTGCCTACGAAGATCTTCCATTTGTTTCTCTATTTCTAGTATTTCTTCTAATTCTACTTCTTCTCTTCCTGTAATTAGTATGTTCTTGTATTAGATAAACCTTAAATTGGCAGTTTATTACTTAAAATATTAATAAGGGGAACATTATATTAACGATAGCAACACAAACAGATTTTAAGAGTCTGTAGTAACAGAGCCGCATGCATAGACTTGACAGAACCACATAGGGTGAGTAGCCTGTTGAGTAGCAGGCTTAAGCAATGAGTTTAACATTAATAATAACTTCTAATTTCAATTAAGATATTATAAATAATGTTATGTGAAGTTTTTTTTTTGTGCATGTGGTGTTAACCTTTAATTAATTGTTGCACTTGTTAATGTTACCCTGATCATTAAGTTTGTAATGTATATGTGTAAACAATTGTTGGTTAACCTAAACAAATAAATAAATATAAAATGTATGGCAATGACATTACCTATCACATCACTACTACAATAATAAATTTAAAATCTGCTGTTTTTTGTCTGATATAAACTAGGCTTGACTGTGATCCCACCTGATGGTAAGCAGTGATGTAGTTGTTGATGATGAATCACACTAGTTTATCTTATACCATTTGTCACTTTTATCTCAGTGTAATAATAAGAAGTAAAATTATTATACATAAAAATGTCTGTATCCAATAAAAATAAAGCAAGTATGCAACAACAAAATCTTGACCAACTAAACCAAAAATAATAAATCAGGTTGGTTTATATTACTTCATTAAAGTATCTGTTTTAGTGAATTATGTTAATTTTATTGATATCTAGATGTTATTTAAGCCATGAAATAATGATAGAAAGGGTATCATATCAATATTCTTTCACAATCAATGCATTTACATTTGTATTATTACATAGTGTACTTTAAAACAAGTACCCATGTGAGTACTGTCTCAAGTACTATTTGTAACTGATTGACTAATTCTAGATACATCCTGTACCATTTCAAGTACCTTTTGTAACTGGCTTACCTAGTCTAGATACATTATTTACCTTTTCAAGTATTAGTTGTAACTAACTACCCTTTACCATACCATTTATAATTGACTTACCTAGTCTAGTTGTATGATTTATGATTTCAAGTACCAGTTATAACTGATTACCCTTTCAAGTACTGTTTATAAGTGACTTACCTAGACTAGATATATGTATTATTTACCATTTCAAGTACCAGTTGTAACTGACAACCCTTTCAAGTACCATTTATTTGACTTACCTAGTCTAGCTAGATTTATATGATTTACCATTTCAAGTACTAGTTGTAACTGACTACCCTTTCAAGAACCATTTATAAGTAACTTACTTAGTCTAGAATTGTAGATATATGATTATGTATTATTTATCATTTCATGTACCAGTTGTAACTGACTTCCCTATTCTAGATATATCATGTACCCTTTCAAGTACCATTCTAGCAGACTATCCTTTCCAGTACTGTTTATAAGTGACTTACCTTGTCTAGATGATATATCATCATCATCATTTCAGCCGAAAGACATCCACTGTTGGACATAGGCCTCCCCCAAGTGTCGCCATAATGTCTAGATAGATAGATACCATTTCAAGTACCAGTTGTAACTGACTTACCTATTTTAGCTTTATTCTTCATAATAATCTCCTTGTTATCTTTTTTATATTGTTCTATCCGTTTATTAGTGCCAACAATATCTATATTATTTGTTAAATTGTATACTATTGTTTCAATTTCTTCCAGATAGTCATTGTATTCACGTAATGTTGCAAAATCTTCCTCTTTTTTGTTATAATCTTTGAGTACTCGCTTTCTGATGTCTATTTCTTTTTCGACCATGGGGTCTTCAAATAATTGGACCCTGAAGTTACTGCGACGTAATGGGACATTACAGTCGGGACAGGAACCGGACCCTAAAAAATAGTTAAAATAGGTAAGTAATAAAAACATTAAATGTTCCCCATTATTAATTTTTTACTTTTTAACAATTTCTGGTAATAATGTGTGTATTTACCGCTATTTAAGACAACTGGTAAACTAACTATATAGTTTCAAAGTACATTATATAGTAGAAAACTGTGAAAGTGATTTTTGAAAAAGCCAATTTTCAGACTAATTTAACTTTTGATAAACTCCTATTTTGTGCTTAATTGTAAGAGAAAGTATTTATTACAATAAATTAGGAGTATTTACCTTTCAAAAACAGTAAATCAACACAGCTTTCACATAAAGCGTGGCCACATACGTTTACCATCAACTTCAAAGACGGATTTCTGTATTTTGTGGTTTTGCAACGAGGACACGCTTGGTCATCCATGTCTTTAATTTCTGGGTCCTAATTTCTATAAACAATAAGTCGTTTTTAAGCTAAAGTACAGCAATATATCTTTAAAACATTTTCCGCCGAAACTAAAAAGAAGCCAAGTTTTTCTTTCAGTTTGACACTAGCAAGGTAAGGTAATTTGACAGCAATACTGTCGTTGTCATTTGTTTAGTGGTGTATTTGTTTGTGGTACCTATTATATTATTTAACATGTTTGTTTGGCTCTGGCTTGACAGTTCTGAAACAAAAAAGATTTGAGCAAACAACTACCTACTATATTTTTTTACTAACAAAATAATCAAATAAATTTTAGATGCACTGGTAAAAAATATTCCTACTGAAAAGTTTCATTTTCGGGCTAGACCTAGACTTTTTATTTTTCTTAAATCCACTGATGTACTATTTACCCTTACCCGTAATTTATCTGTTTTGTTTTTGTCTAATAAATTCTGTCATGTGTAAAAAAACCTTTTTCGAAACGTTTTGTCTATTTTCTATTATCGCTTGCGCTTAACCAATAATAAAATATTTACTATGTTGTAATAGCCAATGAGAGAAAAGTAAAGATAAAAATAAATATCACATAAAGTTTAAGTAAAGAGAACAAATAAATTTTGTGTTCATTGAAAAGTTGTATTTGAATGTTTTACTTTTCTTTTTCACGTAGTAAATAGCATAATTTAGTAACCAAAACATATTAGGAATTATGAATTTAGCTGTAAGGCAATTGGCTAGGCAATCTTTTAAACGATGTGACAGATATGCGTATAAAAGTTTACCGAAACAGATCGCTATAACCTCAACATGTCCTGTTACACAATTTCGACGAAATTATTGCGAAGAAAGGCTGGAAACTCGAAAACTTCCGCAACTAATGGAATTCCCGCCTATCGTGTGGCCTTCATTCATCAAATTCATAAAAAATTGGATGTTTGCAAATTTTATCATCAGACCGTATTTTGATTCGGAATTCAACTTGAATGAGTTCATCGAAGCATCAAAACACGCAGTTGAGGTATTTATGTTTGCATCTACTTTCCAAAGATTGCTCATAATTAGAAATACTGTACTTTCATTATCTTGTGCTTGACTGCGATCCCCCTGATATAAACATTGGCTTCCTTTGAACCTCATGAAAATATTATCATCATAAGAGTCAATAGAAAATGTTTTCTATTTATGTACCTACTGTGACAAAGTATGGAAAGTTAAAAATTTAAAATCTATAAAAACACCAAACAAAAAGTAGAAAATCATTGTGAAATATTATCTGTGCTAAAAAGAGCCATCTAAAAATAATCATTTAAAATTTCTTTCACAAAAAGATGAATACTTATTTTATATTAAGCAACAGGTTGCTGATGTGTTAGCATAGCTCAGGATGTGCTCATACATAATTATCCATTAGTTATCAATTCTAGTCATCAAAGATGTGCATATCACTAGAAAAACAATTTTTTGTATAACTGTAAGGTATTTAGATAAAATACCTAGGTACTCTACATAAAATATTATGTGATGTAGGTAAACCATAAAAATTACAGAGTTACATTATTGGCAACACTTCAGGTAGTCTAGTCTAGTCTGGTCTAGGTGGTCATAGATTTAGTAATTCCAATAAGACTTTTCTTTACACCCGTTTTGTTCAAATTTCTGTTACCATTAACATCTACTGTCAGGTTGTTTCAGATGGCTTACAAAGGAGTGATTTCAAATCTCTTGATGGTCTGGTTGACAAGGAGGCTGTTTCCGTGTTAAAATCTGCCATTTCCAAGCTGTCCGTCACTCAGAGGCAGCTTCTATCTATTGAGAAAGAAGATATCTTTTACGCTTTTCCATACCAGGTAATGTAGAATGTTATTTATCTACACCAGTATTATAAAAAGGTAAAGTTTGTTTTTTGGTTTGTAGGAGGTAATCTCTGAAAATACTAGTCTGATTTTTAAAATTTTTTCACCAATAGAAAGTTGCTTTATTCCTGAGTGACATAGGCTATATTATATGTACGCGGGCGAAGCCGTGGGCAAAAGCTAGTAAAATTATACCATTATGTACTGCTGCAGCTGTGCAAAAAAGCCCAGGGCTGGGAAAACTATTATTAAGCTTTTCCATCTGGAGTTTCTCAGCAGCATGAAGTCTGTATTTGTGCCTGGTTGATGGTCATAGCCGCTGGAGAACCAAAGGTTCCTAACATAGCCTGAAGATGCGCCAAGGGCAAGGCACATTGCTCGCAGAACAGATGGTTGATGGGGTCGAAAGGTTCTAGAGTGGTGCCCATATACTAGAAGACAGCATTGCAAGGCCTCCCACAAAGTAAACCAATGACATAGTCAAGGTTGGATGATGAGATGGCAATGGCCACACATGGTAGTTCATCAACTTTTATGTAAAAATCAGAATCCATTTTCAATCTTACTTCAAAGACTTCCCTTTAAACAAAGGGCTTTCATTTTGAGGCAAGTATTTTATTGACAGTGATTATATTACCATTTTCAGATTGGCGTAATGTTTGATGATGCTGACAAACGCTGGGTGGAAATAACAATGTGCTACCATGTGTTTAGAGGACTCAAATATTTGAAAGAAACTGGCGATCTTCCTGCACTTACTGTTGGGTAGGGGTCATACTTTTAATATACATTACACTATCAAACAATTAAGGTAGAACTACATTGGGCACACGTGGGCCACGTACGCCGATCTAGGCGCGTCGGTCTCCATACATCTTATATGGCAAGTAGACTTATAGAGCTACATTACATCCACGCCATGCGACGCGATTCTACGTACAAATCAGGCGTGGCCCTCGCGTGCGTCGGTCTAATGTAGTTCCCGATTTACCCTTTTTATAAATCACTATTGCCCTTTGTGTTCCAGTACCACGCTAACTCTTTCGAATAGTCCCTCAGCCCACGTAGCTAATCCCTAATTTACATTTTCTAATCGAGGATGAGTACTTGAGCCTATTATGTCTTTAAAATAAATATAGCCGCAATAAACATAATGCATCTATTTTTATCCAAGTCGTAATTGGGGAGCAGGGGCGACCAAGTGAAAACAGCCCCGACTTAAGAGTATATATAGGTCGCGGGTTCAAACCTAGCCAGGTGCATTACTTTGTATAATTAAAGTGGTAACTACATTAGACCGACGCCGACGCACACGTGGGCCACGCCTGAATTTTACGTAGAGGCGCGTCGCGTAGCGTGGATCTAATGTAGCTCTACAAGTTTAGTTGCCATATAAAATGTATGGAGACTGACGCGCCCAGATCGGCGTACGTGGCCCACGTGTGCGCAATGTAGTTATATCTTTATTTCTCAAACGGTTAAAGAAAACATAGTGATAAAACCGGCATGTGCTAGAACCAAAAATTCGAAAACATGACTTCCACCAACCCGCACTGAGCCCGCGTGGTGGATTAAGACACATTCGCTCTCCTAGAGACGAGGCCTGAGTCCCAGCAGTGGGAACATTATAAGGCTGATTATGCTTATGCTGATATTGGTGGCACCTAAACTGCAGAAACTACGGGCAAGATTTGTTTTGATAAGTAAGCATTGCAAACGAAAATAAACACTGTCTTCAAAGTTTTTAATCAAAATCAGTTTAGGATGCTTGTTCACATTTGGTTACTCAAATATGGACATTACGATAAGTTCAATAAGGTTCATATTCCAATGAAACTCGTACTTTACTAAAGTCACATTTATGTGACTATTAATCTTGAACTTTTTAAATATTTTACATTTTAGCAGTTAGCCTAAGACGAATTTTAATAACAGATAAGTCTGTTATTCAAACTTATCAGAGATTACTTATATTTAATGTGTAAACAAATTTGCTGTTGTTGTACCTATATGAAAATTGGATGGCTGAGTGGCTGACTCGTACACGTCAGCGCTCAAGATCCGTGCCGGTATCTATACAAAAGAGACAGCGATAATGACTCTTCCACATACAAATATTATTATATATTATTTATATTATTATTATGTATCATTTATTAATATTATTATACTATTTATTGCTGCTTTATTACTAATAACCAATTTTGATGCAGTTTAGTAAATTTATTAATAAAAATAAACACAGGAAGCATAATATAGCACAACATAATCAGCCTTATAATATTCCCACTACTGGGATTCAGGCCTGCTCTTTAGGAGAGGGAACGGGCCGAAATCCACCATGCGGACCCAGTGCGGGTTGCTTGAAGTCACATCATAGATTTTTTTTAAAATCTAGGACATATCGGTTTCCTCAATATAATTTTCCTTACAAAAATAATCTACGCACACATAAACACAAGCAAGACCAACCCCGCCTTCGTGAAATAGAATTTATGTGTGGTTGTGACAAAAATAATGTTTTTTTTATTTTTATAAATTACAGTGTGCAGCCAGAATATCAAGACAAAATATTCATACTAAACTACAGATTTATCAGAGAGTTCACCAAAGGCGTTGAAGACAGCTGGTGGGTGAATATAGTGAACCATTTCCAACCCCAATCGTTAATAAAGAAATAATAATTTTTTTGATGTTGTTATAGTGTTATTATGAAGCTTCAGACAGTGTAAAATAAATGCAGTTGAATTGTTTTTATGTTGTTTTATTTTAAAATTATTAATACTTACTAATGTATAACAAATGTTTGCTTAAATTCGTTTACCGCATAAAGCCGGGTACAGACTGCTGCGTAACATGCAATGTAACAGATATTCCCATAGTGTGGAAGCCTTGTGCGCGCGATCTGTGCACACTACGCGCGCAAACAGAGCATTTCAACTATGTGAGTAGGTACATGTTCGATTCGTGCGCACACTGCGTCCACACTTATGAATGCTCCTTTCATGTTAAGTACCTTGCAAGTTACGTTACAGCAGTCTGTACCCGGCTTAAGACAGGCATTTTTTGTCTCGCTCACACGACCGCTCGGCGGCATAGTGTGACATACTTACGTGACCAAGAGTAGTGTTAGAACAACGAACGATCTGCCCTGTCCTTACTATTTTAAATTAGTCAAAGTTTTTAAATTAGTTTGGCTAAGCCATAATTTATTTATTATTTATTTACCGCACCCTGCACCGACCTAGCTATGACGAAGCGCATTTTGCTATGTCAAAGGAAATCGAAGCAATGATAAAGCAGTTAAATGTCGTATTTGCACGCATGCAGAGCTGAACGTTTTTTTAAATTTCAATTACATGCAGATATAGCATCTAAGGGCCGAAACTGCGTTACCGCCCGCGACGGACACCCATCGCGTGACTATGCGCTTGTGTCGTGTGCTCGGGTCGCCATCGCGTCAACCGGAATATTACCTGCGCAGTGTCGCTAGTTTAACTCTAACGAGGTGCATGTAGTCGTGTACAACTCACAAAAAGGGGGTGCGGGGCCCGGCTCCCCGCGACGAATGTCCGCGTGGGTCCCCGCAACCACGGTAATATTATCTATACAGTATTCCAACTTCATACAAACGGTCGAAACGCGAGCTATACCTACGCGCCTCGATCTCGGGGTGCGCTCGGGATGCAGACAGTCGCGACTGTGCCGCGCGATTTTTTCAATAAAAATAAGTTCAAGTACATATTTATATATTTAATATGACGAGTAGGATATAATGTGCTGTTTTTGGTTGCATGAATTCTTCATTTAAAACCAAACATATAAATTATAAAGTAGCTGCAGGTATCTATAACCAAATAAAAGATATTCCTTTTTCTCCACCTTGTCCATGTTTCCCAAAACAATTTTTAATTAAGCTTTAGAATGCGGATTTTTGTACTTTAAAATTTAATAATAAAGCATTTCGTAGGTACGTCTCAGTCGAGGCGCAAATATTTTTCGGTCGCAAATATTGAACACTTCCTATTCAATTCACAAAGTATTTTATTTGTTTATATAAAAAAAGTATATTTACAATCACAAAACTAAATGGAAACACAAAGTAGGCAAATGTTATTAAAATGCTGGAGGCGGGCAGCCATAGTGCGCGCAGCCCTATCGCATGTTTACGTACCGCGCGGCTGTAGGCATTTATTTCAAAGATACGGCCGAGTTACAATACTGTATAGATAATATTACCGTGCCGCAACGGAGCACATTTGTATGGGACCGCGCGGACGTCCGCTTAACGCAGTTTCGGCCCTTAACACTTCACAAAATTTTCAATTTCTCTCAACAGATTGCAAAATGCTTTCTAGTGCGGCCCGGTCGGTGGAAAATATTAAATAACTAGATAATTATTGTCACTTGCGGAAAAACGAATGCCTATGGCACAGTTTTTCCAAGTAAGTATATATTTGCATACATTATTGCTGTCTCGCTCGTACAGAAACGTTAAACGGCTTTGTGTGAGCAGGACAGCAATATGGGAAAGTCGGAAAGCTGAAGTTCGTGCACAGGATGTCTCGCTTACCGTGTATCACTTTTTTTTTTAAGGTGGGAAATCATCCAATGACTTCGCGCTCTGGGTGGAGGGTGTTACATTTTTACTGACTAAAACCACACCTGTGTCCTTCAATTACCCTTTGCTTTCTAGTACTACGGGTTTCCCTTTCAGAAATTCTCCGCGGTCCTAGCTAGCGGGCATCGGCCCTGCTGGGCCCCTACGGTTTGCTGACATCTCTGAGTAGCGCGTGGATCACTACGCGCTGTTGACGACTGGGTTCGGTCCGGTTAGATAATTACCGAACGGCCGGACGGCGTGCTACCCATTTCTCGACGTCCGCAAGCCCACGTCTACCGCCTACGCCTACCATAGCCCGAACCAGGGCCCGACGCGAAAGGTCGCTGCCGCCAATTGCCTCCATGTGGACACGGCGGTGCTCCACCCAAGCGGGGCACACCTCCACCGTGTCCTCCGGGCGGTCCACATAATGGTGACACCCAGGCGTTTCTTCCGCCTGAATCCAATGCAGGAACCTCCCGAACTTGCCATGTCCGGTAAGGACCTGAGTCATGCGGAAGGTGAGGACGCCGTGTTGCCGCTCCAGCCACTCCTCAAAGTGGGGACTTACCGCCGTGATTATACCGTGTATCACTTACAATGCGATTTACATAAGAATAGGAACGGCAATGATCTGTCAAATGTTACTTAAAAAGAAAATTTATTTGCGTATCAATACCTAATGGTTTTTTTTTACTTTGTTTAACCGAGTCTTAGTTAAATGAACTAAATTAGCTAAATATATATTATTCAAGTCATCATTAATTTAAAAAAAAAATCTTATTTTCATTCTTGGCAACAATTTGCCACTCCTCAGACATGAGACACTTCGCACAGTGATGCAGAGATGAGCAGAATTGAAGAACTAGATTCTGATTACTTAAACTTTTTTCGCTCAGGACCATGACTCGTAAAAAAATAATAATTTAAAAAATATAATATCTTTTTTTTATGGCAATTGAGCCGATTGCGACTATTCTGCCAGTGTCACGTTGAGACGGCGACTCGGTGTGGATCACCGTCGAGCTTTTAACTTTGTGGGAGATGTTAGTATGTGCAAAGTACACTCGTGGCGAGAATCTCTTCTTGAAAACAGCAAATAACAAAAAAAAAGAACTTTTTTTTCTTTCTTTGGCAACTGAGCCGATGTCGACTATTCTGCCAGTGTCATGTGCTGTAAAGACCAGACACTGTTTGTTAGTTAACATAGATTAAAACAAATTATTTAATACATACACTGACCTCTACTACAAACAGGTGTGGTAAATAGTAGAGGTCAGTGAATACATATGACAACACAGATAAACATAAATAATTACAGATTGAAATAAACTACCACCTGGCTACATATTTATACTATTATCGTTTAAAAATTTTGATAGAATTTGGATAACCTTGGGAGAAAAGAAAGTCAAGAGGGAATGGAAGTCAATAGGGAGGGGAATTTTAATTTTGGGAAGCATTTGATACAAGTCAAAGGAGGAGGAGTTCAAAGAGCAAGAAAAGAAAATATGGTTCAGTGTACCATCATCTAGGCCGCACTCGCACAAAGAATTATGACGGACATGGATTTTGTGCAGAAATACTGGACTACAGCAGTGACCGAGTCTCAATCTACACAAGGATGAAACGGTTTTTTGGAGTTTAAGGCATTTGAAAAACCAAGGTTTCCGCTGGATGTCAGGCTGGATGCTGGCGTAGTATGCTCCCTTGAGTTTTGAACTTGTCTGCCACACTGCTGACCACGAGTCGCTCGGACACCAAACTCAAGTTGCGTACTTGAGTTTGGTGTCCGAGCGCAAGTCATAACTATGCAGCACGAAATGCTTTCGGTCCACCGGGTTGGATGTAGCATATTTTCCAAGTGAGTCAGCGCATTCGTTGCCACATATACCCGAATGGCTGGGCACCCAAGCTATCTCAATGTATAACCCTTTGTTATGACAAGTCAACAGTAAGAAGTAGAAGTACAGACCAGTTTTAAGGTATATAGGTGAGCACCTCACCAGACACCTGCCAAAGCTCTAAGAACCGAAACTGAGCGTTCACATTTTTTCACAGTGTTGTTAATGTGGTCCACTCCCGATAATTTGAAATCGAGGTTAACCCCCAGGAACCTGGCGCTCTCCTTAATTGGGATAGCTTGACCAATGTCGATATAAACCCAAGACGTCTGCGAGTAAAAACAACAGCTGTACTCTTTGGAGCGCTTAGAGATGACCCATGATCTAGTAGCCAATGGTTTAATGAGCACAAAGAACGGCAACCACAGACTCGTTTCTACTAAGGGTCAGTCGGATCTCTGATGTTACCTTTCTTAGGGCTGTTACGCACTGTCGACTAGTCGCCGGCGACTCAGTCCCTCGGCGACCGAAACATGGGAAACTAGGGCCGGAGACCGAGCCGAGCGACAGTATTCCAAGTACGTCAAAACTCATTGTGCGCGGCCGTCCGGTCGTTACGACAGTTGCTCGCAGTGTGAATGCTTTCATTTGAAACCGTGCTCCTATTGGTCGCCGGCGACCGGCAGTTGCCTGTGCGTCGCCACTGCGCGGCGAGTCGCCGAGTCGCCCGGGCAACCGGTGACTAGTGCGTAAACACCTATTTAAACTATACAATATTACAGCCGTCGACAACTGAGTCGCCGGCGACTAGTCGACAGTGCGTAATAGCCCTTAAAGCCAAATTGAGTCGTTGGCAGCAGTGTCCTGTTCTCCACAAACAATTCCAGACGGTTTTTAACAAGGTTTTCAAAGAGCTTCATAAGTATGGACGATAGAGCAATCGGTCTGTAAGAAGAGTGAACACTAGGGTCTTTCCCAGATTTTAAAATGGGGATAATAACTTAAACCTTCCAATCAGGAGGAATAAATCCGGTGCAAAAACAATAATTGGCCAAATCCAGGTAATACGGGTGGGTCTTATCCCCAGCTTTAGATATGAAGGTGTATGGGAATCCATCCACTCTAGGAGCAGAATCCCTTACGTGGGCGAGTACCGATTTCAGCTCCTCCAAAGTGAATAGTTTATCCAGAGGATCATCTGATGCCATCTGGGGATCTGAAGAAACACACTCATTTTTGTCCGGGGCATAAGCTGGGGCTAGTTTGGAAAAGAACTGGTGACCCAGTTCTTTTGATGTTATGCTCCCAGAGGATGGTCGCCCGCTGTTTCTAAAACATTTTAATTTACGCCAGACTACTGAAGGTGGAGTGGATGGACTCTGCGAATCGCAATATTTCCGCCAACCTTCTCTTTTCTTTTTCTTAAGTAATTTCCTGGATCTAGCCAATACATGTTGAAAATTAATGAGGTGTTCCAGGTTCATATCTGCGTTGAGCTTTTTTTCGGCCTCATTCCTGGCTCTGATCGAAGCAGAGCATTCCCTATCCCATCATGGCGGAGATGGGATTTTGCCGGTTGGCGGTTTTTTAGAGGGAAAGCAGTCGTCCGCTATAACGGATATAATATTCGAGAATGCCTCAAAGCATTCCACAGCATTTGCGTCATTAATGGGAGGAAGGGAGGAGACCCGTAAATCTAAAATTTTAGAGAATAGATCCCAATCGACTGAATTCAGTTGGTACTTTAGTAAGGGAGAGGAGAAATTGTTGGGAATGGTTTTCGATGGGATTTCAACCATTTTTTTTTTTTTTTTTTTTTTATTAATGATAGGCTCGCGTTTGACCACCATCTCACCTGATGGTAAGCGATGATGTGGTCGACGATGGAGCACGCTTGCCTAGAAGTAGCCTATTCACTCTTGACTTAAAGACCCCTAAGTTGTAGCTATCTGGAAACACAGACTCCGGCAAGGAATTCCACTCCTTGGCTGTACGCATAATAAATGTGTTCTTAAAACGTTTTGTGCGTATGGGTGGGATGTCTACCATGTACCGGTGGCGCAACGCCGTACGTCTAGTGGTCCGATGATGGAACGGACTTGGCGGAATTAGATTGTGCAATTCCAGTGCACACTCCCCGAAATGTAAACGATAGAAAACCGACAGGCTAGCAACTCGGCGGCGATGCCCAAGGCTTTGGAGCTTCGACTCAACAAGTGCATCATTGCCGATGATCCTCTTGGCTCGCCTCTCAATCGACTCTAGCGCATCAAGCTGGTATTTGGCAGACCCGTCCCAAAGATGAGAGCAGTACTCCATACACGATCGTACTTGCGCTTGATAAAGGTTGAGCAGCTGTTCCGGCGTGAAGTACCGTCTCACCTTTGCTAAGATCCCCAATTTTTTGGCAGCCAGTTGAGCCTTTGCCTCGATGTATGAGCCGAAATTTAGAGTAGACGACAGCGTAACCCCAAGAAGCTCAAGGTGGTCGGTTATTGGCACGGTCACACCTCGGAAAGATGGAGCCGGTTGGAATTGACTCCGTTTAGCGGAAAAAAGACACGCTTGGGTTTTAGTTGCATTGAACTTGACCAGATTGGCATCGCCCCAATCGGAAACCGCCTTCAAGGACGAGTTCAAGCGTTCAACCATAGCCTCTCGAGACGACTGGATCTGTGACCCACTAGCACGTGCGTCAGACACATATCTCTCGGCAACAGTGCTATCGTCTGCATACCCAAAGATACCGGGTTTAAGTAAGTCATTTATGTGCAGCAAAAACAGTGTTGCCGAGAGAACCGACCCCTGAGGGACCCCGGCATTAATATCCATTTGACCGGACGAGTAGCCATCAACAACCACTCGGATGGATCGATCCCTCAAGAAGTCTGCGATCCAATCACACAGACCAGTGGGTAGGCCGAAGGAAGGAAGCTTAGCAATAAGGCTTTCGTGCCAGACCCTATCGAAAGCCTTCGAGATATCGAGGGAGACGGCAAGCGCTTCCCCATGCTTCTCGATGGCCTCGCTCCAGATGTGAATGGCATACGCTAGAAGGTCCCCAGTGGACCGATTTTGGCGAAAACCGTATTGCCGGTCACTGAGGATGTCGTTAGCTTCTAGGTATGCCAGAAGTTTCTTGTTAAGCACCCGTTCCATACTCTTACAGAGGATGGACGTAACAGAGATGGGTCTGTAGTTTGCTGGGTCAGCTCGACTGCCCTTCTTGGGCACAGGCTGCACGTTAGCTTGCTTCCAAGCAATCGGCACTTTTCCAGTCTCATATGAGATGCGAAATAGGCGTGTCAAGATCGGAGACAATTCAGGCGCACAAGTTTTAAGTACAATTGCTGGTATCCCGTCGGGGCCACTAGCTTTGTTCACGTCGAGGTTACGCAGGACCCTACGAACGTCCTTTTGATGGATACGAACGTCTGACATCCTCGTCGCGCATCCATCAGGAGAACAGGTGGCCGTGCGTCACCAGAATTCAGACGAGAAGATTCCGCAAAAAGAGAGGCAAACAAGTTTGCTTTCTCCTCAGCGGTGTGAGCCAGCGACCCATCGGGTTTCAGCAGTGGCGGAAGTGACGGACGGCAGAAGTTCGATTCAACCGACTTAGCCAGGGACCAAAACGCTTTACTACCTGCGGGGTATGAAGCAAGTTTGCTCCCAATTCGGCTTATGTGGTCAAACCGAGACCTCCGCAACACCTTCTTGCAGGACTTGGCAGCCCTGTTAAAGGCCTTCTTCTTTTGAGCCACGTCGCTTGCTTTGCGCGTACGAGCGTCGGCCCAAGCTCGATATGCCGCGTGCTTAAGCGCGTCTGCGCGATCACATTCGGCGCCAAACCATGGACGAGCTTGGCCAGACATTGTTACGTCAGAGAATGGGATGAAGTACTCCATCCCCTGTCGCAACACATCCGTCACGGCATCTACGCACGACGAAGCATCATCTGAAGAAAAGCAAGTGGGCTGCCAAGGATAGCATGCGAAAAAAGACCGCAAGCCATCCCAATCTGCTGACCTGTATCGCCAAACCCGCCGGGTGCCCCTAGGGCTGGGATCGGGTGGGGAGTAGACAGACACAGACTTAACCAGACAGTGGTCGGAACCGCCTAAAGGCGAACATATCGACACAGAGTAGCGGTCTGGATCTGTTGTCAGCAGAAGGTCCAGGCAATTGGCTGTGTGCGAATCCACATCCGGCACCCTCGTTGCCCCCTGGACCAGCTGGGTAAGATTTAATGCTAGCGCTAGCTTACGCATCTCTCGCCCAGCGTGGTCTGTGGACTGGTACGGGAAAAGCCACTCATGGTGGTGGGCATTAAAATCCCCCAGTAACACCAATTGGGCAGAAGGGTACCGCTGCTGAGCCGCATCCGCCGCCTCACTCAGATGCTGCGTGAGCCCAGATGTCTCCTGATCTCCGCTGTGCGAGCGGTAGACACAAGCGTAGATTATTTTATCTAGGCCTGTGTCCACCAAAGTCCAAAGCGTCGAGAACCTGGAGTCCTCAAGGTTACGGAGACGCCGATAACAGATGTCGTCACGGGCGTACATACATACACCCGCACGTGGTTTGAAATTGTGCTCCAAGGTAAAACCTGGGTAAGAAAGGTACGACACGTCGGACGGACCTCTGATCTGCGTCTCCGAAAGGAAGAAGAGAGCTGGTTTTTCAGTCTCGAGGTGGTGGTGGACTGCGACGAGATTGGAGTGCAGACCTCGTATGTTAGTGAGGTGCACTTTGTGAGAGAGGGAGTGCAGCCGCTGTTTATCTTGACTCTTTCTTTTCCTTTTCATTTTTATTTGAGTGAAGGGAGGAGAGGAGAAGGAAGTGAAATGAGGTTCCACGCAGCTAACCTTCAGGCACGCACTGAAAGGACGACATCATTAGGGGACTAGTCTGGAGACTGCGGGGACGCCCGAGCCCCCCCGAGAATGTCCATCGGGCCCTCTCGTCTGGTCGCCAACCAGCACGATGGCGCATTCCGGGATTTTTCGACAGTTGGCGAGTCAGCCTTTCATGTGTGGCTAGCACATTACTTGGGCCCCCAGCTATCTGCGGTCGGC
The DNA here is from genome assembly GCA_905147345.3 of Mythimna impura. NCBI lineage: Eukaryota > Metazoa > Arthropoda > Insecta > Lepidoptera > Noctuidae > Mythimna > Mythimna impura. The sequence goes on from LR990363.1 coordinate 12,043,726, forward strand.
CAGCGGCAACCGTGCCTCGGATCCCGCTACCCTCCGCGACTAGCCTCCCGATTCCTCCATATCAGCACGAACCAGGATGGTCTGCTTGCGCTGGAACAGCTATTTCGACCCAACTCCTCTAGACTGGCTACACTGAGCATCATACCGGAACACGGCCAGGCCGTTTGGCGGCACGTCTTTGCTCAGTGGGTGGTCGCAAGCCAACGGTCGAAACCTACCACCAGTTAGTGTCACCTGATTAGCACCACCCGGGGACCACGTGTAGGGACTTGCTTCAGGTGTTCTCCTACGGACGCGGGTGACTCGGCCCCCGAAAAGATGGGATAGTGATCACTCCCATAAGTCATATCCAAGCGTTTCCAATTAAAATGGCTGGCTATATTAGACGAACAAAATGTTAGATCAACACAACTGCTGTTCTGTCCTGGCGAGCCGCGACGTGTGGCACAGCTATTGTTGATCATACACAACAAGTTCATCCAATATATCCACCAGACCCGAACCAAAGTTGTCACAGCTATCTGGACCCCATCTATAGTGATGGCCGTTAAAGTCACCCATAACTAGTAACGGGCCTTGTACGTTACTCAGCAAATTTTTGATTAAAGTAAGATCATTAATCTGTGGGTGAGCAATATAAAAACTAAAAATATTTATGTCCTCAGCCATAACAGCAGGTAGAGGAATTGGGGAGAATGTAACTTTGTTATTGATGAACAAAGCATATCCCCCATAACCATCTGATCTGTCATGTCGTAAACTACTGAAACATGGAATCCTGAAATTGCTCTCAGGACGAAGCCATGTCTCAGCGATGCTGCAGATTGATGGTTTGTGCCTAGGTATTGATTAAATAGAGAAGGTCAGTCTTCCTGGGTGAAACACTCCTGACGTTCCATTGAAGGAATATCTGGGGATGGAACGATATTTATGTAACGAACAATTGAGGACAATTTGTTGGCAATGTGGTCAGGTAGGGATTGAGAAGGGTTGGCTAATACTGTCATTAACATACTAGAAATGATATTAAGAATGTTTTCTGAGTTGACGGGACGGGAGAGAAGGAGTAGTCTTGAGTTAGGGCTTGATGAGCTTGCTTATCATAACTAGGAGAAAGAGGGACATGGGTTTTGGGTTTTAGGAAGACAGTTTTTCGGTATGATCTGGGTGTTTGGGGAGTTTGGCTGGGGTATTGCGGAGAGCTAAGGGGATGAGGCTTGGGCAGAGTTCTGGACACTTCAGCATACGATCTTGAAACCCGGGGGAGAGCCTGGCTTGCTTCCATATAAGAGATCGATTTTTCTGCCACAAGGGCTTTTATCCCTTTCTGACGACCTAGTTCAGGGCAACTTTGTCGTTGGCGTAATGTTCGCAGAACAATTGACACAAATGGCATATTCATGAGGGACTTGGCATCCGTCACCTGGATAATCTTCGCTACATTTAAAACAGCGTGGCTTTGAACGACATACCGTGCGAGTATGCCCAAAACGGCAGCAGTGAAAACATTGGATAGTGGGGTACGTGTATATTTCTACTGAGAGAGCTGAATAGAAGCAGTAGACGCGTCTAGGCAGAACTTGCCCATCAAAGGTGAAGACTACTGTTTGGGTGGGTTTCCACTCAGTAACACCGAGAGAACTTACTTACTAACAGAGCCACATCCAGCAGGAACCTTGATGTTCTGAATGATTTCCTCTTCTGTCCATTCAGTTGGAACATCTCTGACAAGACCCATGCGAGTGATGTTGAATTGGGGGATGGTAGCAACATAATTGTGCTGAGTAAGTAGTCCGCTGATCAAGAAACTGTTTGCATCCTGGTGAGACTGACACGCTATTCCTCCCTAATTGTTTCACACTACCTAGTATGATGTTACTAAAAATTTTTTCGTGAAGGACTGGAATGTTCCAAATTTAACGTTGTGAAGGGTGGTACCTGAAGTCTGGCCATTGATCAAGGAGACATGCACGACATAGGGAGCATTGTCCCTAGCTGTGTAGATTGTTTCTTTTTCAGAAATTTGGGAGGGTATGTGACAGTAGACGGAGGAGAAGTCGCCAATCTGTTTCTACTTGCAGATTCGGTGTCCATGTTAACATTTAGCGCATTGTCGTCGGGGAGGGAAACTGATAGTACCGGAGTGTATTCAAAAGGATCAGGGGGATCGAGGGTATTTTAGTATCCATTATGGATACTGGAAAAAATGATTAAAACTAAACTTAAAATTATGTTATACAAACCTTAGAATACGACACAAACACAGATAGTACTTTCGATTAAAGTTCACACTCGTGAGATTCACTTAAATCGAAGAACAAAAGTAAAACAAACAGAAGGACGTGTTTCACCTACACCACTACCAAACAAAGTCCAATATAATATCTTGTTTTGCTCACCCTACCCAACTGATTCGATTTGACAGCTACCTATAACGTCACAACGTGGCGCATAGTCGATCCTATTTAAATTATGTCAATCGCGCAGTAGGTATACACAAAATTTTACCAAGAAACTTGCAAATATCTTATGAAACCCTTTTAGGGCATAGATAACAGAACATTTCCGCCAGTTTCCACTAAGAATGCGCAAAAGTTGCTCGGCAACTTGTTTTTGTCTCTGTCGTACTTTCATACAAATCCGTAACTTGATGTGTGATTTTACACTGCGATGGCGTTCAGTGATTGTGAATACGGCCGCTATTATATGTCATATTTGTTTGATGGTTAATATATTATTATATATTATTATGTATTATTTTATCAGCTAAATAAACACTCTCTTACATAAAATAGGTACATAAATATTAACTAAACTATACTAAAACCTAACTGTGTACATAAATATAATACAAAAACACAAAGTACACTCAGGCGTCGAAATACTTCTCCACATCGCTGTCATCCGGAAATGTACCCAGAAGACTGGCAGCATTGCAACATATTAAATAGGTCAAACATGACCTATTTAATACATCCTTACTTAATTCTAACTTAAAATACTACGCAGTATTCCTTGTAATCTTGTGTTGCGTCGCGCAAGTTATTGATTAACGTCTCCGTATCGCCTGAAAAAGGAAAGATTGTATTACTTATAATAATTTATTTTCTGTTATTAAATTAATGTTTTAATTAAATTAATATTAATGCTATAGGTAACCATAAAACTATGGATATGTATAACCTTGTTAGTATAGTAATGTAACATAATTAAGTACATATGTAGGTATATGCAAAACAGGATGCAACACAATGTGCATTAATTATATTTGAGTTGTGACATGTATGTGTTTATACAACTATAATTAAAATATCAATATAACTCTATAACTTAGAGAAGAGGTAAAACGTCAAGTTTTATTAAAATGGCATATTTTACCTGTTCTCAAAGTTAAGCAAGCCGCCTGTCAGTTCATTTTCGGTCTAAAGCAATAAATTTACCTGTTGTAGGATCATATAAAGATCTCTTTTCAACACCGCACTGCACTTTGATAGGTCTTTGCTTTCTCAGCGAGTTTTCGACATCTGAAACATGAGTTTATTGATGTTCAGTAAAATCATCGCAAATCTTACTATACACTATTCATCTGGGCTTGAGAAAAGATGTAAACAAAGAAAACAATGTAGGTTTGCTTTCTCAGCGAGTTTTCGACATCTGAAACATGAGTTTATTGATGTTCAGTAAAATCATCGCAAATCTTACTATACACTATTCATCTGGGCTTGAGAAAAGATGCAAACAAAGAAAACAATGTAGGTACCTACGACCAAGTTTCTTCGACATGTTTGAATACATTAATAACAGTCTCCTTTTCTGTTGAATGTATTGACGTTTTCTTTGCACGCTTTTTCTTCGGTGAATAACAAGAATTCAACGAAAATATCTCGTATCAACAAGTTGATCGATAGTGAAAAAGATGGCGTATTGACAAAACGTCACATTTTAATGTAAAATGTTTGCAGTATCTGTGGTTTAAATTCAGTAGTATTATAAATGGTTTGTTTACCTTTTATCTCACGGCTCCCTAAATAGGTTATAGAAATAACTTGCCTAACCTTAATAGGCTAGTCTTAGACTAACAACATTATCTCCCTAGCCTTTTCCCAACTAGCTTAGGTGTTTTACAAAGAGCGACTGCCTATCAGGCATCCACAACCCAAATATGTGGCAACACAATACTCCTTGGTTTTTTTTTTTTTAAGGTGGGAAATCATCAAAATGACTTCTCGCGCTCTGGGTGGAGCGAGAAAGACGCAGTCAGACTGTCAGACTTTTACTGACTAAAACCACACCTGTATCCTTCAATTACCCTTTGCGTTCTAGGACTACGGGTTTCCCTTTCAGAAATTCTCCGCGGTCCTAGCCAGCGGGCATCGGCCCTGCTGGGCCCCTACGGTTTGCTGACATCTCTTTGAGGAGCGTGAGGATCACTACGCGCTGTTGACGACTGGGCTCGGTCCAGTTAATTACCGAACAGCCGGACGGCGAGCTACCCAGTGCTCGACGTCCGCTATCCCGCGTCTACCGTGGCTGGTAGTCGGGGTCGGAATTACGGCGACTAGGACGTGAGGACCTTCGTTCCCTCACGCGTGCAGCCTCCTCCTTCGAATACTCCTTGGATGGACTAATGGTCAGACTTTCTGGCGTCTGACTACCTGTAACGACTGTCAAAGATCTACGAATGACAACCAGGATCAACGGCTTGACGTGCTTTCCCAGGCATGGGGTGTAAGTAATGTCCTACTTAGATAAACTTAGAAAAGTACATATGAAATGAAAAATTCGCATTGTTACTTGCCCAGTTTTTATTAACCTAGGCTTCTCAGTTAGTCCCCAGGGGTTTAAAAAACTTTTTAGAAAAAAAAAATAACCGACTTCACTAAAAAAAACACTAAAAGGATCAAAATAACTTTAATTTCGGATGTCGGTGTTTCTCGGTATTGTTTGTTTCTTATTTAACACCGACTTCCGAAATTAAAGTTATTTTGATCCTTTTAGTGTTTTTTTTAGTGAAGTCGGTTATTTTTTTTTTCTAAAAAGTTTTTATTTCACACTTTTTAGTTGCGATACACTTATAAACAGAGTGCCTATTTCTAATGACAATTCCAATTTACCCAAATACTGCTAGGTTACATTGTTTTATTATAAAGTTGCTGTGCCTACCTTCCTCCTTCCGGCTCCATCATCAGATCAGTTCGATAGTACCTTATAGCCAAAGAGCATCTCACGACAATTCTAATAAGCCCAAACACGGCTAGGATACATTGATTAATTACGGAGTTCCTGTGCCTACCTTCCGGCTCCATCATCAGATCAGTTCGATAGTACCTTATAGCCAAAGTGCATCTCATGACAATTCTAATGAGTCCAAACACGGCTAGGTTACATTGATTAATTACGGAGTTCCAGTGCCTACCTTCCGGCTCCATCATCATCATCAGATCACTTCGATGATACCATTTTCAACGTAACTATTCAGAATCATTCATTTATTTGTATTGTCATAGTCGCTTAACTATATCTTCAATGTGATATCTATTTGAGTATGAAGTTCCGTTGACCATTTCTGGTCTTCTTCATCAGTTCCACTTCATCAAATGTTACTTTTTGACTGTAAATGCTTAAGTTCTTGATGAAAATACTAAAATTACCATAGGGTTGCCTATAATTTTTGAGGAGTTCCCTCGATTCCTCATGGATTCCATCATCAGAACTGGATTTTGAAAAAAATGGGACCAATCTGGAAGCATATCCTATAAAGGGAAAAAAAAAATTTGTAAATCGGTCCATAAACGACGGAGTTCTGAGGTAACAAACATAAAAAAAAAAAAAAAAAATAATGATAAAAAAAAAAAAAAAAAAAAAATACAACCGAATTGATAACCTCCTCCTTTTTTTTGAAGTCGGTTAAAAACAATTAGGCTCAGATCGACTAAGTTCGCGTCTGTCCTTTATTGGCCACCCACCAGGGACACCCAAAGCCGAGGTCCATACCCCACAGAGGGTGGTTTTTTTTGAGCTAGGAAATTATTAAACCTCCGCCAACAGTAAGTTTGAGCCCGCGACTAGTTCAGCCTCTTAAAGGATCTGACATCGTGTCCGACAGAGATAGTATCAATGATGAGCAGTTTGACGCTAGTCTACACGCAGAACGTCTTGTTCGAACGCACACAAACACATCATGTCTAATTTTGGATGTACAATGTCAAACTGTGGAGTAATACCCCCCGAAATTTGACTGATAAAAATATCGACTAGTGTAACCTTAAATCTGATTCACAGTGATGACCACGACCACTCTGGCACAAGAGTGTACCGACTGAGAAGAAGAAGAACCTTAAATCTGAAGTAAAACAAAATATTTGAATCACATTCATATTCCCTATTTAGCCGTTTATAATAATTTGCATTTTATGCGACTGAACATAAAGTTTAAATTACAATGATAAAAAACATCTAAAAACATTCCTCACCTTCATGAACCTTATCCAGCAAACTGCTAACATCTAAATCCTCATCCAACCTCGAACACAACGCATTAACATACTGAGAAGCCCCTGGTACAATCTTATCTGTGTCACCAGTTTTCAACTCATAAGTTTCATCCATATTGATTGTGGTGGAACATTCTATTTGCATTACTTCATAGGCAGCTTGTGAGGATTGAGTGGAGTAGGTGATTAGTAGGTTCTTGTGGGCCGTGTAGTCTTCTACAGTGTGAATTGCTGAGTAGATTTGTGGGTTTGCGTTCCTGTAATGTTAGATGAGATACTTAATTGACTGGCCTGTTTGTCTAGTGGTTAGTGGCCCTGACTGCTATACCGGAGATCGTGGGTTCGATTCCCACCCAAGACAAATATTTGTGTTATGAGCACAATCATTTGTTCCAACAGGATGTAATTTATCTATAACATGTATGTATTTAGAAATATAAAAGTATGTTTATCAGTTGTCTAGTAACACAAGCTGTGCTTAGTTTGGGACTAGATGGCGTTATAAATAAAAATCTTTTATTTTCAGGCATCAAAGCCATAGTGAGTTAGTAAATAGGTAAGTTGTGGAATATTATATTATTATTATTATTTGATAATAACCCGTGCGGGGCTCTTGTTGGTCTGGATTAGGCGTACCGCATAGTACTGAGTTTCAATAGAATGCGAGACCAAGTCATACTGGCTTATTTCCACTTTATAATAGGTAGTTTTATTTTTTGTTCTTTGTTGGCCACTAAGTGATGTCGACTTTTCTGCTTGCGTCATGTGTTAATGGCAGCGATTTCGTGATTAATCAGTGAGTGGTATTTCGCTTTGATATACAGGGTGTTTGGTGCATCGTATGCCAAATTGAAATAGTCGACGGGAGGGGTCATCTGTTATCCTTTCAGACCCCTAAACACTTCTCATGCCCTATAGATTTTTTTTCATCGACTTTTTATTGTTTTATGAAAATAAGACCCAAATTTTTCAATCAAATACAAATTTTAAAAAATATATAAGGCGTAGACTCTGAATTTTAATTTTATTTAGATGTTTATTGTATTAGAGTACTTGTAAATTTAAAATTAGTGACATTAGCTATCTAATTTTTTTGTTTAATTTACTTGCAAAGTTTTGGACTCAAATTAAAGCTGTCCACGCTGTTACTGTCGGAATACGAAACAGATGTTGGGTACAATACACATCTAAATAAAATTAAAATTCAGAGTCTACGCCTTATATATTTTTTTAAATTTGTATTTGAATGAAAAATTTGGGTCTTATTTTTATAAAACAATAAAAAGTCGATGATAAAAATCCGTAGGGCATGAGAAGTGTTTAGGGGTCTGAAAGGATAGCAAATGATCCCATCGACCATTTCAATTTGGCACACGATGCACCAAACACCCTGTATATAGATTAAGACTATAAGGGTAAGCTAACATCATCGCGACGCGATGCAGCGCACACATTTTACAGTGCAGAACTTTATTTACTACAAAGGTTACATTATTACAAAAATATGCTGCCCCTCACGGTGTCACGATGCCATTTTTGGCGCTGCACTGCGAAATGCACAACAATTCGCCTCTTTAAGCGTAATCGTGATGAGTCTTGGTGTGCCCTGGCCCTAATAGTCTTGGATTTCTGACTATGGAAAAATATACACATAAGATAAGGCTTTGACCCAAAAATTATGAGGGTACACCAGATCACAGCTTCGAATCACAGGAGTCTTCATGGAGCACTATGCCACCAACAAACAGCTCCACAACATGGGACTAGCAAGCGACCCGACTTGCAGGATCTGTGGAGATGCAGAGGAGACTATGTTACACTTGCTGTGTAACTGTGCAACACTAGGCTCCAAAAGACTAGAGTATCTGGCCCAACCATTTCCAAGTCAAGAGGACTAAAGGCTCAGCCCCATCAAGGCCATACTGGGACTCATGAAGGAGGTGCAAAGAGGGCTAGGGGTTGAGTAGACAGGAGGGTCATAGCACAAAAGATCCAGTAGGGTCGAAGTGCTCTGGCCCAGGGCCAGCCCCACAATATCTTATCTTCTTATCTTGTCTTTTGGGGCCTAGTGCTGCACAATCGCACAGCCCCACAATAAAATAAGATAAGATTATGGAAAAAATTGCTAATGCTGGGGTTGACGTTGGTGAAGCCAACGTCTTAACGGATGCAGTTGGATATCAGTATTTTACAAGGAGTGACTACCTATCTGACCTCCACAGCCCAGCAATTGGTTAACAAGATACCCCTTAAATTGCTGCTACAAGGAACTAAAAACTCATACATTACCTGTCCAAATATAATCTGCACATATCCATAATAAGTATCCCTAGTTCAGGTTTACATTTTGCCATTTCATTTAGCACAAAGTTTTCAGTAACGCAGTGGTCTAAGTTGATGTTTTCTGCAGGACAGTCAATTCCTAACATGCATTTTGTGTTACATAGCTGGCAACCGTGACCAGCATAGAACAAAAAGCCTGGAAACACACAAAAATTTCACATCAATAAAACTCAAGTATTTGGTTTATATCATACGAGGGTGGATTGAAAATTTCGCGGCCTACACATAAATACTTAAACTATTTGAATGTAACTGACCTCATTCGATTAGTTTACTCTCTGGTTGTCAAATTGTAAAATTCTATCGCAATAGCATTAACTGTATTTAAATTAGACTGAATTTTGTGAGCCTTTGTGCAGCGTTTTTAAAGAATGGAGAAAATTGAGCAACGTGCGGTCATCAAATACCTGCTTAAAAAAAAAAACTAACTCCAAAAGAGATTCACGAAGATATGTCAACAACATTGGGGAAATCTGCTCCGTCGTTTACGACTGTCAAAAAGTGGGTTGCTGAATTTAAACGCGGACGAGAGAGTATTGAAGATGACCCTAAGCTCGCTCCGGCCGGCCTATGACGTCTACGACTGAAGAAAACATCGGGAAAATCTGTGATGTGATATTGCCAGATTGGAGATTGACCATCAGGAAGATTGCAGACACTATTGGCATCTCGTATGAACGAACACAAAACATCATAGTCAATGAACTTGGATTTTCTAAGGTTTCTGCGCGGTGGGTACCCAGATTGCTTTAGTCGAACAAAAACGAATACGCCTCACGATTTTCCGCGACTGTTTGGAAATGTTTGAGGCTGATCCAGAAGATTTTTTGGCCAGATTGGAACAATGGATGAAACTTGGGTACACCACTACACCCCAGAGTCAAAACAGCAATCCAAGCAGTGGAAAAAACCTGATGAACCGATTCCAAAAAAAACCAAAACAATTTTGTCAGCTGGCAAGGTGATGGCGTCAGTTTTTTGGGATGCTAAATGTGTCATCATGGTGGACTACCTTGCAAAAGGTGAAACTATAAACTCGGCTTATTACTGCACCCTCTTACGTCGCTTGCGTGAAACAATCAAAGAGAAAAGGCCAGGATTACTCAGCAAGAAAGTGTTGTTCCATCAGGATAATGTACGTGTTCACACGTCTGTTGAATCTATGGCTCAAATTCGTGATTGTGGCTTTGAATTACTGCCCCATCCCGCCTATTTCCCTGATTTGGCACCTTCAGACTTTCATTTATTCCCAAACCTAAAAAAACACCTTGGAGGTCAAAAATTTTCATCAAATGAGGAGGTCGGTGACTTTTTTGAAGGCCTTGAAGAAACTTTTTTTATGACCGGCATACAGGCGTTGGAAACCAGATGGAAGAAGTGCATAGAGTTAAATGGAGATTACGTGGAAAAATAAAATTACTTTTGCTTATATTTTATATTGTTTTCTTGCTGAGGCCGCGAACTTTTCAATCCACCCTCGTAATAATTTTTAGGACATGCCGGTTTCCTTCACCATTTTGAGAGCAGTGGTGATGAAATAAATTACACAAAGTAATGCGCCTGACTGGGTTTGAACCCGCGACCTATCACTCGTAAGTCGGGGGCGTTACCGCTTGGCTACCACTGCTCTCTATTGGTTTTTATATGGATTTTATTTGTAGTTAACCAAAGCAAAAATGTAAGTATTCAAAGTAAATTTTTCTTTTTTTTTCTACTACTCTTGCATAAGGTGTCTCTAGTAGGCTATTTATATCACTTCATATTGCTTTAAAAACAGCCTGTAATTTTCCCACTGCTGGGACATTGACCTCCTTTTTGTTAGAGGATGTGGTCATAGTCCAGTGCTCTTACCACGGTCTGGTGGTTGTGTTGATTTTACTTATTCCTCAAAGTTACAAATTATCCGAAACTCTATAATATTGAAAATGAGTTTGTGCAAGTGGCTTTTTCTACTAGCATGAAGAATATACCTATGTCACTCTTTAACCTATTGAGTAGCGTAATTAGAGACACAATAGAAAGACAATGACGTTCGAACGCCGGCATTTGCTCGGGGTTTAATGAAATAATAAAATATCATTCCACTGCTGAAAGAATTCTTAATATCTGTCTGTAGTTTTTGAGTTTATTTAACAAACAAAAATACAACTCTTTCCTCTTAGTATAGATTTAGTAAGCATCATAAATCATAAAATCTGTACATATAATAAATCTGTAGAAGTTTTTAGTTGTGCGTGCATCACGTAAAATGTACGAAATCGATGTAGATAACTTTTATACATTAAAATTGAGTGTAACTTGATATATTACTTAGGCTTTGTTTCATCGCAATTGGTTGACTATATCAAAAGATAAACTACATATTGCTGGGTCAGCAAATAAATATACTAATATTACTAAAACAGAAAAGATATAGGTCAGGTACTTACAATAAGAATTCACTTCCAATAAATCAAAAATCTTTGACAGAATAGTCTTCAAAGTTGCACTGGTACTGTTCTTTATTTTGATAGCAATAAACCCTATATTTTTCAAATGTGATGCTAGTGAGTCACAGTCTATTGATGGAGTGACTAGTTTAGATAAATGTGTATATTTCTCATTAGCCACAAGAATGGCCACTTTGGACTGTGGTTTGTAAAAAGTTTGTATAGTTTTTATGGTGTAGGACTCAGTCAGAAGCTGCATATATTGATGTGTGGAAAGCCCAGAACGGTCCAATGCTTTTATTAGTGTTTCACCTGGTTTCTTAGAATCACTGAATGATATCCTGAAAATTCAAAACATGTTTCTCTAAGTAAAGGTTATAAAATATTATCTTTGTGTATCCATAAAATTATAGGAACTTACGATACAATTTTGTAATTCATCTTGGCCAGTTTTGCTATTATTTCACACTGATTTAAACATAATTGTAAAGCCTTTTGATATTCTTTGTAGGGCAAATTCTGTAGTAAGGACATTTTTGTGATTAATTTTAGTAATAAGCTAAAACAAAGAAAACTGCTAAAAAAATAAACAAAACTGACAGTCACGTGACACAAACACACGAAAAAGGAGTTTTTGTTTGATAATGATATGACAGACGCGTTCCGAATCATGTCAAAATCCCTACTTTAAGCCTTGCTTTTTCCCAACTACGTTAAGGTTGGCTTCCCGTTTACATTCCGGACCCACGGCACCCCTGATACCCCTGGGGGTGCCAGGGTGCCACGACGTCATCGGCGATGAGATTTATCATATTTTATTTATCATATTTTAAATGGAAAATGATCTGCTAAGTTCACGGTCATGTAGCTACGCCAGTGCACCAGGGGGGCTATTGGCTAACTTTTTCAATAACAGTTGACAACTAGCATTCGTGGCACACTAAACTTAGATGTCAACTGACAATTTCATAAAATTGATATTACGTATCAAACAAGTGACTAACAAACTACGGTGGAAATGTGGTGATGGTGAATTATAAAAATTGTCAGCAAGACCAATTTTGATGTAATTCGGAACGCGATGCAGGGGTGAAACCTAAGTGTATAATCCATAATCTATGGGTGAAACTATCCTTTCAACGCAGTTAGTTAACATTTTTATGTTTTGCCAACGTTTACGATTTTTCTTGTATTACGTTGTGTCTAAGTTTTAATAGGTTATCATCAGTTTCAATGTTATTTTATTTAAGTTTAATTTAGTTCATATATTTGTTAGTGTGTAATTAATCTACCAGCTGTTCGACGCCGAAGAGTAAACAGAAACGGATCGCACGCAGCGCAGCAAAAATCTAAACATGGCGATCGGTGTTGATACGTCAAAATGGAAGACTAGAAAAATAATAGGAACACCAGCCAATAAATTTAGAAATATTCTTGGTGCAAGCTTAATAAGTGTTGGATTAATAATTGGAGTGTTATTCCAGTATGTATATTAACGGTTGTGGCATTCATAAAATTAAAATTTTAGGTTATAAAATGTAAGATGAATACAGTATTTAACGGTCCGCTGTCTCAAATTTTTCCTTGCTGCAATGCACTATTACTGCGGAAAATAATAACTATAATCATAATAGAAACTAGAGCGATACCTCTAGTTCCCAATGTGGTAATATTGTTACCGACACATAAATTTCGCTCAGTTTCATAAATTCATAATTCTACTTTTAGATCTAGGTATTTATGGTGTATCGACCCTATGTTCCATTTATTTATTATAATACGTAGCTCCATCTTAAGAAATACTCCTGTATTGTGGGTGCATTCACAAATATGAAAACTCGCATGTCACAAGACATCAGACTTATCAACTATTAGCCCTGCGTTCAAAAATGAGATTAGAGTTAACTCTAATGACGTCATCGGGTAGATACTCTAAGCTCGCATTTTTGAACGCTCAACTGTCAATGCCAAGCAACTGTCATTACACCAACCTACCCTGCTCGGAGTTAGAGTTAGTTGGGTTAACTCTAGGGTAGTTACTCCAGTTATAAAAGAACGACTCTGGGTTGCAACTCGAAGCTACTCTGGTTATTTTTGAACGCAGCCCAGTAGGCCATTCAACTATTTAATCCGTGCGGGAATCAGACCCGCGATGAATTGATTATGGAACTCAAATTCTCCTCAACAGTTATGTTTACTTTCATTTTTAGCTTCAGCCCTGTGACAAAAAAATTGCGGCAATCAGTAGAAGTATTATACGAAGACCCCATAGAGGAGGTAGAAAGGAAACTCATGATTGCCAGCGGGTTACCAAACCGAACTGGAGACTCCATCAGGAAATACATGAAAGAAGCAGAAAGGCCAGATCAACCGGGAATATAGATTATGAACATAGATAGCAATAGGTAATAATTATGTTTTAATTTGTTATTTACTATGTAGTTAATAAAATAGTCCAATTTATAATTAGTTTTATTTCTATTCCATTGCAGTGAATGTGTTAGAAGCAAATATTTTACTCGCCAATCTGATATGGATGAGAGTCTTTCAGATTTTCAAGAAGTAAAAAAAAGTTGTAAAGGTCCAAAACCGGCTCAAAAACCAGCCAAACCTAAGTCTAGAAAGGTAACTAAACGTATCAAGGGCCAGAACGATATTAGAACAGCTTTGAAAGGAAAGAAAAATGAATTAATAGCATATAGCAAGCAGTTTGATACCGTCTGTAAGAAGTCAGGTTTAGATGTTGATCCAGAACAACTACAGCTAGCAATAGCATTGTCAAAATCTCTCCAAACCGAATCAAATGCCCCTGAAACTTCACAAGCATTATCAACTCAACAAAGAGTAGCAAAAATAAGGAAAACATTACAAGAATATGGTTTCAAAGTACCTGAAGCTAAAATAAGTGCAGGTAAGAAACCTAAAAAGTATCGAAAACAGTATAAACTGCTTACTGTTACAGAGGAAGAGAAACATCAAAATATTACTGGGAGATATACTAGAATATTGTTTGAGAATCTTGATCAATCAAAAGTAGAACAAGATAGCTCTAATAGTCAAGAACCTGAAGCTAGAATTTTCTATTTAGCTTCAAGTATTCCATATGAATGCATTAAAGATAACAATATTTTCTATGTTAGTGATTTAGTAGAGAAATCTACAACCAGTGGTTTGTTACTTAGAGATTGGTCAGAAATACCTGGAAGGCCTGAAAGTCCTAAGCTTATTGATACTTATGCAATGAATTTCAGAGATATTGACTGTTCCCAGGATGAACTGGATATCATACTGAGTGGGCCAATCAAAACTGTTAAAGATATCTTTGCTTCTAAAGAAATTGAATATAAGAGAAAGTATAAAGATTGCGATGTACCAAAAATTGTAATAGAAGATAAAGTAAATATGTCTACTAAAGATATTGGAAGTAAAATGGATAAGGATTTAATAAATGTTAATGGTAATATTCATGAAAGTGGTCTAGCTGGGAATAAGTCTCTAACCAAAGTATTATATGATAGTAGATCACCAGTAAAAATACTATTTGAAGATAAAACACTTGCAACTGAAGATATTGAATTAATATCACCTATCAAGCAAGTCAATAATCCTTCTAAAGAAGTAATAAGTATAGAAACCAGTAATAAACAGTACAGAAGTTGTTCCCCAGATATTTTTGATGATGAACTGTCATCTATAATGGAGACTTCAAAACCTATTGTTGTTTTATCACAAGAGTATAAAACAAAAGTGTTTTCACAAGATAATTATATGGATTTAACTCAATGTGTCAATGTTCCATCACAAAATTCTGAAAAAGGTATTCAACTGTCTCAGAATGTAACTAAAAGAAGGACAAATGATTTTATGGAAATTACTGACTGTATTGTGGGTTCGTCACAACATATACGTGAGGAATTGAAAGAGATAGACTTAACACAAAGTCCTGAAGATAATGGTGCTATAGTAGATGGAGATCATAACATGAATGTAGGTGATAATGTAAGTAAAAATGCTACAGACAGTATTAGTCAAAATATTACAGATGAACAACAAATAACAGTACTTTCAAACCATCCAAATACAGATTTACGTCAAGCTGATAAAGAAGACATTGATTTAACACAAAGTTCAAATGAAGATGATGCGAGCAGAACAAACATAGATTTGAATGTACCAGGCAAAAAGGTGGAAGAAAGTATGGATTTGACTCAATCTTCAAATTCCACTGATGTTAGTCTACCTCTTGTAGATGTTGGTAACTCTCAGACTCAAGCATCTTTAGATGATACAATAATAGTTGACAAAGAAGAATATATTGCAAAAATTAAGAAATCATGTTTATTAACAGAAGCATCAAGTCAAGTTTTTGATTTAACACAAACTCAAGAAGCTTCAATAGAATATCATCCAAGCCCTGTGAAAGTAGGAAGTGCTCAATTATGTAGTAACAGTTTTTATGAAGACTTTGTTCATGAACATTCAACAAACACTGAAAATAGTAAAGAATTCGAACAGAATTCTGACCCTAATGATGATATAAATTTGACTCAAGGTTCAAGTTCCTCTGAAGAAATAGTTGCTTCCCAAAGGCCAATCGCAGCTCTTGAAAAGATTCCAAACAATAGTAGACTGGGAAAACAAGATGATGTGTCAATAGATTATGATGAAATTATAATAGAAGATAATATTAATAACAAAGAAA
The DNA here is from genome assembly GCA_905147345.3 of Mythimna impura. Taxonomy (NCBI): domain Eukaryota; kingdom Metazoa; phylum Arthropoda; class Insecta; order Lepidoptera; family Noctuidae; genus Mythimna; species Mythimna impura. Next base: position 12,059,694 of record LR990363.1, read on the forward strand.
GCTTTAGAGATAATGAGAAGGATATTAGTCTAACTCAACAATATGGTTTGTCTGAAGTTAACAATGATTTAGAAATCGTATGTGAAAATAATGACATAGATATCAATTCAAGTCAGAATTCTGAATTAGGATTTCGAATATCAGATCAGGAATTAGACTATTCCCTTCACGAATCGAGGGGAGGTTTTCCAAAAGACATAGGAGGCAGAAAAGATAATCTAACTCGTCAATACGATTCATCGAAATTTGAAGGTGACAATGATAATATAGTAATTTTAAATGACAATGATGATGATATCAATTCAAGTCAACATTCTGAAGTATTTCATATATCCGATAAAGAACTGGATTACTCTCTCCACAAATCCAGGCGTGATTTTTCGATTAACAATATTGATGTCCTAAAAGAATATGAAAAAGATAAAAATATGGATTTGAAAGACGAAACGTCCAAATCTGAAGTTAATGACGATATAAAAATTGTAGATGAGAATAATGAAGCTGATATACATTCAAGTCAAAATTCTGAAGTATTTCAAATATCAGACAAAGAATTGAACTATTCCCTTTACAAACCAAGCAGAGATTTTCCAGTTGACAATTTTGAATTTGGTGGCATATCTGTCTTAGATAATGTTACTAAACTTGGAAGCTTTAGAAAATCTTTGAGTGAAGGAAGTCAACCGTATTTCAATGAAAATAAAAATGACACAGTAGAAGACAGTTTCCTACCTGAAGTTTACGTAAAAAAGACTGAAAATAAAATTCTAGAAACAACACAATTGGAAGCTGAAGAAATTAGCCCTATAAAAGTTCAGGAAGTTCTTCAAAGTAATAATGGTATTATTAATATAAAAACGCCTAAAAATAGTGAATATATTATCAAGACTGTTGATGTAACGCCATTGGCGGATTTTGCGTCAATGTCTACTCCACAAAGGAATAGAGAATTGGATAGATATGGCTTGAAACCTTTTAAGAGAAAAAGAGGTAAGATATTTTTAAGAACTTTAACTTAGGACCTGTCTAGTCCTCCCTCTCCCAACACTTTTGTCCTCTGCTGTATCGCACATCCTCTAAAAATCTGCTATAACACCAGGGTTGGTATGATTAAAACAAGATGTTTTAAAACACATGTTTAAAAACACAGATTAAAACAAGTTTTAAACATTGTATAAAACAATAAGAAACTGGGCAAGTGCCAGTTGGACTCGCGCACTGAGGGTTCCGTACAAACTTGAAAGGTAAATTGCTGTTTACGATTTATGACGTATTAAAAAAAAAACTACTTACTAGATCTCGTTCAAACCAATTTTCGGTGGAAGTTTGCATGGTAATGTACATCATGTATTTTTTTAGTTTTATCATTCTCTTATTTTAGAAGTTACACACACACATTTTACCACTTTGGAAGTGTCTCTCGCGCAAACTATTCAGTTTAGAATAAAATGATATTAGAAACCTCAATATCATTTTTGAAGACCTAATAATTTAACTCTAAATTTTTAGTTTCAGTTCTAAGTTCCCCATACTTAGAACTGAAACTCAAAATTTATTGTTTTTTTTCTATTTTTGTGTGAAAATCTTAATGCGGTTCACAGAATACATCTACTTACCAAGTTTCAACAGTATAGTTTCGGAAAAAAGTAGCTGTGACATATGGACGGACAGACAGACAGACATGACGAATCCATAAGGGTTCCGTTTTTTGCCATTTGGCTACAGAACCATAAAACAAGCTTTAAAACTACTTTTCATGGTGAATGAATGGATATAAAATAAATGAATATTTAGGATATTGCTTGACATAAAACCAGTTCAGTTTATGCTATTGCTATTTCATGTTTTTGAAGTTTTATTGGCAATGTAATTAAATAAAACATATTTTTTTGTGAATTTTGTAAGAAGTAATTTATTCAATCAAACAAAGATATAAGTACCTACGAGGATTTATATGGGACACAATAACACCTATTTTTGAAAGAAGCATTAGAATTTCCAAAATTTATTTTTTAAATCAATCAAAAAGCCGCTAAAAAACGTCCTAATGTCGCGGTCGCCCAATTTAAAAATCAACATTAGCTAGACCCCTCGCCCACGGCGACTTTTTGTAGCGACAGCATCGCTACTAACGCGCGTTAGTCGCATTTGTAAGCGCTATAGAAAATATGCCAACGCGCTACTAACGCGCTATAGCATCGTGACTATCGATGCGAACGCGCTACAGCATCGCTACAAAAAGTCGCCGTGGGCGAGGGGACATTCGTAAAGCGTTCAGTATTGATTAGATATATGCAACATAAAATAAATGTTTATCCATTGATAGGTAGTTTTTTGTATATAAGTATATAATTTACTATGGCGAATTTGAAAAGATCTAGGCTAGAAATGAAACATTATGGTTTAAATTAATTTGAAATAATGCCCTAAACTAAAAAGAACACTTGTTTAAAACAATTTGAACCGTTGTTTTATAAAATTAAAAAAAATACTGTTTTTTTTTCAACACACAAAAATGTGGGTGTTCAGGAAAAAATGCAGCCTAATTCGAATTTTGATTCACTACTGATGAATAGTATGAAATTCATACTATTCATCTGTAGTGAATCACACACACACACACACACATCACATCACATCACACACACACATTCACATCACATTTAAAAACAGTCGTGTAAAAAAAAAAACCGCGTTTTTCAGAAAAAACCAAACCGTCTTATTCCTGATAAGACAGTTTAGTTTTAGAGGATATGCAATATGATTTCTGGCCAGCCTTTTCGGTAGGCGGTAGTCAGCCTTTTCGCTTGACATTCAATAGGACACAAAGGTTCTTTTATTTTAGCCCACAACTCATCTGGTAAGGTACCAAAAAATCTTTGGCTACCTTAAAATATATAGGCGAGAGAAATTCTGTTTGTGGCTATTATGGACGAATCTTCGAAAAATGATTGTCGTGCCTCCTTCCTTTGATTTATATTAAAACTTCTTTCTTTTTCGTTTCCCAGCCATACAAATTCTCACGCACCTATATAATCAAACGCATCCCACTATACAACAGTTAGCAGACAAATATCAACCCACTCCTAAAAAACCAAGAACAAACACATACACACAGGGTTCTCCACCAAAGAGGTCTATTATATCACCTGAAAATTCGCCTTCGAAAATGGCAACTGGCTGTTCAAAAACGCCAGTGAAATCATCCTTAAAATTCACTTGGAAAAAACCAACAAATGAGACAAAACTACATGCTTCACCTAAGAAGACTGATGCGTTAGAAAGAGATAGTTATATGTCCTCAGCAATGTCTTCTAAAACAACTGATGAGTTAGAAAAAAAAACGCCAGTGAAGTCTCCTAGAAAGTTTGTTTATAAGAAACCAAGGCAAGAGACTAGGCTACAAGCATCATCTGGCAAGACTGATAATTTAGAAAGTGATAGCAATATGTCCTTAGCAACATCTAGTAGATCAGGCAAGTTAGACAAAGATCGCAATATGGGCTCAGCAATGTCTCTTAGAGCACCACATGAGTTGGAAAGGGATAGAGATATTTTCTCAGCATCATTATCTACAAAGACTGATGAAATAAGAGGAGATGCAGATGTATGTGGGTATGAAATAACAAGTGAAGTTGCAGTTTTAAAAAGTGTTGATTGCTGTCCTGATGATTGGGTGTTCCAGAAGAGAGAGAAAGCCAAGGTAACAATAAACAGTATTTTCTTTCTTTATCCTAGAATGCAATGGTAGAACCAGAGTAGCATGACGAGTAGGCTTCTATGGTAACATTGAATATTAAACTGTATTACAGTAGCATAAGTGCAAAAACTCACGCGATTGTAGTCGTTCCATCTTATCTTCGATATATGAGCTGCACTTTTTTTTTCTTTACTGGCCTGATATGTCCCACTCTTGGGCAAAGGCTTCAAGTCCACTCCTTCCATCATTACAAATAGGAAATACTTACATCTCCTTTTCGTTGTTTATAATTATATTATTCAACTAGTTTCTACCTGTTGCTTCGCCCGCGTGATTATGGGTCTCCATACAAACTTGGGACCCCCGTATCATCCCTTTAGGAGGTGAATTTTGGAAAGTCCTCTCTTAGTGCTCACCTACGTCATAAAAGGAAACCTTGTGCAATTTCTCGCTCCTATTCCCAATAGTTTCGGCTATGCATTGATATGTCAGTCAGTCAGTTTCTCCTTTTATAATTATAAATTATTTAGTGATCTTTATTGCTTTTAAATTTTAATTGATTGATTTCTCAACAGATACACTCATGCCGCGTACCGCTACAGATAGCGTTTCACAACTACGTACTAAGTCGTCGATCTTTGAGAGAAGCCATATTGAAGTACGAGCCAGTCAATATTGATGTGATACATAAGGATTTGGTGGGATATGGACACCGGTATGATCCTAAGGTAAGCATTATAAGTAGCCTAGCTTCTGCTACTGCTAGACACGCGTGAAAGTAGATTTCTCCATACAAACTTTGGACCCCAGTTTCATTCCCATAGGGGGTGAGTTTTGGAAAATCCTTTCTTGTTCTTCATACACATCATAGAAACCTATGTGTAAAATTTCAGCATTCTAGGTCCAAGAGTTTGGGTTAGACGTTGATGTGAGTGAGTCAGGACTGCTTTTTCACCCGACTGCCAAGAAGGGTTATTTTATTGGTAGCCTTTGAACTTAATTTCGACTCAGAACAGACAGCTACTTTATCCAGAAATAATACAGTTTCGTGGTTCCGTGAGATAGCCCACGGTAGCAAAACGGCAGAGGAAAGCTAGTTTGGGGATATTAAATAAAATAGTTTTGTAAAATAAACTTATTTAATAATCCGTCATACAATATCAATTCATTCTGTTGCAGGATCTACTAAAATTCTTGGACAAGAAATGTATTACAGTAAAAACATCAGACAACAATGCAAGGAACAGTAAAAGATAGCATAAACATAATCATGAAAAATATTGTGTAAATATTATTTGTTATATAAAAGTACATATTTTTATGCCGAAGTAATAGTTTGTTTGATAATATTGTTACTATTCTAAGGCTTTGGACAGGGTGAGGAGTTTGCGCGATTGCTGAGGCGGTTGTAAAGTATCACACATAATTATGAAACCACAACATATTATTCGCATAAGGAAACAAACGACGGTTTCAGGGGATGTTCTAAGTGTGACAGCGTCATAGTTTATGTCGCATTTCGTCCACTCTGTCACGCAGATTAAAAAAAGAAAATACTATTATCCAATTTAAAATAATATAAAGAAATATTTAAAGTAATATTTTACAAATAAACTTTAAAAAAAGACAACTTAATAATTTCAAACGTAAATACAAAATTTACATTATTTTTGTATATATTGAATTGACTATGACGGACGTGTAGTCACAGACACAACAGTAACAACACAATAAACTAACTTAAACCTAGAGATCTAATAAAATCACAAAGCCATGTATTCTTTCCATGGAGATATAAAAATCTATTTACAAAAAACTGTAGGATTTAATTCTCTCGTGATGATGAATTGCAAAAGCCATAATAAGGCAACAAACAGCATGACGTCGTTTTAAGCCCATATAATTTGAGCTTAATGGGACCGCAAAGGGCAACTGAAGAAACAGAGTGTGTTTTAGTCAGTACGACACTCCCTCTACCACCAAGAGCGGGAGAAGTTAATGATTTCCCACTCCAAAAAGCCCATATTATTTGCCTGATCTCAACATGAGAATATATTATAACCTCATCTCAAATCCCCTTGAGTTTGAGATTTTACTATTTTATTATTTATAATTTATATGATATTATTATTTATAATCCCACTCTTTTTTTTAAATGTGAAAAGAAGTTTGTCTGGGGGCTCTAGGATCTTGAACTATTAAATCGGTCCTTTTTTTATTATATTTTTTTTCCAAGGAAAGTTAAATGGCAGTCGAAACAGTCTTGTTACAATATTATTATACAGGTTTTAATTATTAATAAAGTCTATACAGAATGAATTTTCAATGTGGGCGTGGTTGGCCTAATCCAGAACTACGAAGAATAGAGAAAAACGGTCAAAGGAGTTTTCGGCCCGATTTTGATGAAAATGTAACTGATTAGATCTTTGATGTGTAAGTTTTTTTTTCTAAAATATAAATTAACCGGTTTCAATCGCTGATTAGGGATATTGATTATTCAAAATTTATTTATTTAACTTTTTTTTTTCAACACTAAGGCGGAGTTTCTGCTTTAGGCATTCACTAGAGCGAATAGGCTCTTAAAAAACTAGTGCGCCTCACCATCAACGATTGCATCACTGCTCACCATCAAGTGGGATCGCAGTCAAGCACTAGTTTATAATATTAAAAAACAACACTACTAGGAAACGTGTTAGATAGATGATACGGCAGGTGCATAAAAAAATATAATTTAGAAAACAAGGGTACACCCCAGCACAGGATAGGGCTTTAGTTTCATCAAAATGTGGCCTGAGACTCGTTTGGCTATTTTTTTGCTATCCTTTATATTTCTGGATTTGGCCATCAACGCCTATTTGAAAAATTCAACCTGTATAAAAATAAATTTGGTTGCGTGAAAAAAAGTCGTATTACAAAGGCACTCTATGCCATAAACTGACTAAGGTCTATACAAAATAGACGCATTTGAGGGTAGCTTTGTGGATTCATTATAATCAGCAATATAATATTATTGTCCTTCTTACTCAGGTATGATAATTTTGTATGAAGATGGATAGTGCATCCTACATCCTCGAAACAACATAAAATGGCTCCATTGTGCTTCAAAAAATGTAGTATAACGCGTAATAAACCCAACAGTCACAATAACTGTGGCTGCGTCGTCAGAGCGAGATAACACGATATTGTTGGTCTCACTCGCATACGTTTTACGACCAAAAAAGTGTTATAATGAATATTAAACGCGCGGTCATAAGTCGTCGGAGCGAGATGACACGATATTTATTCGCGATCCCATTCGCACATTTTATAACCGCATCTGCCAAGAGCCTTTAGGATTATAACATTGTACTCTCCGTAACAATTTAGTATTGTAACACTCAACGAAAACAAAATCCTTTCCCAATTTTTCTTTCTGGCAACACTAGTACAACATCAAATGTTGCCAATACATAACCCACAGAGCTATCCCATCCAATGCAGTATTAATATTCGCGCCTTACAGCTAAGTTCTAAGCTAGATGTCATTTCTTTAGCAAGCCTGCTTGCTGTATGGCCTGCCGCGTGGCGTTGTTGATGTGTCGGAATCTGTCGGGGCCTAACTGTATGCCGCCGTACCTGGAATTAGAAAAATTGGAGATGAGTCATCATGCGCGATATAATAGAAAGATAGCTGATAAGTAAATAATGTATTTTATTTACCAGACTATTTTTTTTATTATTATTAAATACTAAAAGAAGAAAAATAAAAACACTTAACTAATTAAAACTATATAAGGTGTAAAAAAATTAACTTTAAGAATTTCGAGTGGACATTGTACTCCTCATTATGAACAACTTTTACTATGGGACCAAACCTAAAATCGCGAAAAAAAAATCAGCTGTTCCCTACGTTTATGTTCGCATAACTCGTCAAAACGTATGGAGCAGCTGATTTTTTTTTCGCTATTTCAGGTTTGGTCCCATAGTAAAAGTTGTTCATAATGAGGAGTACAATGTCCCCTCGAAATTCTTAAAGTTAATTTTTTTACACCTTATATAGTCACTAGGCAATAACTCGTAAAGTACTCGTTTCGTAGAGCGGACTGCTGACTTTTTTTTTATAACTGTCACACAACGCCGTCTAGTCCCAAGCTAAGCAGAGCTTGTGTTATGAGTACTAGACAACTGATAAACATACTTATATATTTCTAAATACATACATATTATAGATAAATTACACCCAGACACAGAACAAATGATCGTGCTCATCACATAAACATTTGTTCTGGGTGGGAATCGAACCCACGACCTCCAGTTCACTTTCTTCAGACGACTTTGACATTGATCAACATAATGCCTCTTGATAGGCAAAAGCAATTCGCTGTTAGACATTTTCTACAGCCAATGGGTTATGATGTAGGTATAGTTGACAGTACAATTTTCTACTGTCCTTTTAACCGATTTTAACTTTTATTGCGTCGGTGGCAAGACGCATGGCAGCTGCAGTAAATAGTAGGTATTGTAACCACTTTTTTTTTACTTTCAATGCCATCCTTATCTCTACGGAATAGGAGTCAAAATCGGTTGAACGGACAGTAAAACAAGGTTTGTTTAAATGTCTAGTCTTATTGCGAATGGAGTGTAACTATATATATTTTTTGGGACAAGCGATGTCGAGAAAAGAGAAACCTCGGCAGACCCTGACCTTCAGTATCAGTGCTTGGTGGCTTGTAAAAGCCAGACTTTTCAAAAATCAAAAGGCACTTGAATTGTCAAAATGTCAGTGAGTCAAAAAAAGAACCTAAATTGCATGTTTCAAAGCATAGATCTCTAATTCTCTATGGAGAAGAAAATGCAAGAAACTCTTTGGAGACTTTTAAATCATTATGAGTTACATAAATCTTGGTTACATATTTCTTGTTGATTCTATTATGTAAGCACAATGATGATAAATAATGAAAAAAAAAAAAAGTAATTTAAATCTACACTAATATTATAAAGAGGAGGTAATCTCTGAAAGTACTGGTCCGATTGCTAAATTTTTTTCATCGATAGAAAGCTGCTTAATTCCTGAGTGACATGGGCTATATTTTATGGTACGCTTTGATAGAATAACTTACCATCGGGTCACGACAACCATGGTATTCTTTTGGTCTAGGATCTGCAGTAGATGCAGCATCCTGCCTCCCGCGTGCGCCTCTCCGTCGTCGTCGCAGTCCTGCAGTATGGTCGTGCCCTTAGCCGTCTTGCGTTCGATGCGATAAGCGTACATGTTGTGTTTAGCGTTTATTATTTTCCTGTTTAGTTTTAGTTTTGTTAGGACGGCGCTGAAAAATGTTTAAGAGATATTAAGTAAAAATTAGAATTAAGTAAATACAGTAGAATCCGTTTATTATGACTCCGTTTATATTGACCAACCGCTTATTATGAAGTAATTGCAAAGCGAAGTTTGGTTTTCATATAAAATTCTTTATAACAAAGTCGGATATAATGACTTCGCTATTATGACCCATTTTTGATAAATTGGGTGCGGTTATAGTGAAGACATGATTCCTAATACCTTCAGCAGTGTTCGGAAGTGTCAAGTGACACCCCACGACGCGCGTGCCTGGCTTGTTTTTGTTTTAAGTCTCAGTGAGTAAATGGCAGTTGAAGGTCATGCTTACTGATTTCTTATGTATAAATGAGAAAAATGTACATTTGTAGGTATAACGTTCTTATTACGTACAATTTTTATTTAATATGCTGTTTCTTTCTATTAAAATAAATACATAGGTAGTAACAAAAACAGGAAAATGTTTATTTTCTATAAAATGCTTTGTATCACGTCCGCTTAGTATGACATGTTTGTCATTTCCCTTCGATGTCATTATAAACGGATTCCACTGTAATATGATACATTACCTATTTAAATTAAAAAAAAAACTGTTCCACACTAGTAATTACTCTCTCGTGGGTGCATTCACAAACATGTAAAGTCATATACACAAGACACCTGGACCCAGAACAATAATTGTACCGAGCGGGAATCGAACCCGCGAGACGCAGCACAACAGTTAATAGCTCAACCACTGCGCCAACCGTGTCGAGAACTTTATCTAAACACTACAAAACAGGTTTTAACTGTAGTTTGCTATCATCATCATTATCATCATTTCAGCCGAAAGACGTCCACTGCAGGACATAGGCCTCCCCCGAGTTTCGCCACAACGAATGGTTCTGTGCGTCTCGCATCCATCGCATTCCTGCGACTCTCATCAGTTCACCGGTTCGTCTTGTGGTAGGCCTTCTAACGCTATGTCTTCCGGTGCACGGTCGCCACTCCAGAATCTTTCGGCCCCATCGTCTTTCTGTTCTGCGAGCAGTGTGCCCTGCCCATTGCCACTTAAGTTTGATGATTCTACGTGCTATGTCGGCGACCTAGTTTGTTATGCCCTTTAGAATAATTCATCATCATCATCATCATCGTTTCAGCCGAAAGACGTTAACTGATGGACATAGGCCGCCCTAAGTATCGCCATTACGACCGGTCTTGCATCCATTGGATTCCCGAGACCCTCACCAGGTCATCGGTAGCCTTGACTACTACCGGAGTCAAGGGCACATGGGTTGCTCTGGGCACTACTGGAGTCTCTTTTTGTTGTGCTTTTTATGTTTTGGGGGGGTTTGCCATAATCGCCACACTTGGCAATCGGGTTGGCGATCGCAGTGTGGTTGCAATGCACAGGTATATCCCTTAGTCGCCTCTTACGACACCCACGGAAAGAGATGAGATGGTGCTATCCTTTACGTCCGGACACCATATGGTGCAATATTATTAATATCTTAAAAACTGCTTAAAGAATATCTTGTGAAAAGTCGCATCTATACTTACTTAACATCTTCCATACAGTGCACTTCAGCGGCATGACCTTGGAAGGAGCTCTTTCGGTCTACGATCACTTCACCATGAGTTATGGCAGGGCAGTTGTTATCCAACTGAAAATTATAATAAAAAGTTATAACATAAACTCAAGTGTTATCATAGTTCTACAATAAGGCCTGAAACTGTGTAAAGCGGGCGCCCGCGCGGTTCCATACAAAAGTACCCGCACGAGTCCCCGCAACGGAGCAATTTTGTATGGAACCGCGCGGGCGCCCGTTTTACGCAGTTTCAGCCCTTAGAGATAAGAATGTTAAGTCATATAGTCCCTTGAAATTCTGGCCGGAATTAAATGTACATAAGCTCGTATGGCCGCATGCCGCCTAGGCGGTAGTACGAGTATTTGTGCATTTAATTCCGGCCAGCAGCGCCCGGATATAGCCCCGCTGACTTTAAATCCATTTTCTTTGCGAAATATCGGTTGACTTACATTATGCTATGTACATTTTGAACAACACTTAACCGGTAATTTTTTTGTGTCAGTAAATATATTTCTAAGGATTTGATCTTTAGCCGTTTGAAAAGAAAAAATATCATGTTGTTAATTTTTTTTTTTTTCGAGTTTTACTAAAAAATCATATGATGATAATGATGTACATGAATCTATAATAAACATATTTTTTTCCACACCTATTGATCTAGGCGTTACCGAGGAGTAGGCTTCAGAAAGTCACTGTTTTATAGCACTTCTCTGGAGTTAGGGCCTTAAGTAAAATATGTTATTATAAGTATAGCGCTATACTTACGCACTATAATGCGTTTTTAGTTAGAGTCATGAACAGTAAGAATTTAGGTGGATTTTGAGGCAATAATTTAATTAAAATCAGGCTATCAAATCAGTATTTGCTAAAATCGGACTTAATAATGCTCCCATAATACACTACTAGTACCGAACACGCTCACAAGTTTTCGACTTTATAATATTATTGTAATATTTGTGAACAATAAAGTTTTTTCTATGCTATTCTAATCTGATACTATTCTATAGGCAGTTAAAACTTACCAGAGTCACATCTAAAGATTTAACAGCACGCGGTTTTGCTTCTACCTTCTTCTTTTTTGCAGGTTTTATTGCTTGTAGAACTTCTCTTATTTTTTCCACCCATTGGAATATTACATTTTCACCAATGTTGTCTCTGAAATTGCAAAAGAAATAGTTTTATAAAAGGAATCTATTTTAACTTTTTAACCACCACAGTCACATATACATAATAAAGCAAAAAGTGTCCAGCACGCTCACCTTATGACTACATGACAGACGCTAAGCATTTTAAATGCAATACAAATTTTATAAAAAGTTTTTTTATTTGTATTGTTAATTTAAAGCTAAACTCATCCCAATTTATATTATGTGAAATGCTTACTATTTATTTCATCCATGTTAGCATAAGATCACAAAAATTAACACTGAAATTATATATGCTTTTGTGTTTTTAATGTGGCAGTCAAAGGGTTAAATGATCTGATCTGTATTTAACAAGGATTTACTCCAAGCTAATAAAATAGTCACACATGGTCAAGGTGTATGAGGAAATTTGGTGATTCTAGGGTTTGCTTGCATAATTATATAATAGACTGGGATGCCTAATCTGTTTCTGAAAAGAGAAGTCCATTTTGGACTGGATAGAATCAAGGCTGCTACGGCCCATGCACCATGGTTCATCATGAGCTGAGTGCACAAGCCAAACTCCAGAGAAATGATACTAATTGGCCTTAGACACAAACTTTTTATTTATATTTATGATAATCAACAATCATGAAAAAGAATTAGCTATCCAACTGCTTTCTAGATCTTGTTCCAAGATACTATTTATAACAGTAAAAAAAACAAATGGAACTTACCGCCTTGGAAAGTCATGTAACATAACAATATGTACATTGGTAAGAATGAGAATGTTATCAGCAATCAAATTTACTGACAGAAAATGCCCAACCTTATAATAAATACATGATGAATTTGTATGTACTATAGAAACAACAGAAGTACATGTTGAAATGGAGGTTTTAACAACACAAAGTTGTTGATTCTAAAGTTTCTTAGCAAATGCAACAGCTAGCAATACAAGAAAGCACAGTACATCACTTAACAAACAAAAAATAGTCTTGCATACTCACAAATAAACTTCATCCAATTTATGGTGCAGCTGAGTTTTCGCTTTCCTTTCCATCCAAGGAGCGGACAACTCATATTTTGGTGGCGAGTCAGAAGGATAGTCAGGAGGCATTGTCACATACAGAATAACTTCATTTTTATGTTCCACTATTCTGATACTATAGGACCTCGTTGCTTCGCTTTCTGTGCTCCAGTCGTCACCATAGATGGAGCTCAAGGCTTCAACTTCCTCGGCCTGTTATAACAACAAGAAAATAATACCATGAACCAAAATTGGAAGGAATAACTGTTTAAGATGAGTTATGTACCTATTTAGTTAAGTTTTATGTTGCACACAAGCAGAGGAAGTCAAAGCATTGAGCTTCAACTTCCTCTGCCTGTTATAAAAATGAGAAGAAAATAATACCATGATACAAAATTGGAAGGAATAACTTTACAAGATGAGTAACATATCTGTTTAGTTAAATTTTCCATTTCACTGTTTCATACTGGCAGAGGAAGCCAAAGGAAGCTCAATGCTTCAGCTTCTTCTGCCTGTTATAAAAATGAGAAAAAAATAATACCATGATACCAAATTGTAAGGAATAACTTTAAAAGATAGTAATGTACCTGTTTAGTTAAGTTTTCCGTTTCACAAAGGCAGAGGAAGTCGAAGCCTCAAGCTTCGACTTTTTCTGCCTGTTATAAAAATGAAAATAATACCTACCATGATACAAAATTGGAAGGAATAACTTTATAAGATGAGAAACATCAAACATACCTGTTTAGTTAAATTTTCCGTTTAGCACAGGCAAAGGAAGTCGAAGCATTGAGCTTGGACTTCCTCTGCCTGTTATAAAAATGAAAAGAAAATACCTAATACCACGACACAAAATTGTAAGGAATAACTACAAGATAGGTAACGTACCTGTTTAATTAAATTTTCCGTTTCCATGATTCGTTTGATTTGTAATTTCTTGTGGGTTCAATGGATATAAGGCTATTTATTTCACTATATTTATCAAAATATTTCACACAAATTTTTAAAGAAATTGACCAAACACGACAGACGACACGACACGATCACGATCGAATGATATTTGTGTTTGACATTTACTGTCACTTAAGTGAATGATGTGAATGATAATTATACTAAGAATTTGGATACTATTAGTAGATTAATATAAGTAAGTCGACTAATGACGTTTAAAATTAAGTAATATGCCAGTTCTAATTAATTACTTTCGATAAGTATGTTCTATGATTATGAATGTAATACCAATTTGCTGCACGGCTCTCAACTACTTACTGCTTGTACACACAAGCAGAGGAAGTTGAAGCATTTAGTCTCGACTTCCTCTGCCTGTTATAAAAATGAGAAGATAATAATACCATGATACCAAATTGGAAGGAATAACTTTACAAGATGAGTAACATATCTGTTTAGTTAAATTTTCCATTTCACTGTTTCACACAGGCAGAGGAAGCCAAAGGAAGCTCAATGCTTCAGCTTCTTCTGCCTGTTATAAAAATGAGAAAAAAATAATACCATGATACCAAATTGTAAGGAAAAACTTTAGAAGATGAGTAATGCACATGTTTAGTTAAGTTTTCCGTTTCACAAAGGCAAAGGAAGTCGAAGCCTCGAGCTTCGACTTTTTCTGCCTGTTATAAAAATGAAAATAATACCACGATACAAAATTGGAAGGAATAACTTTATAAGATGAGAAACATCAAACATACCTGTTTAGTTAAATATTCCATTTAACACAGGCAAAGGAAGTCGAAGCATTGAGTTTCGACTTCCTCTGCCTGTTATAAAAATGAAAAGAAAATAATACCACGACACAAAATTGGAAGGAATAACTTTACAAGATGAGTAACATATCTGTTTAGTTAAATTTTCCATTTTACTGTTTCACACAGGCAGAGGAAGCCAAAGGAAGCTCAATGCTTCAGCTTCTTCTGCCTGTTATAAAAATGAGAAAAAAATAATACCATGATACCAAATTGTAAGGAATAACTTTACAAGATGAGTAATGTACATGTTTAGTTAAGTTTTCCATTTCACAAAGGCAGAGGAAGTCGAAGCCTCGAGCTTCGACTTTTTCTGCCTGTTATAAAAATGAAAATAATACAGGAATAACTACAAGATAAGTAACGTACCCGTCTAATTAAATTTTCCGTTGCCATGATTCGTTTGATTTGTGATTTCTTGAGTTCAATGGATGGCTGTTTATTATTTATTTCACTATATTAATCAAAGTATTTCACACAATTTTTTAAAGAAATTGAACAAACACGACAGACGACACGACACGATTGGACACTAGTAGTAAGACACAAATAGTACTCTGTGCGATCACGATTCACGATCGACTGACGGACGAACAGACATTTACTGGTATTTATATGAATGTGTGTGAATGAAGTGAATGAATGATATGAACGATAATTATACTTAGAATTTGGAGACTATTAGTAGATTAATATTAGTAAGTCGACTAATGACTTTTAAAATTAAGTAATAGGCCTGTTCTAATTAATTACTTGTGCTAAGTATGTTCTATGATTATGAATGTAATACCCATTTGCAGCACGGCTTTCAGAAGTAATTAACTAATTACTGCTTGTACTATGCTAATAGGTACATAAATGCCTTAATTATGTTAAAAAAAATGTTGTGTAATTTTGGTTTTTGAGTTTATTTTACCTATGGTTTTAATAGCAAAATAAAAAGTTTTTTTGTAAAAATAAGTTGACATCAGCTCAAAAACTTTTCAAAGCTTATTATGAATCGAAGAAAGTCATTATTCATTATTTTCATGATTCTACATTTTTTAAGTCGATAAACTATTTTTTGAATAACTTAAACATCGCTATTCCCGTTAGGTATTCTCCTTCTTAGAGGATGCGGTCAAAATCTTTGTCTGTGAAGCAGTAGGTAGGTACATACACATACATACATACATATTCAGCCTTTTAATGTTCCCACTGCTGGGACTCAGGCCTCCTCTCTCTAGGAGAGGGAATGGGCCGTAATCCACCACGCGGGCCCAGTGCGGGTTGGTGGATGTCACATGTCTTCGAATTTTTGGTTCTAGGACATGCCGGTTTCCTCACGATGTTTTCCTGAAGCAGTAGGTAATGCGAGCAAAACTGGCGGCCAAAATCGTGCGGTGGAGACAAGCCTCACTCTACGGCCTCCGCCAGAGACAATCCGGGCATCGGGAGTCGTAGCACGATTCCCGGTCACCGTAAGAGCGGATTTGCGGACGGCGAGTAATGGGTAGCTCGCCGTCCGGCCATCAGGTAAAGACCAAGCACGAGTCGACGGTACGTTGTGTTCTACGCGTGCCTCAAAGAGATGTTGGCCCATGAGAACTAGGGCTGCTGATTGATCGAAAGGGTTACCGTGGCCCCTCGCGAAGGGTAACTGAAGGAACATTATGGGTTTTTGTCAGTAAAAGTCTGACACTCCCTCTTGCTCCACCCAGAGCATCCTGCTCTTGCAAGAAGATGTTTAATGATATCCCACGTTAAAAAAAGGTAATTTTTGTCTTAACAACTACTGAAGATCAAAAGTCATCATCATCATCAGTTCTGAATATTGTTTCTCATCCTCTGAAAGAAAGAAAACACGTTTTTTTGGCACACAGGTACACACAATAAGATAAAAATTATAATATAGAAACTTAAAATAAGCATAAGCATAATCAGCCTTTTTAATGTTCCCACTGCTGGGACTCCGGCCTCCTCTCTAGGAGAGGGAATGGGCCGTAATCCACCATGCGGGCCCAGTGCGGGTTGGTGAATGTCACATGTCTAAACTTAAATACTAAAACTTAAAAATACATCAACATTGTGTGTCTCACGGCTGCACCAAAAATATCTAGTTCAGTATAATTCCAGGCCACTATGTAGCAGTTGCCTAACGCTTGTTTTCAACTGAACCTTACTATGAGTCTATGGATTTTAATCAGTTTGCTAGGTGTGAGGTACATAAATATCATAATATGTATACCTATTATTATGTGTAGGTTTATATAAGTCTGTAGTAAATGATAAATATGTGCAGTAAATACTCTGCAAGTTGGAAGCATTATAATAATAATACTTAATAAATCTTTAAAATCTTCAGAAAAATACACAAATGTTACATTTTTAGGAACATGGCTAAGTGGGCCAGAACAAAAAGACCCTAAATTCTAAACTAGGAACCTTTTGAGTACCCTCATTAGAGACACAATAGAAAGACAATGACCGAACGAACGCCGGCGTTTGCTCGGGGTTTAATGAATACCTGTTTCTTAGAAGTCAGTGTGCCTTCGAAATTATGTGTGCATAAGACAATAGAATTATAGATAATATTATTTGGATAGGACACAAAGATAAACAAAAAAATAAAAGGTAATTGTTACAAAACAATGTAAGCTCAGGGCAAAAGATATTTGATAATAAAAACATAATACCTAAAGAAAGAGAAAAAAGGATTATATAATTAGTTGTGTGATTGGTGTGTGAAAGTGTGAGAGTACCTACCTAAGTGAGTTTGTATTTGAGTTTGTATTTGTAGGTAGGAATGAGTGTGAGCGAAATATTTAATAACTTTGAGTATTTAAAATTCATTTATCTATATGAAATTCAAGTGTTTAGGTTGGCATAGTTTCCCATCAGAAGATTCTCCGCCTTGTGATAGTCGAGTTTCAAAAAGATATTCTTGTAAGGCGGATTTAGTGTATGAAATATTTTTAATAATTGGTTCAACTGGTTGTAAATTTTCGAACTGCTGATATAGTAGTGTCTTTTAGCGAAAGATGTTTTACACGATTGCAGGGGAAAGACTGTAATTCTACCAATTGGCTCTGATAGTGGACGTGTTGAGTGCTTACGGAGCATGGTCTAGAGAACATACAACTGTCTTACTGCTGCACGTTTGATTCCGCATATAACTGTACCTGTTCCGGATATCTCCGTGGTCGACAGAGTAGAACTTTCAGTACAGCTCTTTGCGCTCGTTCTAGTAGTAAGATGACGTTCTCAGTGGCTCCACCCCAGACTGGAATACAGTACGCCAAAATCGATTGGCATGATGCAAAATACACAACTTTTAGTGTGTCTGTATCAGCGGATTACGTAATTTTTTTAATACGTATATCAGTTTTCGAATTCTACTCACAAGTAGTGTGTCGAGGTGTTTATGCCAGTTCATATGTTGATCGATATGTACGCCTAGATATTTAACGGTTAGTGACTTGGCGACGGTGGGGCAGTCACAAAAAGTAGAGGACATACAAGAGTGAAGTTTTAGAGTATCTGATGATGGTGGACAAAAATTTGATCTGATGGCGAACGGCACGTAAAACGTTCTACTTACGTTCACTGTTAGTAGGTAAATTATTACTCAGTCATTTCAGGCCCAGTCTTTTCCGTCAACTAGTAGGGAAGTGTCATCTGCGTATGAAATTATTTTACAGCTATGGATCAGTAACTGACATAGCTCGTTGATATATATCAGGAAAAGAGTGGGGCCCAGAATGCTACCTTGTGGCACACAGTACGAGATCGGACGCTCATCACTATCATTTTACCCGACTCTAACAATTTGTGAACGACCCCTGAAGTAGTCCCGAAACGTTTCCAGTATTAAACCCCGGATTCCAATGCTTTCCATTTGTTTCAGTAATTCGTTTCATCATTCATGCATCCATCAGTCCACTCGTGTTCATGTTTGAACTGATGCTGAGTGCTGCTCAGCTACCACAGGTATCCTAGAGCGGGTGAAGCGATTGGTGCATCCCGCATGACATCACAACACGACACAGCAATGTGTCTGTACCTTAACAGTTCGAAGTAGTAATGCTAGCAAACGGGGGGCCGCACGAGAATGCGCGAGGGCGCGGCCCTCACGCCCCAGCCGTCGGGATCCCGATCCCGATTTCGGCCATCGTAGGCGCGGGCTTGCGGACGGCGAGCAATGGGTAGGTAGCTCGCCGTCCGGTAACCGTCCGGACCGAGCCCAAGTCGTCGAAGGCGCGTACTGTTCCACGCACGCCTCAAGGAGATGTCAGCAAACCGTAGGGGCCCAGCATGGTCGAAGCCTACTGGGGCTAAGGGTCTGCTTCTGAAAGGAAGACTCGGCCCTGGTATGAAAGGCAACGAAGGAACAGGAGTGCACACAGTCACCCTCGCGCTCCGCCCAAGAGCGACGGATGTCACTGGATGATTTTCCCACCGAAAAAAAAAACCTTAACAGTTGGATGTAGGTCGTCAAATAGATCGTGTTAGAGCTCGTGGACCTCTGGTCTGGAATTATTCGTACCAACTGCTAGAATGCTTTTAATATCACTCTCTCAGTAGATAGTCAGTCTTAGATCAATTCAAAGTTGATGATTTTTTTGAGGTAGGAAATAATCTAATGACTTCTCTCGCTCTAGGCCGGAGCAGGAGAGCGTGTCTGACTTTTACTGACTCAAAACACTCCTATGTTCCTTCAGTTGCCCTTTGCGTTCCAGGGCTCCGCTTTTTTGGGCTCGCGTTTGACCGCTATCTCACCTGATGATAAGGATTAGGTATGTGACCGACGATGAAGCACGCTTGCCTAAAAGTAACCTAGTCACTCTTGATTTAAATACTCCTAGGATTTAACTACCAGGAAACAGATTCCGGCAGCCGGGTTTCTCTGTCAGTAATCAATCCATCCATGAGCAGTGGTGGCCGAGTGGTAACGGCCCCGACTTACGAGTTGTAGGTCGCGGGTTCAAACCCAGCGCAGGCGCATTACTTTGTGTAATTTATTTCATCACCACTGCTCTCAAAACGGTGAAGGAAAACATCGTGAGGAAACCGGCATGTCCTAGAACCAAAAATTCGAAGACATGTGACATCCATCAACCCGCACTGGGCCCGCGTGGTGGATTACGGCCCATTCCCTCTCCTAGAGAGGAGGCCTGAGTCCCAACAGTGGGAACATTATAAGGCCGACTATGCTATGCTATGCTATGCTAATCAATCCATGACCCCAGTAGGCTTCGGTCCCCTACGGTTTTGCTGACCTCTCTTTGAGGCGCGTGTGAAACACTACGCACCGTCAACGAGTCGGGCTTGTTCCGGATCCGGACGGTTGCTGGACGGCCGGACGGCGAAAGTTCGCGTTTCGCTTGCGCAGTAGGTACCCCTCCCCGCTGTCACATGAATTTGCTAACTGCCCCCCTAGCCAAGTCACAAACGATAAACGTAAACTCTCAGTAGTCTTTAATAGATTTTCAACTTTATGTCATTGGATATAAAGTTGAAAATCTATTGAAGATTACATAGTGTTTTCGTTCGTTCCGGTCGCTAACGCTCAGTAGTCTTTAATAGATTTTCAACTTTATGCTCTTAGGTATAAAGTTGAAAATCTAATGGAGATTACTAAGCGTTCATGTTTATCGTTTGCAACTTGGCTAGGGGGGCTGTGCAGCTCCTACCAACGTAATTTTGATTGTAATAAATGCCCTACCACCAGCTCTTAACGCGCTGTTCTGTGCTAAATAATAATATCTAATAATAATCAATTTATTTCAGGCAACATGTACCTACCTACCCATATCATAAATACCTTCTAGACTAACGTACATAACTACTTATAATAAATCATTTTGTTAGTAAACATGATTTAAAACTATGGTAGTAACACTTCGCACTATTTTGTCTTGGTGCTGTCCTGTGGTATTTGTCTGCGGAAGCGACGGAACACCACGTCCTATGGCCAAAAGTCTTCTTCCAAAGCAAGGTGCAGAAAACAGTTCGGTACTTGCACCAAAAATGCCTTAAAATTGACATTCCGGTGCGCCTCCAGCAACTGCACCCTCAGTGTGTACTTCAACTTTTGGCGCACATATTCGACGATGTGCGCTATTCCTTTGTGTTGTAATGCAGGCGGGACATATACAACGAGCGTAACTGGTGCTGTTAAAAACTGAGCTTAAAGTGCCCCCCTAGCCAAGTTACAACCGTTTCGTTTCGATTTTCTTTTCGTCGATCGCCTCGAGCCGGCCACGCCTCTGATTCCTTTGTTCTGACGTCATCTCAACGCTCAGTCACGTGGTCAGAACAAAGGAATAGGAGGCGTGGCCTACTCGAGGCGATCAACGAAAATAGAATCGAAACGAAACGGTTGTAACTTGGCTAGAGGGGCTGAGCTGTTAAAGAGATGGAGCTATGTAGTGCGTATAGTTCCATCTCTCCTTATCGCTCGCACGCCTGACATTTTAACGTCATGTAAGGCCCTGTAAGCTGCACGTTTGAAACGTCTCTATACAATTTTCATTTCTATATGAAGTAAGTATTTTTTCAGTATTGCCTGCTTAATTATGTATCAGCTGATCTAAATAACCCAAGTATGTATTTTCATGACTATTAGTGCTTCTAGATTATTTCATATGTGACCTAATAACTCCCCACCATACTGTAAGCCCTGCATTACGTTCAAATCACATTTGAAATTAAAATTATATCTCATATTCATAATGACCAAGTAAATTGTAATTCCTTGAAATGTCGCGTGAAATGACCAATTCAGAATGGAGCAAAACAAAATCTATGGAATTATGAAGTTTCCGGTCCGTAGCGTATTTCCATAATACATCTATTACACACAATTTGCATATTGTGGGGGTTATTACGCATAGCTAATCTAAAAGCTTGAGATTAAGAATGGCGTAAGTTCACTTATGACTTTTTTATGATCGAATTTTGAAGAAAGACACCATGGTTATGATTGGTCAACAAACAGTAGGGGCCCAGCAGGTTTGCAGCCTACTGGGGCCATGTGTTGTACGAAAGAGAACCCCGGGGCCCTGGAACGAATGCAAACAAGGAACAGGAGTAGGTTTTAGTCAGTAAAAGTCTGACACGAAAGTGGGGAAAGTCATTAGATGATTTCCCCCCAAAATAATATAATTGGCCAAGTGCGAGTCGGACTCGCTCACGACGGTTTCCGTACCGTTCGTACCTTCCCGTTGCAAACGGAAACCTAAAAATGGTCATTATTGAGAAAAGAGAAGGTCGTGGCTAAAATATTACCAGCCGCACAGGTATACCTCTTAGGTTAAGCAACGCGAGGCCAAGGTCTGTCTGTGGATGGGTGACCATCCTAACATACGAAGATTCCTCCGTGCCTTGGAAAGCACATTGAGCCGTTGGTCTCGGCTCTCTTTTGCAGATCTCTGACAGTCGTTACGGATTGTCAGAATGTAGGAATTCTGATACCATTCTTGACAAGAGCTGTCGTGCTAGCCAATTACTGGGTTATAATAATAAAAAAAATGACGGGTTGCACTCTGGGAGTGCCGGCAGAAGTGAAAACTTAAGTATTAACGTTGTGCGTTTTGGATATTTTGAAATGGTTATGGAATAATTTTGCACGAATTGCTTTTTTTTTGCACACAATTTTGCACGACATCCGTCTTACGAATTTTCGATCAGGTCACGTGTCCTGACGCGAGTTTAACATTTTTTACCCATTACAAAAAAAGTGTACAACGCCGCTAAAGAAGTTTTCACTTCAATTGCACACAATTTTGCACGACATCCGTCTTACGAATTTTCGATCAGGTCACGTGTCCTGACGCGAGTTTAACATTTTTTACCCATTACAAAAAAAAGTGTACAACGCCGCTAAAGAAGTTTTCACTTCAAAAAAAAAAATTACAATAAAAAAAACCGCCTTCAAAAAAAAAACCAAATAAATACGTTCCTGCACTAAAAACTTGAAAATAATTTTTCGGATTGCTCTATAGAAACTTAATTTAAAAGTAAACTTATTTGACATTAATATTTTACAAATATTTAAAATTTATTACTTCTTTTTGGAGTCGGTGCCAGCAATTAGTGCTGTAGTTTAGTGTTGATAACTTAATGCTAAGTAGCTTTATAATATTTAATATCCTGTGCCATTTTTTGGAGTCACAATTACAAAATTTAAAACCCGATGCTTACAAACATACCTAATGCTTAAAAATTTCAAAGTACATGATGGAGATTTTTTATATAATTATATTTTTTTGTGAAATTGTTGTGAAAATTGGTTGAATTTTTTCGAGTTCAGTCTGTATTTTGTGTCTTAATTAATATATATGTATGCAATAGGTATCTTGGTTTTTTATAGTTAAGTTAGAGGTTGTTTTTCGAGGGATTATCGCCCTTTCGTATTTTGTATATCGTCCCTACATTGAATATTCTTTTGAAAAAGGTACCAATGTCGTATATATACAGGGATATTTGTGAAACACTAACAACCTTGCAGGACTGTATTACTAACAACATAAGTAAACAACCACTTTTGTTGTATGAAAGTCATATTATTTACAAAAATAATACATTTACCAAAAACAAACCTTCAAGATTTCGTTGTTCTATCTAACACATTCCAACTCTGTATTTTGCTGTACCCGGTCTACGCACTCGCGCACGATCCCCGCTCCCCTCCTCTATTGTACTATCGCTTGCTTCGCATAGACTTCATAATATTTAGAACGTTCAATTTAAATATTTTTTTATGTATGAAAATCTGATGAACCAATGTATGATACATTTTTAAAAGTCATAGAACAAAAGTTGTTGTTTATGATGTTCTTAAAATAGTCCTGAGAGGTTGCCAGTGTTTTACAAATAACCCTGTAAAATACATTGTTATTTTTTGATCGTTTTAATCTCGTCGAGTGATGATAGGACGCATGAAATACTATCGATTCGTATAATTAAAATAAAACGAATAAAATTACACTTTGTTGTAAATTCGAATTAGTTCTCGCCGTACTGAAAATACGGAAAAACTATCAGTGGGCATTTTCGTCGACAGACAGATAGGTAAAATTCAAAGCCACCGACGCTATTGTTATGTTATGACCTATTCACTATAAGAACCTATTGTATTCTTTTTATCTTTAGCCTTTTGGTTTTTCTTAATTATAATATAATAGCAACGTTGTTAATTTCGAAAAACGATAAGAATCATTAGTCGGTACATTCATCGAAAGACAGGTAGGTAGAATCCCAAGAAACCGACGCTATTGTTATTTTATGACCTATTCACTGTAAGAACCTATGGTATTCTTTTTATCTTTAGCCTTTTGGATTTTCTTAATTATAATATAATAGCAACGTTGTTAATTTCGAAAAACGATAAGAACCATTAGTCGGTACATTCATCGAAAGACAGGTAGGTAGAATCCCAAGAAACCGACGCTATTGTTATTTTATGACTCATTTCACCACTAATGTGTAAACGCAGTCCACATGGTAACAACATATAATGGTAATGCAAATTAGCCAATACAATAGGCCAAGCTCCGCCCCCAAACCCTAATTGATTGGTAATATATAAAAAAAACACAAGGCACCGTGGGAATTCCGGATATCACTTGTAAACTAATCAATATCTCTAAAGACGTCACCGGTGAATCATTGTTTCCGATATTTGCCGCGAGGATTGCAGTGTAGACCTGTGATGTGTGATAGTGATATATTATAGTGTAATAAAGCAGAGGTGCTTCATTACATTTGAATCTTAAAATTACTAATTATAATTAGTAATTCAATGATTTTTTTTCACTTTGTAGTAAATAATTTTAGTCTGATTAACAGCAGAAATAGCTGAACAGTTACCACTGACACCACATCAGGCCGGTTTAATTTTGGTTGTGGAAAGTCTCGAGAACCTTTCAAGTTGTAAAGAATTCGTCGTGGATATACAAAGATTAAATCGAGCTTTAACTTGGTTAATTTGCAACAAATTTTTGCAGAGATGTCCAATCACATTTTGAAACTACGGTAAACATTACTCCGTTAGTCCAAATAGCTGACAATTCTTTTCAAGAAGAGGGCACTGTGGAGACTCCCTCGAACCATTACATCATTTTTAATGACAACAAGGCGATATTACGCGGGTCATTTCACCAAGGTGTCTTGCGGTTTAATTCTTCCCGGGGTAAACAATGTACTTGGATAGCAGCTGTTGCATGTGCAGCATTTAATGTATTAGATCCAAACAAGTGGTCCAAGAGTGATATTGATTACATAGTAATCATTGGCGATAAGTAGTATAATGACTGCATCGCTTCTAGAGCTAATCCTGCGTTTGGCGAAGTTAACCCAGACTACCTTGCTGTAACAATCTTATGCCAAGACTTGTCTATAATAGGCAAAATATAGCGATCACAGTACTTGAGGAAACCAATTTGAATGGTCATTTAGACAATGACAACAGTACCGATGGTTTTCCTAACCTGAAAAATGCTTTAAGAAGTTCTTTCACAGAATATTCAAGTGGAATACTAACTGCAAACGCCATTTCGTTAGCAGTACATTACAGAACGTTGCATTACTACTTATTTGATTCCCATGCATGGGTGCAGCTTGTTGCATGCGCTTTAGTAACCTGGACGATTTACATACCGTCTTACGACGAAATTTATTTGTATCACTAAACAAAGCGTCAGGAGGGAATCTACGGGACAATCTCAATGCGTTCTCGTTAACACCATTAGTTGTAGCTGTAGACAACCAAATGCAATCGTTTAGACCCATATTGGAACAATCGGCAATGGAAACGATGGAGAGTCCAACATTTACACCAAGCAGCAATCTCCCCCAATCAACAATACAAGTCATCGAGTCTACCCAGAGAACGCTCTAACCAGCATTAACCCAAGAACCAGAAATACAGATACCAATGTGTGTTCATAATTCCTTAGACACAATTTATGTCGAGTCGACCAGTATGCTCCAAAACATAGACGATAATGTGCCTAATTTAGAAAATGTTGTTCGAGTGAACACTTCTTCAACAGAAGATACGATGAGATTGGCCACTATTTCGAAAAAAACGGCACCACCGTTAAATTTGGAGCGTGAACGCCGTATGGAAGAATTATGTTGGTATTTTCTTTATCCAGACGGCAAGAATGGTTTTGGTGAGGAAAGAGAAAATCCAGTTACCCCTTTGGATTATTTTCAAAACCGAATAATGAGTAGTGAAAAGAGATTCAACAGAAACGAGTATTTATTTTATGCTCTATCCATTGTAGAATATTTTCGTGCAAAATCAAGCGTTTCTGTTTCATGTAGGATGCGTCAAGGCCATGGAGAGCACACACCTCAGGGGCTTGTGGATAATATACATACATCTCACTATGCGAAATATTAGAGGATCGGCATCATATTGGCAGAAATGTTGCTCTGAATTGATAGCAATGATTAGAAGTTTAGGGCCTCCAACATGATTCTTAACATTTTCCTGCAATGATTTAAATTGGACAGACATGATCAAAGCCTTGCTAATCGCCGATGGACGTGACATCGATGATGCCGAACACCTAACATTTCCGGAGCGCTTAGGACTAGTGCAAAGACATCCGGTAGTGGTAGCGCGACAGTTCACATTGCGAGTTAACGCTCTCATGCGATTCTTAAAGCGCAATCAAGTTTGCTTGGGTGGTTCTATTGAAGACTTCTGGTACCGAGTAGAATTCCAAAACCGCGGCAGCCCACATCTGCATATGTTAGTGTGGTGTTGTAATGTTCCGGAATTCTCTACTCCACAAAGAATAGCCGTAAATGAAAGTGTGGTTTCATGTTCTTTAAATCCTGACGATCCTGTGTTGCGCAAGTTAGTCGAGGATTTGCAGATACATAAACACACTGCGACGTGTAAAAAAAATCGCCAGGACGATGGCTGTCGTTTCGGTTTTCCAAAGACAGAAAGTGAGAATACCGTCTGTCTAGGTCCAGATGAAGCACTAGCTAATAACGGACGATTCTGTTTATTGAAAAGAACCTCAGAAGAAAGCTGGTCAATAACTACAATGCAGTCCTTTTAAGTATATGGAAAGGAAATATTGATGTGCAACCGTATGGTAGTGTCACCGCCGTAGCCTACTACGTCGCAAAATATGCGAGTAAGTGCGAACCGCATGATACAGGTGACGTTATAAGAGAAGCTATTTCGAAGGCTAAGAGGAACACCGGACATGGGTAAGTTCGGGAGGTTCCTGCACCGGATTCGTGCAGAAGAGACGCCCGGGTGCCACCATTGTGTGGACCGCCCGGAGGACACGGTGGAGCATATGGTAGAGGTGTGCCCCGCTTGGGCAGAGCACCGTCGTGTCCTCGTGGGGGTGATCGGCGGCAGCGATCTCTCGCGCCGGGCCGTGGTACAGGCCATGGTCCGGAGCGAGGAGAAGTGGCAGGCGGTTGCCTCCTTCTGTGAAGCAGTAATGCTAGCAAAGGAGGCGGCCGATCGCGTGAGGCAACGGAACTCACGCCCCAACCGCCGCCGGGATTCCGATCCCGATTTCCGGCCACCGTAGGCGCGGGCTTGCGGACGGCGAGCAATGGGTGGCTCGCCGTCCGATCGTCCGGTAACTGTCCGGATCGAGCCCAAGTCGTAGACGGCGCGTAGTGTTCCACGCGCACCTCAAGGAGATGTCAGCAACCGTAGGGGCCCAGCAGGGTCGAGGCCTACTGGGGCCATGGGTGATGCGAAAGTGACCCCCGGAAAAAATGGCAAAGAAGGAACAGGAGTGGGTTTTTAGTCAGTAAAAGTCTGACACTATCTCGTGTTCCGCCCAAGAGCGGGGGATGTCATTAGAAAAAAGGCTAAGAGGAAAGGTGGTGTTTGTTTGGAAACAGTTATTTTCAGTTTCAATGGCTATTTTAAATCAACGCTTGGTAAGCGCGGTAGAATGCGCTTATAGATTATGCCATTTGGCGTTGAAAATATCATCGCGAAAGACTGTTTTTGTAAACAATTGCAAGCCGGAGGAACGCTTTCGACTTTTGAGATTTGATAGTGATGAAACCAGCATTTATAATAACATTTTTGATCGTTATATGTTACGTCCAAACGAGCTGGAGGATTTAAGCCTTGCTGAGTTTGCTGTCCGTTTTGAAATGGTCTCAAACACAATGTGGTCGGAGGATGATGGTGATGCGGAATTGAGAGAGGAAGATATTATGGAAGTGAGATATATCAAGTTGCAAGACAATACAAGAATGCGTGTAAGAAATAGGCCGGCTGTATTACGTACCCGCTATTAAAATGAAATCGCTGAAGACTGTTTTATGATTTTATTTTATTTTAATCGTTTTTTTTTATTATTTCTGTTTTTAAATTTGATTTTAATTTATTTAATTTAATTGTAATTTATTAAATGATAATGATAATGATAATGATAATGATGATAATGATAATGATGATAATGATAAAGATTTTTATTAATTGTGTTATTTTATGATTTTTTTTTTTCTTTCTAAATATTCTTTTGTAATATAATAATGACTCTCTGCACGTGTTGGTTTCGACTGTAAGTGCAGAGAGTACCTGTCATCCATACTAATATTATAAATGCGACAGTAACTCTGTCTGTCTGTCTGTCTGTTTGTCTGTTACGCTTTCACGCTTATACTGCTGAACCGATTTTGATGGAATTTAGTTCAAAGATAGAATAGAGCTTGAGAAAGGACATAGGCTATAAATGATCACGCTATTTGCTATGGGGGGTGAGCAATAATCCAAAATGTCAGTATTGAACGACTTTTTGCAGCGAGTTCGATCCTCAGCTACAGTTAAAAATTTGTCATTATTTTATCTTATTTTTTTTTTGTAATAAAATAACTTTTACCATTTTTTCAAAATAAAATTGACATTTCTATTCGATATCTTCTAAATATTTTGTAAAAACTAATCAAAACACATAATAAAATCAAAGCGGCGTGTAAAATCACGTACTATTTTGTTACATTATTCTATTTAGCTGCAAATTTAACTTCTGAAAGGAAAATCATCACGCTATCATCGATAAGGAGCCAACCAGTCTATTATAACGTTTATATAAGAACGTCTATTTTAAAACATAATCATCAGAGACCTCAGCACAGTGGTTTCGTATCTAGACTTGCGTGTAATATAAAGATGGTTCGAGCCCCATAATATAAGAAATTTTTATTTTATTTTTTCACAGTAAATAAGATTTTTTTTTATATATTTTTGCATGCTTACATTTTTTTTATATCTACACACAATATATCTGTAGAAGTTTTTAGTTGTGTGCGTATCACGCAAAATGTTAATAATATAAAATGTAGATAACTTTTAAACATTAAAATTGTGTGTCACTTAAAATATTACTTAGGCTTTGTTTCATCGCAATCGGTTGACTATATCGAAAGATATATGTACAAATTTAAAGTTTTCAAGAAGTAAAATGTAACACCACACGCAATTCAGATACTCGCAACGCCATCTAAAGACTCAAAGTAGAAATAATGATGACAATGGCATTTGAAATTCATATTTAATTTGATAGATAGATGGCATTGTGTAATTTATGTAATTTTCTGAGTGGCGGAAGAATGACCATCGCCCACGTTTGCAGACAGTTCTATTTTTTTTCCCCCGTGGTTGTAACAAGTTAATTGACCTATATGTATTTAATTATTGACTTTAAAATAACGCGGCCAAATTTTTGGAAGGGGTTACATGGTACCTTGCGTTGGAAGGCCCCCAGGTGGACGTTACCGATAACCTGGTGAGGGTCGCGGGAATCCGATGGATGCGAGACTCACAGGACCGGTCATTATGGCGACACTTGGGGAGGCCTATGTCCAAAAGTGGACGTCTTTCGGCTGAAATGATAATGATGACGATGGCACCTTTTTATTCTTTTTTTAAGGGTGGAAATTATCCAGTGACTTCTCTCGCTCTGGTTGGGGCGGGAGGGCGTGTCAATCTTTTACTGACTGAAACCACACCTGTGTCCTTCAGTTGCCCTTTCCGACATCTCTTTGAGGAGCGCGTGGATCACTACGCGCTGTTGACGACTGGGCTTGGTCCGGTCAACTACCGGACGGCCGGACGGCTAGCTACCCATTGCTCGACGTCCGCAAGCCCGCGTACCGTGGCTGGTAGTCGGGGTCGGAATCTCGGCTCGGCGTGGAGCGGCGTCCTCCTTCGCTAGCATTACGGCTTTGCAGAAGGAGGCAACCTCCGGCCATTTCTCCTCGCTTTGAACCATAGCCCGAACCAGGGCCCGGCGCGAGAGGCCACTGACGCCGATTGCCTCCACGAGGACACAGCGGTGCTCCGCTCTTGCGGGGCACACTTCCAATGTATGCTTCACTGTGTCCTCCGGGATGATGGCACCTTACGGCCTAATAATAGCGTGTTTTATTATTTGCAGTCACTGCTTCATATAAAACGCGGTCGAATGTGTTTTTCTGATCACAGTTCGACAACGTATGATGTATCTCAGATTCCTTGCAGCCTTACGTCGACATCGGGACATTGCCTCCTTGCAGTGAGTGGGGACCAACACTGGATTATGGTATTGGATTATGGTATTGGTACTGGTATTTCGAACGGTTTCTGTTCCAAATTCGGTTGGAATTACACTGATATTACCATTTTGCGAATTGCCCGAAGCTCCCGGTGTAGCATGCGGTGGAGGTCTATCCAGCTTGGGTGAACCGCCGCGTCCTCATAGAGGCAATCGGCGTCAGTAATTTTTCGGTTTGGTCAGCAATATGCGAGTTCGATTGGACAGGGATACACGCACTCAAGATTTCGCCGAAATTCATTCAAAAGTTGGAGACTCTTTATAGGGTAGTTCCCACTATGGAAAAAACATTTTTGTGATCGTATATCGGGACGTCAGTTAAATACACACCAAAAATCCTAGGTAAATGAACCACCGCGCCCAAAAGGATCAAGCTGCAACAATCAATGCAAGTATGCTCTCGAAAATTCTTCATAAGTACCGTTGTGGAGGAAGATAGTTGATGATGATGGTAGTTTTTGGATTCACTTAAGGCTTTGCACTGTCAGTGCACGTTATCCAGCTGAAGGTCGGTGTCCCGATTATGCTCCTTCGTTTACCTCTACTAAAGCTGTCTAACTGCTTAAACTCTTCAGTGAAATATTATTGAGGCGAAATGTATTACACGAGGTAACTCTTTCAAACAATCTCGCAGCCCCAGCAGACATCGGTCCTAGAGGGCCCTATACATTTGCTGAAGGAGGCTACTGGTTGTCATTTTCTCCACCAATCGCCTCCATGAGGACACGGCGGCGCTCCGACCAAGCGGGAACGACTTCCACCGTATTCTCCGGGCGATCCGCACAATGGTTAGATCCGAGTGTTTCTTCCCGCTGAATTCGATACAGATACCTTCCAAAATATCCACATCCGGTGAGTCCTGTACAAAGAGACGATGCCGTGACGCCTCTGTAGTGATATCTCAAAGACAGGCATTACCGCTGCGATTGTGGCGTGCTCACTGTGGCGAGGGATTAAAATCATACAATATTGTTTTACCAGGACATAAACCAGAAACATACATAAACTAATGCCTTTTCCCTTGGGGTAGGCAGAAATGCCAACTGCTACGACCCATACATACTCTTTCTATTCATTGACGTTCATACATCTGGATCTGGACGTTTACATAACATGTTTCCTTTTATGTTAAAGTACAATAAATAATTGCGATCCTTTCGGAATGAATTGCAAGCACAGAATGTTTGTACAGTTTTACGAACTTAACGCGTACGAAGTCGCGGGCAACAGCTAGTAAATAAATAAATAAATGAGACGATGACAGAGATAACGAGGTTGAGAAATCTGCCATCTGACAATCAAGGCAACACATAAACGCGACATTAAAATTATTTATAGCTCTCTAGCCGTATCGCTGTTAGTTCTGACAGCTAAATATACGACGGCCCAGGAAGATGAAGAATATAAAGATGGAGGAAGGCAAGAAGAAGTTGAATAATAAAAAGACTTAACATATCCTTAAACTTCAATAAAATAGATTGTGGAATAGGCCTAACGTCGAAACCACAATAAAAAAAACGCGTCCAGCACACTACCTCATAGGTGGCGTGGAAACGTGTGCATACTACAAAGAATAAAATTTTAGTAAATTATAGAACCGTTTTTTTTCAGGAGTTTATTCGATGACACATGGATGCTATCATCAAAACTAGATTTTTGATGACACCTTATACCCAGAGTGCACCTCATGACAATTCTAATAACCCCAAACACTGCTGGGATAAATTGTTTTATGAAGTTCCTTCCACCTTCCGGCTCCATCATCAGATCAGTTCGATAATACCTTATAGCCAAAGTGCATCTCATGACAATTCTAATAAGTCCAAACACGGCTAGCTTACATTGATTAATTACGGAGTTCCAGTGCCTACCTTCCGACTCCATCATCATCATCAGAGCACTTCAAACAATTCAGAACCATTCATTTATTTGTATTGGCATAGTCGCTTAACTATCTTCAATGTGATGTCTATGTGATTATGAAGTTCCGGTCACCATTTCTGGTCTTCTTTATCAGTTCCACTTCATCAAATATTACTTTTTGACTGTAAATACTTAAGTTCTCGATGAAAATACCAAAATCACTACCATATGGTTGCCAATAATTTTTGAGGAGTTCCCTCCATTCCTCATGAAACCCATCATCTGAACTAGATTTTGAAAAAAATGGGACCAAACTGGTAGCATATCCTTTATGGGGAAAAAAAAATGTGCAAATCGGTCCATAAACGACGAAGTTCTGAGGTAACAAACATAAAAAAAAAATGATAAAATAAAACAACCGAATTGATAACCTCCTCCTTTTTTTGAAGTCAGTTAATAAAATAATAATTCTTTATTTTCAGGCAACTAAGGCCCATAGACAGAATACATAGAATACTTATTACTCCTTTTACAGCTAACGTCAACTAACGTCAACATCACTCCATAAAACAATAACTTAAAATAAATTGTTTCCTCACCATTGGACACAAATAGAATTCACAAGTGCATTCAGCGACCTAAATAGTATATGTGATAGTGTTATCCAGCATCAACATCATTAAAATCAGCAAATATAGCAGTGGCAGTACAAGTACGCTATTGGTACTTTGCAAAGAGATTTAAAGAGATACAATAGAGCGGCTATCAGAAAAATTCTTATTCATTATTTTTTTATTCATTATTTTTTTCTTATTTTTTTATATTTCTTTCATTTTTTTTCGTCTTAGAAAAACTGTCATCCTATGCCTCAGTGACGCCATCTGGCTTTGAATAGCAAACACGCGAATTATAATTTTGTCAAAATTTATAATTATTTAACTATCGTTCGGTAGGTGGCCAGGGGCCTTACCATGATAATGTTAAAATGTCAGTCGTACGAGCGAAAAAGAGTGATGGAGCTATACATAAACGTCATAATGGCGGGACCAACTCTTGTATCCAAATGATTCTACCACGTATATTTAGTACGTTTTAGTACTATTTTGTACCCTTCCTGAAATTTTTGTACCTCACACGGTGTAAACGGAATTTCATGATATTGTTGGCCCCGCCATTATAACGCGTTATAATGGCGGGACCACGCTTGTACGCCAAAACTATAACGAATTTCAGCATTCTGATAAAACTAGTATTTAGTACGCGATTTAGTACCTCCGAAAATCAACAATAAGTGACGAAGATACTATTAGTTTCTTTACAAAATATTTTTTTTATTTTTGACATTTTCTACGCCTAAATAATTTGACGACCAAAAATACGTCAGGTAAAAAGTTGCAGTTACATTTCGTGCAGGCGCTTTATTATTATTTATGTATTTTATTTATACTATTACATAACACTATGTTATTAATAAATATTTAGTAGGCGACACAGGAAAATTATTATTGTACGTTTTAATATATTTTATAAAGTTATTACTATAAATAATCTGTACATCCTACTTTTTAATGATGTGTACCCTTTTTTTACAATTTTTACTTAAAACTGAAATATATAAAACGTAATATAATAATTTTCCTGTGTGAACTACTCAATATTTATTAATAATATAGTTTTATGTAGTAGTATAAATAAAATACATAAATAATAATAGAGCGCCTGCACGAAATGTAACTGCAACTTTTTACCTGACGTATTTTTGATCGTCAAATTATTCAGGCATGTCGTCAAATTTGTGGCATCAGTTTTCTTTTTGTGAACTGACCATAAATATGATACTGAATTCATCGATTTATTGAATAGTTTAAGGGTAGGCAAACTGACGACGGCTCAGCTGGAGTTATTATGCGAGCGGCGGCACGTGCCTTTAAATGGCGAATTTGCACATGGAGTTGCTGTTCGTATTTTTCCTACGGTCAGACAAGTCGACGATTACAATGATAAAATGAGTAAGGAAAACGCAAAGTTGCACCGGACTTATCAAATCAACGCAGTGGATGAGTCTCGTGAAGTAGCGACATATGGCAGGAAACCACCAGACAACGTGATTCCCAAAGACATCAATAACTGTGGTGGTTTTTTCTATATAAAATAAATAAAATAAAATAAAAATAAAAAGACTTTTATTTCTTGCCGATTATAAGAATTATTAACATAACATTATATTACAATAACAAAAGCATTTAAGTGATTTGAAAATAAAATGATTATTGATAAATTCATAAATTGATTGCATGCATATGTAGGTACTTATTTCATTATATATATATATTATATTTGTATTCATTCTCATTATTTATATTTATTAATATTAATTATTTATATTTATTATTATTCATGAATATTTATTTTTTAAATATTATATTTATGTACATAATTATTGATAATTTAAGTGATACAAGAACCCCTCTTGGGTAAAGGCCTCCTCCAGATCCTGCGACATGTCCCTGTCCTGTGCTACTTCAATCCAGTTCTGCCCGGCTATGTGTGTAATGTCGTCAGCCCATCGACTGAGTGGTCTACCCTTCCTTCTATGGCCCGCTGGTCCTGGCCACTCCGTCGTTCGTAGTGTCCATCTGCCATCGCTCATTCTGGCTATATGGCCTGCCCATCGCCATTTCTGCCTCTGAGCAAAGTTTAAAGCGTCAATTACATCGGTCTTCTTGCGAATTTCCTTATGTGGGATTCTTTGTATTCGTTTTATTTTCATCAAACTTCGTTCCATGGCTCTTTGAGTAACATTTATTTTGTATTTAATTTTGTTTGTAAATTTCCAGGTTTGACACGCGTAAGTCAAAGAAGGAAGGAGGCATGAATCCATAATTCTTTTCTTAAGTTTTATTGAAAAATTCCCCTTAAGAACTTCTTTTAGACTCCAAAATTTGTTCCAGGTATTTTGAACCCTTCTGTCTACTTCTTGTTCATTGTTTCGTGCGTCAAATGATATTTGCTTTCCTAAATACACATAGTTGTCCACGTAATCAAGCTGGACATTTCCAAGTTTTATAATCCTTTGTGTGCTATTTGACATTACCTTTGACTTACTTAGATTCATTTCTAAGCCAACCTTTATGCTTGCCTTGTGTAATGTAGATATCATATACTCTAGATCTTGAGAGTTTTCAGATAGGAGAACAATGTCATCGGCGAATCTCAGATGTGATATGTGCATTCCTTTGATATTGATGCCTATGTTTTTGCTTTTCCAATCTAGCGCACTTATGACTGACTCTAAGACAGCAATGAAAAGTTTAGGCGAGATTGGGTCACCTTGTCTGACTCCCCTTTTTATGTTGATGGGTGGTCCTATGCTTTCTAGTCGAACTCTACTTTGGCTCGCCTATAAAGGTGTTGCAATACTCTTACGTAGGTTATGTTGACATTTTGTTCGCAAAGAGTATGCCATATGGACGAATGTATTAGAGTATCGAAGGCTTTCTGGTAATCAATGAAGCCGATGTAAAGCGGCCTTTGAAATTCCTGGTACTTTTCTATTATTTGTTCTAGCGTATGAATATGATCGATGGTACTGTACCCCCTTCTAAAACCTGCTTGTTCTATCGGCTGACTCCTGTCTAACACTTGACCAATCCTTTTACCAATGGCTGAAGAAAACAACTTGTATATAGACGATAATAAGCTAATAGGTCTGTAATTAGAAACGTCTCTAGGGTCTCCCTTTTTATATAGCAGTATTATGTGCAATTCAGACCATTGTTTGGGGGTGGAAGTCGTTTCGATAATCATATTAAAAAGACGAACCAATGGGGCTGCCAATATCAGTTGACCCACTTTAATAATTTCATTTGATATTTTATCCGGACCTGGGCTCTTTTCGGCTTTAATTTTCTTAATTTGCTCGATAATTTCAGTGGTATCAAATGCTTCTATTGCTTCCGTATTTTCAGTTACTGAAAGATGTGTATATGATCTGCAACTTGGAGACTGCCCCTGTGTAGGGCAGCTGTATAATTTTTTGTAAAATTCAGATGCTATATTCAGTATCTCTTCCCTGTTACTATGTGTCTTGTTTGATCCCTTCAGTCCTTCTAACCAGGTTTTGTGAGTTCTTAGTTCTTTATAAGCTCGTTTCAAGCTGCCGCATGAATTTAAATGTTTCTCTATTGTTTGTGATCTGTGAGTTTCATAATCATGTTTTATTTGTTTACTTATTAATTTGTAAAGTGCTTTTAATTCATTTTTCATGCTTCGAGTTTTTTGTTTAGTATTTTGAAGTTCGTGTCTGCGTCTTATTAATTGTCTTGTGTGCTCAGTAATTATTGATGATTGATTTACTGCTCTCTAAGGTAGGAGAATGGGCATTATTCACACTAGTTTCTATAATACTAATTAATTTATCATAATATTCCTGTACATTGTAACTTGTTTGATCTTCCAATAGACGTGATATATTGTTATGTAGAGATTCGCAATAAATTGATACTTGTTTCTCAGTTTTCAATGATTTTGTAGTTGCTTGATTGTAACTCGCTCTGCTCTTTTTAGGTATCTGTAATTTGATTTTAACTCTTATTGGTCTGTGGTCAGATGGATATTCCGTGTTTAGAACCTCAAAATTATGAATTATCTTGATATGGTTGCACATTATATAGTCGAGTTCGTTTTTTGTCTTACCATCAGGTGATCTCCAAGTCCATCTGTTTTTTGGTTTCTTTTTAAAAAAAGGTGTTGACGATTGAAAGTTTGTTTTCATATGAAAACTCGATTAGCCTTTCTCCTCGACTGTTTCTGACTCCATAACCATATTTCTGCATTATTAAGTGTTCTCCTGACTTTGGAAAACCTACTTTTCCATTAAATTCTCCCATAACTATTATATTTCCCTGGCCCGCAAGGGATAATGCTTTATCTATAGTTTTGTAGAATTCATTTATTTTATTTTCATCTGCAGCCTCAGTTGGAGCATATGCCTGAATAATTTGCTATTATTGCTTGAAATTTCTAATTTTTAAGGTTAAAAGGGTAACTCTTTCCGTTAACCCAATTATTGCCTCTATATATTTTTTCAGGTGTTTTTTTATAATGAAACTGACTCCATAGAGTCCTGCGGTTTCTCCTACAAAGTGAAGTATAAATTCATTATATTCTTGTATTGAATTGCCGACTCTTCGTACCTCTGATAAACCTATGATATCGAATTTTATATTTTTCATTGAGTCTACAAGTTCAATTAGTCGCTCGTACGATGATAGTGTCCTCACGTTATACGTTATTATGTGGAGTGACTTCTCTGGAGGGTTATGGTCGCAAATCTCCGCGGTGACGGGCCGTACTGGAGATGTTTGTGGAGGGGCTCGTGCTCGTTGCTATTCACTTGATATTTCTTGGGTTTGTACGATAATCGGTGCTGTGTTTGGATTTTTTTGTGGAAGCTCAGTCTGACGTTTTTGTGTAAAGAAGGAGCTTATATCTGGTTTGTTTCTTTTCTGAGTTCGAGTGTATGTATTCTTACTTGTGAAAATATTTTCCTCTGGACATAAATTTCTTTTCTGATTTCTGTTCGAAGGCAATCCCTTTTCTCCTTGTATAATTAATTTGTCGTATTTAATAAAAGCTGGTGGTTTTTTATCATCGATAAAAATTGGCGTTGAATCCAGAGTGATGTTGAGACGTAACATTGCAGTCTCAGAAGGACTAGTGAATGGAGCTATGGGCATAATAAAAAAAATCAAATGGCCAGCCCTAAGAAGAGATCAACTGGAGGAGGGGGAGCTACCGGAAGCCGTGTACGTAAAATTTGATGACGATACAATTGCTGTTAGGCTAAAAGATAGTGACGGTTGTATACCTATACCTCCATCAAGCACTACGTTTCAGGCAAAAAGGCGTTATGGAGATGTTGAACGTCGTATGCTGCCTCTAATATTGAGCTGGGCGGTAACAGTCCATAAATTGCAGGGGACCACCCTCGAAAGAGCTGTGATTGACCTCGGTAAAAAAAACTTTGCAAAAGGACAAATATATGTAGCTCTAAGTCTTGTCAGAAGTTTGAAAGGCATAGTTTTATCAGATTTGGATGCCAACAAATTATTGAATCGATCACACGACGACCGATCGATGACAGAGATAACGAGGTTGAGAAATCTGCCATCTGACAATCAAGGCAACACATAAACGCGACATTAAAATTATTTATAGCTCTCTAGCCGTATCGCTGTTAGTTCTGACAGCTAAATATACGTCGGCCCAGGAAGATGAAGAATATGAAGATGGAGGAAGGCAAGAAGAAGTTGAATAATAAAAAGACTTAACATATCCTTAAACTTCAATAAAATAGATTGTGGAATAGGCCTAACGGGGAAACCACAATAAAAAAAACGCGCCCAGCACACTACCTCATAGGTGGCGTGTAAACGTGTGCATACTACAAAGAATACAATTTTAGTAAATTATAGAACCGTTTTTTTCAGGAGTTTATTCGATGACACATGGATGCTATCATCAAAACTAGATTTTTGATAACACCTTATACCCAGAGTGCACCTCATGACAATTCTAATAACCCCAAACACTGCTCTGGGATAAATTGTTTTATGACGTTCCTTCCACCTTCCGGCTCCATCATCAGATCAGTTCGATAATACCTTATAGCCAAAGTCCATCTCATGACAATTCTAATAAGTCCAAACACGGCTAGCTTACATTAATTAATTACGGAGTTCCAGTGCCTACCTTCCGACTCCATCATCATCATCATCAAGGCACTTCGAACAATTCAGACCCATTCATTTATTTGTATTGGCATAATCGCTTAACTATCTTCAATGTGATCTCTATGTGATTATGAAGTTCCAGTCACCATTTCTGGTCTTCTTTATCAGTTCCACTTCATCAAATATTACTTTTTGACTGTAAATGCTTAAGTTCTCGATGAAAATACCAAAATCACTATATGGTTGCCAATAATATTTGAGGAGTTCCCTCCATTCCTCATGAAACCCATCATCAGAACTAGATTTTGAAAAAAATGGGACCAAACTGGAAGCATATCCTATAAGGGGAAAAAAAAATGTGCAAATCGGTCCATAAACGACGAAGTTCTGAGGTAACAAACATAAAAAAAAAATGATAATAAAAAAACAACCGAATTGATAACCTCCTCCTTTTTTTGAAGTCGGTTCATCCATACTTCCATACTAATATCCATACTAATATTATAAATGCGAAAGTAACTCTGTCTGTCTGTCTGTCTGTTACGCTTTCACGCTTATACCGCTGAACCGATTTGATGAAATTTGGTACAAAGATAGAATAGAGCTTGAGAAAGGACATAGGCTATAAATTATCACGCTATTTGCTATGGGGGGTGAGCAATAATCCAAAATGTCAGTATTGAACGACATTTTGCAGCGACTTCGAACCTGAGCTACAGTTAAAAAATTTGTCATTATTTTATCTTATTTTTTTTGTAATAAAATAACTTTTACCATTTTTTTCAAAATAAAATTGACATTTATATTCGATATCTTCTAAATATTTTGTAAAAACTAATCAAAACACATAATAAAATCAAAGCGGCGTGTAAAATCACGTATTATTTTGTTACATTATTCTATTTAGCTGCAAAGGAGACAATTTTTTTTGTTTGGGGAATAGGCCCACCACAAATTGTGGCGTATAGCAATGAAATGCACGTTAGTTTATTCCTTATAATCTCTAGATTACATTGGTAATATTGGCAAAACTTTATCTAACTGGAGTACCGTGAAATACGACAGTCAAAACATGACTCTCATAATAACCTAAAATCTCACAAGAGCGATTGTCTAATGAGTGGACAGGTCTCCTTGGTATTTTAAGTTAAAATAGTGCACTGTTCAATAATATACAGTATAAAACAAAGTCACGTCTGTACTACGTGACAGACTTTGATGTGATTTACACGATTTGATAGACTTATTCATGAAAATGCGTAGATGTATTCATTTCGAAATAGCGCGGCTTTTGTCGGCCATTGACTGTAGATCTAAAATAATAAGGTGATGTGTTTTATGCTGGTTGTGTAAGGAGAAAAAAAAACACATTATAGCATCACAAGTATTTATTACTGTTCATCATCATCATTTTCAAAGTCATCTCTTAAAAGCAGTATTTCATCTAAAAAAGATGCAGGTGGCTCAACCTCACCTTGATGCCGCGCCCAAGATAAAAACCACACTATACTATACACATCACATATGCACAGCAGCCAACAGTGCGTCTGCCCACTAAACAATTACAACAGTATCCAGCAAGAGCAGTATTCAACATTCCGTTGAAATCGTGCTGCACAATTGATACAACGGCTTTGTGGATTATGCATGTATCTACAGATGCCATTTTCATAAAATCTTTCGAATAAAAATACGAAAAGAACAGAAGAAACATGCAACTATCTAGTAATCGGAAACAATAATAATGTTGTCTGTAGCGGTGGGCGTTTCAACGACGAACAGTTTTCAAAGACCGCTTTTTGTTCTGCAACGTAACAACCGTTTTCCATCCTGCGACCAAACAGTCTTCGTTGCATAAACCAGTCTTCGAATTACTGTATGCGAATTGTTATCTTACTGTTAAGAAAATAAGGTCGAAAATCCATTCCTTCAACTATCACACTCGTCGCGTCGTCGTTTTTAAAACCAGTTATTGCAATAAAAAATGAATTTTATGTTTATAGTCATAAAGTTCATTTTTCATTGTAATAACTGGTTTTGAAACGACGACGCGACGAGTACAGAATTTATTACCGTCCTCAAACTAGTTCCGACAACGAACGTTTTCTGCAACTACTTCACTCAACGATAGTTTCGTCTTCAAACCAGTTGCGACGACGACCGTTTTCTGCAACCGTTTTTGTCGTCGCCAAAACGGTTACGTCTCGTCCGTCTAAAATTCGACAACGACCCACCACTAGTTGTCTGTCAGTGTCAAACTGATTGAAACTGGACCACAGAGCATCTGCAACGGGCTATTAATTACGTTTCGTTCCACGTTGATTTTTAAAGTACGTTACTTGATATTTGTATTAACCGTTAATAACAGCATTAAAAACAAGTTCGCTGTACCAATTAATTATTATCTCTTGAAACGCATTTAAATCCGATATCACCGCTGCGCACTGTAGTAACATTTTTTTTTTCACGTTAAAATAAACTTGAAAACGCTCCTAAACAAGCATTTTTTGCCGTAACACTTTTTTACTATTATTTCATTATTCCGGTTAGATTTCTATATAATTTTTGGTCTGTTAATTATAATAAGATGATCGCTTTTTCCATGTGTAATATGATTAATAAACGTAACCGTTTAATAGTGGGCCCAAAAAAAATTGTCTCCTTTAACTTCTGAAAGGAAAATCATCACGCTATCATCGATAAGGAGCCAACCAGTCTATTATAACGTTTATATAAGAACGTCTATTTTAAAACATAATCATCGTTGACTTCAGCACAGTGGTTTCGTATCTAGACTTGCATGTAATATAAAGATGGTTCGAGCCCCATAATATGGCTCTCATAAAAGAAATTTTTATTTTATTTTTTCACCGTAATGGCTCTCATAAAAGAAATTTTTATTTTATTTTTAAACCGTAAGATTTTTTTTATATATTTTTGCATGCTTACATTTTTTTTATATCTACACACGATATATCTGTAGAAGTTTTTAGTTGTGTGCGTATCACGCAAAATGTTAATAATATAAAATGTAGATAACTTTTAAACATTAAAATTGTGTGTCACTTAAAATATTACTTAGGCTTTGTTTCATCGCAATCGGTTGACTATATCGAAAGATATATGTATAAATTTAAAGTTTTTAAGAAGTAAAATGTAACACCACACGCAATTCAGATACTCGCAACGCCATCTAAAGACACAAAGTAGAAATAATGATGACAATGGCATTTGAAATTCATATTTAATTTGATAGATAGATGGCATTGTGTAATTTATGTAATTTTCTGAGTGGCGGAAGAATGACCATCGCCCACATTTGCAGACAGTTCTATTTTTTTTTTCCCCGTGGTTGTAACAAGTTAATTGACCTATATGTATTTAATTATTGACTTTAAAATAACACGGCCAAATTTTTGGAAGGGGTTACATGGTACCTTGCGTTGGAAGGCCCCCAGGTGGACGTTACCGATAACCTGGTGAGGGTCGCGGGAATCCGATGGATGCGAGACTCACAGGACCGGTCATTATGGCGACACTTGGGGAGGCCTATGTCCAAAAGTGGACGTCTTTCGGCTGAAATGATAATGATTACGATGGCACCTTTTTATTCTTTTTTTAAGGGTGGAAATTATCCAGTCACTTCTCCCGCTCTGGTTGGGGCGGGAGGGCGTGTCAATCTTTTACTGACTGAAACCACACTTGTGTCCTTCAGTTGCCCTTTCCGACATCTCTTTGAGGAGCGCGTGGATCACTACGCGCTGTTGATGACTGGGCTTGGTCCGGTCAACTACCGGACGGCCGGACTGCTAGCTACCCGTTGCTCGACGTCCGCAAGCCCGCGTACCGTGGCTGGTAGTCGGGGTCGGAATCTCGGCTCGGCGTGGAGCGGCCTCCTCCTTCGCTAGCATTACGGCTTTGCAGAAGGAGGCAACCTCCGGCCATTTCTCCTCGCTTTGGACCATAGCCCGAACCAGGGCCCGGCGCGAGAGGCCACTGACGCCGATTGCCTCCACGAGGACACAGCGGTGCTCCGCTCTTGCGGGGCACACTTCCAATGTATGCTTCACTGTGTCCTCCGGGATGATGGCACCTTACGCCCTAATAATAGCGTGTTTTATTATTTGCAGTCACTGCTTCATATAAAACGAGGTCGAATGTGTTTTTCTGATCACAGTTCGACAACGTATGATGTATCTCAGATTCCTTGCAGCCTTACGTCGACATTTATTTATTTATTTACTAGCTTTTGCCCGCGGCTTCGCTCCCGTCAACTGACTACTATATCCAACTCTACCCAACTCTACCCTACACTACCCTACTCTACCCTACTCTACCCTACTCTACCCTACTCTACCCTACTCTACCCTACTCTACCCTACTCTACCCTACTCTACCCTACTCTACCCTACTCTACCCTACTCTACCCTACTCTACCCTACTCTACCC
Source organism: Mythimna impura (assembly GCA_905147345.3). NCBI lineage: Eukaryota > Metazoa > Arthropoda > Insecta > Lepidoptera > Noctuidae > Mythimna > Mythimna impura. The sequence goes on from LR990363.1 coordinate 12,102,811, forward strand.
TACTCTACCCTACTCTACCCTACTCTACCCTACTCTACCCTACTCTACCCTACTCTACCCTACTCTACCCTACTCTACCCTACTCTACCCTACTCTACCCTACTCTACCCTACTCTACCCTACTCTACCCTACTCTACCCTACTCTACCCTACTCTACCCTACTCTACCCTACTCTACCCTACTCTACCCTACTCTACCCTACTCTACCCTACTCTACCCTACTCTAAAAAAAAAAAAAAAAAAGTAAAGTAAAGTATCCTATGTCCGTCTCCTGGTTCTAAGCTACCTCCCTGCCAATTTTCAGCTAAATCGGTTCAGCCGTTCTTGAGTTATAAGTGAAGTAACTAACACGACTTTCTTTTATATATATAGATTTATGACAGGTACTCTCTGCACTTACAGTCGAAACCAACACGTGCAGAGAGTCATTATTATATTACAATACAATATTTAGAAAGAAAAAAATAATAATCATAAAATAACACAATTAATAAAAATCATTATCATTATCGTCATTATCATCATTATCATCATTATCATTATCATCATTATCATTATCATTATCATCTTTATTTCATTTACATAAACATATTAGTTACATTTTTAAATATTTCAAAAATAAAAAATAAAACATTTAAAAATATAAAAAACAGTATCCCACCGGTATCGGGAACAGGGTCCAAGCTACCGGCGGTCAGGGCTCCAGAGAAAGGAACCTCCTAACAATGCGAGCCGTGTCCAGGAGTACCGCTTTCTGAATCAAGCCCTTGATCCAGTCGCCTAACGCGAGCCTCCTAAGGTGTTGGTCGAGGCTCTTGGCTATTAAGCCATTGCCCGACACGACTATCGGTACAATGATCGCCGAGTCCACATCCCACATGTCGACAACCTCGCGAGCCAAGTCAATATACTTGATTTGTTTATCTTTCTCGGCTTTCACGAGGTTCTCGTCATGCGGAACGGATATGTCAACAATCATTGCACGCCTCTCGCTTCGGTCCACCACCACTATATCAGGCTTATTGGCTACAATAGTCCTGTCAGTGATGATGGACCGATCCCAGTACAAAGTGATATGACCATTATCAAGAACTGGATCGGGCTCGTACCTATAGTACGGCACTTCCGATTCCACAAGAGAGTATTTCAGAGCAAGTTGCTGATGGATAATCCTGGCTACAAGGTTGTGTCTATGCAAGTACTCTCCGTTAGCTAGACGAGAACAACCAGAGATAATGTGACGAATTGATTCTCCCGGACGGTGACATGCCCGACATATGTCAACCGTGCCGTCCTTCACAATAAATATCCGGTAGTTATTCGTCATGATAACTTCGTCCATAATTGCACAGACAAAACCTTCGGTTTCCCCAAAGAGGTCACCGGAACGCAGCCAGGCTACGGACGCCAATTGGTCTACATCGGGCCCGTGAAGGGCCCGGAAGAAGCGTCCGTGAAGTTCCTTGCTCTGCCATACTTCCCTGCGATCGTTAGTGTCAAGCACTACCGGTTTGCGCCAGTTCTCATTGGCCAGGGAGAGCGGGGTAAGTCCCTTGTCCACTGTCACTACATCTCGATGCATACCCACGTCGGCAGCTAGGAAATATTCCCTGAGACTGCATCATCATTATCATTATCATTATCATTATCATTATTATTATTTTTTTTTATTTTTTTTTATTTATCTCGGGACCCTGAGGTCCTGGACCTTTGGGAGGCGTACAAGGAGCCGAAGCCAACTCGCAGAGGCCCTTTAGATAATTATAATGGAACATGATACCAACCGACGATTATCCCTGTACGCGCTATGCTAGTGCACCCAAGGACAACCCCCGGTTATTGAAAAACTGTTGCGACATATGGAGAACAAAGATAATAGGGCTATGGTTTTTGGAATCTTAAGTGGACTGGTAACATGGAACTATGTCAAGACTATGGCCCCTGCCTGAACAACGTTATTAATATGCATCGAAAAAAGGCAGGGGGTGACTTGCACACTCAATAAATGGGCCCCCAAAAACGGCCGCTAGCACGAAGTGACGTAGCAACAAGAGGGCAACATATCCTGAGATGCTTGAGGAGTGGAGAGGTATACCACGGCTATCAGGACAATCCCGGAAGTACGGTCAAGATCCCTACCAGCACCTTACTGGATTATACATCCTTCTCCCGAGCACGTTTGCTCTTGCGAATCTCCACTCAAGCCAGCCAATAAAGGCAAGAGAGAGGTGGGAGCTCAGTTCCTCGTCAGTGTTCACTACGGCCGGCCAATAAAGGCAAGCCGGAGATGAAGAACAAGAATTCTCCCGGGAGATCGGGTCCGTGGGGTCGCTAATGCCCAACAGTTCGCCACAAAACTGCGCTGCGGATTGTATCTCTCTTAGTCTGGCCCCTCACCCTAGGCATATTACGGTAAAGCAAACTTTACCGATACAGACCTAGGGTATATTGGAGCACGCAAGCCCCACCACGCCGTCAACGTAGAGATACGGCGATGGGGTCATTATCATTATCATTATCATTTAATAAATTACAATTAAATCAACATCGGGACATTGCCTCCTTGCAGTGAGTGGTGACCAACACTGGATTATGGTATTGGATTATGGTATTGGTACTGGTATTTCGAACGGTTTCTGTTCCGGATTCGGTTGGAATTACCCTGATATTACCATTTTGCGAATTGCCCGAAGCTCCCGGTGTAGCATGCGGTGGAGGTCTATCCAGCTTGGGTGAACCGCCGTGTCCTCATAGAGGCAATCGGCGTCAGTAATTTCTCGGTTTGGTCATCAATATGCGACTTCGATTGGACGGGGATACACGCACTCAAGATTTCGCCGAAATTCATTCAAAAGTTGGAGACTCTTTATAGGGTAGTTCCCACTATGGAAAAAACATTTTTCTGATATACGGGGACGTCAGTTAAATACACACCAAAAATCCTAGGTAAATGAACCACCACGCCCAAAAGGATCAAGGTGCAACAATCAATGCAAGTATGCTCTCGAAAATTCTTCATAAGTACTGTTGTGGAGAAAGATAGTTGATGATGATGGTAGTTTTTGGATTCACTTAAGGCTTTGCACTGTCAGTGCACGTTATCCAGCTGAAGGTCAGTGTCCCGATTATGCTCCTTCGTTTACCTCTACTAAAGCTGTCTAACTGCTTAAACTCTTCAGTGAAATATTATTGAGGCGAAATGTATTACACGAGGTAACTCTTTCAAACAATCTCGCAGCCCCAGCAGACATCGGTCCTAGAGGGCCCTATACATTTGCTGAAGGAGGCTACTGGTTGTCATTTTCTCCACCAATCGCCTCCATAAGGACACGGCGGCGCTCCGACCAAGCGGGAACGACTTCCACCATATTCTCCGGGCAATCCGCACAATTCTTCCCGCTGAATTCGATACAGATACCTTCCAAAATATCCACATCCGGTGAGTCCTGTACAAAGAGAGGATGCCGTGACGCCTCTGTAGTGACACCTCAAAGACAGGCATTACCGCTGCGATTGTGGCGTGCTCACTATGGCGAGGGATTAAAATCATACAATATTGTTTTACCAGGACATAAACCAGAAACATACATAAACTAATGCCTTTTCCCTTGGGGTAGGCAGAAATGCCAACTGCTACGACCTATACATACTCTTTCTATTCATTGACGTTCATACATCTGGATCTGGACGTTTACATAACATGTTTCCTTTTATGTTAAAGTACAATAAATAATTGCGATCCTTTCG